>CM070076.1:2400000-3600000 GCA_036250285.1 Pyrocoelia pectoralis
CATGTGCTACTGAAGTGACTTTTTTCGTCCGTTAATTTATATAGAAGGTGATATCGTCCACCTTACTCAAATTACATTCGTATAAGACGGTAACCTAAATTTATTCCTCAGCAGAAATGTTTTATTTTTATGGCTATGCAAAAGTGCTTCCTTTTCCGCTCTTTTTAAAACTTTTCCATACTAAATGATTTAAGAAACCAACATCAAACAGAGTTTTAAATTTATAGAATATTTAAGCAGAACTCTAAAGTTGGTGATCAACAAACACATAATTTAGTTTAGTTTTTATGTAGCACTTACTACGCCGCGCCTCATTTGCCCCTTTTTTCTCCCTTGATTGTCTCTCTATATCTAAGAGCACGTGGCACATTTAAAAGGCGATCCGTTCATTCTACAATCGGATTTTAATAATGTTGAAATACTTTTCACTTCCAGTGTATTTTTTAGGTAGGTCACCCGTTGATGATGTAATTACCTAATTGACGTCAACTCGTTTAATTAAAAATTGTAATGAATCGGTCTGCGGTTTCGATTATAAAATATTTGAAAAAAAAAATTAACTGGTGTAGTAATTTAAAACACGACGATCGCATTCGTGATAGTAATAGAAGGAAACGGCTTTTCCACTTGTAGGAAGTCGAGCATAAAATCACATGCCATTTTACGTTTGTATATGTGATATTTTTTTCCCTTGAAAAATTAATGAAGTTTTCCGCTTTGGGGAATAAGAATAAGATGTAAAGTTATAGCTCCTAGTGGAACTAACATTATTCATCAAGTTTTAAAGTTAAACTAACTTTTAGAACTGTGTGTTCGAACAACTAAGCAAAAACGGTTACAATCCAAGTAAACGGAGCGAAATTATTATTCTTTTGTTTGCGTGTTTGTTGGCGAACTTTATTCATTAACGTTGTCTATTTTTCTTTCAGTTAATGGAGGTTGGTCACAGTGGTCGACGTGGACTGACTGTCGCTGTCCAGGTTCCACTTTGGCCACGGGACAGAAAAGAACGCGAACTTGTACGAATCCGGCCCCTCATAATGGGGGACAGCAGTGTCAAGGGGTTAGCGTGCAGAGGACAAAGGATTGTCAAACTTGCCCTCAAGGTGAGTTTCGCCAAAATGTCATTATTTAAACGCTAACACGCTTTACTAATTCTTGCATACGTTAATGTAGAGGAACTGGTAGTGGATACAACTTACGAATTTGACGACTTCGAGTCGTCCTTTGGTAAGGATCGCGTCCCTAAATGGGGTGCATTCGAAATTATTAAACTTCTATTTCATCATTCATTACTTTAGCCGAACCGGCACGTTGGTCTGCATGGTCCGAGTGGTCAGATTGCACATCAGATTGTACACGAACCAGGCGGCGTCAGTGCATTACCGTTTCCGGTCAACAACGCAAGCGATGCAACGGTCGAGATACTCAAACAACACCTTGCTCGTCAGAACGATGCCCTTCGACGCAACTGGCGGGAATTAGAGAAGGTAAAAATTTTCTTTTTAAATTGATTACACCGAAACCGCCCCCTTTTTAACTGGTTAATTTATGATAGAAAACCCGCCCGTACTAATCAAAATCAAACAAAAGACGTTTCCGTCTAAATGTCAGGAGGTAGCCTTAAATGTTTGAAAGAACTCCGCCGAGTAGAACAATTCAACCCTTAGTGTAGCGTAGTAGGGTAAAATGTCTCATGAGAATTTCTATAAACTAGCGAACGTAGAGGCGACGTTCCGGTTGAATAATTTGCGAAACAAATAGAGTAATAGAGAGTGCGTTGCAGCGTCACTAATTTAAATGATTTCCATAACTGAGTATCCTGAAATACGGAAGTGCTATTATATCCGAATCAATATAGAGGTATTTAACAGCAGTACTCATCATGTTGGTATGGTTATGATGGGTTAAGTCCCCGACCACGTTGGATATAATTCCGGATTATCGCTGACATTTGGCAGTCGGTTATGACGCCTAGAAATGTTAATATTGACCGTCAACCTTTCCTCTAATCCTCAAACCAAATCCTAAATCGCACTTTGCAAGGAATTCTCAATTTGAAAGCGATTCCCCCATTATTAATATGTGCGATCGGAATTACTGGGGAAAAAAACTTTATGTTCCGTTAAATGAGAGTCGATAACAATGAATTTCAAATTCCTCTTTCTTTAAATTTTAAATATAACGTTCAATTTACCTCAATTTCATCCAATTAAATAATAGCTCGTGCCACTATCCGTTTGGGAGGCTTTAGCTTATTTTGTCTTCTGTTCATGGTCACATAAATTAGTTGTGTTGGAAATTAGAATTTACACCATTCTGTGGTTAGTTAGTTTCTGAATAAACTAATACGTTCGGCTGAATTCTAGGGCAAATCCTATCTCGTGTTCCCTCATTTTTAATTAGTGTTCGTAAATAAATAACATATCAAATGTAATTGTACGAAAATGGCAATAACACTATAGAGAACGATCCTTAAACGTGATTTTAAAGACACATTTCTGAAAGAATCGTGCATTGAATGAAAATGAGCCAAAATCGAAGTATCCCGTAAGTTTCTGTCTAATGATGAGATTATCTGTTTTTTATCAGTTTTACATGACGTCAACATTTCCTCCTTTAACATTATTATATATTATATTTAATTGCGCCATGGGTGAATTTTTTATTGTAAAGGGTTAAGTCTAGATGAGTTTATTATTATTTATTAAAAGTCACATTTTTTAATTAGGAAAGTTTATTTGCCATTAAACAATTCATATTTGTGTTAAATGTCATATGATAATATTTTTCTATATCACTGCAGTGTTCTTTTTTGTTCATTACTCATGACATTCTCGTGCCTTAATTATTATTAATAACAACGGTGGCGTATTTTTTTATTTTCAGAAACGTGTAAAATCGTCTTTTCAGTTTTTGGTGTCTATCATACTCCGTATTTGAATCTTTCGTTTATTATTTCTATCGTCATTCTCATTACAGTCACTTTACTCTTCTGACATTTTGGCTGTTTTGAACATTTTTATCATATTATCATATTATCATATTATTTTCTTAATATTTAGATTAGTTATAATTTATAAATTCGGTGGATTTCAAGTGATAGAGTTTTGACCAATTTTCTTCCCCAAAGCGGATGTTCTCAGTGGCGGATTTAGGGGGGTGTTAAGGGCTCGTGCCCAGGGCGGCAAAAATTAGGGGGCGGCAAAATTACGGAGCACAAAAATTAATTGAAGGGATCTTTTTGAAAAAAATCGGAAAACAATGGAAAATAAAATTAAAGTAGAAATACGTAAATACGATCTATTATTTTATGTGATACAAATCCCAAACATCAGTTTATTCAGTCGGACTCATTTAAGTATGGTCCTAATCAGATGGATAATCCTATTTAGCCACAGACTTTCTAAGAATTTGCATGACCATTTGCCGCTTCTCGTCGTCCAGATGTAGTAGTATGTTTTATTAAATTGCAATACGCCGAAAATGAAATAAATTCTGTGGGAAATAACTTCACAAAACCTTCCCCATAGACAAATATATATTTGAGTTTAACTAAAATATGTATTTGTCTATGGCGAAGGTTTTGTGAAGTTATTTCCTACATTCTACGTTCCACCCCATTTAGTGTTCTGATTAACACCCTGATGGATCCAATCAATTTGAAATAAATTCTATTTATTTTTAATAAAAAATGTTTTCTGGACTTCAGACTTCCATAAATAAGTTCTATTCCTGTGGTGAGGGTTGTGATGGGGCGGCACTTTTCTTGTGCCCCTAGGCGGCAGAAGCATAAATACTCCTCTGGATGCTCTGCATTGTTCACTCTCTACGCATGCAAAGTGCTATTTACTCTCTCTTGTGGTGTTTATAGAATTGTATTTCTGTACAGTGTTCCATTAATCCTCCTCTTCATTAGAAGTTCCGAGTATGTTACAGTGACAGTGTCGCTTAAATAGGAAAAATGTGTCTACTCTGAGCGGAAATGCAATCATTATATTGTTTTGCTTCGGCAGGACATGACCTTTTCCGTCAAAATTTGATTATAATGAAGGACTGTTAAAGAAGGTAGGTACTCAATGATGAAATAGTCTATGCACTATTTGTTTGTATAAGAAACGCAGTTGAAGCAGCTTGTAGTTGTATATCAATGGCGTTTTCAACCCCATAAAGCAATACATATTTCGAAGAATTTAACAATGCCATTGGAACGTGGTGTGGCACACTTTAAGAGAGGATGGTCCGAGGTTTCAAAAAAAAGTAACGCTGGGAAACACCATAAGGGTGTTTCGCTTGAATAACATTTAGAAAAAAGGGTAAATATTATAAGCACAATTCTAAATAATCTTTACTTATCAACGTTGTAAACAATTACTACTATAATAATATTGACAGAAAATTAAAAAAATGATGAATGACGAGTTATAAGTGCATTTGGTAAAGAGCCGGAGTAATAAATCAGCTTAATGGTTTCCTATTGTCAACGCGGTCATTTTTAAAGGGTCTTCTATTGTTTGGTGGTGTTAGTACGAAAGAAACGTATAGCAAAAATACCATACTATACTTGAAGTAGTTGATTTATATATAATAGGCTACTCTGGCGCACGTGCTTCATTATGAGCACCCTTAGATATTTGAGCAATAATACGGTGATGTCAAACCTCTAGTTTTGTTGTAAGCTTCGTTGTTTGTGGCTGAGCGACCCCCTTACTTATTGGCAAAAATTAACCCTATAAGTATTGTTGCCATATTTTGTAAGGTGTCTGAAAATATGATGTCAAGTTAATTCATCTAATACCCAAAAGCGTTTAATTTTAATTTTAGCACCACCACTTGCTTACAAGATTTACTTGATGGTACGTTATGGGTTATGAGGAATGGGGAAAATCCACCTTAGGTACCTAGATTATTCAGTTTACTTTTCTTTGGATTCTACTAAGTGCTGACACAAAAAAACAGGAATCTTTGAACAATCCAATAAAACCAAGAGTGATGGAAGAAAAACATTTTATTCATAGTAATTCAAATCTTAAAATTTGCCATGCAAGAAACATTAATGGAATTTTTAATTTTGTAAAAATCACGTCCTTTAGATGCCGTCCTCCTGTACGAATGCATTCTTGAAATATGGGTTACTGTTCTTGCACTATCTGCAGCTTGTATGGATGAAATATCAAATCTAAATGAAGAATTATGCGAACACTCTCCCGGGAGATTTGAATTAAACGATTTGGGCTCCGTAAAACAGACTCGTGTACAACCTCAATGTTCTATAGGTACGAGCACTTCCTTGTCGTCTCGTTCGTTTTTATCTTTAAGGCAGATTCTCTTCAAAGTTATTAATCCGATTTTTATCGCGTGTTTTTATGGGACCGCAATGACGTCTTATATTTTAAAATCTTCGGAACTCCCTTTGCCCAGCTTCCAAACTATCACTGTTTTTATAAAATATTATTATGTCCAACGCACGCTGTTGCCACCTGCTCATGGCCGCCATTACGCACTTCAAAAATTACCGTTTTTTGTGCCATCTTATCGGTTTCTGACTTATTATCTACAAATTAAGTTTTTTCGATACGTAGAATACCTCATGGATCTAATTTTAGAGCATTGACACTTCTTTTACTTTTTAAGATCATTGTGATTTCGGCATCTTTTTTTCGATTATATTTTGTCTTACTATGGTACTCCCCATTTATTTATTATTTATTAATAGTGATCAAAACACTCGATCATTGTTACATTTGATCATTAAAACGTTATATTCCAATTGATTCACAATAATAAAACGGATTTTGACCTACGCTATTGAACTATGGGGATGTAGTAAGCCATCGAACACTAAGCTCCTTCAAACGTTTCAATCAAAAACTCTTCGCATGTTAGCTAACGCTGATCTAAGAATGCCATTGATCAACGAAATTATCAAACCCATTGCTACCCAGTGAACTCTATATATAACTGGAAGGATAACGGTTACTGCAAATGCTTTCGTAACTTGTCCTCGACTGTTAGACAAGCACCGCTGCTGTGTAGTGGATTCCTATTTCTTTCTAACGTGTTTGTATAAACGCGCTAAGGCGTGGTTAATACTTAATAATGAGAAATAAACACAAAATATTAAAAATTTCACTCTTGTATTATATATAATTATTAATTATCGTACATTTATGTTATAATTGTAAATTTAAAATCATGAAATAAGTGTCATAACTCATAACCAAACATTATTTTTAATATCCATAAGAGAAATGTAGTAAGATACGGATAGCCTTCCCCCTACTAACGTCCATCTTGCTCTAACAGAACGGGTTAATTTTTATATCCTTCCAGTTATATATAGAGTTCACTGTTGCTACCAAATATAAAAACAGATGCGTGTAGGACATAGTAATCCGATGGTAGGCGAAATATTCACACCACAACAGCCAGCAGAGAAAATATTGAAGAAACTTTAGCCAGAGGATCTTCCTGAATGAATCCTAGAGAACCATTAGTGGATGGTACCCGATTCAAATCCAATTCATATACATATACCATTTACTTATTACTTTGTATACTAAAGTAGATTGTAAATTCACAATTATAAAAAAAAAATTGATTGATGTATGTGGGAACTGGATTGTGGATTAAGATTGGAGGGTAGGCATGGTCGCATGGTTCCTATTATATGCCACCGCACTCGTTAGGTCGTTCGATTCCGAAACGTCATTCGAACTATTGTACACGTAAGATTGTATCCAGAAAAGGTAGTTTATTGTTGTTTTCGGTTTCCATTGTAAATTTGATATTTGGATGTATATTGTTCAAATGTTGTAAAAAATTGTCTAAAGTGTGTGAACCATGTGGCCAAATAACAAAAGTATGCTCGACATATCGAAACCAGCATTTTGGTTTAAGGATAGCTTTATTAATGGCGTTTTCTTCAAATTCTTCCATATAAATGTTCGCGATTGCTGGGGAAAGTGGAGAACCCATAGGGGCACTTTGAACTGACCATTATAAGTAAAGTATGTAGTGGACATAAAATGTTCTATTAATCTTATAAGATTGGTATCAATTTTATGCTTTTCTTTCACACGTTATTAATGGTTTCTTGAATTGGAACTTGGTGAATAACGAAACAATGTCAAAACTAGCTAAAACGTCACGAACACTTTAGGTCTATATTTTTAAGTTTATCTAAAAAGTCAAGTGAGTTTTTAATATAAGAATGAGCACTTTCGTAAAATGGTTTAAGTTGTTTGGCTCGATAGCCTGCACGTTTGTGTGTAGGAGAGTTATAAGCACTTACTATATAGACCTAAATGGCCAGTTGTTACCTTTATGTATCTTGGGTGAACCATACATTTTTGGAATGCGCAAACTTTTCTCTCTTGGAATCAGTTCTCGTTTGATTTCGTTAGGCAAATTTGTGGAATTGATCAGAATTTTTGTTCTTTTCTCCAAATATGTGGTAGGATTTGAATTGATCTTCTTATATTCATTAGAATTGAGTAAAACTATCATCTTTTCATTGTAATCCGAAATGTTAACGGTGGAATTGCCTTTGTCAGCAATGTCAGCATTGTGTGCAGACACTTAATACTATAACCACAGATAGTAACTTATCTGTGCTATAACGTTTGGTCGTACTATGTTATATCAAGTCAACATGTCCAGCTGTGCTCCAACTGAGACAAATTGAGTGGTTATGCCACCTAAACGAGGCAATATAGTTCTGGAGATTCACCTGTGAGGTACTCATTTTTTGTTTTTTATTAGAAATACAAAAATAATTCGTGGTGCTCAATTTCAATCTTTTGACAGTTTAGTAAACTCAAATGTTTAGAAATCGTAAATGTATTAATGGTACAGAGGAATATCTTCAATGAGGATTTCAAATGACGTCGACGTAGGATCATCTACCTTGTGTCCCACGCTAGGGGTACCCCATGGGATTTAACATGGGAAAATTGAAATGATCTTTTTCCTGCTTCCCAAATTAAAAAATCGCAAAAATTTGACGCAGATTTAAAGTGGCACTTAAATCGTTTCTAAAAACAGTTTTTTGATTATAATTTGATACTTAATAAATTAATTACAGGCATTTGAAATTCGAAATTTTGAAGATTTTTCGCGCATGCGATTTAGATCGGCTATCTTCGGCTACAATTTAATTTTAGCATCCATATTGCTTTAAAAACCGAAGATAGCCGATCTGAATCGCATGCGCGAAAAACCTTCAAAATTTCGAATTTCAAATGCCTGTAATTCATTTATTAATTATCAAATTGTAATCAAAAAATTGTTTTTAGAAACGTTTTAAGTGCCACTTTAAATCTGCGTCAAAATTTTTGCGATTTTTTAATTTGGGAAGCAGGAAAAAGATAATTTCAATTTTCCCATGTTAAATCCCATGGGGTACCCCTAGCGTGGGACACAAGGTATAATTAATAATATTTCAAAATAACAATTAGTATAACAAAACTTAAATAATCGGCTATAAATAACGATTCTTACTTTAATTGAATTTTGTCTACTTTCGGCGTTGGCCTTTGTGCAATTTTTCTTGGAATCCTTTCATTAATATTATTTATAAAAATTGTCCCGATCGTTAATATTAAGAAAGAAACGGCCAACGAGGAAACTTGTAAAAAGCATAAATAGGAGAAACCAAAAATAGTGTAAGTGTTGATCTTAGAACCTCTAGCAAGATAAATGAGAAAAGGGGTCATTTCGCTACCGATGTAACACATCATTTATAATACGCTATAAATTTACTGTTGTAAATCGCCCACAGGATAAGTGCAACATTGGCTAAAGGTAAAAAACCAACCGTTAAAACATCGACAAAAAAAGTTTTAAAACATTTTAAAAGTAAATCAATCATTCCTTTTAGACATCTTCAGTTACGATAACTCCAGATTAGAGTATTGACCATTCGGCCATATGAATAAATCATCTCCTTTTATTTCACGTGGAATAACCGCGTACGTTCGCACTTTATGACTAAATACCGTCAGCTTTCGCTTTTTTATGTGCCGCCGTTTTTAATAAGCATAAAATTTAAATAGAATATCTACCGTTTTATAAAAGTCAATGGAGACACGTGAAGGTATTCCGTTAAGGTTTAAATAAAACCACCCTGGTGTGAAAGGGGACTTTTGTGATTCTGAGGGTGCAAACTCCGGAGATTTCCATATGTGACAAGGGTGAATGGTTATGGAATGAGATTACCCTGCGGTATTCATCAATAAAAAGAAGATTCTATTTCATTTAATAGAGCGCGTTCAAAATTGAGTAATTATCTAGGTTCGCCTTTGTTAGCGTAGTACGTTATTCAAATGAAGCGCCAGGTAATATTAAGGGCAGGATTGTATTACGGAAAGGAAGTAAGAGAATAAATCAGGTCGAACTTGACATTTTGAGAACATCCTGATAATATCACAAAGCGTTATTGTCGTGCAAATGCTAAGCTTCCGTGATTTTTCTTTTACGGCGCTTGCCGAAATTCGTGTTATGTTTACCAATCACTTTATCTATAGGAAAGTACCTACCTGTATTGAAGATTTTTATTGAAAGTTGAAGGCGGAGGAAATTTGATGTCGTGTGATTTGAATTTAAGCCGATTATGGAGTTTTAACAGATGCACGCGAAGTTTAGCGGAGAGTCCCTAGACATC
The DNA here is from genome assembly GCA_036250285.1 of Pyrocoelia pectoralis. Taxonomy (NCBI): domain Eukaryota; kingdom Metazoa; phylum Arthropoda; class Insecta; order Coleoptera; family Lampyridae; genus Pyrocoelia; species Pyrocoelia pectoralis. The sequence continues at coordinate 2,409,665 of CM070076.1, forward strand.
TTAAATTATAAATTCACCCCTTTTAACAAAGATAAAAACCGTCAGCTTTTTGAACGAGTACACTTATAAGGTGCTTGTGGAAAATAATTCATCATTTTAATAGGAACGAATTGTTTTGTATTCAAGAAGCGTGCTCGTTTTACTAGAACACAGCTGGATTATTACCGAAAGTGGAACACCATTTTAGAATACTTTGTCAAAAGTAAAGCTTGAAAATGTTTTCTTCTATATATTCGTTTAGAGTTCCCTCTCAAATATCGTTATAGGAGAAGTTTACGTTTCCGAAATCCAATACACCTGTGCTTTATGAATAAAATAAAATGCCTTAATTTACACTTCTCGAACACAACCCTTAGATTACTTAAACGTAATTTAGGTGGAATTGACATAGAAACTTTAGAAATTCGTTTAGGAGAATTATATCCCATAAATGTCACGGATACGAAATTTTGTTCACGTACCGTTATGACTTGACATTTCACTATCTTGTTTAAAGTTAGAAAGCGCGTGTGAACAGTTGCTGAATTCAAATATGAAATATCGCCATTAAAGTGTGAATTGTGGTGGCTGCACGAACTTTTACGGGCCAAATTCGAAAATTACACTACGTTATACATTATACAGCCACCTTAATCCAAACATAAGGAATTGTACCATTCGATGGAAAGTACAATGTCGCACTTTAGTGCAATATATCAAAACAGAGATCTTTCTATAATTGTAATTTAAATTACAATTTCGAATAAACCTTGGCGAACAAAGAGCTTCGTAAAAATCTCGTCTTCTGAAACTCGACGAAACCATTTAATTTAAACCACAGATAACCTTATGTAATTAAAACATTTATAGGGTTTAATTTAATAACCAACCCTATTTGTTTTCGTGGCCACTTTCTTTGGCTTCTGACATATATATCACTTTAATGGAAAACATTTTTACGTACTTTTGTTTACTATCAAAATGTTTATTTAAATATATTGTTTATTAAGAAGACATACTATCGCCCTGTCAAGTTTGATGTTTTACATTACACAATAATCTGTAAATGATTCCTATTTCTGGACCTTGGAGCGAGACGGTATTAAGTCACATTTTTACAATTGTGCAGGGGAGTAATTTAAAAGCTTTGATAGAACATTGTATTTCATATTATTTTTTTTAGTACACGAGAAAACATAATACTTACTACTGTGATCAAAAAATAAGGTGAAAATTTTAATTTAAATTACGCGGGCTCTCTGCCACTGGCATCGGTGTGTCAAATTTCATGCTGATATCTGCATTTGTTAATAGTTGAGCACGTGTTTTGTAAACAACAAAAAGTTAATTTAGCGATTTTTACAATGTTTGCTTTTGTTGAGCAAAGAAGTTCCATTAAATTTTGTTTGCGGAATGAAATTTCTCCTGCAGAAACGTTGAGTAATGTTGCAGAAGGCCTTCGGTCACCAGGCTATGTCACAAAAAAAACGTTTACAAGTGGTACAAATAATTCAAAGAAAACAGAGAAAGTGCTGAAGACAAAAATCGTCCTGGACGACCATCAACGTGAACCGATGAACAACACGTCAAGAAAATCACAAATTTGGTGCTCAAGATTCATCGATTGACAACTAGAAACCCCGCCGATACTTCATTTGGATCAGTACAGGCCATTTTGAAAGATGTTTTGTGCCTGAAAAAAATGAAATCTCGTTCGGTGCCAAAAATACCTACTCAATTTTTTGAAAAAACAGAGTCGCATTGAAGTCTGTGAAACAATGCTTTCTGACTATCAGGATAAAATATGAAATGCATCATGGAGATGAGACTTGGATCTATGCATACGTCCCGGAAACAACCGACCAATCAAGCGAATACCGTGCTACAGGTGAGTCAAGACCGAAAAGATCGCACCAAAAAGAGGCCAGAATTATGGGCAGACAATTTTTGGTTTTTGCACAACGATAATGGACCATCTCACAGTGCATTGGTTTTTCGAGACCATTTCGTCCAAAATGCAACTTATATCGTTCCGCAACCACCGTATTAGCACCGTGGGACTTCTGACAATTCGTTAATAGGAAGAAGCTGTGGGAGGTACTAAGGAAAGCCGAGATAAGTGAGGGCTTGGTGAGAGTGATGGAAGAGGTGTACGAGGAAACAAGGTGCGTAACGAGAGTGAGGGAGGAGAAAGGAGAAAGATTTTGGACGGAGAAAGGGTTGAGACAGGGATGTCCGTTGAGCCCGAGCCTATTTTCTCTATATTTTCGAGATTTGGAGGAGGTGTTGCGGGGACATCAAAGGGGTGGAGTGGTGATAGGAAGGATAAAGGTGTGGGTGCTAGCGTATGCGGACGATATAGTAGTGATGGCAGACAGAGAGGAAGAGATGAGGGGGTTAATTGGGGTAATGAAGAGATATTTGGAGGGGAAGAATTTAGAAGTAAATGTGAAAAAGACTAAAATGATGGTTTTTGAGAAGAAACGGGGGAGGAGTATAAAGCAAAAGTGGTGGTGGGGTGAGGAGGAATTAGAGAGTGTACAGGAGTGGAAATACCTAGGGTTATGTAGTGCGGTACGACAATAAAGATGGGGCACAGGTGAGGGAATTGGCGAAGAAGGGTAATGGAATAGTGGGGAAAGTGTGGGGTTTGGGGGAAAGAGTGTTTGGGAAGGATATGGAGAAGAGAAGATGGTTGTTTGACAAGTTGGTGAAGAGTGTGATGGGGTATGGAGCGGAGATATGGGGGTGGAAGGAATGGGAAGAAATAGAAAGAATTCAGGAGAAGTATTGGAGATGGACATTAGTGTTGGACAGGGAGACACCAGGGTATATCGTAGGGGAAGAGGTAAAATTAGAGAAAATAAGGATAAGGGCAGGAGCGAGGGCGGTAAAATATGAGGAGATGATCAAAAACGGGAAGATATTGTTGGAGTAAAGGAGTGCATGAGAGAGGTGGGAAAAAAACGGATAAGGTATGGGCAGGAAGAGAGAAGACGGTTCTATGAGAGAGTGGGTTATGCGAGGGAAGAGATAGAAGGGAGAAGAGATATGGTGGATGAGTTGGTAAGAAGGGATAAAGATGTGGAAGCACAGGAAAGGAGAAGGAGAATATGTAATGGAAGATATAATGGCGGATATCAGGAAATTATGGAAGAAGGGAAGGCCGAGTATCTGATGGGAGAAATGGAGTTGAAGGAGAAGAGGATGGTGGAAATGAAGAGAACGAGAATAGATACTGGTGGGAGGACGAGAGAAGGGTGTGGAGAATGTGCGGTAAGGGACGAGAGAGTGTGTGGCATTTGATGAGGGAGTGTGAAGAGCTGAGAGAAGAGGGGAAAGGAATAAAGGTGATCTTAGGTGGGAACGGGTTGGGAGTGGGGTGGATGAAGGGGGTGATGGAGCGAAGGGATAAGCTGAGGCCAAAGAGCCAGGAATAGATTTAGGGTCAGTTGAGGAGAAAGTTATGTTTTTTTTTTTAATTGAAATTACGTTGTTTCGTCAAAAATGCAACTTATATCGTTCCGCAACCACCGTATTAGCACCGTGGGACTTCTGACAATTCGCTATTCCGGGGACACCGTTTCGACACGATTGAGGAGATAAGAACCGAATCGCTGCGCACTTGAAAGGCCATTCCGAAAATCTACTTCAACAATTCTTTCGAGGATTGGAGAAAACGTTGGAGTAAGTGTATTGTATCGGGAGGGGAGTACTTTGAAGGCGATGAAATAGAGTTAAAAGAATAAATAAAGATTTTAAAAGTTATAAAGAATTTCACCTTATTTTTTGAAAACAGTATTATATTATTTTTCCAGTCATTGTCCAGTCCATTATTTTGGGAACTAACTGAACTTTATAATTGACTTGTACAGTATCATTTATAACAAGTTGAAAAGGTGCGAATTCTTATAGAATTCTAATTTGAATCAACTTCAAAACTTTATCAAAACTCACCCCCACTCCCAGAGGGGGTGAGATATTCAAGCGTTTCCATACTTTTTGGACACCTTGTATTGTATAATTATAATTATATCTTAAATTACCTTAAAAAAAACAAAAAAATTACTCATATCTTAATATCGAAATTTTGATTTTAACTACCCGTCCACGGCGAACGGGTGATCAGATCAAAAAATCTACCAGAGATTTGGAATCAGAAAAGAATTTCCTTCAAGATAACACCACGTCCAACTTTCTAAACCCTGTAACATCGTGCAACGCACAGACACACAGACATCCGGATGAATTTAGTAACCAACTTCAAAAAGTTGATTTAAAATCATTCGTCGAACTTAATACTGTTAATGAGTGGACTTAATATTACGTGGCTTAATACTCACTTTAATACTATATGACTCAGATGAAAATCCTCCTTTATATTTCCATGAGGAAGATTTTTAAATTCTCTTAGGAACACACGTTAACAAATTTTGCAAATCCTTGTATTTTTTAGTCGTGATAGGCCTTCGCGTCTCTCTTATCGGTTTTAGCTCTAACAAGTTAACACTTTATGTTTTAAAGTGTAATACTCCATACATACTTCCTTCAAAAATTTCATCTGAACAACTTTGGATATTAAAAATGTTCATTTGTTGTTGTTTTTTTTTGTTATTGAAGAAAACCTCCAGTTTCTTGTGATGACGGAGTTGAATATTTTGTTATGTAAATTTATTTAGCAGAAGAAATTTAACAAAACAACAATCAATAACCATAACGCAATTATTTTGCAGTGAAATAAGTAATCAATTAATTTCGAAATGGCCGCCCTCCCCCAGCGTCCAGAGCCCAAAACGTTTCTTGAAATTTTCGGTTCCTCCAGTGACAATCGATTCCATTCGCGGCGCTGAGATTGTTTCAGCGACTCTTAATTCTTGTGAACCTAGTACACACCCTGACCTCCAAAATCGCCAACACACTGTGATATATAGGATTGAAAGATTATTAAAATTTGAAAATTGTAGCTTACGCTATTTCGGAATCACTTCAGCCCCGTGGGCCGGTGCAGAGACCTGTTGGAAAGTATTGAAGAACTGCTGGTCCCATGGAAGAAACACGTATTCAAGAATATCGCGGATGGTTGATTTTGATCCCTTAATGATCGAAAACGAAGGTATGTGTGAGAAAAGCAAAAGGAAGAACTAGACTTACAAGCAAAAAATTTGAAGAAGTTTGGGCTTACCAATTGTATCCATTAATGACACATCGCTTAATCTGGCTCTATTGCAGTGTTTCATCTACATTTACCCATCATTTGAATGTAGCAAATGCACTGATATTTTATTTTCGACAATATTTTGCACAAAATGCAATAGAAGCTACAAGAAAGGATGATTTCTTCCATAATGGTTCACTATTTTTTCAATTATTTCTTTTTCATGGACTAAGTTCTTCCTGAGATGAATCTGAAATTCATCATTATTTTGTACTGGTTCACTATTTTCTTTTCACTTTCTCTCTCCAATGGCGCAAAGTTCGCCCCATGATGGACTTAGGTTTTTGGCAATATTCGATGGTTGCTGAGGTACCAGGAGCTTTTGCAGACGAGATCATTTTTCTGATTGTACACTTGTCCTATGGTGAACAACTTCTCTTCCCTGAAAAGAATTCGTTACCATCGCTGATTTTCGGTTCGTATCTTAGCGCTATCTTTGAAATTGTGCGCGCGAGTCATCCTACTAACTACTACCTACTTTATAAATCCTTTTTAACATTAACATTACATTTTTCTTGGAGTTTCGTTCCACTATTTTAACTGCAATAAAAGTTAAGTAATTATGTTGCCCATATTTTACATTAATTATATTGCGTCGCGCCATACCTTTAATAATTTCGTAACTTTTCATTTAACACGAATTATTCAATGTCTACCTTTCTGGCCTTGTCCTTACTATCTGTCAAATTTTAAGACATACTGGCTAGTATATCTTAAAATGAATCAGTTCGAAAAACTTAGCTTTCTATGGACAGAATAGTAAATGTCGGTTGTTTATGTCGATGACAGTTTTTTAGTAGATATTTGGACACTGTTGAATAATATACTAGCTTTTCCACGGAATGAAAAAGTTACTCCATTAATCAATTTATTTACTTTATAATTTCTTACTCATCTATAAACATTTGTTACCGTGTGTACTGTGTATGTATAAATTCTCTGCACTTAATCATTTTCCATTTTAGTCAGTTACTTAAAATGAAATTATGACTTGTATTCGTTTATTAATTAATGTTTTCAACGATTAATTACAATTTAAATACCACATTTTCAAAACAACCTATATAAAATGCCGCCGTGAATTGAAAGTTATAAATAGTGTTTCACCTCGTAAATGAAACGTAAAATTATATTTTTAGGAATCTCATTCAGATTTTCTGGAAACCCAATTCAATAATTGACCGTTTATCAGAATCCATTTTGTTGATAATTATTGTTATTCTTATCTTCTAAAAACACAACGTTAGTCGTTACAGTAGTACAAACGAATCATGAACCATTATTTAATGTTTGCAAGGTAACTATTTTAGACATTCAATATTTATTTTTTCCCCTTATCCTTTTCACAGCGGCACGGTGGTTATTGCCATGCCATGCGATTGTTTACTGAATGTCTTTTGCTCATACACGTAGGTGTTTTTTTACTCATATGTGTTCATACAGACCCAATACTTTTAATGAACTGTAGCACTCTATTGGGGCTGAACGTGTCAGTCAATATATCTGCGGTTGCTTCGTTTATGTGTGCAAGTTGGCGAAATGGGCATTCTTCCAAGATATGGGGCGAAGAACAGTGCACTGAGGACACTTAGGTGGTCTTTTGTTCATAAACAAATGGGAGTCTGTTAGAAGTGTGGGGAGTGCGATATTTTCGGTAAATGTAGCGTTTGGTATGGTGCTTTTTGAACGTTGTTGTTTCCCAACTTTCCTGTCAAATTGTAAGTACTCGTTGATATGTTCTGGAACGTTCGATTTTGCATATAGTGGCAGCGAGTTTGGTTCTCTCAAGGTTTTGAGGGCAGTTGAGCCTACCGTAGTGTGCACTCCTGTTGAGGAGGTACTCACAGTAAATTGACTGTGTTACCCATGCTTTTCGGTCTGTTCCATTTTTGTATTATTTATTATTATTGTGTATAAATTAATGTGTTTTGCAACGTCGGAATTATTTGTTCGGTGACCAGATGTAGTAGCACTTTTGTGTGAAGCGGCGACACCTAGCCCGGTGTTTTTACTGCACACTGCTGTAAGTCAAGGCTCTAACCTTGGCCCTCTGTCGTTTCTTACTTTTCTTAACGACCTACCAAATGAGCTGGGCTGTGAAAAACTTTTGTTTACTGGTGATGTTAAATTATCTCTATCTGTATTGTCTGGTAACTCACCATAAACATTGCGAAATGTAAAGTAATTTTGTTCACTAACAAACGTCATATAATACACTATGATTCTACTGTTACTTCTCGCTATACCTCAATGACAGATTTGGGTATCATTTTTGATAAAAATTTCTCATTTACTGAGCATACCTGCTCAATAATCCAATCATCCACTTGGATTTATTTGGCGGAACTGTAAATCTTTTTCCAATACTCGTGCGTTGCATGTCGTTTATGTGTCACTGGTCCGTTCTAAATTAGAGTATTTCTCACTAATATGGAACCCTTATTATGACAAACACAAGCTGTCACCTGAATCTGTTTAAAAAAGATTCCTGAAGATGTTATCCCTTAAACAGCGTGGTGTGTACCCTCCAAGAGGCTATTCGCAGGCCGGTTTGTCGATGAGCTTTGGAGTTGAGTCTCTTGTCGACAGGAGATATAAGGCCAACGTTATCTTCCTTTTTAAAGTACTTGATTCGCTTGTTGTACTATCTGTACTTTGCTTCAACACCCCGAACAAATGTGTTGGTAAAATCTCCAATCTGCACCTTGTGCATAAAGTACAATAATTTCTTAAAGGTGTGATTCCATTGTAGCGTAACACAACTTACGTTACAACTAAAAAGTTTAGTTTTGCTCAATTAATAAGTTGATTTGTATTATTCTGTGATGTAATAGAAACACTCATTCAGTTCGGAATTGGCCTGCTGTTGGATATAAATCTGTTGGTCAATAAATGCATATTATTCTTATTATTATTAATAGGGTAAAGTGTTTCATTTTTCTTCCAAGATCTCTTGAAGGTCAAGTTGTTGATTATTTGAGATTTCTGGCAAGACGTGAAATTATATTGTACAGCGATAGAAAGTAAGGCGGTGCTTTGGTTAGATTGTTAATGACGCTACTTCCATGTCATCGTTATTTTATTAGTGAACAGTCTGATTGTAAAATTTTCTTGAACGTTCTGTATTTGGCCATCTTGGACACGAGCTGCTAATCATTCGTTCTCCCTCTTCCCTTTGTCTTAGTGTCTTCATCACTTTTCAGTTACAGTATTTTTTTTAATGAAACATACCTACATGATGTTAGTAAACTGTACATTACATGAAGCAGTTTAGGTAATAAAGGTATTTATATAAAAAAGAAACTAATCTTGGGTAAATAGGTATACCGTGCTTCCCAAAAGTAACAGATATATTCTATAAAATGGTTAATAATAATAATAGTAATATATTGATGCTGCTTATGTGCAAAAGCACTTACATTCGTCAAAGGATACAAATAAAAATACATAATAAAATACAATACAAACAATCAAAACAAATAAGCGAAGGATATGTGATACTGATAAGTGTGTAAAGTATGTATAAATATTGAGTTATGTAATAAACTATTGATTAATTACATTCAAACTTAGTGGATTTTGAGTATTCATAGAACTCCTCGAAAGAGTAAAAGGCATTTTTGCTTAAAAATGTTTTCACAATTTTTCTAAATTTGACAATTGGCAAATACCTGACATTAGCAGGAATACAATTCAACAAATATTGCGCTTGCCATATAGCACCATTTTGCGATGTTTTCAATCGACAATAATTAACCCTTACATTAACCTTGTTTCTATTAGTAGTGTTATAGTCATGATTATCACATTCACTTGCATGAAGTTGTTAATGTTACGTTTTACATAACAAACCGCTTGAAACATAAATAAAGAAGGAATAGTTAAGATATTCAAATCCTTGAAACGCTCTCCGACAATCCTCTCTGTAACACAAACACGCACGGCCTTTCTTTGCAGCTTAAACATTTTCCGCCAGGAGCAACAATGACCCCACGTTAAAATGGCATAAAGCAGCGTACTTTGAATGCTGTTTTCAAAATATTAGCAGATACATTGTTAAAGAGCCTTTTTAGAACAAAAATAGCTTTATTACATTTCTTTGCAATCATTTCACAGTGGGAATTATATTTTAATTTGGAGTCAATGATGCACCCTAGGAACTTTGTTTCAGGAACAACTTGCAAAAGAGCATCAGAAATGCTCCTTAAAGATAAATGCATGAGTGCGGTTTTTGAGGTATTCAGAATCAATTTGTTAGCCAAACACCATTGGTTAATTTTATATAGACTATCATTTGAAGATTCTAGGACAGAGGTAATGTTTTGGTGTGTAGATACAAGCGTAGCATCATCAACATAAAGAATGCACGTGACATTATCAGGTAAAAATAGGTAAACGAGAAATAAGAGAGGACCAAGGATGGATCCCTGAGGCACTCCGAAATGTATAGGCAGTTGTTTAGACAAGGTGTTATTAAATAAGACACATTGGGACCTGTTGGTTAAATAAGATGCTATCAGTGCACAGCTTTTATCACTAAACTTATAGGTAAACCTAGATTTTAAATAACCCAAGAGGAAATAATCCAAAGACAACCCCCAGAGACCTTGCGGGTCATTTAATTTGTACTCGTCTAGCAATCCACCTCATAGAAAATACATGGTCGAGATATTCCCGTACTGGACGTGCATAATGGGGAGGTGCACCATCTTGTTGCAGCCAAATACTGGGATTCTGGACCTTCTGCATTCGGATGTAGTACCGCTAAAGCTGGAATTAATTCAAATGGGAGGAAATTCAAATATTGCCCTCCATTGAGTGTTCCCTCAAAAAAGTACGGTCGAATAACTTTATTACCCACTATCCCCGTCTTTTATGGAAATTTTGTATTTACTTCCATCATCCAATGCGGAATTTCATCAGCCCAATAATGGCAATTCTGCTTATTAACAGTACCATTTAAACAAAATGTTGCCTCATCAGAAAACACAATATTTCCTACCAATGCAGGATTTTCATTGCAAAATTCCATCATTGTCTCACAAAATTGCGCTCGCCTATCAAAATCATCATCTGATAACTCTTGCACTAATTGCACTTTGTAAGGGTGAAACTTTTGCTTACGAAGAAATCTATGAACTGAATGTTTTGATGCATTTAAATGTGAAGCGACTCCCGCAACGCTTGAATGTGGATCTTCCTTTTTAGCAAAGCATCCAATTGTGAATCTTCACCTAAAGCTGATGGCGTCCATCTTTAGGGTTATCTCGTACGTGTCCAAGATTCCGAAAATTTTAATAGTGAGTTTTGGGGGCGGCCAGGGTGAATTTCATTGAATAAAATTGGAACTTCTCCAAAACTAATGATCATTAAAATTTCAATCCTTTCGGCTTCTTTAAGTTTCATTTTTGCTGACTTATTATTAAACAAACAACACGCACTTAACTATACATACTCTCACTAAACTTATTTGACTCAAGGCATACCCGATGATTAGCACTTTAAGTGAATAAGTTTTTATTGAATAAAACAGTTATTTATCAACCAATTTAGAATTTTTTTTAAATTTTAGCTGCGTGAAAATGCTATTAATTGGGGTATCACAAGGGCTACATTGCTGTTTCAAATTTTTAAGTAGGGGATGCTAATTGTTAGGGGTTGAAAATTACATGATTGAATGACCATTTAAAAATAAAAATCAACGTGTCAGAGGTTTTTACCGAAAAATTGTCAATAATCATTTTATCGAATACCTACATCCATTACTTTTGGGAAGCACCTAGGTACATTACGCCGGTTATGGTTACTCCTTATAACTTCATCGATTTCAGTCGTTTTTGAGGAAATATTGTACAACTTTCAGTAATGAAAATGATTCACGTAACTATTTCAATTTACCCTCGTAGCATCTATCCCCTTTTCGTTAGGATAATGTTAACGCCTGATGTTCCCAGTCCGGGATAGGAAGACGACCGACCAAAGAATGTGTCAAAACATGATAAATATCTACTCTACTGGAGAGATTTGTATCAGACAAACCCGGTACAAAATGTCAAAATATAAGGTTATGTTATATATCCTGAAATGTTGAGTAAATCTGTCTTAAAGGTAAAGATCGTGAAAAGGGGAAAGCGCAACAATCATCAGTAACGTTCCACGTTCCCAAAAACTGATTAGAAACACAAACACGCGCGTACATCATATCAAACTTAAAATGCGAGCCACACAAGCAGTCAAGAGAGTTCTGTCTCTGAAGAGGAAGTGATGCACTACAATTAACGTTGAGTGTATTCAAGCACGCGCCACTTAAACACGGGTACTAACCTTCTATTTATCACAACCCGCATCGTTACATCCGCCATAATACCTCAAAAAACCCCTATTATTTTTTGACGAAAATAATATTAAACCATCGGAAGGTGTTTATCGGATATCAGTCTTGAATCTAGCGGATACTGGGTAATTTAAGTATATCGATTTGTGATTAAATGGTAATTTAAGAAAATTAAATGCAGAGAATTACAAAGTTACAGTTCGAGTTTAAACGCTTCGACACAAGTTTTTCTAAAGATTGAATATTTTATAATTTTAAATGTCAATTTGATTAATCGTCCTTAACTAGAAAAACCTGGGAATTATCATTAAATTTAAAGTATCTTTAATTTTCTTCATTTACATAACGACTTTAAACGTTTTGTTATAGAATTTTCATGCAAATTTTTTAACGAGCGAACGTTGCATTCACGATGTTAATCATTCTTATGGATGTTTTTTTTTTTTTGGTATGTCATCGAATTTAAATATCGATGCCGAATTAATCTCAACTTTATTTGACCGAAATAATTTGTCTGGATTCTTTCGTGGATCATCTGGAAACTGTTTTCTGTCAATTAAGCTAAAAGTAGATCAAGAGGAAATTAAATACACTTCAAAAATGGGCGATTGAGGATTAGTGATACCTATACTAAAAGCGTTCTTAAAAATCTATTGACACGATTCAGTTACTAACTTAATCCATTAAAGCGGGAGCTTTCATTTTGTGTCAAGCTAAACATATTTTATAGTGAATTATGTTAAAAAAAACCGATATTTTACACAGATTCAACCGCAAATGCGCACATGTTTAGAATAAAATATGAGAACGGTATTTCGAAATTATAAAACTAAACATACTTCCCCGTTTCTAGAGATGATGTTCCTGGTTACATTTAGGTACAAAATCTTTCCCCTCGCTTGGTTTTTACGTGTAGATACCCTATAATGAACCAGTTATAAAAACGGATGTTGCCGTCCAATGGTGGCGTTAATCAGAGCAGAAACTTTGTTTCAAATTCCTTTTATAATTTTTATAAAAGTAAAATAAAGGATGTTAGTAAATAAATGCGACAAACATTCTGGGGTGTTTCTGCATGAAAAAATAATAACAGTTTGCTATATAAACGTATGTCTGCAAATGCTTAGTTTTCCGAGATACGGGGTGTTAAAGTTTTTGGGGTACCCTACGTTCTGGATATAACTCAGCATAAAAGCTTGTCGACCATTTCCATTTCTTCGACCATAGAGAAAATGCATGTCTGACAATTCCGCATTTGTAAAATTGTCCATTCTTTTCGATAAAAGAAAAATTAAATTACTTATTGACATTAATGTTATAGCAAACTGAAAGCTTAATAATGCAGAAACTCTAATTTGACATTTCGTTAAAATTAAAAAATTAAAAAAAATAAATAACCCCATCACATTCATTTGCATATCTCGACCGGTTTCAGAGCAATAAATAAATCATCGGTTTTTAAGAAAATATTTAACACCCCGTATCTCCGAAAACTAAGCATTTGCAGATATACGTTTATATAGCAAACTGTCATTATTTTTCATGCATTGTCGCACTTATTTACTAACACCCTGTATATACAAGGTTGTACATTCCTTCGTGAAATAGTAACCGCCTCTTCATTGAAGCTCTCAGACTTGCTACCTCTACTACTTCCTTCCATTCTTTCTTGTTCTGTATTTTCCTCCTCCGATTTGTAATTCCCATTATTTCTAGGTCTTTCTCGATTTGGTCGCTCCATCTGTTCTTCGGTCTTCCTTTTGGCCTACTTGCATCTGTTTTCCAGTCTGTAATCTTTTTAAAGTCGCCACTATCCTTCATTCTTTTTATGTTCATTTCCGTCTTGACGCTTTTTTGTTCTTGCTATATTTTCATTCTCGAGTATCTCTTCTATTTCAAAATTTATTAGTCTTTGGTTTCACCGTCTCTTATGTTCTTTAGTCTATATATTTTTCTTATGATCTTTCTTTCAAAGATCTTTAACTTTTCCTATTCTCCGCTTATCATTGTTCTAGTTTCAGCCGCGTACGTAACTAGGCCTAATTGCTGTCTTGTATATTTTATTTTTGTTTCTCTTTTTATAGTTTTTTTCGATGCCCCGCCTGTATTCGCTGTGTTATTTTATCCTTTTTGTCATTTTTGAAAAGCAGATCAATAGTTGCATTGGAAAGACGTACATGAACTTAAAACTCATATATCCTCATAGATACTACCTCTCACAGAAAACTAAGCAAACTTTATGTGAAGCACTTGTGCTATCTCAGTTTATGTATTGTTCAGAAATATCATTCTTGCATTACCAAAGATGTTTCTAACAAAATCCAACGAGTACAAAACTCGTGTCTTAGACTTATCTTTGGATTACGGAAATATGATCACATTTCTCATAAGCTGACAGATATTGGCTGGTTAAATATGCAAAATCGCTAATTTTTAGAAACATCTTGTCTTTTTCAAAAAATTATCACTAAGTTATGTCCTCCCTATTTAGTTCTTAAAATTATTTATCGTAGTCACGCGCATAATGTAAATATCCGTTTTAGAGGTGTAATTAGTATTCCTAATTATTGGACAACGATTTTCAAACGCTCCTTCTCATATCAAATTGCTAAAATTTATAACAGCTTACCAGATTATTTAAAAAGATCCTCTTGCAAAATATTTAAGGAAGAACTACACTGGAAGGTACTAACTGAGCCATGTACTTAATTTAATTCATTTAGTACCCCATGTAAAATTAATTTAATGTAATTTTACGTGTTTGTTTTTTCTATACAGGGTGTCCCAGGCGGAGCTTACGCTAGACGTATCTTGAAAACCGAATGTCACAAAAATTTGAAATTTTGGGGCCAGAGTTACTTTTTCACTTACAATCGACTAAAAATATTTGCACGGAAGTAGCACTTCCGGTTATACCGGAAGTAGGCCATAATTTCGTTATTTTAAATGGCAACCCCGATTTTTTTTCGCTGATTCGAATTACCCCTTTTGTTTGGTTTCCAAATCACCCTACATGTCAAATGTCTGCATGGCCACCTTGACTTTATAAGTGATTTAATGGAAATTTTATGGAATGCAGAGGTTCACGCCGATGGCTGTAACTTTTGAACACTTTAAGATAGAAATGCAAGTGATACATGGTTTTATAGAGGAAGAAGTGCTCTTTCTAGTCGTACCATAGCTTCTTCAAATGAAATGTTCCAAGGTCACGTTTTGCCTCCTTAAATATTCGACATTTCAAATGATGAAAACTCCATTTTTTTAAATGGCAACCCCATGGTTTGTTTTCATCATTGAACGCAGAATTTCACTACCTTTCATTCGGTACCCATAAAGTATGGTATTTGGAAAACATTTGTCAAAATAATGCAACTCTTTATGTTTAATGCGATAATTCGGTAAATATCAACCCAGCAATGGAAAAAAATGTTTTCCACGCACCATACTTTATGGGTACTGAATGAAAGCTAGTGAAATTCTGCGTTCAATGATGAAAACAAACCATGGGGTTGCCATTTAAAAAAATCGAGTTTTCATCATTTGAAATGTCGAATATTTAAGGAGGCAAAACGTGACCTTGGAACATTTCATTTGAAGAAGCTATGGTACGACTAGAAAGAGCACTTCTTCCTCTATAAAACCATGTATCACTTGCATTTCTATCTTAAAGTGTTCAAAAGTTACAGCCATTGGCGTGAACCTCTGCATTCCATAAAATTTCCATTAAATCACTTATAAAGTCAAGGTGGCCATGCAAACATTTGACATGTAGGGTGATTTGGAAAGCAAATAAAAGGGGTAATTCGAATCAGAGAAAAAAAATCGGGGTTGCTATTTAAAATAACGAAGTTATGGTCTACTTCCGGTATAACCGGAAGTGCTACTTCCTTGCAAATATTTTTAGTCGATTGTAAGTGAAAAAGTAACTTTGGCCCTAAAATTTCAAATTTTTGTGACATTCGGTTTCCAAGATACGTCTAGCGTAAGCTCCGCCTGGGACACCCTGTATATGATTTCAGAAAGCATACTATATATTGTAATTATTTAGAATTTTAATGTTAGTTAATTCAAGGCCCAGTGGAAGAGCAAAGTACATTTGAACTGCGCCTTGCGATTATTTGTTTGAAATTATTATTATTATTTAAATTGTTTTTTTGTTGTTGTTTCTCTTTCTCTTTTGTTATAAACCACTATTTATGCAAACAAATAATAAAGACATTATTATATTTTTTCCAAGATATCTAAAATTCTTAACCTTTTCAAATTTGTATTTATCAATTATTGTTATCTGTCTACTTTCTTTACCTTCTCTCTGTATTTCCATAAATTTTGTCTTTCCTTCATTTATTTCTGATCCTCTCTTCTTGGCATTTTCTTTGTTTGTCGTATTCTTTACTCTGTTCCATTTGGTTTCTATTTCGTTACCTTGTTCCCTTTCTGTTCGTTGCTTTTTTATTTCTTCCTGGTATTTTTCTTTCTTCTTTTTAATACTTTTTGTATCCCATTTTTTCCTACCTGTCTGCTTCTTTGTTTGGTCTATTCCTCCTACTACCATTATATGGTCCGTGTCTATGCTTTCTCCTCTGTATGATCTTACGTCGTGTGTCATTTTTTCTCTATTTTTCGATACTATGTAGTGTTCGATCTGATTTCCTGTGGTTTTCCCCTGTATCATCCGTGTAATTTTTCCCACGATTAACACCAGATTTATCCCAAGTATGGCACACCTACGATTAAACATGGAGGGGGTAGTATTTTTTATGGGGTTGTTTTTCCTGGAATGGAGTAGGTCCTTTGCATCGTATTGATAGATTATTTTGTTTATCGGGATTGTACAAAATGTAATGCTACCGTATGCAGAGTGGGAAATGCCATTGCGTTTCGTATTTCAACAAGATAACGATCCTAAATATACTGCGCAACTTGTTCAGGAACTGTTTCAAGACAACAATGTTGAGGTGAAATAAATACACGACCTTCCCCTTCAATTGAATTTAATTAACATATAAGATGTAGTTTAATCACTTAACAGTGATTGATTGACATGTGTTGGCGACATGTTTCGAGAAAAGACCTTCTCATTTTCAAGCCAAAAAACAAACGTGAACTTAACTTCTAGTAACATGGGTTTAATATCATACATTTTAATGTAATTGTTAATGGTTAAAAGTTAACCTATAAATTTACCACAAATATTGGGCCCCTTTAGATAACCCATGTTACTAGAAGTTAAGTTCACGTTTGTTTTTTTGCTTCAAAATGAGAAGGTCTTTTCTCGAAACATGTTACCAACACATGTCAATCAATCACTGTTAAGTGATTAAACTACATCTAACATGTTAATTAAATTCAATTGAAGTAGAATTCGGGCAACTCGTGTCGGAAATATACGAGAATTGCTTAAAAAAATTAGTGAAATTTGGGCAAACCTTCCAGACAGTACCTACCATTCAAAATTTGATTTCTTCAATGCCACGAAGTTGTAGAGCAATCAACAATAATAATGGATATTCCATCAATTACTAGCTTAATAATTGGACTATTATTATTTTTTCATGTTATTTTCAATTGTTGTTCTCGGAAAACTAAATAAAATAATTTTTAATGGATGTGGTGCTCTACTTTCGTCGCAATGACTTTTTTTAAACATTCTGATCTTTTGTAACCTATCTTAGTAATTACTTCATCTACTTTTTTACTCCACTCTTTTGATGCTTACTTTAGACCATACCTAAATACCCAATTTCAATTTATAAACTGTCCTTTATCAACAATGTTTTAGGTATACATTTTGATGCAATTCACCGTTTTTCGCCGCAGTTTAACTGTATCAAGATGTGTAATATTTAAATCAAAGGTGACAAGTTTCCTCGAAATCTTCACCTCATTTTTGCTTACAACCTTTTGCAACTAATCTTCCTTTTTCTGGTTGAACTTCGTGCTGCCTGAACACTCGGCACTTCGACTGAAATTGGTACACAATTTGATCCTGAATTGAGGTTGCTGTCAAATCAAATCAGTGGATATGGGTTCTCCTTCGTGACTAGATTTCCATTTTGTCATTCTTCTCTGGAATATTTTCCAAAATATCTACATCTCTGCTCTTTACAATTTCATTTTTAACTGGATTACATAGTCGGTATCCTTTTGTTGTTTCACCAAATCTCACAAGCATCTTTTTCTTACTTTTCTGTGCCTTTTGGTTCTTCCTTTCCTTGAGCATAGTACCTATTAATTATACTTATGAGTACACCCTGTACACAACAAAATTGGTGCAAGATCAAATTAAATTATTTGTATTACTTTTTTAAAGAAAATACCAACCTTTATAGTATTTTTAATTTAATTAGTGATTTTCAAGATATAGTCATAGAATCGCTTTGGGCCCATGAGACTTTTGCCATAAGGTCGATATCTACAATATATTAAATTTTATCAAATTTCGTCATTTTTGGAAATCTCATTAAAAGTGTGCCTCCTCCTTTACATATTACATATATGTATGTTACAGGAACAAACAAAATCCTGCGTTCCATATATCTTATTTTCTTTTAACAAAAATCCCATAATAGGCACTGCAAACGTTTTCTTTTTTAATTTAGAATAGCAACCGAACAATTATTAAATCGACAAATAGGTGGCGCAATTTAAAGACATGTTGCATTTCATTTGTTTTCGAATATGAAACGTTCTAAAAATATAAGTATGGGCATGAAACGTCTGAGTATGAACGTCCCCACTCCCTTCCATTTAATCAACCTTGTTCTTGTGCCTGTACGAGAAATGTGTAATTAAAGTACTGTTTTCTGGTTCTATCCATCCCTATTGTTTACTGCAATGTTTTCTCTGCGTTTTTTTAGCTTAATAAAATTTTCTGCACGAAACTTTATATAAAATTATAACGAATTCAAATGTTTATTTATTTCTATGTTCTCATGTGAATTGTCAGTTGACGGGTACGAATAATAAAGCCGCTGTAAAGTTCCTAAGTCCTACAATGCGTCCTTTTTCAGTGAAACTTACTTCGGGAAAAACTAAAGTCGTGTTGCATTTAAAGTGTGATGAACTGATGATTCACTAATAATTAATGAACGTCACTATAAATTGGTTCGCGTAATCGTTACGTCGTTTTATGTCCTAATTTTAGTCTCGGCCCAAAAAAGAATCATTCATTCGAATTTAATGAATTACACTGTTTCAGCTGCCTATAGAAGAAAAATTTAATAGCCCGTACTTCAAACTCATATATCGAACTATTATAACATTTTAGGACCCACTGGGATAAATACGTTACAGTAGGGGGTGATAGATTTTTTTATTAACAAGGGGTCAATAGGGGTGATTATATATTGATTAGTGGAACGGGGGCTATTAATTAAGTCGCATCGCTTTTTCATGAGGGCTTGATTTTTTACAAGTGGGCGTACATATACTATTGGATAATTTAAGACCATTTAGGGTGCATGTTACGTGTCATTGCTAATTGTGCCCACTTGATTTTGAAAATTTATTACTTTATTCACTACGATATTTTTTTTTCACAATGTAGGGTAAAAGCTTTAACAGAATATAGTCGGTCTCGTCCAGAATGATTCATATGTATTTCATTACTAGTTTTATGTAAACCTACGCCATAATTCTAGACTTAATCACATTTCTAGTGGGTTTCATTTCCTATTCTCGGAACACTTACATATAAACGTTCTTATTTCGTCAATCTCAGCCTTTTTCCCCCTTTGTCAGTTTTCTTTATATCATCTCTTAATATGAATATTATACTCGCACGGATAAATTCCAAAACAGTTTTTTATAGTCCTAAAAATGTTGCAAATATATGAAACGTTATGCTAATTTTCAACGTAATTTCAAAAGTGACTCGCACCTATTGATTTTGGTAGTTTGAATAATATATAATTACAAAATTATTATGAAAACGGAAGCAGTTTTATATTTAAATTAAATAACGATTTAATTAGATCACGTAAACCTTTTAAACTGTCAGAAAGTTTTTGAATTTTAAATTAGTTAAATAAGCGACAACTTTGGAACTTTACAAATTTTCGGTAACACCGTCGAAAACCTCTATAATCTGAAGTTTGTATTTGTTTAGAAAGCGGTTTAATTCAACAGTTTGATTTGAATAATGTAGAACTTATTAGAGTACATAAATTTTATTGCGTTCACGCACGTCAGTTTCTCGAGAAACGCGAAATTCTCAAAATTACGATAATACGGCATCTACAATAACTCAATTATTGTACAAAAATATAAACTATGATGAATTGGAGCCCGACATTTGAATATCATAGCGCCATAAATTTTATTATGTATGAAAATTAAATTATATTATTGTATGAGGTTTGTATAGCTGTGCGGTTAATATAATATTTATGTACTCAATTATAAAAGTGGAGGATTTTAATGTGTAATTTTAATTTGATAATAAAAATAAAAAAGACATAATAATTAATGTCCCTAGCTAGACAGAATGAAACTGAAATACAAGCGTATTAGATATACAGGGTGTAGAATTGGCAAAAGTTAAATAGCCTTTTTGTCTAAAATAATTAGGGAAGCAAATAATCTAATATTAAAATTTGTACATTGAAATCCCCATGGCGCATCAACTAATTCTACACCCTGTATACATATTACAATTCTAAATTTTCCGCAATTCACGAAAATATTATTGGAAATCAATTTCTTTATTTTTGAATTGTGTTTAGTTAATAAAATAACATGGAAAAGAAATACATTTCTTAAAAGTAAAGTACTTAACTTACTTATACCTACACCTCTTCTACTATGGACCCGCAACCTTTCCTATCACTTCCTTTGTTATGGCTTCGGTCCACCAGTTGTGCTCATTTCCCGCAGGTTGCAGCTATTTCCTTCCTTAGTTCAGCCACATCACTTTCACTGTCACTCTGTCTTCTTGCATTCTGACTATGTGTACGAACCATCGAATTTTTTCTTCAGTAAGTCACTTCAGTTTGTGAGCATTGAGATCAATTTCCGACTCGCACACACTGACCTTCCATGAATTTCCGCATTTGTTTGATTACAAATTGTGTTTTGGAATAAATTTTCTTTACGATATTGGAAGGTCTGCGTGCAGTTATCGCCTTTGCATATAGTTAGATGAATGAGATGGAGCAAACTGAAAAAATTTGTTGGGATTTTTTTAAAGGACATTAATCGTTATGGACCAAACGATTATAAGAACACATTGGCTGATTAAATTTATTTTCGTTTGATGGTTGATGTTCTTCGAGGTTCATAGAATAAACGAAATCTTCATCAACATTATTACAAGGTGTCAACTTCGTAGGATATGGACGATCCTGAAAGAGCAGGATTTATTTCGTTTTAATGAGGAACATTTTTGTATAGTTCACAGTCTAGTTCATTTTGTGCGTAAAATCCAACAAAGTTGTTAAGGTTCACCTATCCTGTTTTCCTCTTTGATGAGATGTATTACAAAACCAACGCCACATTGCGTGGAAGAAGTGAAGCTCGTGAAACGTGCATTGAAGAAGTTCTGAGGTAGGTGCCCTCCATTTTGAAAACCATAAGAAATCCTCTTCCATTGTTTTGGCATTTGCACAAGTACCTCTCTTAATTCTGGAGACACACGGTAATTCTTTTTTGTTCTTGTAATTTCTGATTCTCAAAAATTACTTTACTTCTGGAAACATTTGAATTAATGTTTAGTTCAAACACTGCTATAAAGTGAAATTTTGTATCCCTCTTGTTTCTACATCAAAAAAATTTAGGTGCTAACGCCATGTTGAAAAAAAAAGTGACCAATGTTTTTAACATTGTATTTTTGAATTCCGCATGCTGAAAAACATATAGTTATACATTTTGAACGCCTATATCAATGTGGAGTTGTACAGCACCTATCCGGATTGGCCGACACCTTGGATCTCACTTCCGGTCTGGATTTTGGTTGGGCAATCGGCATTTTCGCATTCAGCAAGGTCGAAATAGGGGAAAACACCTTTTGCCCAAAAGTAATATGAAATGCTTATAAAAGTTCGATTTTCAGAAAACTTGACTTGACTACCACCTGATAATATTCTACAATAGGACGATCCATGTTAACATTTGCTGGATCAAGACTTGATTAGTATATTATAAATTATTTATTATTTTTTTCTCTTCGCTTCCGATTTTACTTCCCGAGTACGAAGTAAAAGGGAAGTATTGTATTAGTTTTCCAAAAAAAAAAATTTGACCTATGGAAATTTTTACATATCTTTGCGTTTCCGAATACGTAGATTCAAAATATGCAAAAAAAAAATTTCCGTCTGTCGTCTGTAGTCTGTAGTCTGTAGTCTGTACGTACACATTCCTTGCAACGCTCTAAACTCAGAAACTATTTAAGTTATCGAAATGCGGTTTTTGCCAATCGATTACATTCGGGCCAAGGACGAAAATGCTGTTATTACCTTTGATGACGTCACTTCCGGTATAAGCTAAAATGGCGGCACTCATTTTTTTTGTAAGATAAAGTTGCAGTTTTTTTTATGTAGTTTAAAAGAGAATTTTTTTTTAATTCAGCAATATATATTGTGCTATACTTATTTTTTGAAAAAAGTGTTAAAAAAATAATTATTAAAAAATGACTGCAACGCTCGATACTCAGAAACTATTAAAGTTATCGAAATGCGGTTTTCGCTAATGAATTACATTTGGGCCAAGGACGAAAATGCTGATATTACCTTTGATGACATCACTTCCGGTGTAGCTAAAATGGCGGCACTCATTTTTTTTATAAGATAAAGTTGCAGTTTTTTTATGTAGTTTAAAAGAGTATTTTTTTCTGAATTCAGCAATATATATTGTGCTATACTTATTTTTTGAAAAATGTGTTAAAAAAATCATTTTTAAAAAATGACTGCAACGCTCTATACTCAGAAACTATTCAAGTTATCAAAATGCGGTTTTCGCGAATCGATTGCATTCGGGCCAAGAACGAAAATGCTGATATTACCTTTGATTACGTCACTTCCGGTGTAAGCTAAAATGGCGGCACTCATTTTTTTATAAGATAAAATTGCAGTTTTTTATGTAGTTTAAGAGTATTTTTTTCTGAATTCAGTAGTATTTATTTTTTGAAAAAAGTGTTAATACGAGGGAAGTCTCGTGGCAACTTGCCAGAATTTTTTACAAGATAGTCAATGATATAACGTTATTACAAATGAGTATGGTTTTGAATATTTTTTTTAAACTAATACTTATGCATGCAAGGTTACCCATAAAAAGGGTATCACGGAAAATTTTATTTTTTTAAATTAGGTACATAATCTCCAATTTAACCTTGTATAGGTATAAAATAAAAAAATGAAAAATCATAATTCTGATGCCTCTCACATGCCACTCAATCACTCAATCGACGCTTAAACCTGGGCCGCTGATGACAGAAGAAGGGAGGTGTGCTGCATGATTTATACGAAATAAACATATGGAAATATTTTGAAATTGGCAATGAAGATTGTTCCTTGAACCAATCATGTTACCGAGGGCTACCAAAACAGTTTTTCGCCTATAGTCAACGTCATAATGGGATTAGAAGACAATGGTTATAGAACAATTTGTAAATATCTACGTACCTCTACCTAGTCCGTAGTGTAGTGTAGCTGATAATATATTATTTCAGATATAAGTTATTGTCCAAACTATTAATGAACCAAATTTTAATTCTTAAAAGTCGAAAATAATGCAATCAAAAGCCTCAGCGTTAAACCCTTATGTAGTACGATCTAGCGTGGAAACGTAGGAAATTTTGATTGTTTTTCACCTCTTGGTAACAAGGATCCAAGCTGGGATACCTGCAAATCGGTTCTTTGATGAAATGCGAACTCATAGCAAGGATACCTTTTTTGCAAACTTCAATGATTTTTTTAGTATGGGAATGCTACAAACACAATTGTTACGTATGGAGAATTTTTGTTATACCGGGTATTTCAGACCACCCGTACCCCCCAAATATCTCGCGAAATACAAAACGCATTGAAAAAAGAAAAAATACGTCTACAAATTTTTCAAAGGCTCTATTGTTTGATAGTAATAGGATGTCCCCACTCCCACCACCCGGGGGGTGGAAAGGGGATAACTTCTTAATCTTAAATAGCACCCCCCACCCCCCACCCCCAGTTTATTATGCAGATTTGAATTCTGCGTTAAAAAATAGAAACTTTTTATTTGAAACATATTAAAACGAGGCTTGAGAATTTCAAGTGAGATCTTACTCAAACGTAGCGCCAACGGTGCACTGCTGACTGCAGCTTCTATCATTGTACTAATTAATAACTAGGAGTCACGTAGTGACTTGTTGATACTGTCCCATTGTGTTTTTGTAATTTCAACTACATCTGTATATTATCGTGGAGCAATGGTTCGTCATTGCCTCACAATACGACGCCAGAACATTAACGGTTTGGTCAGGTGGGGTCGAAAAATACTCGAGATCATTTCGTGCTGATGGTGACACCTTAAATTTTTTCATACGGCGGCGTAAGAGGGGGTTAGACACCACTCTGAATCCAATCTCCATGTCTCATAACCGTCACTAATATTTAGCTCATAAATTCGTTTCCTCTGCCTTTGTGCACCGAAAGTACCAGAGAGTGCAACCGATTCTGATCTTAGCCTGACGACGAGAACTCACTTTTTTGTCCTTATGAACAACGGTTCAATGTGAGACAACGAAATTTGTGGCCAAAGTGTTTAAAATCAAACTGAGAGTCTGAGGGTTTATGAAATAATTGTTGCAGTAATGGACGCCAGAAATGGGGACGGTCAGAAACTTTTTTTTTCCATTAGCGAACCTTTTGCAATTCAAATTTGAGGGACCTGCACAGTTTTCGCCATAGACAGTTTTACATTTTACGTGAATTTCTTTCGGTCTTTGCGACCATAAAGCAAGTGGCAGTACGTTGCTTTTCCATAGTTAGGGAGGTTTAAGTTTTCATTCGTTTATTGGGATTTATAACGATTCACTGAATTTCGGCTATGGCATAACATTAAAGGCGTCAATTATTCCGCTAGTATACTAGATGGAAAAGATTTTTAAATTCTTTTCGAGATTTTCTATAGGAAACTTGTGAATGTGACGATTATTCCATAAAATTCAATCCTCTCAGTACCATTAAATTGTTGACAACACGTTTAAGTGCCAAAATTACGTCTGTAACAAATTTTTATGTGCTGTATTGTGTGCGAGTTTATGTATGTATTATAATTCAGAATATTTATAAGCAGTGTAAAAGAATTTACTTTAGGGGTGCGAAATGGTACACACGTAATAAAAAACTGTAATAAAACCAACGAATTAGAGAGGCTACAATACATCCCCTTCAAGGTTTACGCCATAATAATAAATAATCAGTGTGTATTTCCGCTGTCTCGATCTACTTCCTGTGAATTCGTGTTTATTTCCACCACGAAGGTTTTTTTTTTAAGAAAACTTTTTAATAAAAATCTAATTATTTCTAACTTATCCTATAAAAGTTTCCCACAAGCTTTCATTTTCCACTTCATATTCGAACGAATTTATTGTTAAATTATTACGGTTGAATTAAAGTTTCACCTGTGTTTGTGTATGATGTGTTATAATTTTTCATTTTAGAGAACGCGGTTGTAGGTCTTTATTACGAAAACGTGTTTTGTGTATATTACGTTATTTCAGCTGAAGATGTATCTAAGGTCATCGTTATAGGCCATCTCGCGGTATAAATTATCACATATGAATAGGTGATTCCGATTATATCTTCGGTTAATTTAAGGTAAATGGTCGTGAAATTTATTTATTTATGTGGAAACCGTTTAGAAAGTCTCGCACACAATGTCTTCGCGCCAGAAATGTGTTGCGTTACAAAAAGGAAAATAATAATAATCGACAAATCTTGACAATTTTAGGCGACCACTTGGATTCAGTTTTTCTATCTAAGCTTTGGATTTTATGTGCTTATATAAATTCTCTCTCCATCAATCAAATCTCTTTCATTTTACGACACCATTTCTTTTTATATTTGATCTGTTATTGCTTTTTATTTCTTTCCTTCATATGTAATCTGCTTTACTATTAGAGATCGTTTTGGAACGCCTTCATTGTACGACGCACTTAATTAGACTCTATAAGTGAGAATCTAATTATTGTCTTGTTCCTTATCCTTTATTCTTTTAAAGTAAACGTTTCTCACTTTGTTGCCTCTGCGGTTTTACTCTTTAAAATTGTATTTCTGTTTCTAATTTGGAACAAATTGACAAGCAACACACAATTTACACAATCTTATAATGTATACAAACATTTCCTTTTAGTCTTCATACTTTCGTTGAATTTAACTTATTCAGTTATAACTGCTTTGAAATTTGAATCATTTTCTAAATTGGAAAATGTATTAAAACTCGTGTATTATAGAAAATGATAATGTAATATTCTTAAACGATAATAATAGGAAAAAAAGTAACAATTACAAGCTTTTCGTTCTCGATAATGTCAGCACAAAAATCTTCACAGCCGTTCCAAAATATTGAGTTTGTTCACAAATAAATAGTTCTTAATATACTAAAATATAAAAATTTACGTGTACTATTGCAGTCTCTTAAAAAAAACTTGAGTAGAAGGAAATTGTTCATTTATTTTAAAAAAATGTTAAGTATATATTTTCTTTTGTTGATTTTCTGTGATATTTTGACAGTTCCATCTTTTTCAAAACCATTAAGTCATAATCGACTACTTTGACTGTTGGTGGTTCTCTTTTTTCCTCCTCAATGCAGTTGAACGTTATTATAATTATCTTACATCTCTTCATTGGTATTCGAAATTGTATCCCTTATGACTTTATTAACATTTCGTTCCTGAATGGTTTGGGAAAATATTTAGCCGTACATCATCATATCTTTAGGATACTGATTCATACGAGGGCTGTTTGACGGAAGCGTGATATCTCAATAAAACACAGGTTTAGCGTAAATGTTTTTTTTTATTTTTGAACATAGTTCTCTTCGAGGGCTACACACTTAGTCCAACGGTCTTCCAATTTCTTTAAGCCGCCCGAAAAATATTCTTTTCGCAACTCGTCAAAATAGGCCTCGGTTGCAGCAATAACTTCTCCATTTGATGTGAATGTTTTGCCTGCGAGTGCTTTCATCAAGTTCGGGATCAAAAAGAAATCGTTTGGGGCCAGATCTGGTGAGTATATGGGATGGGGAAGCAATTCGCAATTTGGGAGGAATGAGATGGGGCATTATCCTGATGGAACAGTACTTTCTTACGTGCCAAATGTGGCCTTTTTTTTAATTCGACATCAAAACGGGTCAATAAATCGGCATAATATTGACCTGTTATTGTTTGGACCCCTTTCCAAATAGTCAATATGGATTTAGAATCCCAAGAAATAGTCGCCACAATCTTATTCGTCGAGTGACCTTCTTTGGTGCAATTTCGCCGGAAAAAATCCACTGTTTTGACTGTTCTTTGGTCTCTGGGAGTATGGTGGTGGATCCAGGTTTCGTCAACAGTCACACATCGGTGAAAAAACTCGACCGGATTACGTTGCAACATGGCCAAACATTTCTTTGAAAGTTGAACACGAATTTTCATTTGGTCCACTGTGAGTAATCGCGGCACCCATCTTTGCCGAAACCTTTTTCATATGCAAATGGTCATGTAAAATATTGTGCACCCGTTCGATCGAGATGCCTACAGTATCAGCTGTCTCGCGCACTTTCAGTTGTCGGTCAGATGGATTTTTTTAACGATTTCCTTGGTAGTGGCCGTTTGTGAGGGTCCCGGGGCGTTTACCATCATCAGTGTTCATATGGCCAGTTTTAAATTAATTAAACCACTTGGAAACCATTGCGACGGAGCAGATTCGCGATAATATTTCCGTAGCTTTTCCTCAGTTTCTTTCACAGTTTTTCCGCGTAAAAAGTAATCTTTAATTAAAACACGAAATTCACGTTTTTCCATATTTACGAAATAACAACAATCTGTATTCTTTCTATGACTGTCAAATGTAAACTATTTTACTGATTGGAATGAAATTTGCAGATTACGCCACTAAAAGGTTGTAGTCTATGCTAACGTTTTCGTTTTGCCGATATCAGCGCCATCTAGCGAAAAGACACGCTACCGTCAAACAGCCCTCGTATATTGTATAATGGTAGACATACTGTTTTTCCTCAAGGCAAAACTGCGCAGTCTAAGCCTTGAGGATTTCATTTAAATGAGGGTGCCCCACACACGGACTGAGATTTATGGTCAGTTCGTGACTTGTAGAGCAATGCCATCTACCGACGACTGATGAGGCTGAATAATATAATATATTTACCCTACTATCGGAGTAAAAATGCAAGGCCTCTGACTTTAGAAGCTTGTATCTCAGTAATTAGCAATCATAATTTAATGAAATAAAGTGCACTTAAAAGACCATTTATTTCTACAAAAAGGTGTACAGTTAGATTTTTACAATACATCGTTAATTTTCTGTAACAGTGTATGTGAGAAAAAGCGCTAATTATGACTCAAATCGCACAAGCGCTCCACTTTAAAAATTAATTACGGCTATATTATTGAAACTGAGTGGTAGATACTTATATATTTGAAAAATGTATACTTTTTTGTCAATGTGAGATGCTTTTGAGGCCAATTGGTTTATTAGTCTTAAAGCTATAATGAAAAAACCTGAACGTTCGATATTAACAATTTGACAGTAACATAACAAGGTTAAAGCAATTATACTGTGTCTAACACGATCCACAAAAATAATGTCATTATACATCGTTTTTTTTAAAAGAAATTTTGAAAAAAGAATGCATGCACCAGTTGGAGGGGAGAGCGCGGCCGCGCGGGGCAGCTGTTGTCGTACACTATTGCTATAAAGCGCATGGTTTTGTACAATGCAAAAGAATAATCACATTGTTGTGGGTTGCCGCTCGCTGCTTACGATGTGGTAGATTACCTCTCGCGGGAATATGTGCATCTTTCTTTCGCGATAAACATAACATTTTACTTTGAATTACAAGAAAACAAATTTTATTTTCAATAAGAGAATAATGCAGTTAGATTTAAGTAATATCAAATTTAGCATTTAAAACAAGAATTTTTTCTTTAACTTCCGTAAATTGCAAAATAGCACATTTTCAGTTAGGGCTTATAAAACCAGTTAATCATATGAATAATCAATATTTATTGGCTGTCGACTTTTGAGAAGTATGTGTGCTACAACATTTGTAAATTTGGTAACAATTTATGAAACAATAACAATTTTATGATAAGTTAAAACTAACCGTCAGTCAGGAAAATACTACCACAGATAACAGCGTTTTTACTGCTGTTAATTAAAATAAAAGTTAAACAACTGATTCTAGCATTTTGGTTTTTACACATGTTAAACATATATAAATGACTAATGTACTGCCCAAAAATGAAGAAATTTCACCCCTCAGTTTTTTTGTTATGATCACTTAAAGTCAGAGGCCTTGCATTTTTACTCCGATAGTAGATTACTTTATCAAATAAAAAAATTCGTTCAAATTAAAATCAGAACTCCACATTTTGGAGTCTTGGCTTTAATTTGGATTATTATACACGGCATATGAGCATGGACGTATTCCAATTTCGTTTAAATTACTTACCTCATTTCGGTTTTGCTTTATTTTAATATATGCCCAATATTTTTATGTTCAAATCTTTTTCCTTAGAAAACAATACACTTGTACACGTTTCTTTTTTTAATAAATAACAGGATCCTTTAAATATATGCATAAAAAAATGCCGTGCCGGTCAAATTTGATCCAGTTTTGGTTCGCGACGGTATTTGAATATTTTGGTCGTCAAAAAATAAATCTGTCCGAGTATAATACCTATCGAAACAATTTTGGAAAAGGGATAAACGAACAAGCGCAACTATTTGCGTGTAAATCTATTTCTGAACACTTCGCCTAGTTCCTCACCTTCGTTCATAACAATCCGACTTTAATTAAAAAGAATCTATGACAAAATTACCCGGCACTAAAGATTAAAATCATTAAACGAGGATTACAAAGTGGTCGTTAATATAGACATCTTTGTTATCACATTCACTTTTAAAAAGCCAATTACTGAAAATTGTGAAAAGGTTTATTTTGTGAAATATTTCTATATTAAGAAAATAAATTTAAAATTTCGAAACGATGCCGTCAACGTTAAAAATTTATAACGTACACGAACTTGGTGTACGTCAAGGCATAAATTGCTATATTATGGATTAAGGAGTGACATTTTAAATTACGTCCTTAAAAAAATTTCGGATGACGAAAAAATAATTGAACACGTCACGGTAATAAATTGTAAAAAATTTCTGGAATTTGATGCACATCAAGGAATCAGCACATATAAACGCGCACACATGGTCCCTTTAAAAGAGCGTCATTAGGGTTTAGTGGGTGGAAGGTGGCAATTAGCAGGGTCGTGGGGAATGCTGGGAATTCCGCCGGAAATGCTGCTGTGCACTGTCACAGCTACTCAGTTAGGTAGTGTGTAAAGTGTGCCACTCTCTCCCTATATTTGACGGGGGAGACTTGTGGAAGGAGATGTAAAAAAATCCGAACCCTTGATTAGAACGGAGATAGGCTTAGTAGGGTGCGAGTGGGATTATTGATAGTTTGTATGTGTAAATATTTTGTTTGCATTAAAATTTGGTTAGGCACTTTGTTTATTATTAAAACCCTTTAAAGGTACCGCCAATACAAACAGAAACGTTAATAGGTATGCCTTTTAGGAGATTAAAAACATTTTTTTTTCGTAAATAAACGCGAAACATTTTTGCTTTGATTAAAATTGATATAATGGAGCGCATTCAGGATAAGTTAGCGAAAGGTAGGAATAGTTGAAACGAAATATGCGGGTGGAGCAAGAGTATTTATTTCGTCGAATACTTTAGAAGTCGCTAGTTCATCTGTATCAACAAAATGGCCTTATTCAGCAAAATCCATCGGAAACTTCTTATTCACGTATCACGTATAGACATCCGATCCCCAGACCAATCCAGAAGTTTAATCGCGACATCAAAGTGCTCCTGTGTGTGCCGCTTTTATTCATCAGTTCGATACAGAACCGATCTATGGCCAAACAGCAATTTTCTTGCAAACTCAACGGATAGTTATAAATATCTGTTGGAATTGCGGAAGGGCATTTATGGCCGAACATTTCGCAATAATGTTCCTTTAGATTAACGATTATTCGAAGGAAACGAATCCAAATTAAAATAAGTACATCTAAGCATTTTTATTGATTCTCATTTATTTTAAAGGTGCGCTCGGGTTTCAAATCTCCCCCTTTCCGAAATTTGTGGTAATGTTATACGTCTAACGTTTTATTATATTGTTTAAATAGATAAATCTCGTGCGAAATAACATGCTTTAGGTACTCTTTTTGTAAACGAAGAAAAAATTACTTCGTATGTTACGAGAAACGGTTCTCGATATTTAATTTTATTGAAGAGTAAATAGGGTATTTATTTCCAATTCATGTCGAGTCACCGTGTGACATCAACCTCTTTACGGAAAAAGTTTCTCTTTCAAGAACCTTTTGAAACAATATCATCTTAGCGTTTGTTTCACTTCAAAATTCAATTTAAAATCTAACCTGATTAACACTAAAGAAGTAAAGATTCTTTGGACGCTCGGGGGTCTACAAAATTAGTTGTAAAAATTACCCTGCCCAATATATTGGTCAAACAAGGCGAAGTTTTAATATGATGGGACGGTCTGAACATACCAAATTGATCAGAACCAATAACCTCTTATCATTCCTCGCTCCTCAAATATCTCAATTTGTTAATAAGATTTTAAATTCAGGCAATTCTTCTAATAAAGATCATTTTTTCAGATTATTCATTTGTTTAAATAAAGGTGTCAATCTTGATATACTGAAATTTAAGGAGATTCACAGATAAGTTTGAACTTTTTCTCTAATTCAAATTAGATCTTCTTCTTTGGTCCCTTCTTATTTTCGCGATGACCTGTACTTGTATTCTGTATCTATTCCTTTCCACGCTCATTTCGTTTCACTTGCGTTACAATTTCAAACCATACTGCCTTCCCCAGTCGTAATTTTCACCCCATTTCGTGAGTATAATCATCGATGGATACAATGAACTACAATCATTTGATGCTTTTGAAAAAAAGTTTATTACAAATGACAGAACATATCTGAATTTTAATAACACTGACGAAACCGGGTTGTATTGGCGGTTATTGCCGGATAAAGTGTACGTTTCCATTAATGAAAATATTGCTTCGGGAATACCTCTGTATGTTGGGAGTACCCAAGGATTATAAATAGTGATATAATATAATAATAAATAAGGATTATAAATAATCCTTGGGGAGTACCATGGTTCGTCAGAAATGTCAAAGTTCGCGAAAGTGTCTTTCACCAATCATATTGGTAAACAATGTGTAAAAAAGACCCAGGAGAACAGCACCTAGACCACCACGTTAAGTTAGAAATTGAAACGGGTGTTAAGCCCGTACAAGAAAGGAGACAGGGACAAAGATTATTGTCAATTTTACATATTAATTGAAAATATTCTATAATTCGAAAAAGTGGGAGGTTCGACAAAATTAATATACCACAATAGAAACCCCCCGCAGATATTCACAACCCCTGCTGCGTCTAATTATAACTTTACCACCCGAAAATTGAAATTATAATTTTCAACAATATACATAGTTATAAAGGCGTACGATTAAAATTAAGTAAGTGTAAACTATCGCCTTACTAAAATTACATTACATCCTATACGTGTAACGTGATTATAGACATTAAAAATAACGAACCGCTTTTTTTCCTGTACGGTGTATATTTAAACCGGCATAATTAAGATACAAGATTTCCGTTATCAGCATTTATATACATTTCAACAGGATCAAAATTTATTACAACTTCCTGACTGGAGCATTAATCTGAAAAAAAAGAGGATATGGAAGTGATCAGAATGGCTTATGACTAAAAATAGAAATTGATTGAGTGCTTCGATTTTGGGTTCAAGCTCCATTTACGAAGAGCAGATGGTTTAAGTGAATCGACGCAAGGTTTGTGCCGCTCTTTTTTTTTTCAAAATTGCATTATTTTGCAACATTTTATATCTGACAGGAAAATTTACGACGCGTTACGCACTGTTACTGAATAAAACGGGCTTTAACATTTTTATTCGGTTATATTTATAGAAAGGTGTAAAGTGGCTTAAACTTAAATTAAATGGAAAGGGTCAGTGACAAAGCTCTGTAATTGGCGAAAATTGTGTTTTTCATGTCAAGCCGTGCTCATTACCTTCATCGCTAAGAAAAATCTGACACGGTTATTTAAAATGACGTGTGGAAACTTTATGTTTAATGAAGGTTATTTCGTCTTTCGTTGCTTCAAGCTGAAGCCAATTAGAGGCTGAATTGTCACGCTGAGGCATAATTAAATTAAAATAGTTTTTCACTACGCTTTTTCTACAAGTTACGCTTAAAATATCTAATAGATAGTAGTGCAATAAAAAGTAAACTGCTTACATAAATAACTGCTAATATCCAGCAACGAAGGTAACTCGTGTCTAAATTATGTTACACCAGTGTAACAGGAACTGAAAGAGTTATGTGCATCTTGGGATTTTTTCTAAATGACTTTTTTAAGGTTCTTAAATACATTTAATATACATGTTCTTGAATTTAAATCTCCTTTTAGTTTTTCTCGCACGGAAATTGTAACTTTGCACGGATAAAATAAACACAAAAAAGTTATAGTTTATAGTCTTATTAAAACGTATATTCATATTCTCTTTCAGCAGAGAGACACATTCATTTTACAGTGTTGTACAACATTGTTTTATTTATGCTTGGTCCATTTGCACCTCTTCTCCCTTTAGGTACATACATTTAAAATTCGATGAACCAAATTATTAGACAATTTTTAAAATGTCAACGTAACGTATGGAATAGTTAAATTTTATTGTTAAAATGAAATCATCGACAGTACAAATGAAAATTAGTTTTATTCAATTTTTTTTCGCCCCGATGAAAAGCACCCTCCAGATTAACTAAGGTGTGGGTGTTTTTTAGGAAAAATCCTGAATCACGTCACTTTTGACCTTTTGAACGGCACATTTTGATGTCAAATTTGACCTTATCAGGTCAACCCTCTAACCCCAGCAACTCCTAACTCAAGAATTTAAATAGAGAAAGGGTGTCGAGCGACTCCTCATTTGAAGCGCCTTTTAATTCTCTATTCGACAGTATGATCGAAATGAGTTTTATTCAATTTTTTTCCACCCCCATGAAAAGCACCCTCTAGATTAACTAAGGTGAGGGTGTTGTTTAGGAAAAATCCTGAAATGTGCCGTTCAAAAGGTCAAAGGTGGCGTGTTTCAGAATTTTTCCTAAAAAAAAATTGAGTAAATCTAATTTTCATTTATACTGTCAAATAGAGAATTAAAAGACGCTTCAAATGAGGGGTCGCTCGACTCCTTTTCCCCTATTTAAATTCTTGAGTTAGGGGTTGCTGAGGCTAGGAAGTTTACCTGACAAAGTCAAATTTGAGATCAAAAGTTGTCCCCCAAAAATAGAAAATCGACGTGTCCGAGCGTTTTTTTAAGAAACCGGTCTCAGTGTCCCAAAACAGGCGTGTTGTCTTTTCAATTGGCCACCCTGTATAATCTTAACATCTACACTCGATGTACGTACTTTTTGTTTTGGTTTTCTTTGTTTTTGAACAAGTTGCTACGCCTTAAATCAATACTGGACGCACCATTATCTGTATATTATTACCTAATACATGTTGCGTTGCTAGTGTTCACTTCTAGTAGTGACATACAGCTTGTTCCCATTAATGCTTACAAACCATTGCCTTTGTTAAAAAATTTTAAAATTTGAAAGTGATTCTTTAAGAATATCTAACGTGCACCGATTAACCTCAAGAATCTTAAGTTTACAAGATTAATGTTTTATTGTAGGAATATTTGACGATTGTTAAATGTTTTCAAACATAATCTTGTGGGAAATCTGCCAGATTTTTCCAACACTATTATATCCTATCCTCGTCACCACTGTTATGTCCCTAAAGTGTTGAATGGATTGGAATAAACACAAATTGTCAGATAACTCATCTATTACGAGACTAACTAATGAACATATAATACATTTTGGTATCACTTTTAATTTTCAATGTTCATTCTACAGGGTGAGTTTTTTTTCATTATTTGTATGGGGATCTCGGAAACCATAAGAGTTACACATTTGCTTAAATGGGGAAAGATTTGCTTCTTTGGAAGACTAATCCAGATACGCTTTTGTTGATTTAAGAAAATGCATGGCTTACTAGATTTGTAAAAAAGTAAAATTCTCCAAAATCGTTTCAGCCCTTTAATTCGTTTATTTCTAAAGATAGATAAAAATTGTTTAAATACAATTTGTAGATAATTTTGTGCCGAATAACGTCACCGTACTAGTTTTTTAATTTTGCTTAGCATTTTGAGGTTATGAAGCAAAGTTAAATTTTTTTAAATGGAAACCATGGTTGGCTGTGACGTATTTTAATAGTGCATTTTTTTCTGATTGTAATGATGTAAGGGTTGTATCACTTATTTTGATAAATAAAGGCACAATACACGTTTTCTTATTATTAGGTTTACAAAAATCATATCCTGCCATGGAAAACAAAAGAAATTATTAGCGACACACATTGTGACACATTTTCAACACGGAGTTAACACCTTTTCCAAATTTACGCCCATTTGCATCTAATCTGCTAAACGCATTAATAACAACTTCCTGCAGCTCCTGCATCTTTTATTCCGCCAAATACAAAAAAGTCTAAAGGTGTGTCGATAATAATTGTGTACATTTCGAACACTTACTGTAAATTTCTTTTGTTTTCCATGGCAGGACGTGATTTTTGGTAGACCTAATAATAAGAAAACGTGTATTGTGCCTTTATTTATTAAAATAAGTGATACAACCCTTACATCATTACAATCAGAAAAAAATGCACTATTAAAATACTTCATAGCCAACCATGGTTTCCATTTAAAAAAATTCAACTTTGCTTCATAACCTCAAAATGCTAAGCAAAATTAAAAAACTAGTACGGTGAGGTTATTCGGCACAAAATTATCTACAAATTGTATTTAAACAATTTTTATCTATCTTTAGAAATAAACGAATTAAAGGGCTGAAACGATTTTGGAGAATTTTACTTTTTTACAAATATCTAGTAAGCCATGCATTTTCTTAAATCAACAAAAGCGTATCTGGATTAGTCTTCCAAAGAAGCAAATCTTTCCCCATTTAAGCAAATGTGTAACTCTTATGGTTTCCGAGATCCCCATACAAATAATGAAAAAAAACTCACCCTGTATATTAAGTAAAATAAAAACAAACAACATGTGCGGATGTAGATTTTTTTAATCTACAAAAAAGTTAAATAGCTTTTTTGTATAAAATAATTAGGGAAGCAAATAATTGAATATTAAGATTTTTACATTGAAATTCCTATGTTGCATTGGCTAATTCTACACCCTGTATATCAATAATACTGCATTACTAGGTTACACAACAAACACTGACAATTATGCAGTTATTCTAAGCTAAAAATGTGTTGCAAAAATGACCTTGTTTTTCTGGAGAAAGTAGGCGCTTAGTTTACAGTCTGAAGGCAAGAGTGTTAGTAATTTCTCCCTGTGCTTTCTTGTCTTTTGCTTTAATCCAGACACGTCCTTTTCCGCCAGTTTGTCGACTATCTGGTCATTCCATTATTTCATTTCATTTCATTTCACTTCAACCTTTCTGTCTTTTTTAATCCTCACTAAGTGCTCAAACCCTTTTAATTGTTGCATTTCAATTTTATTAGTAGGTAACACTTTCCACTTTGGAACTATTTTGAGTCTTTTCACTCTTAAGTTTATCTATTGTACTTTTCACACCGAGAATTCAGTATCGAGCCTTACGGAAGGCGCCGTTGCCGTTCAAGAGTCAGGTGTGGCCTCAACTAACCTGCGCCGCGCCGCTCGGATCTAACATTATTTTAATGTTATTTATGAACAATAATCTTGTTAATAAATAATGCATTTTATTTTTATTAAGTACAATTTATACAAAAATCAAAGGTATTTTTTTACCTTTATTTAATAATATTGCTTGCAAATATTCAAATATAATTTACAAAGAACAAAGAGCGAGCCTACTTTGTCACTAATATCACAATGACGGCAATACTGCCCGGGTTTCTCCCATTTAAAATGCATTGCCTATGCTAGCCATGCTGAATTCTCGGTGTGAAACGTATTATATAACACACTTGCTACTGTTCTTGCTCGTTCTATTATTTTGTCTTGAAGATTTGTGGCTTATTTGTTAATGTTATTACCCCTGTTTTGTTAACATTTATTTTAAGTGGTTCCTTCCATCTCTTAATTCGCACCTGCAATTCATTCTTGTTCCTTCCAAATAAATTGGTCGTAATGTTCTACAACCCATGTCCCTTCCTTTTATTTGTGCTTTACAGTATTGACAATTTCGCCTGTTATCCTAATAAACTACAAACGTGAGATAAAATCGATGTCCGTGGTTGGGCCGTGCCAATGTTGCACGAAAAGTTACTGCGCAGTTTAGTGAACCAGTGTATGTTGTTCCCGTTGGTTCATTTGGTAAGAGTTTTTGTATTTTTATTAGTTCTTATTGGTATAGTAGAGCACGAAGGCAATTGAGATCACCCCAGGCAGTTTACAACATTTGTTAAGCGAATTGTAAAGGATTTTCATAGTCGGGATAACCGGGGCTACCCTACGGGGACCTCATTTGCTTTCGTGTCCTACTATACTTTTATTTTTGTTTTCGTTTCGTCTTGTATCCCATATTTTCTCTCTGTTTGTTTCATCAAATGCCTTTTCCGTGTCTATCGCATATCATGTCCAAGACTTTTTTTTTTGAAATTTGTCTTACCACAGTAGTCCAATCTTCCGTCGAACCACATGTCCTGATTCCTGTCTGAGCATCCCTTATTTTGCCTTCGACTTTTCTTAAATCTTTTTTCTATTTTTCTTCCGTATTTACATCCTGTAATTGCTACAATTTGTCCTTCTTTCGCTTCTAGGTATTTTGTGCGTTGGCTAGGCCATTTTTATTATTCTGTATAGTGATTCGTAACTTTGTATGCCCATGTACGTTAATATTTCTATTTCTTCTATTTCCTCTTAAGACTATTTAAAACTATCTTTTTACGCTCACATTACTTAGGTATATTTTTAGTATTTAGTACTAAAAAACGGGCTAATACGTTTCAATTCGCTTAGTTGATAGTTCTTAGTTGACTACTCTCAAAAAGGAGCAACATTGAGTATCAAGAAAAAGGAATCACATTTATCGGTCAGATGAGATTTAAATTCTTTTTGACCCATCCTTCTATCCAGATATATTTAACCTTTGTCGAAATGTTTTCGCTTCGCAACGATGAACAGGTGATTACTTTTCTGTTGTGTTCTGAGGAGGGTGACTTTGAGCTATTAAGCATTGTTGAAAAAAAAGGTATCAAACTATTCATGGAGTACAATGATAAATCAAGATGTAGGTAATTCTCGAAAACTTTACTGATAATCAATATTAGATGATGTTGCACCTTATAATTATGTCTTTTTGTCTATGTTGAGTAGCTGCCAAAATGGAAGCCTTCATTGAATTTGCAAGAAAGTGGAAACTTAACCCTTTTCACTTATGATAACTTAATGCTTCATTTGTTTTATTAAAGTGTAGATTAATTTAAAGGGAATTAATATGGACAAGAATTCAGATGAGTCGAAACAAAGTTGATAGAAATATGCCAATTAATTGATTTAATTGGATATTAATAATGAGCCTTTTTTCTTCTTTATTAACTCATCATCTTCCATTGTTGAATGTTTGATATAAACCTCCCCATATGCTTTTTGCACGTCCCTATTTACTACTACTTTGCACCAATTCGGCCCGGCCTTTCGTTTCAGGTTGGTAGTTCATTTTTTCCTTTTGAGTCCATGGTCTTTAATACTGTATTTTCTTTGTTTCATCTCGTATTCGGCATGTCCAGACCATCTTCATTTTTTTCTATTTATTTGGTTTTGTCTTCGGTCTTTTAATTTTACACTTGCCATTTGTGTTTTATTTTTTTTAGTTTTAGCTCACTTTCCCATTATTAACCTCGTTAAAGTTTAGGTCTGTCAAAACTTTTACTGTATATGGATCATATAATTTATCCATAAAGTCAGGAGCATTTTTATCTTTAAAGATTTACAAATAAAGTTAGTATAAGAAGTACACGTAGCTCCTAACAATGTTCTAGTCCGTCTAAGTATGAACATTAGTTGTATGATAATTATAAATTATTTTTTCTTATCTTACAAGCTGTATAGGTCACAGAGTAGCAGTAGTAGAACTTTAGAAATGTACGTAAGGAATCAAAAACATTTGTAGATTAGAACACTCTAAACCAGGCGGTTCGTGAACATAATAACCACATGATTTACAAGACTCGCCAAATTAAGGTGAAAAAAAATGAACTCGCTGTATAATTTACCCCATTTTAATTTGGAATTATACTTAAAACGGAAAAAGAAAAGTACTGATAATTGTGTACCCTTATAATGTACCGCATCCCCGAAAGGCAAATCGTACATTTTTTCATCATGGTCATCTAATTAATAACATGGCTGGAAACCGCCATCTACAGGAACATAAAGATTACATCGCAACGGTCCGTTATATTTTATATCCCTTGTGTGTAATACAATCTCTTTTTTTTTGTAAAAGAAATCCAAATTTCTCACTATAATTTCATAATTAAAATGGGAGTCGTTTAAGAATATGATGCAATAGGTATAAGAAAAAAACTGAAATTGAGTTTATGTGAAGAAAATCTTGGAAACTCGTGAGCATTTGGTCTACGTTGCTTGGATCAAATGCATAATGAAATTGTCTACTTTCAATTTTTGTAATATTAATAATTACAAGTTATTGTTAAGTGGACTAAATGTACGTTTTAAGTTTTAATAGAAAGGAGTAAGTAAACACTCAAATCTGTAATTTTTAGTGGATAAAACAGAAACTGACCAGTTTGACCAATATGGTTATAATCGCAAGGACAACCTAAATGCAGAACACGATTTAGTACCTAATATTTCAAATCAAACCGTGTTAGAATCAATTTAGGACACCGTTATATACTTAAAAAAAATTGTTCCTTATCCTAATCTACTTTTAATATCAATCTTGATCGAGAACAAACATTCCAAACATTAATTTTATAACATGCTACTTAATTACTCAATAAATTTTCTTGATAGCGTTAATTAGTGCTCTGTATCACAGGTTGAGAAATGAGGCATAGCTTTCGGTTATTAGAAGTATATATTATTTGTTGCTATACACTTAAAGCCGAACAATCGGAATGAATTTCTGTCGACATTTTTTTGGCTCTTAAATGAAAATACGTGGAAATGTTTATTCGACAAATTTTCGTCGCTCTAGAAAAGTTCGAAATAAAAGCTTAAATTGAAACTGAAAGGTTAGTGTAAAAATTCGACAATTTTTTAAAGGTTGGTGGCTCGTCTTTAATACTATAATATTGTATCTCATCTCTTTTCGTCATGCTTATATCCCGTAGAGCAGTATGGTGACCTACGACCCGATTTCCCTTCCCGTCTATAATAGCCCATCTATTCTAACCCTCACGTGTTCACCCACATGTTCCCAGAGCTTTATACAAAGTATATAATTTATGTTGTTACTTAAAATTTTCCTTGTACAAAATTTTTACGTTTTATTAATATTACCGGAGGTGAGCGTTTTACACAAGCCGGAAAAATCAACGCTTTTAAATAATCTTGTAAGATCACAGCTCGACCGAGAATTCATTTATTGTTGTTTTTTTCCTCTCTCGTAGTTTTAGCTTGACATGTAGACAGATTACAAAGATATTTTTCGAGTTTGTCTGAAAGAGACAAATTATAAACGATGTTATTTTACCACTGCGCTTTTTTATCATTCGGATGTTTATTTAAATAATGAAATCCACGCTTTCACGAAAGTTTTTCCTAATCGTAGTTGCTTAAAACTACATTAAAATCGGTGTTTAAATATAAATAAACTTGGAATTAAACGTTCATTGAGATTTTTGTTTCTAGGTTCTGTATTTTTTGTGTAGTGTTGTATATAAAGTTCCTGCCAATTTTCCTGTTTATGTAAGAGTTGGAAAAGAGCTTAATGCTTTACTGCAGGATTCTATTTAAAACAACTGTATAAAAAAGTGTTGTAATTTTAACTTTTATAAACTTGAATGAAGCTAAACATGAAAAAGTATGATGTTACATTAAGGAAGTGTGCTGCTCTTTTCATTACCGCCATTTCCCTTTGCACCCTTATTGCTCTATGCTTCTATAGATTTTCATAGTGCTTTATTTCCATCCAGTTCAAATTTACAAAGAACGCCTTTCGGTTTCGTAAGCTATACCTACCGCCAACT
Organism: Pyrocoelia pectoralis; assembly: GCA_036250285.1. NCBI lineage: Eukaryota > Metazoa > Arthropoda > Insecta > Coleoptera > Lampyridae > Pyrocoelia > Pyrocoelia pectoralis. The sequence continues at coordinate 2,450,720 of CM070076.1, forward strand.
TGGGAGTAACACAATTAATTACAATTCATTCTTTTAGTAATGCCTTAATGATTAATTTAAATGTCTTTAATTAGACGATTAATATACACAATCCAAACTCTTTATTAAATAATTAGTCGCCCATTACTTAGTAGTCGCACGATTTTATTAATCATCAATAGTCGCATCGGTCTGAGATCAATATTTTTTTAAACTTTTTCTTAGATTTTTTTGATTGTGTAGTATACCATACAACAAAACTTTGGATACGAAATCATATAAATATTTTGAAATGTTTCTTTTCATATTAAAGGCAAAAATAGTAATTAAGGTATCTACGGCGTTATGAACTAAATAACGCCCGTGCTGCCTTCTTTACTTTAAATATTTGCAAGAAGTTGATTAAGATGATTAAAACAGATTAATTTTACATTTGCGGGCGTTATAAGCGGACGTTTGTAACAAATAACGCCCGTTGCTATCTAAAAACCGGTTGTCATGTAAAGAGGCGTTATTTAGTCATTAATGTTTCTTGTTTCAGAGTTGTTATGGTGAAATAATAAGGTAGTATGACATAATATATATTTATTTATATTTCAAACTTTTTACATTCTATAAAATTGTTAAAATAAAAATGATCCAAAAACAAAAAAAAACTGCATAACGTAATAGAACAGGTAATTATCATATCTAAGAAAACAAAAAGTCCTTTATTCTGTGGTGAAAGCATTTTGATAGCAACTTTTGCAGAGAATGTGTTCTAGACATTTCACAGTTCCTAGAAAAATGGCGAGTTTTCCGGGGTTTTTTTTAACTGCAGTAACAGCGTCGGCATTTCTTAGTTTCCCTGTGTAATGTTGAATCTCCTGGCTCCAATCCACAAATTGATCGCATCCTGTCCTTCATGCATCGTGTAGTACTTTGGACTGTAGCTTGTGTTTGCATATAAGGCAGAATTAAATCATAGGCCAAAGCTCGTAGAAAATTACTTACGTCTTATTAATTTTCCAGCTGAATTGTTGGATGTGTACATAACCGAAAAATTGATAGCAGCGATATTTAAAACGGAATAAAAATTACCATGAACCACCGTTTTGTGCTCCTAGCCACGTTTTAATTTGCACATAACTATCTACAGTATCAACACCACCTTTGGTACTGTTGTAATCACAGATTATCTCAGGTTTGCCGTCATGGTGTAACGTGGACACTAGCAGTACATTTTTTAAATAAATTTTTTTCTAAATCCAAACATGTTTGCACTTGGGGGATACATACGTTGGCTTAAAAAATTCGAATGGATAGTTCACGTTTATTTTTCCGTATAGTTCCAATAACGGTGAGATTATAAACTTCTAATAATTTATCCACTAGGGCAATGCTAGTGAACTAATATTGTCCAGTGTTACATTTCTTCCTGACCCATAAATTGGCTGACAAAGTTGCTCTACGACATCATTAGGAATCTGGTTGCTCTCCGACATATACCTCTAGGTTGGCCGTTTAGTACATTTTTGCAATTTATGCCGTATTTACTGGGTTTTGAGGGAATATACTGGCGGTTTCCCTCTAAAACCCTCAAGCTGCTCATCTCAAACATCTTAGCAGACAGACATCTGAATCGTTGGAGATTCATTGTCAATCTGAAAATTTCTACTGCAGACTCATCAGTTCTTCTTGCCTTGAGAATTCCGGGAGAGTAAAGTAGACTCAGTAGTGCTTGAATTTCCACGGCATCGGTAACCCTGGCATTTCTCTCTCGACTAAAATTGTTCTTTATAGAGCTAATAAATTTGTTTGCATTTACAACAATAATATATTCAACGCAATCATTTCAACAGTATTTATGTTCTGCTCAGATTTACTGTCACCTCCTCTAGGTTCAATAAAGTCTTCTTCGTTATCACTTGATTCATCATCGTAGATCTCCACGTTTCATCTGCTCGCATCCATCAATAACCTTAACCGCTCCTGTTCCTTTTCTTACCAAGCCATACTAAATATTTTTGATTGTCACTGTTAGTATCAAATTAAGCAATGAGAGGCACAATTACTTACTTTATGTAATTTTTAAAGTAATCACCAATAACAAAGTTTACAGAGAAACGAGTTACGCCAGTAGGTCGTTGAATGCGCAAAGGACCAAAAAACATTTCTGTTGGATCGGTCTCACACACCGGCATGGGGGGATGGTTAAACCAGTATTATTAATAGGAATCCGGTTGAATTTTTGAAAAAAAATGTTATTGTGGATGAAATCTGGATTTATGACTTAGACCCAAAACCTCAAAGTATGAAATGGAAATGGAGGCGTAAGAGTTCACCGCCATCACGAAAAGTTCGCGCAACCATTCCTTTTTCGATTATGAAGGCGTAATTTTTATCGATTGCTTATCATGTCTTCACACTAAGTACTACCAGTTGATATTATGCTGAGCTAATTCCAAAGCTTAGCGCTGCTATCAAAAAGAGAAGATGAGAAAAGTTGAGAAATCCCGTTCTGATTCATCAAGAGTTGTGCTTCAACGGCTGACTTTGAAATTTTTATGGAAAGCCTTATGCTCTCAAGTGATCATTCTTCATTTCCAAAATTAAATTATCATCTTCGGAGTGTCATTATTCCTACAATGAACAAGTTTGTTAGCCTTAATCAGAGGCTTGTATCAACAAAAGGACTACAAAAGGTTATTTTGAGAAATAATTAAGTAACGATTTTATGACCACGCTGAACACTTATTATCAAAATCGCTCAGTACAGGGAAGAGGAATTAAAACAAATAGTGCAGAGTTCACAAAAAATAATTATAAGTAATTGCGCTATATCAGTTTCCTGTTACAACAAAAGCGAATTTTTAAATCTGAATTTATACCTAACTCCAATGGAGACAAATCCAGTTTATTTTTATTGTGTTGCTGCAAATAACAATATCCTGTGGATTGAATGAAGACCATTTGGGAAATATCTTTAAATGGAAGAGCAACTACTTAAGTATCATCATCATATTACTACGGACTGACCGATGATACGATTAAACGAAAGCGGATCCAATTAACCAATAACGGTGCGCTAATTTCTTTAGTTCGAGACATTCGTAAACAGACTCTATTTAATCCATTTTAATCATAGATTTGTAATACTGCAAAGCAAATTTGAACTACTAAGTCCATTGTATACCTTAATTGGTTTTAACTATTAAATGTTACATTTCTTATTCCTACATTAACATTTACACCTTCAAATCAAGACTTTCCTTTCATCCTGCTCCATCCCTTAATATCCCTCCTTTTTACCCTCCTCTCTTCTATCCCTACCTCTTCTCCCTCGTAGTCTTTCTCCCCACTTATTCCCATTTGTCTCCCTATTAGCTCTTCCGCTCTCAGTTCCCTCATTTCCTCGTCCCAGTTATATTTAATCTCTCCTGTCCACATCTTCCTGTACCCCACTTTAGTTCTCTTCTCTTTCCCTCTTCTGCCTTCGCAATCCTTCTTATATCCCCCTGCACCTGTCTTTTTTCCTATGTCAAATCGTCATCTATATACACGTTATTTTTATTTTTAAACCTCCATTAGCTGCCTTTTTTCCTCCCTTTTCCCCAGTTCCATCACTATAAATTCTTTACTTTTAATCACCACGTGTACCCCCATTTTTTCGTTGATATATCTTCCTAATTCTATCTCCGATTCTCTTATACTGCTTCCTCTTACTACTATATTGTTCTTTCTCCAGTTTCTTTCATTCTTTTTCATCGTCCCTTTCAATTTGCTTATCTCGTCCCTTATTTGCTCCCTTTCCTTCCTCCAATCCTCCTCTTCCTCTTCTTGATCCTCTCTTATTTCCCTTACCTCTTGCCTTAGATGTTTCACTTCCTCATTGTTCTCCCTTACCTCTTTTCTTAAACTCTTTATCTCATTCCTTATTGCCTTCATCTCTTCCTGCATACTTCCAAGTATTTTAAATATCGCCTTTTTCCTCTGTGCTTGATCCTCCGCTTCTTCTCCCTCTCTTCTACTCAGGGATCTCCTTGTTGCCTTACTTTTCTTAAAAATCCTCCCTTACACTTTCCTTTTCCCTACTTGACTCAACCTTTCGTTCGCTCATGAACTACTAAGTCTTCCTTTAGACTCAAATCTCAATATCGGGCGGGTATTCGAAAATGTGGTTAATATACTACAGGGTTTTTCAACTAAGAGTACTTCTAAAAAAATCAAAATTTGAAAAATCGGCGATACCCGTCTATAATAATATCGAGGGGGACACTTTTTGACATAAGCTTGAGATTTCATACCTTAACCCCCTGGGTCCCACAAACCTACCCTTAATTTTTTAAATGGCAACATGGGTTATGTGATACGTCATTTGAAAGGTCATTTTATATCTTGCATTACTGCGTTTACTTTAAAATTTTAAAATCGTTTAATTGGTTTGTGAAATATTTTGATTTAAAGTTTTAGAGAACTGATATAATTTGTCGTTATAATAATATAATAAAAATATTACTGACTTTTTAATTTATTTTAAGTTTTATTTTCATGTAAATAAAAAAAGTTTAATACAATGAATTTCGTATCAAATTACCTTTCCTATAAAATTAAATAAAAAAATAAAGAACAAACGTTTTGAAGCAAATTATATCAGTTCTCTAAAACTTTAAATTAAAATATCTCACAAACCAATTAAACGATTTTAAAATTTTAAACGCCGTAATGCAAGATATAAAATGACCTTTCAAATAACGTATCACATGACCCATGGTGCCATTTAAAAAAATTAAGGGTATGTTTGTGGGATCCAGGGGGTTAAGGTATGAAATCTCAAGCTTATGTCAAAAAGTGTCCCCCTAGATATTATTATAGACAGGTATCGCCGATTTTTCCAATTTTGATTTTTTTAGAAGTTATAAAGGGTGGCTACCCTGTATGTAGAGAGTGTGTTTACATCAGTAAAGTATTTGCTTTCCCTAAATAGTAAAAGACTGTTGTAGCTGGAATTCACTCTGTAACGTGGATTATTCATTTGATGATCGTTTTGTTTTTTAATTTAATTAGAAATATTGTTTATCACGAGTCGATACTTAAATGCAAATGCTCTTTCAATCACTCGTTATTGTTATTTAGATACATTTGTACCCAGTCACGAAAAATTATTCAGACACTGACTTGCCCTTGTGAAACAGTTGGAAACTTTTGGAACTAACAAAAAATTACTTTGGCGATTTTTTCTACGGTGTAGGCTTTAATATTCTGAAATTCGATGCAAAACCTTGTCGAACAATGAGACATGATAGTGACCTGACACACTCAACGTTATTATGTACGTAACAATAGCAAATAGCGAGTGATTGAAGGAGCATGTTGAATGTGTATAATATTAACGATAAACAATATTTCTAATTAAATTAAAAAACAAAACGATCGTCAAAGGAATAATTCATGTTACAGAGTAAATTCCCTCCATAAATTTTAGATAGGTACGTAACGAAGTCGTCGGATGATAAAAAGGATGTGGAAAAGGGATAATAAGTGGAAGCTTAAAGCGTTTTCGCAATCCACAGATGGTAACCAGCTTGTTTTTAGAATGTGTCGCTTTTACCTAATGTCCAATAATACCGTATTCGTTGTTACGTATTCATCCAATGTTTTACCCTTAAAATTTTGTCATTTATCCGAAAGGTCACGTAATCAACATTTCCGAAATTTTGTATTCAATTCCAATAACGTCGAAATTTTTTTTTTCGTAACATTTATTGCTGTCCTTCTGTGTGGACTAATTTCGAATGCACAAATCATTCTTCTCCTACGTTATTTTAACAACCTTTTCCCTTCGATTACATTCTTTTTAATCAACAAAACATCTTAAGTGCTCTTAAAGTACCCAGACAACATTAAAATTTATGTTAAGAGATATAAAAAATTTTATGTATCCTGTTCGATTAGTTTCTTAGTTTCATAAAACGCTTTTACTAGTTGAACCGTAATTAAGTACAAAATTTTCTAATGTGGTTAAGATATGACAGCGTTCAACAAAAAAATGATTAATTAATGTGCGGCCGTTGAGGGAGAGATGGTTGCCGCTATAAAGTATGCATTTGCGAAATTTCGTTAGGAACTTACATTCAATTGGAAATTCCCCTTCAAAGGGTTTGGAATATCGGACAAATTACAGAGATGACCGAGGAAAATTAAACTGGACCGCTATTGGGATGGACATTGCATTTTTCGTGAAACGAGTGAGTGCCGTAGACGTTAGAAGGGTTTCGGTGATGCATGGCACTATTCATTTCAAACCACTTTGGGGTCTTATACGTGCATGTAACACTTCAAACACACTTAGCTATTAAAATATTATTTATCTTAACGAATGTCATTCAAAGATTAATCAAAAATGATACGAATTAATGAAGTGAGCGTGTGCGTGGTTGAAAATTAATAACTGTGGCGCCAAGATTTTTATTTTTTATGTGCGGAAGGAATTGATTTTTTCCCTTACCTGTTTAACATATATTAGCAATCAGTTCAAGTACTTACCTCGACGCAATTTTATAGGCGGAAGTTTACGTTAAGCTTAAGTAATGAGAAAGATATTCTTGAACATTATTGACATACGGAGTAGTTCGTAAATTATTGTAAATAAGACAATATTGTCTCACCAAATAAATTTATATAAATGTGCTCGTGTACAATGGAAGTGTGCCTAAGTGTTTTTTTTAATATTCAGGTCTAGCAATGATATCAAAATGAAATAAATTAGTTGAGCGTCTGGATGTTGTTGCAGTTTTTCCTGTTCTTGTCCAGTTCCTTGGCCTCATTCCCCATGTAATTTCCCTCTTCTTCCTTCTTTTTGTTTCTTATTCCAGTCCCATTCCTCTTCCCATATCCATTTAACTAAAGTGTCCAAAGCAATTCAATTGTGTTCCATGAATTCTTTTTAATACCAGTTCTATCTCTATCCTTTCTCCTATTTCACTATTTCTTATTTTATTCATTCCTGTGATACCTTTCATTTTCTTTAAAATCCTCATTTCCATTGCAGTTATTTTTGACTTTCTTTTTTTTGTATCATGTACTCTCATGTACGATTGAACACTGTCAACTATATCTACTCTCATTTTTGTTTTCTGCCGAATTATCCTCATCGTTGTCATCCTATTCCTCTTCATTTTCGTCATCGCAATTCATCTCCAAGGTATTAGGTATTGCATCTTCTTCTTGTGTAATCGTCATCTTCATCGTGATCAGGCTCTGCGCCCTCATCCTGCATAATGTCATTAACAGTTCCTATATCTAGCTTGGTTTCTTGTTTTCTTTATTCTCTCCGTCTTCAAGCATTTTCCAAACCCATTCACAAAGGCCTTTTCCATGTTTATTGGAAATGGATGTACTTTTTGTAGAAAGAGCCTTAAATGGATAATTCGTGTAGTATCTTCAAGCCTTTTCCAAATCCATTGTCTAAGCTGTAAAAAGCTTTTTCCTTATTTACTGCACATAGTTGGATTTAGAAATAAATGTTTTGCGAAAATTTGAGGAAGTTAGAAAAAAAGAGCATATTTTATTTGAGGGAGAAGTACTACTTTTCATGGTACTTCTCCTCCACATAAAATAATATACTATTTTCGCTCTCTTTTACTAGCACCTTAACTTTTAGTCCTTCGTCTTTATATAATTCATGTACTTGTTTGTGTATCTATTCTTAGTTCTTCTTTCCCTTTATTGCCTTCAAGATTTCCTTATCTATGCTGTGTGCTTTCTGTTCATATTGTATCGAACCATCCCACAATTATATTAAATCTTCTATTTAAATTTTTTACATTAGTAGGTTTCCGTTTCTTGTTCTCTTATGAAAGTTTTCAAGTTCAATATGGAGTTCTATTTGATATTTAATTCTATATTCTTTCTCTAAGAACTTTGTATTTGTATTTTGTATTTAATTTCGAGCAAGATGTGATATGCAAGTTAAAATCGATGTAATAGTTTTCCCTTTCGAGTCGGAAAGGTACTCCAACTCCCCCCATCCTCCTCGTGATCGACAGTATTCCGGTTCTTAGAGTTAAACTCTCAGTAATATTTGTCGCATGTTCTGCCAACGTTTTTTCTGCACTATTTTGACAGCCCTTCCTCTCTCTAACACTCCTATCAAGTACTAGGTGCTGCCAATATATCCTCGCGTATAACAGAATTGAATGCATTTTGTTCGTCCATAAGTTCGATTCTCTACATACTTTTGAAGGCGAATCAGCGTTTGAAAGTTTTTCATGAAGCAGAAGTAGTTCTCTGATATGTTTTTCCAAACTAATTAGTCCATTCCCTTCTTTAATATATTTTCAAAGATTTTAAAGAAGGATATTCAGGAGAAAAATTGATCTCGAAATCGGGCTACATTCTTTTTATATTCAGATATACTCTCCTTCCTTAATGTAGTTATTCATGATCTTGCTACAAATATCATCCCCATTGAAAACTAACTGTGAAGACACGTGCCTCACTTTATGTCTTCTCAATTCTGTTCCGTATTATCATTTAAAAGATTTTTGCCGCGAAATCCTGCAAAAAGAGTAACAGAAGAGCCATCTGTGTACTTTGAGGTCAGGATCGGTTCGCATTTTTTCCATATCCTGTACTCTCCCTCCCTTCTTATTTAATCGTTGCAAACTTCATCTAATTGAGAAGATTCATGTTGAGGGGGATTATGATGAGGACCTTTTCCCATGCCAGGATCCTGAAGTATGTCTCACTTGTGGTGTGACTGAATTACTACATTCATGTGGACTTTACCCTACCCTTCCAGTGGAATCCAGAATTTGTGTGTTGTGTTTACAAGATGCTACAAAATGTAAAGGATACGTACTTAATACACTGATCTAATACATTAATAGTTCATTTCCTCGATAAAAAGAAAAAGTAACCGTTAATAACAGCACTAGTTTGATTTAATAAGTAACGCAGTACTATTCAAATCACCAAATATATTGGAAATGCAAGAAATCGTATTAACAGTGTTCATTAATGCGATTTTTCACTTTTAAGTTTATTCCAGGAGTACAACTTCAGTACCACTATTATTTTGGAATTCACTGGTATACAATTGTATCGTTCACAAGAAGCTCTACAAAATGTAAAGGATACACTTTATCTAATACGTTTGATTGTCCATTTGCTAGATAAAGAGAATAAGTAACCCTTAATGCCTGCACGAGCAGGATATAATGGTAATACACGAGGGGTGGTTAACTTCTCCAAAATGTGTACACAGATTTTAAATCTTTCCACAATTTTTAGGGATTTTTAGTACCTATTTTAAAAGATTTATGAGGATTTTTGAAAATATTTAAAGATTTTAGGGAATTTCTGAAGATCTTTGTATATTTTTGGGAATTCTTGAATATGAAAAACTGTTGTTTTTATATCAAAATAAACCTTTGCTTCAAAGCAATCGGATATGTCATAACTACGATACGAGAAAAAAACTTAGTACAAGGTGTTACAAAAAGGTGTAGCGGGCTATGCATATCCGGATTCTACATATGAAAATAAGTCTAAAATTTTCAGTAACATTTTTATGATTTCGGCTTAGTGTAACCGTAATCAGCCATTTTGTATTTTCTTCAAAATAAATATTATTTCAAAAACCCTTCAACATATTTTTATGAAATTTGGCACATGTATTCATTTCTCAGAAGTCTACAGTTTCCAAAATTATTTTTTTTTCAAAATTATCAATTTTCAAAATGGCGGACATTCAAACATTTTAAAGTAAAACTCCATGAAAACTCATCTTCAAAGGAATCCGAATGATCACAAAGGGGTGAATGAAATAATTGTAATAAAAACACACAACCAACCCCTTACTTTCTCGTGTAATTCAAAAATCGTAAATATCGATTCTAAAGTGGCGACATGTTTCGGGAAAAATTTCGCATTATCAAGCCTTATCGAAAAATTAATAATTAAAGAAGTGTAACATTACGTAAAGCTAAAAATTAACAACATTACATACAAAAATCATCGTAAAAAACAAGCTTACCTGAAGGGGAGTAAACTAAGGTTATAAAATCACGTTAATATAATAAAAAAATCCATTTTATTCATATTTTAATTGCTTTCATTATTTCATCATGACTCTTTTTTGAAGCTGGGTTCTCTCTTTATAGAGAACCCCTTCAGCTTTTATCAAAATTTACATGCGATTTGATGTTTTATTATATTAACATGATTTTATATAACCTTAGTTTACTCCCCTTCAGGTAAGCTTGTTTTTTACGATGATTTTTGTATGTAATGTTGTTAATTTTTAGCTTTACGTAATGTTACACTTCTTTAATTATTAATTATTCGATAAGGCTTGATAATGGGAAATTTTTCCCGAAACATGTCGCCACTTTAAAATCGATATTTACGATTTTTGAATTACACGAGGAAGTAAGGGGTTGGTTGTGTGTTTTTATTACAATTATTCCATGAAAACTACTAAATAAAATTAAATTGTATAAGAAACAACATTTTTAGTACTTTTATTGTTAATACTTAATTTTATTTAGTCGTTTTCATGGCATTTTACTATAAAATATTTCGTCATCTTGAAAACTGATAATTTTGAAAAAAATATTTTTGGAAATTTTAGACTTCTGAGAAAGGAAGACATATGCCAAATTTCATAAAAATATCTTGAAGTGTTTTTGAAATAATAATTATTTTCAAGAAAATACAAAATGCCTGATTACGGCTAAAGTAAGCCGATATCATAAAAATGTTACTGAACATTTTAGACTTATTTTCATATGTAGAATCCGGGTATACATAACCCGCTGCACCTTTTTGTAACATCCTGTATAATCTGCCGTCGCACAAATTAGCATAAGTATTCCGAAAAAGCTTGCCATTACTTAGTTACTCCTGCATACAGTTGTACAATAAACTTCCCCAATACCTATAGCAGGCTCAGCGAGTTTACAAGAATTTAAGGGACCTTACTTAAAGAAAGCGAGTTATATACCTTCGAAGAATTTCAAAACTGCTCATCATGACAAGAAGTTGCTTCTTATGTTATCAATTAATTGTAGCATATTTTGCAAATAAACAAATATTATTATTATTATTATTGTTAACTGAACGAGTCCGAGTCGGGCTGTCCGATGACCGTGAAAAATTTATCCAATTTTAGGGAGTTTTATGATATTTCATGAAATCTTGCAAAGATTTTATGGGGTTTCTAAAGATTTTACGGATTTGCAAAGATTTTACGGAATTTTTAAATATTTTAAGGGATTTTATGAATCCCAAGAGATTTTAAGCGATTTTAAGAAGATTTCTGAAGATTTTATGGAATTTCAAGCAAATTGTACACGAATTTCTAGGAGTTAACCGCCCCTCGGTGGCCTCGGTAATACATGACAATCTAAAACCACCAAATACATGAAAAATGCAAGAAATCGCGTTAATAGCGTCGATTAATAAGATAACGTGGACTTTACCTACCCTTCCAGTGGAATTCAGAATTTGAACGCATGTTTTACACTGAATGAGTTAGTAAAATTGTTGAATTTATGTTATTAGTACCCCGTACTGTATTTCCCTTGGATTTTTCAGTTTCTTTGACCTCAAGGATACGTTGAAGGTTGTCAATACCTCACACTATGGTTACCACTAAGTATAGATGATGAACTCTCGTGTTGAAAATTTCGTCTACATCTTACAATTAGATTTGCACCACATGATTTATGGTTAATACATTTTATGACCTGCTAATGCTTGCGAGACGTGATTTATGGACACAGAATAGGTAGACGAGGACCGCCCTATAATTATGTCTCTGAAATTTGTGGACCTCTAAGAAATGTCATTAACTCAAGTAAAATTAGTGCTGGTTAATGCAAAAATCTCTCAAACGTATTGTACAGTAAAACAATACTTTCATCCCCATTATACGTGTGTAGGGTGCAAAAACACGAGCGAACTTTATCAATACAATATAAAATACATTAAAAGATTGAAAAATAAACCTTGAATTTATTGTAAAGTAATATGCAAAAATATGTAAATGTAAATAACATATTAAACCTTTCAAAAGATTTACCAACGAAATGGTCGATTACAATTTCCCCATTTTTCCGTTAAGGGCAAAGTCGCAAGATGATTACGTTACATTTATTTACTGTGTACAAACGCACAATTTCATTCAAATATTGCAATTTTTTTGTATTCCGGCCATTATTGGTTGTTTAAATTTGTAACAACCCGCACGTATTAGAAATCCAAATCATCAAGTTTCAAAGAGACCCTTATAATATAAAATCACGTTCGCGTAAAAAGGAATCGCTAAAAACTAGCCCGAGGGTTTAAATTTCCTGCCTTGTATTTACACATAAATATCCCAATTGAATTTTCAAGCGAACTTCGGGGTAGATCTGAAATCTGTTTAGAATTTTTTTTTCCTTAAGCACTCCCAACAACCTGGCGTCTATATTATTTCCGGCTGACCGCTTATTTTCGTATATAAAATAGTATAAGATAAATTTGGAATTACAGTTGTGAAGGGGTTTCTAGTTAAAGGACTAATATTAGTACTCCTTAATTATGATTCTTGTCTTAATGGTTCAAGTCGGTAGCCCCTTGTGGCTCACACTTTGAAACACCAAAAGGGACAAGAATCGTAATTACAAGCGCGGTTACAATAATCTGGACTTAGTTGCAAAACTGAAAAGATGGGAGGGGGTTAATCTCGACTGTTAACATCTGTTATAGAACGAATGCGTTTAACCTTCTTATTTAAAAAACGGCTTTGCACGTGTGGTAATACTTTTTTCTTTTGTTACAGCGAATCTGGCCGATACACAAGGAGATTTAGCCCTTTACATCGGACTTACGGTTGCTATATTTCTTGTGACTTTGTTATCCTTCTTTCTTGTGAGATTTTATCGTAAAAAGGGACATCATCAGTCTTTGTATAATATGGCTGCTAACGGTAAGTACATTGCCAATAAATTTTTTATATTTTTATTCTTTAAACCTTCAAAATATTGTATAACCATTTTCCAGTGGAAATGTTTTAAGTCGAAACATCAAAGCACGGACTGAAAGTGCATTTATGAGAGAAACATCATAAATAATGCAATTGCCATTAAATATACAACAAAAGCTGGTGTAAACCTTAGCATTTTGCTAATTTCTCCATAAATAACACTTAACAATTAGCAAACACAAATTTCGTCATTAATTTTGGTCAACAATCGCAATGATTAATACACTTCACGGTAGCAATTCATCACATCAACCTGACAACAAGTTATTTACAACCCCAATGCCAAAATAGCGCTATTTAGTACGTAAGAACGAAAATAATTTTTAAGTAAAAAAACGTTTGAAAAGAATTTAAATTTAGGGTCGTATGGTTTTAAATGAGTCTTAAGTTACATTTTAGACATGTTGAAGATTAATGACGTGTCTTAACTTTACAAGATGATTTTATGGCGTATTACAGCTAAAGGAGAAGACGATTCACATGTTGAAAAATTTCTTTATATAGTAAGTTTATATAAACACATGCCACTTCTAAATATAACCTTTGTATTCAATTAGGAATCAAATGCTTTTTAACACTTTAAGACCGAATTGTTTCAATTTCTTCGACCCTATCATTCAAGCAGTAACGCTTGCCAAAAATTTTCCTATTTAATTTATATTTCTATTATCGTCAGTTCACATAATTAGAAAATTCCCTTTTTTGGATCTTAAGAAATTCTTATTGGTTACTATTTAGAAATGAGTCGGTGACGTCACTGTGCCATAAAAAATTTCAAGAACTTAAGGGACATCCTGCACATTAAGGAAGCAATATAGATGTTTTAAAAATAAATTGAGAATTAAAATAAAAAGGTAATTAGATCCACATTCCAATAATTATTATTTACCTTTTCAATAACGTGAATTTGAAGTAGTTAACGTGGTCACAGATTACACACTGTGTAATCTGTGACGTGGTTGCAATCTTGCCATGTAACATTTATTAAAACTGAACATTTAGTTAGGTTATATTATAGTATTTTACATTACAAGCCAGGTAAAACAGTTTTTACTGGCGATAGGATGACTGCCTATGTCACATCCTTAAGCCAGTAAGAACGGTTACTTGGCGTGTGATGTAGATACATATAATATAGGTAATATTTTATTTGTTTCTTACTTGTAAATAACTGTTGCAAACTAATAAAAATTCTAAAAATTTCGATAATTAAAAAAAAAATAGTATTAGCTTTAGACGTATTGCTTTGGAAACGGATGTCACTTATTTTGTTGTTTACGTGTTTAATCTATGAATGTATGAGCACAAGTGTAAAATTTTACAGACTAGCCAGTTAAAAAACATTTTCAAAGTGAATACAGTGACTTGATAAATTGACGTTTACAAGTGAGGAACAAATAAAGTGATATGAGTTTTTTTGTCATTTACACTGAAGCTCAGTAACATTTTTCAATTTCCTTTGAAGTAATAAAAACAACTTTCTGCTTTTTTGGTTTCAAATTTCTTAAATATGTACTATTTTTGCGTTTTGTCCGTCAGCCTGGACCTATTTTTGGTTTTTGGAGTAATCTGCGAGGAATTGTCCTACAAAGCTGAAACTTTTTGCAATAAATAGCCTATATTTGAAATAATGTAGCAGACGACCTCCAAATCTTTGTGCCTAACGTATTATTTCCTCAAGAACTGTTTTGAGAGCTGAAGCTTTATAGTCCAGTCAACTTAGACAAAATATAGCTTGAACCTTGAACAAATTGTTATAAAGCTGAAACTTTGCACAGAGTTAGTTTTTGGCTTTAGAAACAACATACTAAAATACTCGGGCCCACACTAGTTTGCGTCCTTGAATTTCAGGGCCATGACGTCATTCCGCCCGGAAAACAGGCGCTCGCTACTTCTAGATGTTCTAGAAAGCGTGGAATTGATCAGAAATCGATAAACAATTTGTTTAATAGCAGAAAATAAGTCAAATATAAACAATTAGTGCTTCGAATAAATAAAAGTTGTCAATACTCCTAAGCTGTTTTCTCGCAAAAGGCTAAATTAAAAAGTTTATTATCGAGTAAATGATTATTGTTGTAATAATATTTGTTGTTGTTGTTGTAGTATTTGTTATTAAGTGTCTGCCTCTTCTTTAAATACACCCGCAGATTGATATTATTCATTCACCGCGTTTCGTTGTCAGCGCCGGCAGTGATTATGTTCCACCAACATCTTCAGCTCTTGAACATCCTTTGCGAACCTATCTACAGGTAAATTAAAATGTCATTTAACAAACAGATCGATGTTTTTTAAACTTTTAGCAGGTTTTTGTTTTTTTTAGTGATTCAAAGCAAGATTAGTTACTATTGATTTATTTGCTAGGATCAATGAGCAATATGTAATATTGTCTCATTAATTAACTAACCTAAATATATAACTAAACTTGAGAAAAATTAGACTAATATCCTCGCTAATATCTTTATAATGCAAACAAGTACAGAAGTGGCTTGGAAATTTTCTGCCAGCTGCTTCTTGGGGATGGGGCCTTGAAGAAGGTAGTTTGGTACCAATATCTGTTGTACACTAATTGCCCGCCACTGCGTCTCTTTTACAGCTTATATCTTGTGCCTGTAAAAACGATTGTTGGAGTGCACGTTACACGTGTAAACAGACAGAACAAATATGTTCTGAATTATGTGCCAACTGTAGAGGAACTTTTTGCTTAAATAAATCAAAAAATATATGTGATTGTTACAATGACGCTGATGACGATTGGGAAGCGAAGTACCTACCTATAGTTTTTTTTATTTTATTTGTTTAAACAATTTTTGTATTTTTATATACATAATAATAAAACTGTTCATTTTTAAAAAAATAAGTATAAGTATAAAATTTAGTTTTTATGAAGTGTCCGAGCGAAATATAACGGTCGTTACGCAGTAAGGTATATTGTTGCACTAAAGTATATTTTTTGTTTATTTTTTTGCTTTGTTTTAATGTTGAAATATTTTTTTATTAAATTGTGTCAAAAATAATCTTTTAACTTTCATTTCTGATCAATTCCACGCTTTCTAGAGCATCTAGAAGTAGCGAGCGCCTATTTTTCGGGCGGAATGACGTCATGGCCCTGAAATTCAAGGACGCAAACTAGTGTCGGGCCGAGTATTTTAGTATTTTGATTCTAAGGCCAAAAACTAACTCTGTGCCAAGTTTCAGCTTTATAACAATTTGTTCAAGGTAAAAACCTAACTTGACTGGACTATTAATGTTTGGTTATGTAGCATACGCAGGTGCAATCGAGAACGACTGCGCAACTGAAAACCCAAAATAAACTTTCTGCAACCTCAAGGCACGTGATCGTCAAATTACAAACTTGTCAAGTCGTTGTGAACGAAGTGCTCGAGATGTGTATGTGCTGCTCTTGTAAGGATCGATTAGGTAAACATAAATAAAACACAAGAAATAGGGAGAATGATTTTTTAATTAAATACTTCAGTGAAGGGGTGACCTCTCAAACTAAGTAGAGGTACAGCAAGTTAATGACCAATGCTTAATGTAGTCAAGGATTACATCAACCTTCACACAATTCCAGAATAGCTCTGGGTCTTCACTGATTACAAGGAGGGAAAAAGAACTACAGAAAACCCTTCAGGATATTTTAGAAATGCATCTCTTACTTACTTCCATTTGCCTTCCAATCTAGATTTTAAGATTATATTAAATTTTACTCTACATTGCTTTCAACTTGAGCGATCATCGTCAGAGCTTTCCTTTCCCTCTTTTACATTTATTACAATATTTAGTGTTTTGGTAGCTTCTGCCACAAACTCTCAAGGAGTAGATTGATTAAGGCTGTAACAGATCCTGTAATATTCACCCCAGAGTTAAGGGCGAAGGATGTTTTTGACATGGTATTTGTATTTTTTATATTTTGGTATTTTGGCATTGCGCGCCAGCCTTTGACTGAGCTTATTACCCTGCCCACGGTAGTTATAGTTTTCAGGGTCATAAGAATATTTGTATTTTGGCTGCATTGTAGTGGTATCTTGACTCGATGCGCCATTTTGTTTATATTTTGTATTTTATTTGATTTATATTTATAATTATATTGTTAGGATCCATCACATAAACAGTATTTAATTGTATAAAGATTTAAGGGATGTAAAATTTAAACACAACGGATGCTTTAAAAATATGGAGTAGTGACAGAATATCGTCAGCTCACATAAAGGAAATATTACGCCCCCATCAAACAGGACGTGTGAACGTCAATGCGTTTGATACAATGTAATTACATTCAATACAATGTAATTATTATACACGTTATAAATAACTCTGCATGATGCGTAAATCTTTGCTATCGTATTAAAATCTTCAATGTAATCAATTGCTACACCATGCCATATGCATACCCCAAATTCTACTAAAGCATCCCCTTGCAAAACCCAACATTTATAGCAAATAATAAAGTCATCCCCCAAGTCAAGACGTGACAATTAAATATGTTGCAAAATAAACCAATATTAACATCACCTACTAAATAAAACAAGAAAACGTACAAATGCTATTTAACAACATAATTATCAAAATAACGCGGATAGTGAGGACGCACATCTCTTACACAAATCTCCCTTTCCACGTTCTTTTTTGTTCTCTCCGGGAACTAACAACCGCTTTCCCCGCTTGCATCATCACCAAATTCCATTATATGTAAGTATATGAATGGCGAACCTCCAGACTGGCGTAACCATCATTTCAATACAATTCATATATCGAACAACTTTATAGCGAGAAGCACTTAACTTCAAATCTGCCAGGTGCGCTACATCACAGTTACAAAGGCATAACATTCCTTAAATCAGAATCTTTGTTTGGTCTAATTATCCACGCAAGACAAAAGCAACAGATACGCAGAAAAACCCTACAAGGACAACGAGTCTAAAAAAGAAAGATTCACTGCTTATTCTTACTTTGTTTACAATACGGACACAACAGATGCACAACACAGACGTTACAAGGACAAAACAATCCTTAACAAAGAATTAGTGTTGTTTTAACTACATAAGATGTGTCGAGTGAAAAACCGAACTTGCACTATAATATTTTAAACAAAAATAGTCATGGAAAATGGCCGTGATCACCTTTATTGTGGCTTTTACACCTGGATTATGTGCCGTTTGGATGACGTTCGCCCTAAGGGTTGAAGGAACATACACTCGATCTCCATGTGATGTTTCGTAGGTACCATAATTGCCTGTCTGCACAAAGCATTTGCGAACTTTTGAAACTGAATTTTGCATCACTCTGAAGAGTTCGTAGTTCTTCGTCCTCACCTTGTGCTTCTGTCATGGAGTCTGTCGTGAATTCGCATTGCGTGATGCCGTCAATCCCAGACATCAGGTCTGCCAATACATTTTCAGAGCCCTTTATGTACCTGATATCGGTGGTGTACTGGAAGATGAAATTTAATTGTCGGGACTGGCGAGGACAGCATTTTGCAGGCTTCTGCTTGTAGGCGTAGGTGAGTGGTTTATGGTCTGTGTAAACTGTAAACTCGCACCACTCTAAAAAATGCTTAAAGGATTGAATGCCCTTAAAATTGCCAGAACAGTTCTCTGACGTAGGTGCTGTATTTTTTCTCGGCTGACGATAACTTTATTGCAAGGAAGGAAATTGGTTTGGTGTCAATTTCTTCTCCATGTTGTAAGGGTCCTCAGATAACTGCATCACTTGCATCCACGACTAGCGATAGTTTCTTGTACGGATCAGGAAAGCTTAGTATTGTACCGTACCACCCCCCAGGTGCAACGTCGAAAGACTGTTGCGCAATTCGAAAACCAAACAAACTTTTCCCGCCAACTAATTAAAACCCCATGGCACGTGATCGTCAATAACAAAACAAAAACTGTCAAGTGGTAGGACTCTACGTTATGTAAACGAATTGCTCGAGATGTGTGTGTGCTAGTCTTATAAGGATCGATCAGGCAAACATAAATAAAACACAAGAATTGAGGAGAACGAATTGAATTTAATAACTTCCAAGGGTTGCCCTCTCAAACTAGTTGAGATTAGCTCTGGGTCTTCGCTGATTACAAGGAGGGAAAAGAGCTACAGAAAAACCCTCCAGGATAATTACCTCACCTTCAACCTTCAAATCTATTTATAAAATTACTCTCAATTTTACTATTGGTTGCTTTCAGCGTGTGCGATTTTCATCAGGAATTTCATTCCCTCTTTAAATATTACGTAAATAATAAATTGGTAACTTCTGCCATCACCTTTCAAGGTAAAGTCTCATTAAGGCTGTTATGTAACGGATCCTAACATTCACACCAGGGTTCACGGGCGAAGCATGTCTTTGACATGTTAAGGGTTAGGATTAAATAGAATTAGACCCAGGGCGCCAGCCATTAACTGAACTTAAAACCCTGCCACGGTAATTGGGGTTTAGTTTGGTATCTGTTGTACCTTGTTTTTAGGACCCAGCACATAAACAGTAATTAAATGCATAAAATTTGAGGGAGGTAAACTGTCATCGCATTCGATGTTTCACACTCACATGGTAGCAGAGCACCACTAATTCACCTTGTATAACCACAAAGCCACCAAAAGGATATGCCACGCACACAGAATCGTAACATGATTTGGTCCTCGAAACAGCCGAACACGCTTACCGCCGGATGAGGGAGCCAAAAGAGACTCACGACCACAAACCGTCATTGTAATCGTTTCTGCAGTATTTATGCGAAAACCAAATATGCTATATCCCAACATCAATGGCATAATCAGTTAATAGTCAATCATTAGGCTATCTAGTCAGACAAGTAAAATAACAAGTCAATAAATGTATTACGCCCCCACAAAACCAAATTCAATGACTCAAATCACCACCAGCCGCGCACCAAAGTCACGTACAAAATGAATTATCGTTAAACAAACAAATATAATGCATGAAATTACGTAATCACGAAACAAATAATATGCGAAATAATCATGCATGCACTACAATTCAATTAATTCTACTAAACACGCTAAACCAACCCTAATAATATTTAGGGAGTAAAAGAAATTCATCCCTAAATGACAAATGTAAAGCTGAATTTCATATTACACACTTAAGCCAAGCAATTCAAGCTTGCGCAACCGGAATAAATACGGTAAAGTCAAAATTTGTAACATAAAAGACCTACAAAAATACCATAACACATGCTAAATTAAAATTCACCCTACCTAATTAACAGTTACTTATTAAAAATAGCAAACAAAATACTTAAATTTTCTGATGAAGGCGATGCACACCGTAACTTACTTCTTCTACGATACCCCGAGAACTGTTACTTAACTGTCCCCTTATTTTTTTACTTCCCGCATTAGTTCCCTTTCAACCCCCGCTGTCCAGCTATCCAAAAAAAACCCGCCAGTGTTTATACATTCCATCACGTACATGATTTCTTTTAATTAACAAAATCAGTGGCGTAACTTTTGGTCACAACCATCCACAAACGGACTAAAGTTTTAGCGGAATCATTTAAAATCGAGCGGCCAAAGTCGGGTACATCACAGTATTGTGGCGTTGACCAAACTTTGCTTGTATTTGTAAAATGCTTGTTTTGCAGTCTTCTTCCACGTCAAGCTAACATCTTTCTTATTGGTGCCGTTTAGCAGTTTACTGTATGCTAGCTGCATTTGGTAACCATCTGCGATAGTAGTTAAGCATTGCCAAAAACTTTTGCAATTTTCGCTTGTTTGCGGTAGTTTCAACTCTGGAATTGCTGCCACTTTTTGTGGTAGTGGTTTAATGCCATTTTTGCTGATTTTAAAACCTAAGAAGTCTAATTCTTGTGTTCCGAAAACACATTTGTTTGGTTTTATAATAATGCCATCCTTCTCTGGTCACTAAAACACTTGTTCTACATGTTGTAGATGTTAATCGTATGATAACGATGCAATTAAAATGTCATCAATGTAGGCCTTGGCAAACTCGAGACCATAGAGTACCTCGTTGATGAATCGCTGGAATGATTGACTCGCGTTTCGAAGACCAAATGGCATTTTGATAAACTCGAATAACCCAAAAGGAGTCGTTATGGCAGTTTTTCGTCGATCCTCTGGATGTATCGGAATCTGATGATAGTCAGTTACCAAATCCAACTGATGTCATGTATGTGTGGATTGGGGTATCTCTGTCTCGTGTAGTGATATTGTTGAGCCTTCGATAGTCTTCACAAGGTCTCCAGGTCCCATCGTACTTCGACTCCATATGAAGTGGGCTTGCCCACGGAGAGGATGACGCTTCCATTATCTTTCGGAACTCCTTTTGCACCTGCTTCAATTTCTCTTGTGCTAATCTTCTAAATTTACTAAATGCTGGTGGTCCTTTAGTGAGTATGTGATGCATAAGATCCTGTTTTGCAGCTGGCATTGTTGGCTACTGCCTGTCCTCGTTTTTTGGAGTGTAGCTGCATGGACCAGTGCAGTTACTAGCCTGATACATTTCCTTTCCGGACTGGTTCCTCCTGGACCGTTCAATTTTCTTTCCAAACGGTCTAACCGAGAAATGAGTGCTGTGAGTGCTCATCTTTTTCTGTAACCACTGGAGAAAGTGATGGTGCAGTGCTCTCAACTACCCTGGCTGCAACATCGGCTAGCTGCTCTAATGTCAATGCGTTCAGAGACACTAGAATAGGCGGAACAGTTGACGACATTTGTTGCATGAATAGGTCTTTCAGTGCGTCATTATTGACACACCCAGAGTCGTTCACCAGAGAGCCCCAACACTCTCCCCGGCAAGTAGTTTCATAAACCTCTGAGACTCGCTCAGCGTCGTTCGTTTTAGTATCGCCGTTTTTAACTTGGAGTAGGGTTCGCAAGAGTCTGGTTTGATTATTAAATCCGAAACTTCATCGGCTAGTTCTGGGGGTAGCACCGTGGCCACATGGTGAAATTTGGTCTCTTCCCTTGTAATTGCTGGATGAGACAATTGAAACCGTGATTCCACCATTGCGAACCACAACTCTGTCCTAGTAGGCAAAAATGCTGGCAGCGAAATGGCGGAAGCAGATGCCGCCTCCGGTGGAGTGCTAGCTGTTTGCCACTCGGATGTCGCCATTTTTTAGACAAAATGCGTTCGTGCAGATAGGTGTAGATAATTTACTAATTTATTAATGGGTGCTAATTTTCCCGTCCCCAAGAATTGTCACTCTAAGCCCAAGAGTAATTATTTTTACCCCAAGAATTATTTTTTCGACTTCAGCTTTTTTATTCAATTGAATAAAATATACTAAACCTACCTCTAACCTAAGCGCCTGAGTGGCAATATACGTTTAGGGTGAAATTTTTTTTAGTTTCAAATACTTCTATAAAATAAGTAAATAAATCTTGGGGTAAAATAAAAAAAATCTTGGGGTGAAATGAATAGAATCTTGAGGCCAAACGAATAATTATGTGGGCTAAATTAATCATTTTGGGGGCTGATGTAATAATTCTTGGGAGCAAAACTCTTGGGACCAAAATAATTAAACAGCTAAGATAGAACAAATAATTCTTGGGGTAAAAATAATAATTCTTGGGGTGGGAATGACAATTACTAGGATGTACAATTGTACAAAATAATATCTCTATTAATTTACTACCCGGCCTCGAACACTAGTTATTTTACATGTAAATTAGGTAATTACTTGAGCTGGAAATTTGAATCTTATTGCGTGCCAAAAAGGCACGAAGCAAATTCTTCAAAGTTACCAAAAAGAATATTAAGCCTATTATGTCCATTTTATCCTTATTTACAAATATCACTTAAATACATAGGTACACTCTACCATCGATCACGTCGGGGTCACCACCGTAGTGTTTACGGGTTCTTTTTTGTTCAATTTTTCTCCTTTTACATCACAATGTCTTTCATCTCGCGGACGGGTCCCGAAGCTCAGTCCGACAGTGGCTACTGTGGGGTCACTTCGTGGTTTGCTAACTTCACGTCGTAATCCCCACATACCTATTAAGATTTCTTTCTCCCTATTTTGAGTACTTATAATATCACTATTTCAAATGAAATGCTACTTGACAAAGAAGCTTCTTTCTGTTCAAAGCATCAAGTTAAAATTAAAAAATTCCCTGCGGTTGTGCCCTAAATCAAGATTTTTATGCAGGTACAAACATGCATAACTATTCAATTGGTTTACCCTTCATGCACATGACGGAAATTTTGTTGGCAGGTTTTGTCACTTTTGGATTATAAACGCATCTATGTGCTACGGAATTTACGTGTCTAACAGTCACATAATATCCGTGTGTTACATTATCATCGCCATCGAAATGGCGATGATAATGTTTCCATGGAGTAACATTTTAATAATTGCCTTTGGAACATAATGAACTCTCAAAGTTATTATTAATGCATATGATACTATGCGAATATTGAATTGTATTTACTATTCCTTTGTACGGCAATAGTAGAAGATTTTCATGATTTCGAAGGTCTATTCATTTTATATTTGTGTCAGAATGAAAGGTAATGACTATAATAATAGAATAACGCAATACGCTACTTTTTTAAGTGACTACCCACATCTATAATCAACTCATAAATGAAGACGTTTAATCAAAATAATTGTTGCAATAAATAAAAAATTACAATTCTCTCATCTCTCACGTTCCTTGCGTGATCACTTATTACGTTAATCTTTCAGAAAAGATAAATGAGTAAATGGCCAACATATTTATGGCAAAATACTTACTAAACAACATAAAATCGAAATATTTCACGTAGACAATTACACTGTAAACGCTTTAAAGTTTGTAAGCTTCCAAATGAAAACACGTTTCATAAATCTCCGCTTTTGCAATGGAAATAGGATTGTAATTCTGGAGGGTTTTAAAATCAAATCTGACACTTAAGTTCTTCGAAACATTAGAATTCGTGCTCTCCGGAAATGAAATATTTTGAATTGTAACGAATCGATCGTACTTAACAATATTTTCTCGTTTACATACGAAAATTAATTTTAAAAAGTTTCGTGATGAGCTTTCGATTTTAATATCTTTATTTAAGGAAAGTAACGAAGAAAAACTAAACTGCTATAATCTTGTTTGTTTGTTTGTCTCATTTGTGCTTTTAACGATATTCGTTTCGTTTTAGTGTTACATACTTAGTGTATAAGTTTATAAGTATTTAGAAACGAACATGAACTCCACAAAAAGATTTTCGCGTTTCCAATATATTCATTTATTCCGACATATTTTTGGTGAGTTCTCTCTTGCTTCATTATTCTATCATTCGTTCTCGTTACCTACTTGTTGATTTCCTTCCTCTTATATATTTCTACTGCTTTGTAAAGAACTACCTTTCCTTAGAGATAGTATTCCCGTTTCCATTTTCTTGAATTTAACCCATCTTATCTGCCTTTTATCTTTCAGTTGTGTAGCGTGTAGGGGTTTCCAGTAGCAACGATCCAACATTTACAATTGATAACAATGATATATGACAATTTTTACATTTACACTAATAAAATGCCGGGATGTAAACGTACAGTGGAACAAAGAGTACAATTATTATGAAAATAATGGTTCTGTTCGTCAAACGATTCGTTAATTCAGCGAAATTTTGGTCGTTTACTTTCAACACTTTGTCGTGAACAAAATATGGGAGACATTGTTGAAAAATAATACAAAATAACCTATTCCTTATTGTGATCAAAAACATTTTTGGTTAAGGAGGGGTTCAATTGTCCTAAGTAATAAACATTTCATAATCACACTCTCATATAAAAGCCATGTTAAAATAGGACTCTGGCATGCATTTCTGGACAACTCGCTCTGATCATAGTTTTGCTCCGATCATGGAGTTTTATGTCTCAAAATGACTCTAAGAACATGCCACGGCTCTTATGCCTAGTTTTAGCAAAAAGTATAATGTTTCAAGCTGTCTAGGATGTGTCAAAGTGAGACAGATACTGTTTTCTTGCGATATTTTGCGATTCTTTCAAAGTTACAATAGAAATAGCATACCGCATACCCCAATCCAATATCGATAGGCATAACTGCCGTGAGGGTTCATTGGGGTCAGATATAAAAGTCAACAATCCGACCAATACAGTGGTTACAGCGAGTTTTCCAAAAAATGAAGTCCGAGTATTTTCCAATGGCGAGTGAACTTTTGGCGTACTAGCAGGAAAAATTGTCGTTCCATCACAACTCTTTACCTCAGGCTAAATTTCCTCGTAAATTGCTCTCATTATTCGAAAATTTCGGAATTCATCAAACAAATTCGTAGAGATTTTTCAGTGGAATGGGCCAACGTAAACCAAGATCGGTGCGTGCAGGACGTGCAGGTGAAAGAAAGGTGTCTTAGAAGAACACCAAACTGGGCAGACGTAAGAGAGCTTTGGAGGCCTTCAACGCGATGGAAATCAGGGTCAATATTGGATCGAAAAAAGTTCTTGAACCACCCCTTAAACAGCTTTGTCAATAAGAAAAATTACCCCCGTTCAGCTGCCCCCCATCACGCGAGAATTAAAAAAATGATCGCTCTGAATTAGAAGCTTTCAAAATCCGCAAGAATAAAATGTTGAGCTCGATCCCCTTAGCAGGAATTTTAATTTCAAAATGGGGGGGGGGAGCAGGAAATAATCCATCCCTTGTGCCAAAACACACAAGAGGGAGCTATCTTAAAGAATCGAGAAGCGAATCATTTTACGAGGGTTTATTATCCTCCGATTTAGGAGCCTTCGAAATACGTATAAAATGACTGTCGAGGTGCAGCTCCTAGCAGCGAGGAGGGGGAGGGGGGACTGAGTGAACGTTCACTCAGCCCCTCCTTCCCCACTTTCGAATTAAAATTCCTGCTAAGGGGATCGATCTCAAAATTTTATTCTTGCGGATTTTGCAAGCTCATTAATAGCTTCTAATTCAGAGCTATAATTTTTTTAATTCTCTCGCGGTGGGGGGGCCAGCTGAAGGGGGGTAGTAAAATTGCTGAAATTTGTGCGATCGTAATTTAAATGATCGTTTTGAGGTAGTGGGCGGTGTGAATTTTAAGATTTCAATTAAACCAGGATACATCGCACACATCATCTGCGTTTATTTCGTTAAATGTATCTACGGTTATGTTATTTCGTGAGGAGGTAAACTTCCGATCTAAATCATGTGATTTTACTCCCAGGGATTACTTTGTATGGTGGATATGCCAAGTTCAAGTTTGTATAAACATATACTGAACAGTTGAAGCTTTAAATGGAAAAATTTCATAGGGGTTATTACGTAAAGGCCTAAATTATGTGAGTGCAGATCGTTGAAGCGACATTTGATGATACTGGTTTAGAACGTTTCCCTATTTTGAAAAATTTGTCAAGGTCTACATCTTCTCCATAAATAAACAGAACTGGAACACTTTGTATGGGGCATACATTTTGTAAAAGAAGCTATCCGGGAAATTAGGAAACGTATTTCAAAAATTAACTAAACGTTGGTTTTATGACGAAATGATTTTACTTGAAATGCCATTCAAAATAACTAGTGTGGTGGGGTCATGGACCATGGTGTAATTCGTTTGAAGTGTGTAAAGCTCAAGAAAAGGGTTGAATGAACAATCGGCAAAATAAGGCACTAAACTTCTCCCTTGACTTCCAAGTCAAACGGAAGGTTTAGTACCTTCTTCCGTCTATTGGTGCCATTTGGATAAGGGGAAATCACCAAAGGCTTTTGGGTTGCGATGATCTGTGATTGAGTAACGGCAGTGTTATTAGGCTGTTATCAAGGTTGGGCAGTCACAATACATTTCCATTTTGTATTTTGTGTTTGATGATTTTTCCCTAAAGTATTTTGTATTTTGTATTTCAAATACTCTCTTATGAGTATTTTGAATTTTGTATTTGAAATACATTAATGTATGTATTTTGCCCACCGCAATGTTAACGATAGGTTCAGAGTG
Organism: Pyrocoelia pectoralis; assembly: GCA_036250285.1. NCBI lineage: Eukaryota > Metazoa > Arthropoda > Insecta > Coleoptera > Lampyridae > Pyrocoelia > Pyrocoelia pectoralis. The sequence continues at coordinate 2,477,617 of CM070076.1, forward strand.
AATTCTAAGTACAGATTTTCAAGAACCTACCTATAAAACTGTCCTAGAAACGTCTAACTAAATCCCCCAAAAAACACCCCGTATGCGCATCTATTGGTATTTTTGTATTTTTGTATTTCAAACATTGTAATTGCATTTTGTATTTTTAAAAATAATATAAAAATGTCTTGTATTTTGTATTTCAAATATATTTCTAGGAATATTTTGTAATTTGTATTTGAAATACGTTAGTGCATGTATTTTGCCCAGCCCTGGCTGTTATACTTCTCGCATTAAAGTAGATACGATATGGCAGTGACATATGAAAATGGCCGCATACCTATTCTTTATATGGTTCTAAAGTCCCTTACGTAGATACTAATGTCAGCTACTGTGAGTGTTATTTTTTCGATATTATTCACCGAATGAATAGGTATATGTAGGAAGGAGTTCTCCAAATTTCAACCTCTTTAACTATTTTTAATTCAACTGAATAGGGAACATACCACTGAGATTATAATCAGGCTGTGTGAAGTTTATTCTAATTTATTGGTAGCCACAAGGGGCGTAATTTCAACATTTTCATTGGGGGGGGGGGGATTAATAGAAATTTCAATTCTTTGCATCCGTCCAAAACAAATACTTGAGGCTCGTATAGAAACTTTTTAATATCTCGAAGACTAAAAATTCCAAAATTAATTTTTTTCGTCAAATTTTAGCCGTGTATACGCCCATGGTAGCCACTGACACATTCCAGTTTGAGGAAATTTTTGCATAAGTACACAAAATTGCACCTAAAATTACCTAGACGTGATTTAAGGAACCACAGCTCCATTTCACAATTAGTGTTGAAGAGATCAAGCCTATTTTAAAGAGCTTGGGAAGTACAATCCCATTTCTGGATGAGATGACTCAAGAAGGCTTGATAGATTTGGAATGAAGTCTTCTTTGAAATAGTTTTGTACAGTATTTTTGTTCATTGGCTCCTAACGTGTTTACCTATGCGTACTTCTTCAAAAATATCAGTGGCGTACGCAGACTATAGCCTTGGGAGGGGATATAAAAAGTGCGGTGTGATCTACTAATTTTAAATAACATTTGTTTTACAGAAAGTTATAAAATAAATATTATTATAATACAAAATCCAATCGCCTTGGCTGTCGTGCAAGTTCCTCTATTATTTCGTCTTTTTGAAATGGGTAGTTCCCTATGACTTGACAGTTTCCAATTGAATGTACATTTTTCACATTTTGAAAAAATAAACCCCCGTGAGTCGGCGTGATTTCAAAAAAAATTCATATTTCTCTGCCGAAGCTTTTTCTCTGTCAAAGAACAAAAACATACACTTATCCCTTTGATATCTAACATACACGTTTAATGAAGAGCACGAATTAAGCAGTAATTATATTAATTTGACAAGATTCGAACAATCTATTAATAATTATTATGATTTAAGAAGTAAAAAAGGGAAAAATGAACTTTATTTTGAAAAAGCGATAAGAGTAGGTATATGGATCGATTCCAAATTCGTATGTCTACTAATTTTTTTGTGTCATTTCCGTAACCGTAAAAATTACGAAAACAGTTCGAATTTCAACCTTTCTGTTTGTTCAAAACGATTTGATTGATATAGATTGATTGCCTAAAGATTAAAGCTGACAAGAGCCAAGATGAATTGTGGGAACGTTTTTCCTTTTTCATTGTAATTGAGGTAAAAGTGATTTTAACAAGAGTGAGTGAAAAACCAATTAAAATAATGTCCCATTTTTTCTCGTCATTAATACGTATTAGAGTGACTTATAATTTCCTGGCCAATGCGGGACTGAAACCTATTATTAATAGTCCAAGTAATGGAAAGAACCCAATATTAATAGTTTGCTCCAATTAGTGTTGTATGTATGATATATGACTGCTTAAAATTCGAATAAAATCTCAAATATTTTAGTAATTCTAGCAGTCACTCGCTTTAATGTCCAAAATCGTTTACAGCCATATGGTTTTCATTTGGAGATTCGTTAAAAGATTCATAAACCTCAAGAATCATTTTAATTGGGCGACCATTTATTAATCATATCTTATAATTAGATAAATTCGAAAATTGTGCCTTGCGTATATACGCATTTGTCATACACATTATTATTTATACCGTCGCTCGTTTATTTCTGTATGTTAAATTATTTAAATGCTTAATTTGAGTCCTAATGACTCCTTATATTAGCAGATGTTTGGTTAGCTCAGTTTCTTATCTTTTTCATTATGTATCTAATTGCGCACACTCCTTCCGTTTATTAATTGCTGGAGAACATTATTCACCCGAATTATACCGATAAATGTAGAATACTAATTGCTTCTTTTTTACTTTTTCAGAATACCACCCAGAGTTTTTTCCGGAACACGACAAGAAATCTTTGTCGCTACAACCAGATTTAACGCAGACAGTGCCCCCTTGCTACGAATATCCTTATACAACCCTGCTACCTCAGTTACACGTTCTGTATCAGAACATCATTATGATGTACCCCATTTAACATCTGCAAGTGATATACAGATGTCACCAGCCACAAGTTCGACATTAGAGTCATCGAGTGGGAAAAGAAGCCAATTGAGTGGTCTCACTAATAATTGTAAGTAATTTTAGGGGTGATTTAAAATCGCGTCAGCGATAAAGTCACACGACATTAGCTCTATTATTAAAGTAATCCCCATTCCTTCCACTCAAAGTGGGAATTATTCTCTTTACAAATTTTTAAATAACCGGTAAATTGATTGAGTAGTTTACGTACATTTCCAATGAACGCTATGCTGTGAATATTCAAAGAATAAGGTCTGATCGTCAAGGAGGACGTCTCGGGAACCAAGTAAAGAATTCCCTGATGTCGTGATGTGATGTAAAGGTATTTTTGAGTTATTAATTTTGTGCAAATAAATGAAAAGAATAGAATCGTAAAAGGACATGTTAATCGCTGAACTGCTTTATATGAGACCAGAACAGAACAGTCTCAAAGAGGAAAACGTTCTTCCGTAAGGATCAGAAACCCTCTCAAGTACAACGACATTAGTGGTGAATATTAAGGAACACTTCAAATTGTTGATCTTTGCAAATCTAATTTTGTAATGGTAGGTTTAGAAGAGAAATATGCAGCTAAATTACGTTCTTTATTTTTATTACAGTTTGACGTTTCGCCCATAGAGTTTTTGGGCTTTTTCATAAATTTGGATTAGGTACATGTTAAAATCTAATACATGTTGAAATGTTGAATGAAGAAATGGATGAATTGGTATTTTTGGCAAAAATACCAAAACTGAGACTCACACCTGAATCTGACCTCCTTTGAGCATGTCAATGCTGCTGAGTAATTGTGAGGTCCTAAATGACGGGAAGAAGAGATTATTGGGCGCCCCAATTAACGGAGACCTCCACTACAAATATGGTAGGTGATAGAAGCTGAAGCAATACAAATGGGATAAGCGGGTAAAAATTGGCAAATTCAAGAAAAAATTAATGAAATCCGGTAAGGGGAACCAGACAAATAATTGACCCCATCAGACGTATGCAACGGATGGTACCCGGTAATGAGTTTTGTGGTTTCTGGAAGATCGATTTAAACGCCCTCTCCTCTCAGATCCAAACAGTATTTAACGTATATCACCTCTAGGCACGTATTAAAAAGTGTTATCGGTGAGGTGGATATGGTCCCAAGGTAAAGAAACTAGGCCAAGAACTTTGGTTACCTACCTCTTTCCGTATTGATTATGAAGGTATACATATGTATATCCTGAGGATCCGGTATGAGTGTGCACTAGCTCGATTCTGAAGATATTGCTCCTTGGTTACAGTATTTCGGAAAATGACCATTCAGATTGCCTGCATCGCTATCTTGAAGACATCTTGTACGATCATGACGTAGTGTGTAAGCTTGTGGTGACGCTAAAGTGTCGATACTCCTGGATAAACCGTTATGATAATCGTACGTTTAATCCCTAATATATTCTGTGTTTATTTTTCGCTCATCTAACCTGGAAAATCCTAAACTATACAACGTGGCCAAGATAAGGATGAACAACATGGGGATCTTGAAAACGGTAAAAGATACGAAGGCAGTTAAATTAGAGAAAAGTTGTATAATTTAGGACATGTTTCACCTGACGTTTCGTCTCCGAGGAACCATCATCAACTTTATTTTTTTATATCGCCGCAGTCAATGAAATACCCTGTATTCGATAGTATTTTTTAATACGAATTTAACGATGTATTACACATTATGGTTTCGAAGCTAATTTTAAAGAAACATTTCAATAAACACAGTAAACCTGTGTCCAAAAAATAATGGCAACCTATTTGAACAGTTATTGTAATTATTTAACTTTAATTAAATAGGTCTAAAAGATTGGAGTTGTTAAATTTGTACGTAAAAAATATTATCAAATACTAAAATTAATCCGAATATTTCTTAAAAAAAAATTAGCTTCAAAACCATAATGTGTAATACATCGTTAAATTTGTAATAAAAAATACTATCGAATACAGGGCGTTTCCTTGGTCGCGGCGATATAAAAAAATAAAGTTGATGATGTTTCCTCGGAGACGAAACGTTGAATACAAAATTTGAAAACGCCATCTAATAGAATTCAAAAAGTGACAATGAAGAAGTATCTTTGGTTTTTAAAAATTTTTAAAATAAAGGAAGGAATTACGAAAAAAGAAAAACCCAAAAATCGCATTTTGTTTTAAATCTCGGAAACGATAAACAATAATGAACTTTTGAAAACTACATGTGAATATGCCCTAAATAATACCACTTTCCTCTAATTTAACTGCGTTCGTATCTTTTATCGTTTTCAAGATCCCCATGCTGTTCATCTTTATCTTGGCCACGTTGTATAGCACGAGATGTGCAGTAAATTTCTTTTTTCTACAAACGTCAAAAAATGACAAGGTTTGCGCATCGATAACAAGTGGCCTTTTTTCACTTAGCTACGTTACCATGACAGCGTGCCCGAAATGACGACGCCATGCGCGAAGTACGCACTACACGCAAACTAGATGAGAGTTTTGTATTTTACGTTAAAATAATTGTCAAATTTTTTACGTTTCGTTTGCGTTTGTAGAAAAAATTTTGTTTGCAACTCGTGCGCGAAATATTTTTGGTGATCTCGACTATTTTTATAATAAATCAGTTTTCGATCACCAAAGTGGCATTTCGCGCACTAGATACAAAAATAACTATTCTAAACAGAGTAATAAAAAACATGCGTTGTCTTTATGTGTTCGGGAATGAGACGTCCCGGAACATCAGATTTTTTAAAAAAAGAAGAATGGAAGGTGGTACGTTGCTCGCCCTAAATTTGTATAATTGTTGGAACAACTAAGGTAAGATGCATGAAACTATTATGCCTACGAATAGTCAGAATGCAAGCATTAAAAGTAGAAAGCTACGAAATTTTTTAACTATATATAAATGCTTTACTATTTCTATTATTACTGCACAACAGTTTAGTTACAAGAAGGAATACACCATAGTGACTTTTTGTTAACTTTTGAATCATTAGAAGTAAGTAAGGGGAACCATTGGTCCTATCTACATGTTAACTATGTAGCAATTAGTATTGAGAGCAACATTGTTACTGAGCATAGAACGGCCAGTAATCTACAAGAAAAGTATGTCTGACGATATAATGCCTAGGCAGTTTTACATCGAGACCATAGTACCAGCGGGTACAATTATTTGTCTCCTAGGAACGGGGTTTAAAAACAAAGTGTAGAAACCTGAACGAGGGTCGGAAAGTTGGTATAGGAACCAAAGATACCGGACACAACTGATGAAAATATTATTTTCGCAGGAGAAGCACATTAAGAAACCCATGTACTGCACTGAAACACTCCGAGAGTAGCGGAATGGGATGTTTATTGGAAACATATACATTTCCGGGTGTTTCGGTAAAAGGCATATTTTATTACGCCCCAGCAAACTTGTGCTATAACACGACAGAAATGCACATAATGTGAGATTGTTAGAGATCAAGCTAAGAAACTGGAAGGAAATAAGCAGAATTGTGAAAGTGCATATGTTTATACGTAAACAGGAGAAAGTAGTGTTGCGTGCTGAATTTTAAAGGAAAACCACAATTACTTGCATGACGGAAGAACGTTTGTAGTGGTAAGTATAAAAATCTTGAAACAACGCAATCATCTCAAAAACGCAGTAATAAGTTATTCCTCTAAAATAGGACACTTTATCTACTTTTTTATAGAAATTGCTTTTCTCAATCGTATTAGATCAAAATAAGTCTAAAAAGGTATTAGAAACGATTAGGAGATGCTGAATATTTTCAGTTTAATTCCCATAATAATTTTCATATTTCAAGTTTTCTTCTACAAATGAAAATTACAGTCGATCTTATCTACTATACAGTAAACTGTAATTCGCGAAATTCTAAAATTCTGTAATACTAAAACTGTAATTTTGTTTCAGCCGATTCAACTTACGAAGTAGCAACGGAATCTGTAACTTTACCGCTTCCTGCATTACCGGCAGCTTACGCCGTCACCCCGGCGACGTCAGGAAACTACACCAGCGCCACAGTGACGCACAGCGGTTCCTACTTAAACCTACCCGAAAGCTCGGTCAGCCTCCTAATACCAGATGGTGCCATTTCACGAACACGAAAACACGATTTATTTTTATCAATACTTAACGAAGACTGTTTTCGACCAAAACTTGCTGAAAATATAACACAACTTAGCCCCGTCGTTTCTTGCGGTCCTAACATAACGATAAATAAGGCCGTCGTATTGAAATTACCCCATTGCGCCGATTTAGCGAAACATAATTGGTCAATTTCGGTACTTCAAAGTGATTGTAGTGACTCTCAATGGCAAACGGCCGTTACGTTGGGACAAGAAACAATTAACACTGAAGTTTTCTGTCAATTAGACAACGAAACCCTTTACTTAGTTACTGATTCCTTATCACGATATGTAGTTGTTGGTCATTCTGTTAACGGATTTGCTGTTAAACGATTGAAACTCGCCGTATTTGCACCGAAATTGTGTTTCCAATCCTCAGCCGATTACAGCGTAAGAGTATATGTTCTTGAAGACACCGACAGTTCGATGGAGACCGTTTTTGGACAAGAAAAGCGATTAGGCGGTTTCCTGATGGACGAACCGCGTGTTATTCACCTGCAGGACGGTGGGAATAACCTCTGTTTAACTTTGGAGGGTATAAGCGATGGTTGGAAGGCGAAACCAAGCTCGGATTACCAAGAGATTCCCTTCAGGCACTTGTGGCAAGCTAACAGTAACAGTTTGCACTGCTCGTTTACATTAGAAGCATACGAAATGAATCCCAATCTCAGTTTTACAATAATCGTTAATCAAAAGGGCTTTAACAACCACCAGACTTTTAGAGTATCTTGCAAGGATGGTAATAATTTCCAGCATAGGACCAGTTCCCCATTTGTGCCAAAAATAATAATTCCGACTGACTCGCCCCGTTCAACTGTCGAATCAAATAAGTCATCTAAACACGAGGATCATACGAATACTCCTAAAAGTGCCAAAAGTTTTAAGTTAGCAACGCAAGACGACGCAGTTTCATCGAAATTAGCGAAAAACCTAATTTTGACCGATAGAGGTGTCTCAACTTGTGACGACTTTTTATTTAGACTAAATCGACAGGTCAAGAAACATATATGCCAATGTCTAGATCCGCCAAATACAAGAGGTAATGATTGGCGTATGTTAGCGCACGCTTTATCTGTTGATAGGTATATTAATTATTTTGCTACAAAACCGTCACCTACTGAATGTATATTAGATTTATGGGAAGCAAGGAATAGACAGAGTAACGCCTTGACTGACTTGGTTAAAATTTTTAGGGATATGGAAAGATACGATGCGGCTTCTATTTTAGATAATAGTTTAGGTCCCAACTGGTTATAAATCTGATGAAATAATAATAATTACCTACTTTGTGATTAGCTTGTAAGTGTTTTGTTATTCTGTATATATGCATAGAAGCAAATGATGAGATGTTGTTTAACATAAAAAGATGTTTGTTATAATTGTAAAAGCTGTGGTTCAGTTTAGAAGAGTGAGGGATTATGCTTCTCTTTTGCGGCCACCTTTAGTCTAAATTTAAACGAAAGATGGTGTAAGCGATTCTATTTTTCATTTTCTTATGTGCGATTCTATGCACATTAAATTTGAACATATACCTTATTCATTTAATCAAAGCAGTTGCGTCATTATTTCAACAATCATTACCATTTTAACTAAACCTAACTTTGTATGTTTATATAAGTTTTGTAAAGCTTCTGTAATCTTTACAAAAGGGTTGTACTTTCAAAACGTTGAGATTTTTCAAGCTTCTCCATGTTTTTTACTGCAACTCTCTTCCAGAAAGCATACGATAGAACGCTTGTCAGTAATTAGAAATGATACGTGGACGCAAGGAAAATTTGTATTTCAAATGTCTCGCTCTTTTATACCGGATTATAGAATAATTTGTGAAATTGGTTACATTTTGAATAGGGGACCACGGGACCTTTAGATAGTGTGCAATTCGTGGTTTCGACGGAAACAGGAACACTTGTTATATAAGGCACTTAATATGCTACTGTAACTATTGATGTATTATATAAAGTATGTAGAATTATTAATAAAGATGCGGCATTTATTAAACGAAAAAAAACACACATACTAAACGTAAATGTAGAGTTTTATACAAGATAAATCAAAAGTAGTTTTTTTAGATATATATAGATTATTTGTACAGACTATATTATTGTATAAGTTGCGTTTAGGCGGAGTTTTTACGTTGGAAATGTATGATGTATTTTAGAATATATTTAAACTGTGTATATAGTGTCAAACAAAAAAATACAATGCCATTTTTTATAGGGAGGTTTTATTTTTACATTCCTTTTATTACTGTATAGATAAAATTGAGTACTCCGGAAAGAACCCTAACGGCAATGTTGGCAATATGACAGGCCATAAAATAACTGTATGTCCATCTAGAGATCTAATAGAATTGAGATCGCCACCTTCGATATTAAATTCCCTAAGGATTCGCCTTTCTCTACTTTATAAGTAGTATATTTAGTTAGTATGAAGTTTAAAAGGTTCAAAATAAAATAAAGGAGAAATTCAATTTTCATTCGATTGAAGGTAATAAATTAAAAATTTTAATGGCCGACTTTCTTTGACTCTACTTTTTAGATGATAAATTTTGTCGGAAGAGCTAGTAACTTGCGGTAGAAATCAACTTCAAGTTATGCTGTAATTTATTGCTGACCGAGGGGACGCTCCATAATCACGAATGGTAAAAAAGATAACACAATCCGATTTTCTTCGACGCTTCGCTGTTCAGTTTCAGTATGTTGAGAATTGTGGCTGTGTGCCAATACGATGCTAGGCATATATTTTCGCTTAGGTGATTGCTGAATTTTTCTTGCATAACAGGTAAATGAAGCACAACATTGCTTATTAATATTTAATTAGTGGGGTGTTGCCTTCTTAAGGGTTAATATCAGTTGCACTTGCACATTAATATTTGAAAATTTGTCAATTTAAATTGCTTTTTACGCGATAAAGTACGAATTGGAAAAAGCGTCGCTATCTCTTCGTCTCAAGTAAATATTCAAAAAGTATGTTAGAAAAATAATTTTTTTACTTCTTACTACCACTACTTACTATCTAAAATATGTAAGGTAACTGATTAAAGGACCCCATGTGAGATTTAAAAAAAAACTCCTTGAAACATATTGGAAGAAGTTATTAGAAAGGTCGGCGACCAAGTTTTGAAATTGAATATTTTGGAAAAAGCTCAAAACTGAAAATGTTAACGAAATAAATGCATACTTACCTATATTAAGCAAAACAATGCGATTGGCTCCCTTGTAAGCTAATCGTGAACTTTTGTGATACGCCTTGATTAGTACTTTGAAGTTTACATCATTTTGAGAATACAAACTATAAATGCAGATGGGCATGTATATTAAAATAATCTCAATGTAAACAATTTATATACAAGGTGTCCCAGGTTTAATGATCAGGACTCCTAAAATTATTTGTTTCTGAGATACAGGGCGTTAAAGTTTTCTAAAAAGTAAAGTTTTTATTTATTAATTTCTAAACTGTGGCAATAATTCAAACCAAAATTGACACACAAGATACAAGGACAGAGGGCCACAAGATTGCAGAATATCAAATTTTTTAATCAACCAGTGGCGGAGATATGGGTAATCCGTTTTACTAATTTGATAAATAAAAAGAGTACGGCCCTGAATTAAATATTCGAAATATACTTTTCGATGGAGCATTCAATTCTGAACAAAAAATGTCTCTAGACTTTTTTTCGTTTCTGTTACCGTGCGGCCGCAAACTAGATTTTTGTCATTTATTTCGCGAAAAATGTATTTTGGCTGTGTAGAAAAATTTTGGTTGCCATATATCTTATGCTCTGTCCATGTATCTTGTGTGCCAATTTTGGTTTGAATATTTTCAATAGTTCGGAAATAAATAAATATAACCTTTATTTTTTAGAAAATTGTGACGCACTCTGTATCTCAGAAACAAAGAATTTTAGGACCTATGTCTATAGGAGCAACCCACCTTAAAATGTGTTTCTCTACAAAATGTCAAAGTCCTGATCATTAAACCTGGGACACCCTGTACATTATTAAATGATAAAGCCACTAGAAAAATCTCTTATTAATTACTTACATTTAATCAATGATGAAAATTTGTTACAGAATCTTGCGTATGATAGAGATGCCTCGTTTCTCAAATACCTATGTTGTTTTTTCGGGGTGTATTTGTTGATACTTCCCTACTTATGAATATTACAAACATTTTTTCCTGAGCGGCAATTTCCTTGACTGACGTGGTAGTAAAACAGTCATAAGACGTTTTTATAATGTTGAAGCCCACGTTGCACAAAATTATACACTCTCCGGCAAAATAATCGATCCATTCAAAAAATTAATGAAGTTTGCTCATTAATAAGTTTGTTATTTTAAACTCGATTTAATTAATTTTTTGAGCATATTGTAGGAAAATTTATATGAAATCTAGCACATATTTTGAATTTTAAGAAAATTGGGCGTACGTCATTTTATACAGGGTGACGCAAGGTGTTTTTTTTACTTTAACTTTAAAACAACGTGTGGAGTGTCCACCTTGTAATTTCTTATTTTGTTATCGAGACACATCGTTTCCTAACAATTGCTTTATTTATTTATTTATTACAATAGCTTAATTTTTGTAAAAGATACAAGGGTTTAAGAAAAACGTAACATTTTTACATTTTTGATAACAATAAGTTTACAAATTTAAATATAGATCTTTCTGTAACCGACGCAGCGAGAGCTATTGCTTTGATTCAGGATGCCCAGACCTAAACACAATTGAGCATGTTTGGGATGCTCTTGGGAGGAAATTACGATCTCGTGTACCAACTACTGCAAATTTACAGCAGCTTAGTGAGTAGTGACGTTCTAATTGAAGAATGGAATCAAATCGACCAGGTTTACACTTAAAACTTAATTGAGAGCATGCCAAGACGAATTGCAGCTGTTATCAGTGCACGTGAAGGAAACACTTCGTTTTTTATGTTTTTCACTTTGTTTTCAGTTCGTTTTCATTATGTTCGGTGATATTATTGTTATTACCATAGAAAAAATGTAAAAATATTTTAATGGTTTTAAAGTTAAAGTGAAATAAAAACACCTTGTGTCATCCTGTATAAAATGACGTACGCCCGATTTTCTTAAAATTCAAAACGTGCTAGATTTCATATAAATATTTTTACAATATGAAAAAAAATTAGTCAAACCGAATATAAAATAACAAATTTATTAATGAGCAAACTTCATCAATTTTTTGAGTGGATCGATTATTTTACCGGTGAGTGTATTTATTAAGTACTAAATAGCTGTGAATAAATTCCATACTTATTTAATATGTTCTAAGTGAACTTTTTTTGTATTAATATATTATTTTTCATTTAAAACTTTCTAAATAGTATTAAAAAAAAAAAAATAAATAAAAACAGTATAAAACATTTATTAAATATCAATAAAATACATATTTTTTGTAATAAGAAAACGCTATAATATAAATCTAAGTTATTTAAAAGAGATTAAAAGATATACAAGTTACTTATTAAATACATACAAAACACACAATTTTTTCGTAATTTGATAGTAATACATAGGTACTTATATATGCAAAACGTATTTTAAAAGCATTCCAAGATACACAAAATTTTTACAAAATATAATAAACATTTTTTTCGATTTCTTAAATATACAAAGACATATCAACTACTTAAACAGGTACTTATTTAAAATATATGCATAATTGGATTTTTTTTTTAATATAGTAGTAAAGTCAAAGAAATATAGGTTTTTTTCGTTTTACAACAATAAACTGCCAGTAAAATAAAGGGGTTAGTAAATTGGCCAACAAACCTGTCGTCTAAGTAGAAACGAAAAGTTGTAGACAAATGCCCCGTATAATACCGTAGATTTCAAGTTTTCGACACAAAAGAACATATTCAATGGAATCCAGTGCATTGTTGAGATCACAGCTTGTTATTTAAGATGGTGACCATAGCCGTTACAGTGACTTATTTTCCCTGTATTCATTAGGTGAATAAACAAAATGTTTCAAAATAGCTCACTAACCTAGATTTTAATGCATTTTCAAATATTATGGATAAGGGAGGAAAGTGTTTCTCTTTTTGTGTATAGGTATAACTTTGCCATCACTGAAACATTTGCTTGTGGACTAACAAATTCTTTCAAAACCTTGGCAACGTGATAATATATATCCATGTTAAATTTATTCTTCATAATGAACTTCCTTTTCAGTAACAGTGGCCATGTACATCGTCTTTGATGTTTGTGACTTTCCACTTTTGAGATACACGTTGGCAAGAATGTTTGACCCATGAACACTGTTGGAAATAATTCTGCTTATAGCAACGAAGGACTTATTAAATTACAAGGGCTTTGATTCCCTTTTATATGTGTTGGTACTTTGGTAGTCAAGTTATATTGATATCTCACTAATGGGTTCGCATAGTTATCAATGCAGCTTATTGCGGATTGTTTACTTATCATTGAGGCCTTATGAAACGCTGTCCCATCATGTTCAACAAAGTATCGCTGTCATTGTTCAGGATGTTCATGTTGAAGTCGCCTGCCATGCAGATATTTTTGTCCTTGTATTTCTTTTCAGGATATTCCACTGCTAACTGCAGTTTGTCAATGAAATAGTTAAGATTATTAGACGGCAGTAGAACCGAGGCACTTGTTCCCCCCCCGTTTTTGTCTGGGGCCACTTGTTCCCCCCCCGTTTTGACGTCACTGTGTGATGTAAGGCTCACGTGGTCGGCGTGATTTTGACCTTGACGATTACGTGACTGATGATTAATATGGATGCTGACGTTTACGTGTCTGATGGATGCTGTAAATCTTGTGTGAGATTGTGTGTAATCTTATGTAATCTGAGTCGCTTAGGATGCTGTAATCTTGTTGCGTAACATTGTGTGTAATCTTATATAATCTAAACAAGATGCGCATACTTTTTTTTGATTTAAGATGATGATTTTGGTCTAAGATGTAGTGTCTGTTGGTTATTTTTCGGATGCTGAAATTAAATTGATGAGATTTGATTTTAGATTTGGGTAAATAAAATCATGTAGTGCCTTTTTGACTTTGATATTGAATTAAGATTATGGATTGAGGGTCTTAAGTGAGGGTTTTTATATTCGGTCGCAAAAAATAGTTACTTCGAATTGGGCGATGTAATTTTTCTGAATATTGTAATTGTTACTGAATTATCTTGATTAAGAAACAAAATGTGCATTTTTCTAATTATAATCATTATTACGAGCTAAAAGCATATAACATTATGATGCTTATAGAAATAGTACATCTCCAAATTCAATATCGAAAATGAACAGTGCGCACGTCAAAATTTATTATGCGCACATCAAAAATTTACCGTGCGCACGTCAAAATTTACTGTGCGCATGTCAAAGTTTACCGCGCGCACGTAAAGATGTACGCTGTGCGAAGAATAAAAAACGTTAACGGACAACAAAATGATCCATTCTTAAAACGTAATGGCTGAAGCAACAACAACAACGATGACTGAAGATAATCTGGAACTGCTTCACGCCTTATCAAAATTAGGTGATAAGGAGAGAATCGCTTTGCTAGAATGTTTAAACGATAAACAGGTTCATTGCATTTGCGAGTGTATTTACAATACTTTGCAGGGTAATGTACCATTATCAAAGTATCAGAAACGGCAACTCTCTTATCATAAAACAGTTCTAAGGAATCTGGCCGAAGAGGGTGAACCTATAAAAAAGAAGAAACAGATATTAGTGCAGAACGGTGGGGACTTTCTATCATTTCTACTACCTCCCCTGCTTAATGCTGTACTGGAAGATAATTTTGAATGAATATGGAGTACGCAAAGAGGAGCTTATACAGTGGTTAAAGACAATGGAAAGTGCGCAAAATAACATTTTATCACGGTTGGATGATGAAATGAAACGTGCTCAATTTAAATTAATCCGATAAGTTTAATAATATAATTAACAAATTAAGCATGTTCACAATACGTTTAATAAAAACGATCGAAAGGAAAATTATTTTCGTGACAAAAATAAAAAAGTACAGTACAATCTAAGCTAAATTAAAATGGGTTTTTTGAAAATATTTTTACTGTATGTCAAATTGAAAACAATTTAATAAATTAAACTGTTATACAATACATATTTTACGATAATGAGAATAAATGGATTTTAGTAAAAAATTTGTTTTGCTAATTACGATACTCGTTAGTGGACTTTTACAATATTAGTGCAAATACACGTTAAATTCGAAAGGAAACTGTTAGATAACTATTTTCGTGACAAAAATAAAAAAGTACAATACAATTTTTATCCTTAAGCTAAATTAAACTGGAGTTTTTACATCATTATTAGAAATACCTGCTTAACGATAGGATAACTGCTAAATGGTATATAACTAGTTTTATTCCTTATATCCAAATGGCAAAGTGTCAAAGTTTTCAATTCTTCGCCGTTTGGAGTAACTAATTCTATACTGCTTAGACTCTGGCCTACTTATTATATCATAACACCTACTTCTAACTATTTTCCTATTATTGTAAACATAAAGAGAGTCTTTACTATTCGTGAGGACCATATCTCGCATCGTTTCAAAGTTTATCACACGAGAGTTCTTATAATTTAAGGTAATGCCCTTCACTTTACACACTGATTTAAGCGTTTGATCACTAGTAGAAAACACATTATAGCTGTAGTTTTTTGGTCCTGCACTAACAAATTCAGTTATATAATCTCCCTCTAATTCGTCCGTCATCTCGCCAAGGAAATCTCCGCAGGTTGGATTCCAGTCACCGGGTTTCGACACAAATATGACACTATCTGTATCGTAATACAGAACACGCCGACCTAGATTCTCCAAATAACTATATAGTTCTAAACGTGCATGAGCTGTAGTATACGCGGCTATGGACACATTAATAGTTTTAAGGGCCTCACCCTCACCCTCAGGTCTATCCCAATTTACAATTACCACTTCGTCATTAATGGGAATGATTGATTGCACCTGGACTAAAGGATCCGTAAACAATTTGAAAAAGTCCTTTGGCTCAGCTACAATACTGCACTGAGTTAAATTTTCTCTTTGTCCAAACTTGCCCCAAAACGAATTTAACATTAACTTGGCCAGGTACCTTAAACCGGGGTTTTTCTTGATATTATTTTCGTCTAACCGAATCCCCTCTTTATTGTAATAATTTTCTATATACTCCTTTTTCTCGGCCTCTGTAGTGCAATGACTAGGCCACCCTGAACATTCCTGTTTGAGTTTCAGGAAATTGTCAATGTAACCGCTAAACAACCCACCCTGTTTCGTGGTTTTGTCATATACGGTTACATCATACTCCCAAACCTCAAACACATCCAAAATTTTATAGTTTTTAGCGATGGCCTTACGCAGTTCGTCGGCTACATACGTTCCAACGAAACTGCGATCAGCTTCACTATGTCCACATTCCCCTTCGTTTAGCTCTATGCCACAAGTTCTACATAACAAAAACATCAACTTGCCATGCATTTTTAGGGGTAAAACAGGGTGATACAAGTCAGAGGGCGGTAGTACTCGACATTTAATCAAACCCTCCACCGTGTCCAATGAAATGTTCTTACAATCTAAACCTACGTGAATTTTCGGATGACCTATAGGATATTTACAATATTTATTTACATATGGATACAGCGAACACACGTCGTAATACATAATTTTCTCCCTAATGCCATCACACTTATGGTAAAGTTTGCTGGCATTAGTGCGACCACCATAAAACGCGTCTCGAGGGTTTAACGGTTCATCATCTTGACAGCCTAAATTTTGTATAAATGTCCTTAATTCATCGTTCACAAGTATTAATCTTTTAAAATCACATTCACGCGTTTCCACTAAATTATATCCGAGTTCGCGAAGACGCTGAGACCGTGCCGCCGTGTATTCGTTTCGAACAAACATTGATGTATTTACGCCCAACTTTGGGTCAACATTAGCCTGATTGGGGAAACATTCTTCGCAGCCGTGCCAATAGCATCCCAGAAACTCGTAAACCGTATTTGTTTCGACACAATAACCGTCAACCTTAACACCTTGAGGTGTTCTAAACTCACGAGCTTTTCCAGCATGCTGTATGGTCACTTGTTCGGAATGTTCCATCCAACGTAACCACTGTATTGCCACTTTGGACTGTTTGTCGGTACGTCTATAACCGCCTTTTGGAATCAGTCCAATTGTATTTTCTTTAAGGAACAACCGACGAAACACTTTATTACAAGCGCTCGCAATTGTGACTGACTCCTCGAAGGGATCGACTTTATTTTGGAACCTGAACATCGACCTGAATTGAAGACAACCTTTAACCAAAATTTTAACGTCCATTAAGCAATACTTCACAATCTCCTCACTCATTTTGAAAATATAATTATTTTGGGTCTCAGTTGCGTGCCAATCTAAAAGTTTTTGCCGCTCTTTCTCCGACATCTGATCGGTACAAAAATATTCAAGGGTAGGCAAAGGACCCTCATAATTCTGATTCTCGGATGTGTTGAAGAGAAATGGGAAATATCCCTTGGCTTCGGGAAAATTGAAAGTTTTAGGAAATACCGAGAGAGATGATGGGATGAAATTGAGAGAGTCGATAAACCTAATATCGTCGCATTGAATGGAAATTAATTTGAGACCGTTGGAGATAATTTTAGGTCTCCACCGTGTGTTATTAGCTAACATGCATCTTAGCACAAAACATCCATCGTATCCCTTCATGTTATGCGCGATGCATGTAACTTTAAATTTTCGCGCTTTCTCGGCAACATACGATAGAAACGATTCAACAGGATCTTTCCTGAAAATGTGCACTCTTTCGCTACACGTCGGACATGGCTCATCCAAATCGTCTGTGCATCGGATACAAACTGCACAAACATTCACGGCCACACATAGATTAGGCTCATGCAGAAATCGATCATTCGTTCCCTCGCACATTTTTTCTTGCATGCATTCCAAATCGTAAAAGATAAACATAGATGGTTTACATTCATCGCTGTCACCACAACCCTTGTTAATGGGCATGTAACAATAATGTCCAATAGGTTTTTGACTCTTGCACGTGGGACAGCGACTATAACCGCATCTATGTTTACCCTTTACTTCAGTGGTTTTAAGGCAAGTCAAACATCTACGAAGTTTTCCACATAGTTCAGTGTCCTTGTGGTTTTTAAAACATTCTTGCCCATAAAAATCTCTTTTGCAATCATTGCAAACAATTTTAGGATTTTTAATGGAACAAGGTGGTTTTTGATGACAACAAGGACACTGATACAAACATTTCGCATGCCGATTTTTGTTATTACAACGTTTTCTGCACTGTTCGCAATAATAACTGCAGGTAAAAGCAGAAGTTAAGCTGGTGATAACATTGTAGTGTTCGTCTTCTAATATTAAATTTAAAATTACCCTACCCGGTTCCCTAGGGCCCTCAAAATAAACAGAGTCACCTATTCGAGAATTATAAACTACAATCGTATATGAAGTTAAATGATTTTGAAATGATTGAATATGCTGATAACTACCACCCTGACTAAGATCTACACCGCTGTTTTGGCAAAGTTGCAGGGCTCGCGTTTGGAGTAACGGACTACCCACTTCCATGCTATGACGTGTTGAATCGTTGTTTCGAAATGCTATTGCCAGAACTAGGGCACGAGCTAAACAATTGTTTTGGTTCATTGTTCTTGGCACAACAATAATACCCTTTGTTTTAGATTTGCAATAATCCTCAAACTTTAAACCCGTCAAGTTTTTGCGTCCATAGCCAACAGGTACCTTAACTCTATCCACGTTTAAAACTAACAAGTCACTTGAAAAAAAACTAGCATTGCTCTGCATTACCTTTTCCAGCAGTGACATTATCACTCCTACCGACAACTGGTCCACTCTTCTAAATGAAAGACCAATTGGTTTGTCGGGGAAATTCGGATTCCTTAATGTGATTCCTACACGATCAGATGGAACAGCATCCCTAACGATGTATGCGTGCAGTTCCTCGAATGCACTCTGCAAAAATATGTATTAAATAACATTTAGGAAACGATATATTTTTTACCTGTAGCCATGTTAAGGGGTTATCCTTGCATGCCTCGTCGTTGAAAGTAAATCTCAACGATTTGCATGTCGTGTTGAATTTTTTTATAAATTTGGTGTTTGACTCGTCAATTATATTTATATGGGTGAATTTCGATGGCCCAGTCTCTTGTCGAACTGATGGACCCAAACCCAATTGCTGCTGCTGCTCCTGTAATGTACTAATTTCAAGAAACGAAAATAATAGAAAATTACAAAAGACATACCGTTATCATACTCGAATTCTCCGCTGTGCCCCACGCTTGATCATCACGAGAAGTTCCCAACACCTCCTCCTCCATGTTTACTTGAGTCGGACTTTATGCAATAGAAAATAATTAAAAATGTTTAAAAAATAAAAGAAAAATATATACTTACATTCCGTCAATTCCTCGCACAGCTTCCACAAAATCACCCCACACGTCCAACGAATCGATATTAATATTTTCAAAAACTACCTTATTATTAATGATATTATATGCCTTTATTAAACCCTCGCTGGTTAACAGTCCATCACGGAACAAATCTAAAATTTGATTCACGGTCAAGCAATCCATAATGATAATAAAGGTAACGCTCGTCAAACAGAACTAAATTATATTTTGCAATTAATCGTATTTATAGCATTTTTCTAATAACGTAAAAAATCCATTTTTAAGGAATTTAAGGCTAAAGATTGTACCTACTGTAATTAGACACTCACCTTTGTTACTTATATAACAAATTCTTTCAACTCTTTACGTGTATTTCACTAATAGTGGAAAATTCAATTAACAAATCCGACTCGTAATAATGACTATAATTAGAAAAATGCACATTTACTAGCAACTGTTTAATAAAAAAACAAAAGAATTACTAAGTTTTTGTACAATAGATCTTACTTTAATGGTAATCTTAATAAAATTCTGAATTAACAAGTTAAAAAAAAGAAACTCAAAATTGCTTTTACATTCTTGTATGAAGACAACAAATATTCCCAGCCCCAGGGTACGACGAAACTAACAAACAACTCCAACCCTCAGGGTAAAAATTTCCAATATTTCTATGACTAAATATGTTATGCGAAGACAACAAATATTATCCGACTTAGATTACGAGGAATTATAATTTTAACTTCATACAGCATTCCTTAATCAAGATAATTCAGTAACAATTACAATATTCAGAAAAATTACATCGCCCAATTCGAAGTAACTATTTTTTGCGACCGAATATAAAAACCCTCACTTAAGACCCTCAATCCATAATCTTAATTCAATATCAAAGTCAAAAAGACACTACATGATTTTATTTACCCAAATCTAAAATCAAATCTCATCAATTTAATTTCAGCATCCGAAAAATAACCAACAGACACTACATCTTAGACCAAAATCATCATCTTAAATCAAAAAAAGTATGCGCATCTTGTTTAGATTATATAAGATTACACACAATGTTACGCAACAAGATTACAGCATCCTAAGCGACTCAGATTACATAAGATTACACACAATCTCACACAAGATTTACAGCATCCATCAGACACGTAAACGTCAGCATCCATATTAATCATCAGTCACGTAATCGTCAAGGTCAAAATCACGCCGACCACGTGAGCCTTACATCACACAGTGACGTCAAAACGGGGGGGGAACAAGTGGCCCCAGACAAAAACGGGGGGGGAACAAGTGCCTCGGTTCTACTGACGGCGATCTATACACACAAAGGCCAACCGATTTGATATCGCATACAGTTGAATTTTTTTTTCTTCAGAAAATATGTTCAAAAAAGTGATTCCCTTCTAGCCATACATCCTTGTTAAAATTAGAAGGCGGTTGATCTGCTGAAACTCATTGCTACTGTGTTGGATTTGATTTTGAAGTCCAGTAATCAATATTCTGTTAAGCACGCTATGTCAAGTTTATGCTCGTTTAAGAACAGCTCTAATTGATCCACCTTATCAATCAGTGACTTAATGATTAGGTTTAGAGGGAGAAAATTACTGTTTATTGGAGCAGATAGGTTGGTAGGTATAAAGTTAGTGGCTTTTGAACACAATGCAATCGGTGGTGGGAAATCATTGGGCATGTGAGTTGATTGTTATATCATATCTTCACAGTAGCTCGCTCTGTTTTTTACTATGTCTACTTGTTTTAGATATTATACTGGACAGCGAGGATTATTTGCGGAATGATCTACATTAAAATTTGGTGATGTGATTAACACAGTTTATACATTTTTGTCCATTGCGTGGGAAATCTTTCAAAATATGGTTTTTGGAACAAATTGGATATAATATGTTTTCCGAAAAAGTACGACTCTAAGGGATTCGGTAACACTCTCTCCAGCCAACGAACGGAATTCAGAAAGTGTGTATTAATGTCGTGCTGCATATAATTTTCATTTACACATTGAAGTAGCACGTGATTATGTTTTCTTTGTCTTGGAAATTCCCGGCCCCAGTTCAACAGGGTTATTTAAAGGAGTGGATATCACTTGTGGGATTTTTTTGGTTTTACGATAAGCATAGATGACGATTGTTTGTTGTTATTCTTGACAGTTTCACTTTAAGTACAGTGACTTTACTACAAACAGTGGCGACAAGCGATGTATCGATTTTTATTGGTCTGACTAGTCACGTGGCATATTTTGCCTCTTAATGGCGACCCGACTGTATTTACCTTTGATCAGCGTGTGATTTTTATTTGGATTTAGGATACCATCATTGATTTCATACAAACTCGCCCAAAATTTTGCCTCTTAATGGCGGGTGGGCGGAACTTGCGCTTCTTGTCACTGTTTGTAGTAAAGTAAAGTAAAGTTAACCGTAATAAGTAGGCGTTGAGGACATCTCTTGGGTTGAATTTGAAAGTCGTTTAGATTTCTTGAATTGAAAATGATTTCATAATTTTTATCTAGTTAATAAGCCTCATTTTTAACATTTTGTTAGTGGTTTCCAATTCGATTTAAAATACTCAGTTCTCTATGTAACTAAACTTCTTTCTCATTTGCTGCACCGCTTTTTCGCTTTTGCTTTTTACTACGTTTCCCAACCAACCCTTAGGATTTTCTGTTTTCTCTATAGTTTTGTTTTTCTCAAGCTCGTCCAGTGTGTATTTTTCTTCGATATGTATTGGTATCTATCCTTCTAGGTGGATTAACAATAATTGGTTGACAATTATCAGATACATCTCTACTATATTTTTCCGGAAACTTACATAAACCTTCTAAATTTTTTTGATATTTTCAATACATTTATCTTTGTTCACAACTTGGTTTATGGGATCACCCCTTTTTAATAGATTCAACTTAATACAGCTTTGACAGCCTCACTAATAGTTTTACTGTATCAGTATCACAAACTACCACAAAGTTTTTTTACCTATGAACTTCATTATTGTACCTCCAAATGCTTGTATTTATCTGTGATGTACGTGTCACAATTTCCAAAAGCATTTAAAGGTAAAGATTTACATCTCACCCTGTATCTAGCTTAAAATCTATTTCACACTAGGTTACCTTAATATTTTCGAACAGTAGACTATTATTTTTTATCAAATTTGACGTGAAAACCTTTTCACCAATGTCACCTTCAAAATGATTTACCGCATCCCTTACAATGTTTCTCATATGCAAAACTCTCACCATTGCTAAGACCCGTTGACACTTAAACTTAAACTTGCTGTTTCTATACCTATCTACTCTTGTCTTGAATGCATCAATTTCAGCTTCTTTCCCAGTCAATACTTTAACATTTCGGACACCTGACAGTAATTGTTATTTTCAGGTCTAAATCTTCTATATGCAGCAGTTTTTCTTGTAGGTTTAACAATGTAAGCCGATTACAATTCTGTCTCCGGCCATTTCATCGGAACTACTGCCAAATTCACAAGAATGAACAAACGTCTTTATCACCGTTACAAATTGTTCAAAACGTCCGCCTGCTTGATCCCGTTTGTAAATTTAAATCTTAGATATATTTTTTAGGGGTACAACATTTCAATATTACTTCTTCTTTTGTACTTATGCCTTCCTGCTTTAAGTTAATGGTGTTATATGCTTGAACTGTTTCTTCTTCTGCCAACTAGACTAATATATTTGCAATAATTTCACTAGATTTTGCACTAAGTTCGGTGGGTATCATATAAATGTAATTTTATCTGAACCCTCTCCAGTTTTTAAACTTTACTTTTCTAGCGTTTTCCATCATTTAAATATCCTTAACATTTTATAAATTGTGTACATACGAAAAATTTTGTAAATGATTTGTTTTTTAAATTTAAATCCTAAGTTCTTGTTCGTTAAACTACTCCATGTTATATTTTTGTAATGATGTTACCTACTTCACAATAATTTATCAGCCTGGAGGAGGTGTCTCATGAGAGGTGCAGTTTTAATTTTTATTTCGGATTAAATTTTTTATACTTGTATGGAAAATGTTACTTCTCCACTAAAGTTTGCATTGAAAGTATGTACTAGTGTTTTATCCAGTTCTATTTATTTTGTTATCCCAATTACAAGAACAATTACAGTCATTTTAGATATTACAATTACATAAACTTATGATAATGTACAGTTTTCTGGCCCATAAATTAGTCACCAGCAATTTTTTCAATTTTCTGATCTTCAGCTGCAACTGCTGGATCGCAATCTGACGCAATAAACGGATAATTGCACGTGAATTTTTATTAAGTAAGTACTCCATTAATAGGTCGCTACCATTTTTGTGGTCCATCTCTTACATCGTTCTCAATAACCACATCTGAAAATATATTAAGGAAATACTATAAAATCGAAAAAACATCACATTAACAGCAGAGCTCTTCTGGTTGAAAAGTCTTTGAGATTTTTATTCGCTAATTCCACTTTCAAGTGGCAAGAAAATCAATACCATCGTGAAAAAATTTGCATCATAATTATGTAACATTATTGAGCATTGCAATATAGCGGAAAAATGTTTTGGGTTATTGATAACAAGAAGAAACTCGTACATAATCCCCACCTCCCTGGGGGATGGGGCGTGGGTGAGTGAAAAATTAAATGGGAACACCTGTCTTTTATTGCACTTTTGCATTGCCCATAAAAAACTGTATCTACTCAAATTTCAAATTTCACCCCCAACTCCCGACTGTTTTTTTGGGGTGGAAAGGGGGAAACCCTTGAATATCTTTCCACTCTTAAGAGATAGGAGCGGAGAGGGTAACGGACAATTTGTAAATCACAAAAAATGTTGGAGGGAAAAAAGTAAAGAAGATCGTTTTTCTGAGGATATGCAATTTTCCCCCTTTCCACCCCAAAAAAAGTCGGGGGTTGGGGGTGAAATTTGCAATTTGAGAACAGTTTTTATGGAGAATGCAAAAGTGCAATAAAAAATAGGTGTTCCCATATAAGTTTTCAAAACTCACCCTCGCCCCATCCCCCAGGGGGTTGCGTGTGATGTTTACATATCGTGACTGAGTAGGTTTCAAAAAATAAAGCAATACGTGTTTTTTCTTTTTGTAATCAGTTGTATCGTTCTCGAGATATTCAAGGGCTTCCATACTTTTTGGACACCATGTATAAAAAAAAAGATACCTACCTCGATTCTCAAATACCTCTGTGGACTTTCCGGGGTGTGTTTCCTTCTCCAAGAATATTAGAGAAATGTCAACAGTAATTAGCATAATTATCTTAATTTCCTCATTTAGAACGTCGAAAGGAGGCTACTTTTGAGCGACTCCTCGTATCGTAATATTAAAACGTTCACAAATTCGTTAATGTCATAAATCTTCCCGAATGTTAATGTTCCATAATCTAAAACATAAAATATTTGATTACGTTTAAAAGTGCAGAAATCAATATGATTACAGCAGTGAGTCGTATATTTAACAGTTCGTTAGAATCACTTTATATCTTTCCACAAAAAAATTCTTTTTAAATTTCCGAAGTCGAGATGAATTCTTTTCGCAGTTTTAGCTCACGGTCTTTAAATAAATATTTCCATCTCTAAGAACACAGCGGCGGCCATATTTGAGTTAAAAGAAATCGGCTATATGCTCAATGACGTCATTTATTACCAGTTATTAAAAAAGTAGCAAGTCGAGAGAACCTTTTTTCGAGTTCTGCTTTAGACCTAAAATCGTTTAAATCAGCTTAGTCGACCCTCTTGGGTAATCAAATATATTTCGCGTTTCTGACATTTTCCACATAGTTTTCAAAATTGTATTTCGTTTATCAGCTTTCTAAAGTGATAATCTGGTTGCCCTCGCTTGTCCTTTAAGAGCCTCTCCATTTTATGTCTTTGTTTTAAATTGGAGTTTTCGAGTAATTGTTAAAAAAAAAGTTACGAAAAGGATAAACATTCAAGCTGTAACTA
Organism: Pyrocoelia pectoralis; assembly: GCA_036250285.1. Lineage (NCBI taxonomy): Eukaryota > Metazoa > Arthropoda > Insecta > Coleoptera > Lampyridae > Pyrocoelia > Pyrocoelia pectoralis. The sequence goes on from CM070076.1 coordinate 2,502,695, forward strand.
AAGTAAATTAAGGGACGAATCGGTAAGTTTAAGGGTTGTGACGACTTGTGGAATTACAAATGAGTATATCCGTAGGTAGTGAAGTGGACCGAGACAGATCTAGAAATTCTTGTTCGGAATACTGATGTAATCAGGTGTAAATTTTCGGACTTTCCCCTAAGTACCTGTTAATCTAAGGAACGTGCCGGGAAATAATGGTTTATGCGAAAATAAGTGAAGTCTGCTTGGTGTTGTTTTCGAATTTGGCTCGTATTTTGTTTATTCTTGCTTAGACTTGTTTCAGATATTATATTTTGCTGCATTCTGTTGTATTCAACACCACAATTGGGATTTCATTTTTGGAAGGGAAATATTCTACTACTTATTATTAGTTTTTAAAAGTATTTTATCTACTATTCATATATAAAGTTCAACATTACGACACTCAAATGAGTATCGTAATGAACTATTTTACCGCACTCATTTATTAAGGTGACAGATGACAGATATGCCTACTAAATTATTTCTAATTTTTTACAAATTTCTTTCGATTAACAATATTTTATGAATAGTAGATAAAACGTTGTACGATATTCGTATCGTAACATCATTTTACGATACTCGACGGCTTATTAAACTCGGCCTGCGGCCTCGTTTATTAAACTGCCGTCTCGTATCGTAAAATGATACGTTACGACACTTGTATCGTAAATAACTAATACATGTTTTTGTGTTTATTGTTTTAAAGACTCATAACGTCATAACAGTCATATAACTACTTGAGCGTTGTGTACTGTATACATGTTTGTTTTATATTTATTAAAAGAAATGTCTCTATTGTCTTGTGTTTTTTAACATATCACTCCAGAAAAAATTCCAAGTGGTTAACCTTGCTTTTTTTGCAAAAAAGTGAAGAAATTTTTTATTGGAAAAAAGTGCAGAAAATGTTAGTTTACTTCATAAAAGATGGTTTAAAGTAGAAAAAGTGTGCGAGGTGCACCTATAAGTGTCTCATTTGTACGATAATGGAGGAAAGGGCTCTGCGAAGGGACCCTCTATTTGGATCTTTAAAGAGCGATATCTCCGAAACGGTTCGACTTAGAATGGAACGGTTTGGAATTATTTAATTGGCGTCTAATGATCTATAGGAAGGAATCTTTACTTGGTCGAATTTCGAGAGTTCGTTTTTTAGCCCGAAAAAATTCCAATCTTGCTTTTTTGGCAAAAAAGTGAAGAATTTTTTTATTGGAAGAAAAGTACAGAAAATGTTAGTTTAGGTACTTCATAAAAGATAGAAAGTAGAAAAAGTGTGCGAGGTGCACCTATAAGTGTCTCATTTGTACGATAATGGAGGAAAGGGCTCTGCAAAGGGAACCACTATTTGGATCCTTAAAGAGCGATATCTCCGAAACGGTTCGACTTAGAATTTAACGGGTTGGAATTATTTAATTGGCGTCTAATGTTCTAAAGGAAGGAATCTTTACTTGATCGAATTTCGAGAGTTCGTTTTTTAGCCCGAAAAAATTCCAAGTGGTTAACCTTCCATTTTTTGCAAAAAAGTGAAGAAATTTTTTATTGGAAAAAAGTGCAGTAAATGTTAGTTTACTTCATAAAAGATAGTTTAAAGTAGAAAAAGTGTGCGAGGTGCACCTATAAGTATCTCATTTATCGATAATGGAGGAAAGGGGTCTGCGAAGGGACCCTCTATTTGGATCTTTAAAGAGCGATATCTCCGAAACGGTTCGACTTAGAATGGAACGGGTTGGAATTATTTAATTGGCGTCTAATGATTTAAAGGAAGGAATCTTTACTTGGTCGAATTTCGAGAGTTCGTTTTTTAGCCCGAAAAAATTCCAAGTGGTTAACCTTGCTTTTTTGGCAAAAAAGTGAAGAATTTTTTTATTGGAAGAAAAGTGCAGAAAATGTTAGTTTACTTCATAAAAGATAGTTTAAAGTAGAAAAAGTGTGCGAGGTGCACCTATAAGTGTCTCATTTTAAACGATTTTAAACGATCAATTAAAATCCTTTCTAGTCGAAACTAAGGTCCTCGCTGACTGTCAGTTTGGTTTCAGAGCCAGGCTAACCACTGTTAACGCTATAAATACAATAATAGAAACGATCATGAAAAATTTTGAAGCGAAATCCAACACCGGTGTGGTTTTTCACCACCTATCACGCGCCTTTGATTGTGTGACCCACAAAATTCTGCTGGAGAAGCTCGTCAGATACAACATAAGCGACTTAAGTGTAAAGATGATTCAGTCATATCTGGTAAATAGAAATCAATACGTCGAAGTAGACCGATGTCAGTCCCGAATAAAGGCTATTGATGTTGGAGTACCGCAGGGATCAGTGCTGGGGCCCACACTTTTTCTGCTATTTATAAACGATCTGAAGAACTGTGACCCAGTCACTGACTTCGTACAGTATGCCGACGATACTACCCTGATAAGGGATGACGTTGAATTAAAAACTCTGCAAAACAAACTTGAGTCCTCGCGGGCAAAGGCGCGGGAATGGTTTATATCAAACAAACTGAAGCTCAATGAAACCAAAACCGAAGATATGGTTTTTACATTAAAAAAAGAAAAGCCAGAGGGAAACCCCGTAAAGGTAAAATTCCTGGGGGTCTATTTGGATGCCGAACTAACATGGAATCCCCATGTGGATGAATTATCAAAAAAACTAAGCAAAAATATCTTTATCTTAAATTGCTTAAAAGGAACTGTATCTAAGAGCACGCTACTATCAGCTTATTATGCGTTAATACATAACGTGATGTCGTACGCCCTACTGTGTTGGGGTCATAGCCCAGCTGCAAAGCGAGTTTTTAAATTACAAAGACGAGCAGTGCGTATCGTGAACAACGTGGAATATAGAAAATGCTCAATTGACAGCTTCAAAAGTTTAAAGATCCTTACACTACCTTCACTCTTCAGTCTAGAAATCCTTTTATATGCAAAACTAAACAAGGATAACTATAAGACTCCAAATCACCATTATGAAACTAGATTCCGTAATAATTTTAAAACTGATTTTCACCGGATAAACAAGACAAGATCACCCATCAATTATTACGCGCCAATCTTCTTTAATAAGTTGCCGAATAAAATAAAAGATCTCCCGATGAAACAATTCAAATCAAACATTAAGAATTATCTGATCAACAAAGCTTTTTTCTCATTAAGCGACTGCTGCTTCAAAGACTGTACCTGATTTGGTACTATATGATATGTCACACACTCACTGTGTGCTTTAAGAAACTGACGTGTGTACAATATTTACATGTTACCGCTCTGTATATGTAATTTATTCATAACACAAATAAATATATCTATCTATCTATCTATCTATCATTTGTACGATAATGGAGGAAAGGGCTCTGCAAAGGGAACCTCTATTTGGATCCTTAAAGAGCGATATCTCCGAAACGGTTCGACTTAGAATTTAACGGGTTGGAATTATTTAATTGGCGTCTAATGTTCTAAAGGAAGGAATCTTTACTTGGTCGAATTTCGAGAGTTCGTTTTTTAGCCCGAAAAAATTCCAAGTGGTTAACCTTGCTTTTTTTGCAAAAAAGTGAAGAAATTTTTTATTGGAAAAAAGTGCAGTAAATGTTAGTTTACTTCATAAAAGATAGTTTAAAGTAGAAAAAGTGTGCGAGGTGCACCTATAAGTATCTCATTTGTACGATAATGGAGGAAAGGGCTCTGCGAAGGGACCCTCTACTTGGATCTTTAAAGAGCGGTATCTCCGAAACGGTTCGACTTAGAATGGAACGGTTTGGAATTATTTAATTGGCGTCTAATGATCTAAAGGAAGGAATCTTTACTTGGTCGAATTTCGAGAGTTCGTTCTTTAGCCCGAAAAAATTCCAAGTGGTTAACCTTGCTTTTTTGGCAAAAAAGTGAAGAATGTTTTTATTAGAAGAAAAGTGCAGAAAATGTTAGTTTACTTCATAAAAGATAGTTTAAAGTAGAAAAAGTGTGCGAGGTGCACCTATAAGTGTCTCGTTTGTACGATAATGGAGGAAAGGGCTCTGCAAAGGGACCCTCTATTTGGATCTTTAAAGAGCGATATCTCCGAAATGGTTCGACTTAGAATGGAACGGGTTGGAATTATTTAATTGGCGTCTAACGATCTAAAGGAAGGAATCTTTACTTGGTCGAATTTCGAGAGTTCGTTTTTTAGCCCGAAAAAATTCCAAGTGGTTAACCTTGCTTTTTTGGCAAAAAAGTGAAGAAATTTTTTATTGGAAAAAAGTGCAGAAAATGTTAGTTTACTTCATAAAAGATAGTTTAAAGTAGAAAAAGTGTGCGAGGTGCACATATAAGTGTCTCATTTGTACTATAATGGAGGAAAGGGCTCTGCGAAAGAGCCCTATATTTGGATTTTTAAAGATCGATATCTCCGAAACGGTTCGACCTAGAATGGAACGGTTTGGAATTATTTAATTGGCGTCTAATGATCTAAAGGAAGGAATCTTTACTTGGTCGAATTTCGAGAGTTAGTTTTTTAGCCAGAAAAAATACCAAGTGGTTAACCTTGCTTTTTTGGCTAAAAAGCGAAGAAATTTTTTATTCGAAAAAAGTGCAGAATATGTTAGTTTACTTCATAAAACTTAGTTTAAAGTATAAAAAGTATGTGAGGTTCACCTGTAACTGTCTCATTTGTACGGATAATGGAGGAAAGGTGTGAGAGGAGATCCTCTATTCGGATAATACAAAGAGCGTTATCTCCGAAACGCTTCGACTTAGAATGGAACGGGTTGGAATTATTTAATTGGCGTCTAATGATCTAAAAGAAAATGTCTTTACTTGGTCGAAATTCGAGGTTTGGATTTTTGTCGAGAAAAAGTGGTTAACTGAGCAAAAAAGGGAAGGAATTTTTTATTCGAAAATTGTTCATAATATGTTAGTTTACTTCTTAAAAGATAGTTTAAAGTACAAAAAGTGTACGAGGTCCACCTGTAAGTGTCTCATTTGTACGATAATGGAGGAAAGAGGTCTGCGACGAGACCTTCTATTTTGATCTTTATAGCGCGAATACTGCGAAACGGTGCGACTTTGAATGGAACGAGTTGGAATTATTTAATTGCCTAATGATCTATGTTAGACCACACGTCAACTCATTCAGATTTTCCTATACATATAAAATATAAAAAATTTTATGTATAAGGGTGCAATTAAAACAAACGAAAATTCTTATGAATTGTGAATAGAAACGTCCCCTTCGTGCTCTACGAAAAATAGAGTAAATCTAAAGATAAATGAGCAATAACAAATAATGGGCAAGAGTAAATAAATGTTAGGGTCCGCGTGAAAATGCAATCCGTCTCGCTTAATAAGAAACGAAAATCACTCTGATACAATAAGCTGTAACCCAACACTTGTTCATCGTTTTTTTTTTAACCAGGACACAAACTTAATTTTCCGGGTCGTGAACTGAGCCGAACGGACAAGGAGGAAGATTTCATCAGATTATGCGGTTAAAAAATATTAATAGAAATCTGTCACGAGGGAATTTTAACATTTGCCGGAGATTATTTAAAAACGATACGCGTATAAAAAATGTTATCGATTTAACTCTTATAGAAAAGCACATGTAAGAAGAAATCGTTCATGTAAATGTTCCCAAGGGACATCAGAAATGTAGACTGATATATAGAAAGCCGATGCTCCGGACTTGGGAATGCATTGGCATATATTATTGGTCAAAAGACTCAGCGAGCGTATTCCAATTGTGAATTATGATTTTCAACCCGAAACGAATCATATTTTCTTTGGATTTTCAAAGGATTTTTCATCTTTATCTGACACGTTCGTTCGAATCTCTTTTATCTCAACTTAACACATTGCAGTAGCCATATACGTTTACAAATTATTCCGGTCCTCTCTTTTCTACTTATTCAAGCTTTGAACGTAAAAATTATTATTGATACGTAACACTTTGAGGGTGCCAAATGGATATGTTATATTCATAAGGATGGAAAAAAAACTAGCGACGGAAACTATTGTATTCTTTGACATTCAACCTAGTGCTTGCCTTTCCTCCTTTTATTGTATGTGCATATAACGTAACAAAAAGTACAATTTTCGCAAATAACTTAATCCAACACATTTTCTCATTTACGTTATTGTTATTAATTGCGTTTAACTTACGCCCCTTTAACTGGAGTAGGTGAAAGTCGAAAAGTAGTATTAGATTTGACTATTCATACCTACCATCTAAAGGGCTGATTTTTACCGGTACCTCCGTGAATCTTTGGAAGTAATTTCTAATATTCAAATTCTCTTCGTTAAGAAAACGTAAATTGGTTATTTCATCAACTGTTACGATTATTTAATTCTTTACCGAACGAGAACAGAGAATATGAGTCTGTTAGAACTGACCCCCTGACCGTAGGTATCTTTGCTGGAATTGTCGTACGGCATGGAAATAATTGCAATAGAAAAACTAATCGTATCGGGTTAAGGGATTTTGAGTCTATTGGGGAATGTAAAGTAAAAATTTATAGGACAAAATATCAAATTAGGTATCTTAGGACAATTTTTTATACTCAAAATGGCAGTAAAATTTGATCGTGTGCGCAAAGAAAGCTACAGCATTTTTGATATAATATTCGGACGGTATTCCAAAATGAAAAACTCTCTATAACCTCTTTTCTAAAAATAGAACTTCCAGTATTCCAAGTCACGCTTTATTGCAGTTTGGAAAGGATTAAGGACCTTGTGATTTTCAATTTATCGGGAGGAACAAGGTTTTCTCTTGAGGCATTCTAATTTATCACTCTGCATTTTGGAATCGGTAACAGCGGCACAATCCATATTGATGATCCATCAAGTGATTGAGGGCAAAGTCTAGAAAATGATAGCATCTCTGAAGTGTTCAACGTGGAAAATAGTGTCAATTGGTGTTAATGGCATACCTAGGGTAACTACGTCTATCGTTCTGTAACTTTAAGACAACCTACTATTCATCGGAATGGCATTTTCTCTTAGATTAGAGGTTATTTTGGATTGTAATCGAAACAGCCTCCTGGCAACGCATCAGAGCTATTTGCACTGGTATTTTAGACAGATTTCTCATGGTTTTTTTTTGTATTGCACACCACCAGCTTCTTTAGTAGATTAAACATTAGTCAAAAAGCCATTGTTTCTCTATACAGGGTTGTCATCGGAGAACTGCATCGATCGATCATGGGAAAACTATGGCTAGGATGTTGAAAATTTGATGACACACTCAGATCTGTGGTGGACGACTAAAATATTTTGACATTTTTGGAGGTTGTTTTTCTTGTGGTTTGTTGTGTCAATTTTCTTTGTATTGCAAAGACCAGGTACTAACGGTTGACTTAGTATCGACTGATATTGCTAGAGCACTAGCAATGATCGAATATACAGGGACGTTGTTCGAATGTTTGGTAAATCACAATCAACCATCTACCGTAGTGTAAGTTGTTGGAGACAAACCAAGGAATATGTAAGAGGAAGAGTACAAGGCAAGAAAGTTCGTTTTATACAGTTGCACATGCAAATGCTATGATACAGACGTCAAAAGGCGGTTCAAGGAAGAAACCTACTGCAAGATGTTAATGGAACCATAAGTGAGCGCAGTAAGAAGAAGACTTAAGGTAAGTGCTGTATCTCAATAATAGTTGGATTGGATAATTAATTAATATCCACACTTTTATTTGTAGCATTTATTTGTTATCTTACCAACTCACAGAATGCATACTTTCCCCCAACTAACCTAAACTAAAACTAAAACTACAGAATACATACCACTAAACTAAAACTCTAACACTCTCCCCCACGTTACAAAAATATAAATGTATATTATTATTATTATCTTTTTTTTATTCTTCTAAATTCATTCTCTTCGTCGTCTTCTTCTTCTTCTTTGCCGAGCCATCTCATCGCCGGCCGACTTATCGCCGTGCTGTCTCGTCGCCGACGCTGATGGAGTAATTGTTGCAACAATCGCCTGTAAAGAATAATAATATAATAATAATAATAAAGGACATTTATTGAAGGATGAAGGATAATATAAGTAAAAGTATTATACAAAAGAAAATAAAGGAGAAATTCATAAGAACATGAACAATAAATAACATAATAAAATAGCAAAGTATCACAATCACCTTCAAAAGGGCGAAGTTCAGATTTATGAAGAGTGTAGTACTCTTCATAATCTGCTCTTACACTTAACCCTATGTTACACAAAAAAAAATAAGGTACGTCTTACGAACGAAAAAAAAACTTAATAACGTGCAAATACATAAAAAAAACTGGAATTGAATGTGCATATAAAAAAATAATATTATAAAGAATATTAAATAGAGGAATATAGAGTCAGAATAATACTGTTAACTTAATTTGTTTCTGTTTTGATTTTGCGAAAAATAGGTACCTAATGAGGTGGTGCCTGAAAGTAGTAGTAAATTGAGCACATTGCTGCCGATTCCAAGTCGCAGCTAACAGAAGACGGATTTAAATTTGGCGATAATGCCTTTATAGTCCAGGCAATGGGTAGGTTCTGACATACAAAAGGTCAAGGAAAGTTCTAATTTGGTGGATTTGTACAGTTTGGTGTCCTAATTAATATGCCGAGTTTGCGACCCTTAGGGACCATCATATTGGAAAATTAGTACCCAAAACCAGATTTTCGAGAATATCTTCTCTACAGTGCCACCTAGGTCAAAAATAGTTATTAGAAAATTATAGAGCATGCAATTTTCTGCAACTTTGGTATAAAATATTTTGCAATCAGATGAATAATTCACGAGTTACAGCAAATTTCTACAAAATCGCTACATTTTTTCTCGAAAATTCAGTAAATACAGAGTGCTTAATACGTACGTACGTAAAGGATTAATGAAATTACCTACATGAGCGAAATGGACCCTAAAATGAATTTTAATGTATGTGGCTCGCCAAAAAATTTTAAATGTTTAATTGGCTCAAGCCAGGTTAAAGGTTGGGCACCACTGCCCTAGATGGTCCAAACTCACTTATATCAATAGATTCTTACAAATTTCTTCCCTCTTCTTCCAAGTTTTCATCTTCGTTGACTTCTTCGACTTCTTGTGCCAATAATTTCGCTACGTTCGGGTCTCCATTCTCGTCGTCGTCGTCGTCTTCTTCCTCTTCTTCAGAGCCCACAAAAATATCTCCGCTGTTTTCACACACGTCTCCGTGGCACATTTGCAGATAACAGAACACTTCAAGACTGTTTTCCTACACCCACATGCTCGACCACATCCCTTCTTGCACTTGCACGAAATAAATTTCAGGAGTGCTTCGGGTGCTGAATCTTTTGTTGTTTTCACTGCAGTAAGCCCAATCTTGCTCCTTTCCCAACCCCATTGCTCTGGAATCTCGTATATATCATAGCAAGCCTGAACTTGGTGGTAGGTTCTCTAGAATTTATAAGATAAAGGATTCACGTGTGTGCAGAAAAATGTTTACTAAAACGCTAGGCATAACCACGTTTCGAGTAACTACAGCGTCAGCGTTAAAAAAATTTCGAGGATTATTACCTTTTCCTGATCACAGAGGCATTAAACAGGGTGGCAAGAATAAATTGCTCGAGGAAAAGGTTCAAACTCTCATGAATCGGATTAACAAAATACCCAAATACATCTCGCACTATCGTCGAGACCAAACCACCGCTCAATACTTACCCCTTGGAAAATGTATGATATGCATAAGAAAGAAGAAGTGAATCCAGTAGTTAGCCTAACATCGTATAAAAATATCTTTTACACTAAATTTAATTTGAAAATCAAGCCACTAAAAAAGGACACCTGTAATACTTGTGACACTTTGAAAATGAAAACAGATAATGCAAACGATGAAGAGAAAAAAGGGCATTATAGGCAAGAACATAAGAAACCTCTTGAAATTGCTGAAGAAACGCAAAGATTAAGAAGAGAGGATTTTAATACAGCAAAAGAATCTGAAGAGTTTGAAACTTTAAGTTTTGATTTAGAAAAAATATTGCCGCTTCCAAGAATCCCCACTAGTATCGTATTTTATAAACGAAAATCGCGCTTATTGTTACATTTAAGTAGAAGGATCTGCAGGAAAAGGAGCCCAAGAAGTAGGATCCTGCCTCCTAAAACATATAAGTGCTAAACTGCCCCCAGAAGATAAACATTTGAATCTGTGGTGCGACTCTTGCGGAGGGCAAAATCGCAATATTAACATAGTACCTATTAATGCTCAAGTAAAGTATCTGTGTTCGGGACATAGCTTCCTCCCAAACGACACTCATTTTAGTGACATTGAGTCTTCTCTCAAAAGGCAACAAAGACTTTACAGTACGTATGATTACTTGATGTGGACGTGCAGAAAGAAAAATCCTTTAATAGTTACTTTAATGCAGCCTGAAGACTTCTTGGGCGTAGGTGACATTGAAAAGAAAATTACGAACAGATAGGTCACAGACGACAAGGGAAAAATTAACTGGTTGACGATAAGGTCAATCAGAATTGAAGTTTCTCTTAAGAAATTTTTTCGAGGTAGACCTACTTCCGCAGATATCTTCAAAGACCTGATCCCCTTGTGGCCCGATGGCGCCCATTGGAGAAGCAAAGCTTCAGAATTTAAAAGGAAATAATGCACCTTATTCCAGCAGATGCAATCCGTTTTATCAAAATTTGCAAGGTGCTGATATTACTGAAGATGTTGACGGGTTTAACGTTCAAAATCTAAATTTTCAGATTCATCCTGAACAGTTGTTCATTTTAATTAAAAATTATTTATTTTGGGTTAACTGTGTAGGTAATGTTTTTTATTAATTATTTCCAAACGTTTCGAACACCACTTACAGGTGCCTTCTTCAGTGGTTAAAAATTAAACGAAAAGAAAACTGACAAATGGTACAATTAAAACTAAATTATCAACTAATAAATATGCCAACTAAATAATTAAATATTGTTATCTATGACACGAACATGCTTCAAAACCAAGTCCAAGCCTTATTAAGGCAAATATTATCAAACTGTCTATTAATATTATTAGGATGTTTATAAATTTCAATAGCTTCACGTTGAAGTTTAATTTTTAACCACTGAAGAAGGCACCTGTAAGTGGTGTTCGAAACGTTTGGAAATAATTAATAAAAAACATTACCTACACAGTTAACCCAAAATAAATAATTTTTAAGTAAATCGTTTTGTTTAATTTTTTTTTCGTTAATAATAAGACGTTCTTTACTGCAATATTTAGTTGTTTGATTTTAAAATTAAGATTTAAAATGATTTTTAACAATGCAAAAAACAACCAACCCACAAAAACCAATTTTTTGTAAACGAGATTCTTGAACGGCAACTGTAAAATAGTTGTAATCGTAATATAAAAAACGTATAATTACTTTAAAACAAATAAAAATTTACTGTACAATGTACATATTTTTTAAATGATAACTAGGGATTCACGGTCTTGGCTTGAATTTTTAAAGCTTGACATAAAATCAAGTCAAGCCTACAAAAAACCAAGTCAAGCTTTCAAGTTTTTCCCAAGCTTTCAAGCTTTTTTTTTACTATTCCATGGAACATAATTCTTAGAAGATCCAGGTTTTTTGGAATTTTTAAATAATTAGTTAGAACTCATAGTTAACAATCGCTTGCTTAAGCACTCAACGGTGACTACAATTAACCACTAACCAGCAGTTGAGTAATACTGCGACAGTCCGACAGTGAGCTATACACGTATGACGTAATGCGCAATGTGTTCCAACCTTACTACCCTTACGCAAGGAGGAAGAAGAAGTTTGAAAAAGCTTGATAAAGCTTGGGAAAGCTTGATAACCAAGCCAAGCCTGCATTCGCAAACATCAAGCCAAACCAAGCTTTCTTCTTAAAAAGCTTGCTTTCAAGCCCAAACAAAGCTATTATATTTCAAGTGAAGCAACTTGGCTTGGTGAATCAGTGAATTGATAGCTTTCTGCAGAACGCCGTGTTCCCCGGACCTGAACGCGATCAAACATGTGTGGGACATGCTCGGCAGAAGACTTAGATCAAGAATTTATGTTGTTCCAGACAGAAGAAGTAAGAACTGCTTCGATTGGGGAAGAAGTACATGAAGTATGGGAAGGCGAATGACTGCAGTTGTAAGGGCACTCGCTATTGAAGTAAAAGAAAAGCGCATTAAATGAATAAACGAGTCCAAAATGTACAATAACGTCATTCTGTAACCAGTTAGTTCGAGTTTGACATCTTCGAGTTTTTTTCTTCTTAAACACGTTCCAATTACTTCAGATTTCAGAAATTTGGCATCCTTCAAAATCTCATCATTATTTCAAAACAAACTTTGTTTGGCAACAGCTCTTGGTACATATCTCTCATTGTTGAAAGTTGGGGCTTTATCAATTCGAAAATGGCGCAAATCCTGTACATTTATCTAAAACAGCTTGTACCTACCTTTTCTATTCAGTTGAAGCTGTTTTTACATTTGCATACTCAGTTTCTGGCAATTTCACTGTTTGAGGCGACATAAGTACATAAAATTGAAGCTTTTTATTACAAATTCTTTAATCCACAATAATTAAATTATGCAATTGTAATTTAGGAATGATTGTAAATAAGCAAATCTGAATAAATATTAAGAAAACGAAAAGCATATTATCCTGAAAAATTTGCTCCCTTAACAGTATAAATAAGAAATGTATTCACCGTGTTTAAAGTAGGGCTATTATTCACCACTTTGTAAGATAAAGAAACAATTTTATCAGTAAGCCAGTTGAACTGCTAACCGAATGCAATCTTGTTTCGAGGCCATTAACTTAATTACCAACCCTTTCTCTGAGAGAGACAATAAGATTGCGATATTAATTTAAATGAGTGAGATAATCTAAGTATCGAGCCGTGATTTATTAGGCGTAGCGAATATTAATTTGTTCCGTCTGAAATGAAGCAAATATTATAAATGATAACGGTTAACCGAATATATAGTTAATTAAATATAAGTAGTATATTTTGGTATTACGTCTGAAAAGTTTATCTTATTATTCTTGGACGAATTTAATCTCGAAAAGATTTTTCTTTGGAACAATTCATATAATGAGATGTTAATATTTCATCCTTCCGCATCTTTTATGTAATTAATGTTAGTTTTCAATCGAAATTATGTACGAAGAGGAATTTAATTCATCTCTATCAGAGTATTGTGTTTAAATCTTTCGGTTTGAAGAAAATAACGGATTAGGAACGATAGGGTATCAAGTAGAAAATAACTATCATTTCGGCAACGGAAACTGTCGGAACTATTTTTGATGTTAACGAAGTATCGGGGAAAGATGGTAATTTGGTGAATTCAGGAAGACCCCCGATTCCGAAGAGGCCGTTCGAAACTCTTTACTGTATGATGATTGACGTTAAAGCACTTGAGAGTGAACGGTGACCAATTAGCCGTCGTTATTGTCTACTCCGTCGTACATGGTGCTAATATCAACCTTTTCTGCAACAGATTGTCACTGGTAACGGAAAGTGACCATCAAGGAGAGAAACGAATAGGCGGGCCAAACATGAAAAAAACGCCTGTGTGAAAACTCGTGCTTATCTCAACAAAAGGTAATGTGCATTTGATGGAATAAAGGAGGTGTCATCTACTACAAATTACTTCCAAAGAATTTAACAATCATTGTTAAGATTTACTACTAGCAGGTTGGTCATCTACACACCGCATTTCAAAAGAAAAGAAGAAAAGAGCTCAATTAAGGAAATATTCCACATCTCAGACGCGTCCATCAGATTTTCGATTTTCGTCTAATCTGAACAATTGTTTTCAATACTTCTTTAGATCCAAACCACATGATTTCCCTCAGCGAATCATTTTTTTACACGAACTGATTTATGTATTTTCTTTCCTCCATTCAGGTTAACCCTCTTTCGCTAGCCTGGCTTCTATTCACTTGTTACGTTTACATAAAGTGAAAATGTCGCAGGTTACCTTCCAAAGTTACATATCATGGCCATAATGTTTGTTAGGACATGTTTTTGCTTTTACCATACAAATTTTTGAGAGTGCAGGATGACGTACAATCACTTTGACACGAAATGCACCCATTAGTTTTAGTAAGTAATATGTATGATTGTATGAACGACCATCGGTTGAGATTCGATTGAAAGAGTCATAACTTATAATAGGCCAGTCGCCATGTACTTTCACCCTTAAAAAAAATGCTAAGTTAATGAAACTTGGGGTGGTGGTTCGGTATGGTACAGTAGTACTCCACCCGATTTATCGAACAAAATTTCCTTGTGGAATTTGGGGGCGGGGCGAAAAACTACAATTTATTTGCACTTTCTTCAGTTTCTCCTCTATAACTTTTTCCCTTACATCCCACGAGATAGATCACTCTATTCACTTTTGTAGAGCATTAAATTTCCTATAATTTGCACTAGTTAAACATAATTTTGGCCCCATATTTACCGAGATGCAGGGATTCAAAACAGTGCACAATTTTCCAAATTGGATAAAAATCGCAAAAAAGTGATGTGTAGGTTTTATACTACAGATTTAAAAATTCAAGAAGTAACTCGATTCATATTTCATTTGGCTGGTTGAAAATACCCCCCCCCCCACTCCCGAAACCATCCTTGAAAATTTAATTACAAATACACATCATTAGTATATATTTTTTCATTACTTTTTAAAATGACAATTTCTTATGAATGAATAAAAACTATAGGTGCAATAAATATGTTATTGTAGCAAACATCGGGTCTATATCACAACGGCCACTGATCATAACGGCCACCCCGGTTTTTGCTACTTCATAACGGCCACCTTGATCACAACGGCCACTTATATTATTTGATCATAACGTGAACAAGGTGGCCGTTATGATCAAATAGTATTAGAGGCCGTATGTGATCAAAGTGGCTGTTATTAAATAACAATAACCTAGGTGGCCGTTATGATCAGTGGCCGTTGTGATCAGGTCCCCAAACATCCTTCCTTTCCTCACGAAGAATAATGAAGGAAGCCTAACGAGATCCTGCCTATTTACACGTTTTCCCTTGGGTTTTGTTTCAGTTACGTCCATGTAGTGTGTACAAAGCACGCCACTCCCAGAAGAGGAGTCGTCCCCATCACCACCTCACGAAATGAAGATCCCGACAACATTTCCAGCAGCCTGCAGTTGCAAGGAAGCAGGGTTGCTGTGCTCCACCACTTACAAGAATTTCAGCGGGCATGGATGAGAAAACTCTCCTGAGTCTGACTTTCCAGAGGAAGGAGAAGAAGAAGCAAGCGTGGCTGACGGTGAATGCGATGTTGAAGAGGAAGAAACTAGATACGAAAATCCACCCTTTGATGCAAAAAGTGTGCGGTTTTCAGTGAACATTTACTTTTACAATACATATTTTTTCAATTACATAATTTACGATATGCGTAATACATAAATTAGTGGTTATTTGGGAATTAGACCAACTTATTAGACTAACTTATTTATGTAATCAATATTTCGCATATATTGATTAAGTAAATAAGTTTACGCAACGCGTTTTTGGTCTAATTCCCAAATAACCACTAGGTAATTAATCAACTGTATAAGACCGAATTACTCCTACCGACGTAATACATAAAAGTACTATCTATTTTTGTTACTAAAAATAAGTTACTATTTCTACTATTGTACGTTAATGTGGAAATATAGTTCTTTCGGCATATAACGTGTTCTTATGTTCTTTAAAACCTGAAAATGCTATTGATGAGGCCTAAGAATAAGTAAGAAATTTCGATACAAAAATGAAGGGGGGGGGGGGGGGAGGAGGCAACCAGCCAAATGAAAGATGAATCGAGTTACTTCTTGCATTTTTAAATGTGTAGATCACGACCACCACACTGAGTAACACTAGTCACATTTAGACGGAGAGACGGGGACGGGGATTACTGCATATAAGAAATCAGATTCGGATACCATAATACCATTCAATACGCAAAACTTACACATCACTTTTTTGCGATTTTTAGCCAATTTGGAAAATTGTGCACTGTTTTGAACCCCTGCACCTCAGTAAATATGGGGTCAACAATATGTTTGACCATTGCGAATTATAGGAAATTTAACGCTCTACAAAAGTGAATAGAATGGTCTATCTCGTAGGATGCAAGGGAAAAAAAATTATAGAGGAGAAACTGAAGAAAGTGGAAAAAAATCGCGGTTTTTTAGGTCCCCTCCAAACTTCCTCAAGGAAATTTTGCTCGATAAATGAGGCGAAGAACTACTGTACCATACCGAACCACCACCCTAAGTTTCATTAACTTGGCATTTATTTTAAGGCAGTCCCCCTTTTCAATCTATGGCGACTGGACTATAAGTAGTTATGGTTTTATAAATACATTTTTCACAAACAATAGACGAAGATCAGAAAACGTCATCTCGACAGTTTCTTGTAATTTTGGATGTATTAAGTACATCAACCATCTTTTCTGTGACGTAAACCATTCTGTTATAAACCTTAATGAATGTTTCCACATTTCCCTTAATTAGTGTGTTATAGTGTGGAAAGGGGTCATATTTGTAGCAGAACATTTAACCGTCCCCCCGCTGATCACGCTCCTAATATTCCACACTTTTTCTGCAAGAACGACCTGATGATTAGGGGTATGAGTATCCTTTTTTTTGCTTCCAAATGCAACTTAAGCATGTAATACTTAAATTTTCAAGCCCAACACTTTCGTATCAGTACATTCCTTTTACCTTAACCCATCAGAGGGTAGGTAAGTATAATATTTGTTCGTAAAGGAAAAATACCGAATTTTACTCACTGCACTATTTATTTTTCGGAAAAAACAACTAAAATACATTTTGGCACCAAATAACGAAGAGCTTAACGTTCGGTATCCAAATCTAAGAGCAAAGCCTATTTATCGACACTGTACATCCAAGTAGGGTTGTGCAAGTCCTCTGTACTTTAAGTCCAGATGTATTTAAATACGTACTTAAGTCATTTTTGTACTTAAGACTTTGTACTTGCAAAAAATTCGCAGCAAAGTATTTAAGTACTTTTGTATTTACGAAAATTTGCAATAAAGTACTTGCAAGTACAACAAAATACATTTCATGTTTGTTCTAAAAAAGCACACATTTTCGGCTGCATTCGTAAACCGAACAAAGTAAAACACCGAGCCATATCATATCAACTTCCGTGTTATCCAAACATAAAATTCTTTTTAGTCAGTCAGCACTTGAAGTAGACGTAGACCGCATTTACGGTGCTTACTTTGCAACTAGCGGATACGAAACTTGCAGTGCTCGTACTTTTAATTATATTTAAAACTGCTTTGAAGTGTTTTAGTGGACAAACGAAATAAAACAGCAGGAAAATGGAGTACCCATTTATTCTGCAGGCGAGCAGTTATTATAGTACTATGTACTTGTGTACTTTCAGTTGGACTTAAGTACTGTACCTGTAGTACTTGAGGACTTGACTAGTCTATACAAAATGTACTTCAAGTACATTTGGTACTTGAAGAACCTTTGGTACTTAGAACGTTGTACTTAGAACTTCAGGTCACTGTATTTGCCCAAGCCTGCATTCAAGTGACAATGAAGATAAAGACGTCGAAAATTAAAAAGAAGGACACGTTAGTGACGCAATCATTGTTCCAAACAAGATAGACGATTACAAATAAACAGACAATACCAGCAACTTAACCGGTATGAGCAAAAAAGTTTATTCTGAATAATGTTACCAGAGAAGAAATCTAAAGTAGAATAGTGTGATTTGAAAGCTTAAAGAACAATAGCTTTAAGTACCATTTCTGAAATTATTAATTTTGAAAATTGCACGAAGTCACATTGAATTTTTTAATCCAGGCGTTATAGTCGTTATCGCAAGGAGTATGCACCACTGAGATGATACTTACCATAACTAGGATGTACACAGAGTTTAAGCTGATAAATCCCAAAATAAAGTGTTCTTATGACGTAAAGTGTAAATTGAAATCCATCTTTGTTATAAGTAAGACTTTTTTTAACGTTCATTTAATTCAACCGTCCCTACAATTTTTTATTATACCCGATGATGACATTCTAATTTATTAGTGTCGAAACATGTCGTAGTAGTTAATTTAATCTAGAAATTGTATCTATATCGTATTCCTTAATTGGCTCAACTACTCAATAAATTGTGTTTGTGTGCATGGGGAAGGCTTTGTGATAACTATCTCTTGGATTTTATTCTTATGACGTTCACTGTGTCAACAGTTTTTAAAAAAGGAGTAATTGTTTACAGCGTCGATCTAGAAGAAATGATAAAGCTACTCTGATGAGAGATGGGTATGTTATTATAGCGTTTATTGAGATCTTTGTTCCTTTGGGCAACAAAAACACGCAATGTAAGCCGTTTGCTGCTGTGTGGCGCGAAGGATAAATAATTAGCGCTTTCCATCACGATTTAGCCGAAATAATCATTTGGCTGAATAATTACTCTGGTCAAAATAAAAATTGGACTGCTTTGACATATCGCGTATACGTTGTAATTCTAACTATCTTTGCAGAAGCTTAAAAATTAATAATCCAAAACATATTTTGAAGAACATGGTTCAAATTACAGCTGAAAGATAAAATTTTAATCTATGGTATAAGATAAGATTCGACAAAGAAATTTTAGTAAATGAAATGGGTTTCAGTAGGTTTTTCTGAAAAGAATTATAGTTATTATAGCTTCTTCTTCACCCCACGTTTAATTTTCTATTCTATTATGCTACAGTAAAGTGCAAGGGTTACTTTCTTCGGTTAAGCAAGTCTACAACTTAACATATTGAACATTATTCTTCTGATAATAATAATAATAATAATATAATATTTATTTGCAAGATGTAAAGAGATTATTCTCTATATACAGAGTGATTCATGAAGAAACGGAAAAACATCTAAAAATAAGAAGAAAAGTTCATATCATACCGGATCAACGTTGATATGTTCTTATTTTTAAATGGAGATCACCTCCCGAAGTTTTTCCGTTTCTTCATGAATCACCCTGTATGTAGTCTTATCAATTGATACTCTGCAACTTTGTGTATGGAAATTTAAATTTAAGCTATAAATACAACAAGAATAACACTAATATACAAGAGTTAGTTTTCGTTTTTCATTATTGCAGTCGATATTTAGTTTAGTTATCATTAGTTATTATACCCGGGAAGGTTTAAGAAGGTTTATTGTTATGGAAAGCTTCTAAAGGGTAAATTTTTTTGATTCACGTTAAGTAGCAAGATACATTGTTATTTCTACCATAGAGAATGATTCTCTATGTTTCTACCCTAAAAACAGGAATCCAATTGTATCGTATTTTCTCATTCACATACACGTATTCGGTGTAATATATTTTTGCAGTTTCAGAAGAAATAAAAAAAATTAAAATCGAAAACTACATCAATCAAAATGGGAACAGTTGTGGTGGTTTTTTTGCATTAAAAAAATGGACCCCTTCCACTCTCATGTTGAAATATCAGCCGGTTTACATTAAGTGAGCACCCATATAAATGAGCTTTACTTTACTAAGGAAGAAAAAATTACAAATCGATGTAAAATAATTAAAATAACAATGCGAGATAAAAAAACGAGCTAAAATCAAATCAACTAAATTTCAAACTTTCACGATAGAGTAATCGCCACAATAAATAAATGTTTTTGAGAGGCGCTGAAACGTACCGAAGATAAATTTAAATTAGTGTGGCGTCATATTGGGTAGCCATTAATCAGAGCCACTTGATCCGCTTTACGATACAATGCAATGAGGTAACGCGATTATATAAGCAGATCGCTGTGTTCGCATAGGGATAAATCTGTTGTCCTCTCTATAGTTACGCGATTCACATACCTCGATCCTGATCCTTGCGTTTTCATTACAAACGACCCTTATTACCATCATATCATATACGTTATGGCAAAATGTTTTAATGAGTCCCAAAAACACATAAATCCTAAAAATATTCATTCAATGTTGTCCCAACAGACGTCGGTTCTGTATAATAGTGTCGCTTTTTTCACGAAGACAACAGAGTTTTACTACAAATGGCAGGAAACCGGAACTAAGAAATTCTTTTCAACGAATATTTTTACATTTTAACTGTGTTCTATTTCACTTTCGGATTGTCCAGAACAAACCGTAATTTTCCCGTCTTTTGCATTTTAAAATCTTCTCAGTTTTATATAATCAAAGAAATTAAGTTAGATTTGAAGTAATTACGAAAGTGAAATAAAATATGGGAAAAGCAGAAGTTGAGGACCATCAAAGATTCTTATTTTGCATACGTCATCCGAAGATGGCGCCCGATTTGCATAGCGCGACGGTTTATGCTAATGTCTCTGATTTATAGTTATTTTTATTTGATTCCCGGAATTATTATATGGACTGTATCCGTATGGATGAAAATCATATTTTATGCGCTAAGAAGAAGCTTTCTGCGGCTGAAATCGATTCGAGAGTGAGAATTATTTCTGTGGTTTTGCTTTTATGATACTTTTATATGTTTATGTTTATCTTGGATGAGTATTTTCTGTCTGCTTTCGTTATAGTTTCAAAATACGTTTCCGTGTTTATTGCTGGGCTATATAAGGAAATGTTGCTGTAATCATTTATTTGCTGGAAAAGTTGAAGCCAACCACCTCTGTATTCGAACGATTTCTTTCGTATAGAATTTTAATGCCGTAATTTCACAAACTTTACGAATCACTGAATTTTTAAACTAATAACGTCGGCAACTACAGGACGATGTCATTCAACAGAAAAAATATTGCAATTTACCTTCTTCGTAGTAGAATATAGAATCTTAAATGTATCTGAATGAAATTAATTTTTATAAGTGGTTTATTACAAACATAGAAAAATTAAGCTTCTTCGTCACTAAAAACATAAAAGCAGACATATCATAAGCATATTTTTATATATTTCATTAATGAAACGAGTATGGAAAGATAAAATTAATAAGTCTGAACGATCAAATGGGTCGTTCTTACTGTATTACCAAATTCCAATTGAGCTGATCGTTCGTATAAATACAATTTATTTTCTTCCAGCTTCTCTTGATATCTAGTATCTAAGCAATTTTCGATATTTATACAGGGTATTCAGTTTTTTACAATGGACTAAATTATTCATCAATTTTTTATTAAAAAATGTAAATCTAAAATAATCACTGTTAAACCATACAACCCATAACTACATCTTTTGACATGTATTTTACAAAGGCTACTTTATAATTAATTTTCTTTAAACTTACGTTTTGAAACTTCATAAATAATGATGCTAATCCCAATTAATTATACTTAATCAGTTACCCTCGATAATTATAAATAGTATCAAACGCGTTGTGTTCTACTTAAAATAAGACGTTTAAGGGAAATGGCAATTATTCGCTGACTTTACTAACGGTAATGAACAAAAATAATAAACTAAAATAAAATATCTACCACAAAGAATTCTAAGAAACACATCCTGAGTGAAAAGGTTTGTCCACCATAAACGTTTTGATATTGACTGTATAGTTGAGACAAAGAAAAATGGTTAAAAACAAGTATTAAAGGCGGGAATTCTTATAGAATTCTAATTTCAACCAACTTCAAATCTGTAACTAATTATGGCATATACTATATACAATATATACGTATATAACTACCACCCCCCACCCCCCACCTCAGACACAAGCATTCCGAATTCTGCACAAATGAATCACTCTTTTTCTCTCCCCCGTTAAGAGAGATGGGAGCGGAGAGGGTAACGGACAATTTGTAAATCACGAAAAAATGTCAGAGTAAAAAAAGTAAAAAAAGATCGTTTTTCTGCGGACATGTGCACTTTTCCCCCTTTCCACCCCCAAAAAAAGGCCTGCAGTTGGGAGTGAAAGTTGCAATTAGAGAATAGTTTTTTATGGAGAATCCAAAAGTGCAATAAAAAATAGGTGTTCCCATTTAATTTTTCAAAACTCACCCCCGCTCTACCTCACAGGGAGGAGAGGGTGATGTTTACGTATCATGACTCAATAGGTTTCAAAAAATAAAGGAAACGTGTTTTTTTGTTTTTGTAGTTGGATGTGTCGTTCTCTAAATATTAAAGGGTGTATATTTTGACTTTAATGGCGTCCCGATGGCGAACGGGTGATCCGATCAAAAAATTTACCAGAGATTTGGAATTAGTAAAGAATTTCCTATAAGATGACACCACTTCCAGCTTTCTAAACCCTGTAACATCGACCAACGCACAGACACACAGACATACGGACGAAGTTAGTAACCAACTTTTTGAAGTTGGTTGATTACTATTAGTTTTATTATCAGGACAACAGAAAATGAAGTCGAGAGGTGCTCCAAACTTTCACAGCGTTTTATTAAAACGAAAATCTGCGTTATAATACTGAGATTTTGTTCTTTATTTGGAAAACGAATAACAAATTAACCCTCATGTGCACAGTAGAATTTTATACCGATTGTGCACAGTTAAGGTACCCGGGTACCTACATAAGTTTTAGATGGGAATAACAATATTTCTTCAACTGTTTTGCAAAATTGTGGTTACAGGTGCATGCAGCATATATATTTACAATATCTTACATTATAAAATATGTTTCTAAATCGATAATTACCCATTAAGCTCATAATTACCGATTGTCCGCGCAAAATGCTTAGAATGCGGCTAATAGTACTCGATTTTCCAAGTTATTTTAATTGCTTCTTTCTAAGTTCTAAATAAATATGTCGAATAATTAGTTTTGTATACGTTTATGTAAGTATCTATCTATTAATGACATGTGTCATTAAATTTTAGGATAATGAGTTTTGATCAAAGTGAAATATGTGTGTGTGTGTGATGCGCAAACTTTGTATCTAATTACCGGACAAATATATACCTACTGGTAAAGGACTGCATGGTACAGAGAAAGATCAAAGGCAGCGAGTTGTAAGGGACTTATGCCACAGGTCAAAGGATCAGGACGAACGGTCACTATGGACAATTTTTCCACGGCATTACTCTTGGTGTCTCTATCGCTCAGGCGGAGACTTTCAATGGTTGGAACACTAAAGCAAAACAAGCCCTACATCCCAAAGGAGATGAAGAAGAGTAATATAATAATAATAATTTAATAATATATAATTGTATTTGAGAGCTTATATCGCTCTACTACATGAAGTTCAGTTGACAAGTAAAATTAAAAAAAATAAAAAATAAAAGTCCTAACTTAATTATTCACTCATTTAACATGAAAGAACGTAATTTTAGCATTTCTCTTGTGTAATTAAATACTAAATCAATTGTTTCCTTTGTTATAATAAATAAGTCAGTATAACTGTCTTTATTAACAAACTTCCACTTATGAAGATATTTGTTACGAAGTGGTTGGTAGATTGGGCATTCGGCGAACAAATGATACATATCTTCATTAACGTTTAAGTTACAGATGCTACAATTTTCATCTGTATTTATTTTATATACCAGTCCCGATATGTATAGTCTCAAGCAATTTTTATATGCTAACCTAATTTGACTAATGACTCTTTTTTTTACAATAGAAGAAGAGTAATGATAAAGAGGAGCAGTCCTCCATATTTGGATTCAGTGAAGATGGCAAAGTTACCATTTGGCATTAGCTCCTATATCCCAAAGAGGGAACGCATAGTCATTGTACTGTCAACAATGTATATGGACTTCTCCGGAACTAAAAAAAATCGGAAGTTATCATACACTACAATGCAACTAAAGGAGATGTAGACAATATGGACAAATTGGTCACTCATTATTCAACAAAAAGAAAGACACTTCGTTGGACATAAGCAAATGTTTTTCAATATGTTAGATAGAACTGCCCTAGCAACCTACATAATTTACTCAGAAAACAACCCTACAACACGGCCGACGCATTTTCCTTGGGGATCTAGGAAAACAATTATCAATCTCTGAAATTGAAATGCGCTCAAACACGAATAAGTTATAGAAAAATTTTGCAACAAAATGGAATAGAGGCTATAATTGGGATACGCGGTTCTCCACAGTCCTCCACACAGCCACCACCAAAGGACGCTTCTAGACGCTCGAAACACGTCGGGCGCTTTTTTGTTTGTAGAACAACATCCTCATTTCAAAGGAAGGCTCGAAAATGTTGCGAATTCTGTAAACGACCGATCTATAACGAGTATCCTGTAAAACAAGTTGTTGTCATTGCAATTGCACTTTGTAAGTCGCCCTGTATGTAAAAAAAACTACTCTTTTCTAAAGCAATACATGTTTTATATTGCTCTTTTTCTTGTTTTACTTCTTGTTATCTTATTTATATGCATACCACTATGGAAAATGTTATATAGGTACCGTGGTACCTTGACTATGCGCTTAAGGTATAAACTCCTGCTTTAGGCCAAAACTCATCTTTTAATTGACTTGTTGGATTGTAACATTATGTAATCAACTTAAGATGAATCGATTTAGGCTAAATAGAAGTTTCGACAATGTAACTCAACGTAAAGTAATAAAAAAACGAGCATAAAGATGCAAAAGGTACCCGGGTACCTTACTGTGCACATAAGGGTTAAGGCATAAAGAGCTATAGTTAACTTTATCTAAACTTGTGAAACCCCATAAGAAGTTAATCACGTAATTCCACTAAAATTTTAGTTAAGGGAATGTTGGTATGTTTATTTATTCTTATCAAAAACGTTGGGTTATATTAAAATAAAGGTTTTAGTCGAATTATGTGTAATTATTACAATGTACCTAACTACTTAAACTTATATGTATTGTACGCCTATCAGAGATTTTAGATTACAGATTGTAAACTGCACATGTGTAATAGTTCTTCCGAATTCTTAAATTTTGCTTGAATAATTAGTAATTATTTTCAATAAAATGGAGATCTTTAGATAAAAAATAAATGGTGGAAAGTGAACGATTTTGAATGTAGTGCACAAACTTCTTTAAAGCACTATTCCTTCTAACTTTTTTTTTCTCTGCCACTACAAACTTACATCTTGCGTTCAATTAAGCATAATGGGCTATCCTGAAAATCAGCTATGCTGAGGATTTAGCCTTTAGAGTGCAATTTAGTCGAGGTTTAGGATTAAGAAATGATAGTTACAGTAGTTTAGATTCTAGAAGCATTACTTGTAAGAATTTTTATTAATTGCACTTCTAATAATAAATAAATAAATAACAGAGAAAAACTCAAAACCTCTTAAACCTCTTAAAAACAGTATATTGAGGTGAAAATGATCGAGGTGAAGGATGAAATTATTGTGTCTTTTTGAATCCTGTACAACGTGATACTGGGTACTCCTGGGGTGAAAATAAGTGGTTTTAACCCAAGTTACCTTAATCCAAAAACACATCGTTAGGGAGTTATCACAGGTCAAAGTTGCACGAAAAAAAATCAAAAACCTAATTTAAAAAAAAATGGTTTTTGCTATAGGAATGAAATTTTGTATATGATTTAGTATTATCAAAACGCATCTTTTGACGTAACTTTTTTTAATTTCAGATCTTACAAAAGGGGGAAACACTCACAGCCCCTGTTAAGAACCCACCAGAATATGTTTGCCCTTTGCTTAACAGCTTTCAATTTTTTTACAGATCAATAGTATTATTTGAATTTTTTTTGTGTCTAATTTGATTTTGATATCTGTTACGGTTTAGACAGAAAAAAATAAAGAACTGTTTCCGGCATGTAATAATATGTTTTATTAAAATGCCTTAATAGCACATTTTATTTTAAAAGAAAATTTAGGCTGATAAACCAAACGATAAGCACTTACATTAAGCATTTTATTTAACACAATTTTTAATATCTGCTTAATATTCGAAGTGTTAGTAGTGTGTTCAAATCTGTTATTCATACGCGAAATATCTAAGTTAGCTAAACATTTTTGTTCAATTTGGTTTAATTGTGACATTTCAACTCCTTTTTGTGATAAAGATGGCAGTACAGTATAGCAGAGATGACAGACATGTTGTTAGTTTATGGGTATTGTCAATGCAATGGACGTGAAAGTGTTCGAGTTTACACGGAAAGATTTCCACATCGGCGAGTGCCCAATCATCAAACGTTTGCCGCTGTTGAAAGACGTCTTCGCGAGACTGGAAGCTTAAACCCCGCCAAACCTGATAATGGACATCAACGCCAAATAAGAACTGTTGAGGTTGAAGAACAAATTCTGGATCGAATTGCTGAAAATCCTAAACTCAGCACTAGACGTCTAGGTGCGGAAATTGGGGTAAGCAAAGATGTGGTCAATAAAGTTTTAAGGGAACAAATGCTGTACCCATTTCACCTTCAGCCAGTACAAGATCTTTTACCTCCGGATCACGAGCTACGTCTAAACTTTTGTCGATTTATTAACGAACCAAGGGAAGAAAATGAGAACTTTTCCAAAAAAATATTATTCACAGATGAGTGTTGTTTTACATGATCTGGCATCACAAATTTGCATAACGAACATAATTACGCCGACGAAAACCCTCATGCAGTTAAAGTAACTCATTATCAACACGAATTTAAAATTAATGTGTGGGCAGGAATTATTGATCATTTTATTATTGGCCCAGTGATTTTACCTCC
This sequence comes from Pyrocoelia pectoralis, assembly GCA_036250285.1. Taxonomy (NCBI): domain Eukaryota; kingdom Metazoa; phylum Arthropoda; class Insecta; order Coleoptera; family Lampyridae; genus Pyrocoelia; species Pyrocoelia pectoralis. The sequence continues at coordinate 2,529,232 of CM070076.1, forward strand.
TCGCTTAAATGGTGAAAATTATTTGGAACACCTTCAAGAAACCTTGCCACAGTTAATGGAAGATCTACCTCTTGCCCTACGCCGAGATATGTGGTTCATGCATGATGGGGCACCACCACATTACAGTGTGAATGTGCGTAATTTTTTTAATCAAAGATATCCAAACAAATGGATTGGAAGAGGAAATGATGCTCCTGTTAACTGGCCGCCGCGGTCTCCGGATATGACACCTTTAGATTATTTCTTATGGGGTGTTTTAAAAGAAATGGTTTATTCCAGACCAGTAAACACACAAGAGGAATTGTGGGCAAGAATTGGAAATGCATCAAACATCCTAAGACATGACCTGGAAGTGATGCAAAGAGTCCAATTCAACTTCTTACGTCGTATCAATCTTTGTGTTTATGAAAATGGCGGCCATTTTGAACACATGTTGAAATTATTTAATTGACTAGCACTTAATTTTTATTAACAGGCAATGATTAAAATGTACTATTAAGGGCATTTTAATAAAACATAATTATTACATGCCGGAAACAGTTCTTTATTTTTTTCTGTCTAAACCGTAACAGATATCAAAATCAAATTAGACACAAAAAAAATTCAAAATAATACTATGGATCTGTAAAAAAAAATTGAAAGCTGTTAAGCAAAGGGCAAACATATTCTGGTGGGTTCTTTACAGGGGATGTGAGTGTTTCACCCTTTTGTAAGATCTGAAATTAATAAAAGTTACGTCAAAAGATGCGTTTTGATAATACTAAATCATATACAAAATTTCATTCCTATAGCAAAAACCATTTTTTTTTAAATTAGGTTTTTGATTTTTTTTCGTGCAACTTTGACCTGTGATAACTCCCTAACGATGTGTTTTTGGATTAAGGTAACTTGTGTTAAAACCACTTATTTTCACCCCAGGAGTACCCAGTATCACGTTGTACAGGATTCAAAAAGACACCCTGTATATAACAGTACCGAAGTACTACAACTGACGCCGATGCAAAACGCCAGGGTAAAATGTTGACATAAGTGGACGCTGACACAGCTATTCAATGTGACTAGCCGTCTCGATAAAAAAAGTAATAAGAAGTGAAAAAATTTGAAATGAAGTTTATAAAAGTGTGGAGGGAAATGGCAACATGTTTCGACGCCTTACTGGCATCATTATCAAGCTAACTATCGATTACAAAATTAAAAGGGCTGAAAAGAATAAATTAATATCAAATATACTTGACACTAGGCAACTCACCATGAGTAAATAATGGACTAAGTGTAGATGCGTGAATACATGTAAAATTTGTGACTGTAAGAATACAATATTTTTGTTCTGAAAAAATAATAATTTAGGTTATAAAACATGTCAATCTTTGTTGACTTACCTGAAGGGGGAAAAACAAGCAAAATGCAGAAACAAATAAGAAACCAAAAGTCCCAAGGGAACTAGAGAAATGTGAAAACACATAATTATTATGCTGGATAAAACCAGATGAAGAATAATGAATTAAACAAAACAATAACTGTCACACAAAGGATTGACAGGTTTTAAAACCTAAGGTGTAAACAGATGGCGCTTAAAATTTAGTCAAAATTACAGGGTAAATCAGAATTTGAAAACTTTAAAAACAAAATGAATTTCGTTAAGTAAATTCGGGTCATTTTTGGATTTGGAGATTTCGAAATTTTCTAATACATTAAGTAAGCCTTTTTTTCCCATATGAATAGTTTTGAAGTTAATGAAGAGATCAAAGGAGTGACCAGTATTAAGGATGTGTTCCGCAAAGGTAGATTTGTGGGTAAGGTTGTTATTTTTAATAGCTAAAAAATGTTTTTTGAAGCGAGTTTGAAAAGATGTCCCGGTTTGGCCAAGATAAAATGCAGGACAAGACTGGCAGAAAAGTTTATAAGTACCAGACTTATCCAGAATGTCGATACGATCTTTGTTAAACACAAGGGTAGTTCTGAAAGTATTTTTGAACGAAAAACAAATACAAATATGATGTCTTTTGAATATGTTTTTAAAAGTGTGGGAAATCTGAGGGTAAAATGTCAGTGATCTATAGTGTAAATTATCGTTGAGAGAGTTAATCGGTATAAGGTGGGAGAGGTTAGTAGAACATTTTTTGATCCTATGGAACAATTTATCCACCATACTAATGAGATAACCATTATTGTAAGCAACTTGGTTTATAATATTGAATTCTTTTCGAAAATTGGTGTGACATAGGGATCAAACACATTCTCCTAAGAAGAGTATGGAGGCTTGCCTGTTTGTGTGAAATAGGGTGGTTCGAGTCGAAAGGAATGAGGTGGTCCGTAGTAGTGGGTTCGATTTTGTAATGGATTTTTTGAAGTAATATGTCTAGGAAAGGGAGTTGATTGTTACTTTGCATCGGTGCCGGTGTCAGTTTTAGTACTTCGGTACTTTTATATATAAAAAAATTACTACATCCCTCACCCACATCATTTTCACCTCAATATACTGTTTTTAAGGGGAGGTTTTAAGTTTTTCTCTGTTATTTACCTTTAACACCCTTTTTGAGATTACGAACCACTATAATGTTAAGAATAACGTTAACATTATGCAGTATGCTTAAATTATGATCAAAACCCTTCTCATCAACGATGCCGTTCTCAGTTTGATCTTGCAGTTTGATTTATAATAAACATACAAGCATCTTCTATTCTTTGTGGAGTACACTATTTCAAAGATTTCGATCCGATTCCGAAAATCTATCGATTTTGGGGGCACTACATTTAAAAGCTCTCTTGCCGTCGGGCTAAAATTAGAAGAAATCACATAACACATTCGTGCTCTAAGTTCGAGAGGCGTGTGTTTCGACAATTTAGGCAATTTTTGATCCAAAAAGTGCTTATATAGTCACGGCAATCCTAAAAGCGTTGCACGTGACATATGACGTAAAAACAGTAGGTACCAATGTAATACTAATTTTTCGGATTGTCATTAAAGGTAATATTCTAGGGTAAAATAATTCTACAAGTTGGCAGCATCATAAATAAAATTACAATGTTGCAACCAAGGACATCTGTCATTTATTGTGTTCCATTTCGTATTTTATTCTATTTCGTTTTAATCCATATGACAACACTGTTGACATGTATATCATACTCGTGACGTGCAACTGCAACGCTTTTTGCTTTGCCACAACTATAGTTTTCCCGGCAAACAAGCTCGCCCATACCACATTTAGGAAGATGCTGTTGATGTCGAAACTCAAATGCAACACCAACACGCATATCTTCTGCTACACAAAAGTGGCCGTTAAAGTAAGTGAATTACGCCATTTAGGTAAATATCCAAAAACGTACGTACTTTAGTAGACACTTCCATAGCATACATCGTTTTTTAATCTTCCCTATCGTCAATACGTTCAAACGTTTTTCCATTTAGTAAGCGCCCATTTGGAAATTGTATTTTGAGGGCGATTATTCTTCATACGAAACCGACAAACGTAAAAATGCAATTCTTTTTTAGTTTTTTGTTTCAGACAATTAATGTGGTATAAGCTTTTGTTTTTAGCCGTATAGTCATTGTGTATAAAGCGCGGTCACATTTCGTGAGTTACCTTGTAGAAGAACACAAATGTAAGCTACTACGACATACTATTTGCAATCTGTAATACTTACAGTAAAAGTGCCTGTAAAAGGTTATATTTTAAATAAATAATTTAAAGAAATTACTTGTTATTGATATTATTACTCTGATGAAAGTTGACTAGTAAACTAATCGATTTTCGCAAGAACAATGGTTTAAAAGATCACTTGCTCAGATGAATGATTCTTAACTTGCTGTTAAAGCTATGTGCCGAAATTAGAAAGAAATATCAAAATATGGCTTTAAGATTCACCATTACATTACAATTGCGTAATGATTTGATTTTGGTAGAAGTTGGAACAATTTTATGAATTCAGCGCTTTATCTATGAAAATCTAAATTCGAATAAGAAACTTGACAACGTAAAAAAAGTGTTTTTCGTAAATGTTCCATACAGACATACAGTGGTCACTTTCTTCAAGTGATGACGAAAATAACATTACGTGCAATTTCAGTAACCTTAACGTGGAAATGAAACGAAGTTAACATCATTTTTCATTTGAAAAAGAAAATGTGTGTTTTAGCAGCAGTGACTGGAACAAATTGTATCAGGACGAAGGGTTTTTAAGCTCAGATCTGTTAAATAAAGACATTTTCTTATTTCTCGTGAGAGATACTAATCGAACTTTTTCTACATACAACTACGAAACGGAAAATCGTTTCAATAACATCCTTCACCGTGATAGATATTAAATGCTCATATTTTTTAAGCCAACAAGGAACAAACTCAAGAGCTTTTAGCGATAGCTTTTAAATTGACGCTCAAAGTTGTCACAGGATATAATCACAAAGGGATGCTGTTTGATTTCTGAATTCTCCGAGGAATCAAAGCAATTATAAGCACATGTGACCTAAGAAAGAACCTCACATCAATCAACTCTTGCCTTCAGGAGTAAATTGTAGAAAATCGAGCAATAGCTTAATAAAAACTTTTCGGTCGATAAGCATTTGTTTCATTTTTTCGGCAGATGAGATTTAAGTATAAAGGGTCTTAAATTTTAATACTGGTGAATAGTTTTCAATACGAATCGTATAACCTGCACATATGTTCACTTACACCCCTGGAAATAAATTTTGATCCTTCCAAATCGTTTATGACGATATTAAGGGATGGTGTACAGTCGATATTTGTCTCCGTTTTAGTTTATATCGAGTTCTAAATAAGGGATTGCTAATACACCAGACTATTTATTCATTTCATTCATGCAGGTTTAGGGGGTAGTTTGCTGGCTATAGTTCGGTTTAGGGCACTGTTATGCCATATGTTGGTCTTGGCCGCGAACATTCGAACAGATGGGTCGTGTACGCCAAAAAGTCATTAGCCGACATTGTATATGGGATTGACAAGTGCTTTTGATTATTAACCAGTGACTTAAATATGTATTCGTACAGTTTTTATCACCTTTTGCAGTTTTCATCAACTTGTATTGATAAAAGCTTTCGTCTAATTTCATTGCAAGTCAGAAATTCGTTCCAACCTTATTATTTTAAATACCATCTTGTTAAAGTGTCTCTGTCACTGTAAAATATTTAACCGTAAGCGTCCTCAATATCAATTCGAGAAAAAAATTCAGCTCAATATTTTTGCACGGATTTAATTGTGCCCCATTTCAGAACGTTACAAAAATGTTCTAAATATGAGTTATATTTGTATTATATTAGACTGCCAACCGCTCATGCTACCAAATATCAACTGAAACGTTTTCAAACTACAATGAACGGTAAAAAGACTACAAGATTAGACCTAAAGGAAGAAAAATCAAATATAAAACCTTTCGCTCCATCTAAGTGTGGCTCTCAGACGTCATATAGATCTTGATGGCTCCCATTATCAACATTTATATAAAATTTTGGCACGCTTTGAGCATCGCAGTGCATTGAAATTTAGTTTTTATGTATCACAATTTGAGTCTTTCAAATTCCAATTGTCATTTTAGTGCGCACGCAAATATATCAAGTGGGGGAGGGGAGGGGGGTTAACGCTTAACCCTTTGAAATATTTTTACACAATATTCTGAATTCGTTTCTGAAAAATTTCTGTATCTCCATATTAAAAATACCTTAAGATCAAACAAATTAATTATTTAATTTAGTTACAATAGTTTCTCATCGTTTGAATCCTCATTGAGTCAAAGATGGGCCGATGTCTTAAATAACAAACTCCTTGCGTACTTTATTTAGTAAGTTTCTAAAACCTTCGGCATACAACTTAAGGCTGGTGTGAAAATGGAAATCTTAGGTAAAAATGTCAAAACCTTGGGGTAACATTAGTAAAATCGTGGGGTAAAATTAATAAAATCATGGGGGAAAATGAATAAAATCTTGGGGCCAAAAGAATGATTCTGTGGATTAAAATAATAATTTTGGGGGCTAATATAATAATTCTTGGGATCAGAAATCTTGGGACCAAAATAATTAAAAAGCTGGGGTCGAAACAATAATTCTTGCGCTTAGAGTGACAATTCTTGGGACCGTAAAAATTACCGCCCATTACTTAATATTGGCCCAAAAATCCCATTCTTTTTGGTGCGTTAGATAAAAATATTCCATGGAAAGCAGGTTTCTGGTATTACACCTTTTCTTTTATGATTCTACTTACTAGTTTGATGTCTCTTCTCTTATCTTGTAAATTGCCGACTCCGGTTCCATTAAGGCGTTTATTTCCACTTCCTTCTAAGACATCGGTCCTTGCGTTCCCTTGGTCATTCTGATTTCACATAATATATTCTTGCGCATGGTCCTACAAAGGGGTATTTTACTATCTAATATTTTAATTTCCTTACTATATGTTCAGCAATATCTTCACGTGTTCCTCCTTTTTCTTTATTTATTTACCAGCCACACCTCTGGTTCCAATATAGCCTTACTTTTTCTTCTAGAATTTTTATTTCTTCTACTGAGCGAATAGTCTTTGCTTTGAGTTTAATTATTTTCAGGTCATGCTTTTGATCCAAAAACTAACTTTGACATACTCCACTTTTGCAAAAAAGGCACAAAATTAGGTTTGCTCAAAGTTAAAGAGATTATCGATAACTTTAATTCGAATCCAAATTCATCGCTTAACGAAATCCTAAACATAAATTAAAATCTACTTGCTTTACGCCATTACCCTCCAGTTGTCTTTCGATTTTTGGTCCCCCCCCCCCCCCCCCCCCGGTAAGTGCTTTAATTCCGTATATTTCACTAATGACGGTATTACAGTCTCCTTTAGATCTCAAGATCTCAAGACCTCCTTTCTTTATTGGTGTTCTTCATTTATAAAATTTTTCCTGTAAGTTTTATGGTGGCCTTCTCAAATTTTACAAGCCTCAAATTATTTTTCAGCTTGTTGCTTAGTTTTGGTTGCTTTTCCTGGCCGTTTGTCTGTGCGATGCAGGCTTGGATGTTTACCTATTTCACGATGCCTTCTCTGACTTTCCATCGGTTTATCAAATTAAATTAAATTTTTCACCATTTCAACCCATGTACTATGTAAGTAGTCTTATACCTCATTGCCTATATTAAGTTGTGACCTATGTATATTTATATTTTAGTTAGCCTGATGATGAAGACCCTGTCGTCGAAACATGTCGCCTTTGATCCTTAATTTTAATTTATATTAAACGCAATTTATGGGGAATATGTAACCCTTTATTAACTATTATTCATTCTCTCCATTGTGAGTTTTTAAAACAACTTAATTGATCGCCATTTCCAAAAATGGATTAGAAGAATATCAAGATGGAAGACTTGAGTTATTGGTATTAAGGAGAATATGAGAACGAAAATAAGTTCATGGATTTAATGTTATTTTTTTATAATGTTACACAATGAGAAAGTCGCCTAGAAATCTAAATGATCTGCAACTTAGTTTTTAGATTCTTGCTGGTAAGTGAACCAATAAGTTAGTATAAAATAAAAAGTTAAAGCCAGGCTCTGTTCCAATGAACGGATGTGCCAAAAAAGGATAACCACTATACTATTCGAAATGTCAACGTTCGAATGCAAATGCAAGTACTGGGAAAAAAAATACGACATGGAGGGTGGTAGCATAAGGGAAAAATAGTGTTTTGGATCGTTCCAGAAATTGTGTAGCGCTTTTATGAAAAGAATGTTTGCTTGTTCCGTAACACTTTCACTACAAAAGGTACTTGCTACCTATGATAATTTTTTTTTTTTTGGAATGAATATGTAGCAAGTCTCAAAGTGTCTTTTGCCCCTTTAGCTGTTTTCTAGCTGTTAATGAGAGAGCTCTTTAATTACACTTAAATCAGATGACGAGGTTTTATTTAAATACCAATTTTTATTTTCAGCTCAACAGTAGTGGGCGAATAACAATAAAATGTTTAACCCCCCCTTCATTTAGAAACTGCTTGTGTAAATAAATGTACATTGTTATAATGTATTAAGTTATAATGTATATATATTATTATTGAGCATAGAACCACCGTTGGCAGGAAGAAATTGACAAATCTAATAATTAATTGAGAGCATTAATAGAGTTAACTTACTTCTTATTAATCCCCTGCCACTACAATTTTTTATCACAATTAAGAATCGACCCAATTGAAAGTTCGAGCAAGATAAAAGTGAGGCACCTGCAATGTGGTTTGTTAACATATGGTGAAATCCAATATAATGTGGACCCACCACTGTGAATGTGGGCTGATTTTGTACATATTGTTAAGTGTTTGATTATAACAAGAAGCTCTATTTTTTTTTCGAAATTAGTACCTACTCAAAAAGTTTCGACAAAATTACGTACATATAATTACGAAATAAATTGGAAAGCATAGACGGCATATATTCCGTATTTAGAGCTTGTTTTTGTCGCTTAGCCAACAAGTCCCTTTTAGGCGATTTTACCGTAAGGGTAGTTCAATTCGTATTGTATAGCGAATAAATAGGTTTTGACAGGTCTCCAGGGTTATACATAATACCACTTGTCCATATGTTACAGAAATGTGAACCCCTCGTCAAGGTACTTGTTACTACTTTGATGCGTCATGAATTATGAGTATCTAACCTAATTTCGACGAGGGTTAGAGGGATTACTTCTTTGTATAGAGACGAGGAAAGTATTTAAAAAAAAATCTTGAAAAAGATTTCTCACTCCACTAACTTATGGTATGAGTTTGCAAACATACCGAAGAGGTCATTAATCATTTTTATAATGAAAACGCAATTTGCGTTACATCTTGAAACAGAAGATTAATTACGAATTTTATTTTTAATGAAGCGTTATATCTTTTTAAAAGTCTTTCGAAAGTTGTTATTTGTGTCATTTGTTTGATGCTTAATGTAGTTGGGTCAAAATTTAAAATTAATTACGCTCTCGCTGTTTTTGTTCCCTTGTTACGCTAGATGGCTGTAGCGAGCTTTCAAAAGTTGCTAAAGTATGTAACTATTTGGTTGCTCCTGGTATAAATATTTCATTTTCAAACTTTTGAAGGAACATGTCTAATTACGCCGATTAGGTTAATTTTTATTAGATATCGTGGAGAAAAAAATTAAATTTCGAAAATAATAATCTAAAACGGCGGCAAATCGTAGCAATAAAGCATATTCGAATTAGAATATGCTTTTCAGTGAAGCCGAATCGTGAAAATGTAGAGAACATCGGAATCGTCACAGTCTCGACTCCTATACATTGAAAACCGTATTGGATAACCGTATTTCAGCGCTCCTCCCAACTCTAAACTTCTATTGGTCTGAAGCAACCCCTATACCTTAGCTTACCCCTATAGGGTGGTTTAAACTAAATAAACTGGCATCCCCCGAATGAAAGTAGAAATCCCGCTCTACTCTACAGCATTGAAAAACTCTATCTGGCATCCTCCTCTTTATATAACGGTAGGTGATTTTCTAGAGCGTTCAGTTTAGGGGGAAGGTTGTATTATCTAACAATATTTAGACGTTAGGAGTATGTTTTTCCACAATACGTATTTTGACTGTTGAGTGAGCGCATTGTTGCAAAATTCTGTTACAACGACGTGTGTTTTTAGTCTGTGCATTTGTAGGTGTTTGTTTAAAGTGCGCGACTTTCGCAGTTTAAAATGACAATGGACATTACAAGTAGAAGGACCGATTCCAAAATAGACGGGCAGGCTACTAGCGACGTGCAAATTTCAACAAGTAAAACAATCAAGCGATCGTTTGATGTCGCCTTTTTGATGCTACCCGACGATAAACTGAAACAGAAGCATTTAAAAGCGTCAGAAATTGCTTTTCAAGAAAATAACAATCTGGAAAATGCGAAAAACGACACCGACAGCGACTACTCATCTAAAGCAATTGAACTTCAAAAGATGAAAAATCACGCCAGGTATCTACAGAATGCCCTACATAAACAGCAAATTTTCGGCGACCCCAACTTAAAATCAAAGTCCGAACCAGATTCGCCCTCCGGTTTAAAGTTACTTCCCCACATAAACCACTCTGAACAAAAAAGCGCTTTCACAAAGGTAAATTTAGCAAAAGATTCCCGAACATCACCTAGCCTATCGGCAAGCCCCGACATTAGCTATCAAAGCCTAAGCCCATCACCCCCTATCATAAATCGAAACTACCAACTTCACCCACACATACTTTCCCCTAATCAACTATTTAAACCCGCATATCATAATAATTTCATCCCAGAAAGCTTTGCCAATCCAAATCCGATCGCGCTCGATCATCCATTCCTAACAAAAGGTCCCTCGTCGGATCTACTTCAGCCGAATTTCGCAAAAATGCGTCCAATGCTCGGACAGTACCGTCACGAATTATCATCGTACAACTATCCACAATTTCAACCGCCCGAAATGTTAAAAATTTCCCAACCCGATTTAAAATTTCCTCCCGATATACGTAACCCGGCCGCCGCTATCTTGAGTACTTTACTACCCCCTTCGCTAGCGGCTCTCTCGTTACCCGCACAAAACATATGCGCCAAGTGCAATGTTAGCTTTAGAATGACCTCAGATTTAGTATATCACATGAGATCGCATCACAAAAATGATGCAGTTGACGTGACTAAAAAACGACGGGAAGACAAACTTAAATGTCCCGTATGTGCGGAATCGTTTCGTGAAAGACATCATTTAACCAGGCATATGACGGCTCATCAAGATAAGGAAGACGACGAAGAGCAACCAATTGGCAAGAAAAAAGACTTTGCGAACTTTAATAAGTGATCGTTTTAACAAGTAGGCCTTGACTGTTATATCCCGTTGTTTCATTTTACGTCTATTCAAATGTTTATGTATAGTTAACCTAATGCTTTATGTATATTTGTCAAATAGTGTAAATTGTTTATAATTTAAGCATTATTTAGTGCAATATTTACTGATGTAGTAAAAATTGGGGTAAAAAAGTCAGAAAATAGGGAAATAAAGCAATAAATACTTAATGATGTCATCGGAGTATTTTAAGATTTTAAGGTTTTGTGTTTTACGATCTCTATTCAGAGTCCCCTTACTAATGAGCTTAAACGCACGTCGATTCTTACGTCGGAGCGCTAATTCAATTATTTAACCCTCTCTTAAACAATAGGTGGCTGTGAAATGAAGCGCTTATTTTATAATGTTTGAATCTCTGTAACGTGATTTGGAATTAATGGTCTGCAAATGCTGTGATAAGCGACTTGCATTCGACAATATTCCACAATGTTCTCAGTTATATTGTTGTAAATATTTTAATGTCCTTTTTACTACTGATAAACCACATGGTGGGTATGGAGTTTGCAAACTGAAAATTTACTCATGCGAATATTGTCTAACGAAAATTAAGTAGATTAGTAATTTACGAAGCGAACCTATTCAATGTCCATCAAAGGTAAGTTTTGAAACGGAATTCAATTGGAATGTAAACTTAAATAGTTATACTATTTTTTAAATTACGGGAAACACAGTTTTCATTCACACCTTTAGTTTTCAATACTAATAGTTTATAGTTGACTTTCATAGACATCATGAGTGGTGGTTCGAGTTTCACAAAGGGGGTGGAAATAAAAAATACAACTCACAACCTTCCCTTAATATTATTTTAATTAAAGCGACATGTTTCGAGAGTCTACTACTCTCATTAACAAGCGATAAATTACCTATGTCAAGATTGATGTGAATAATAGAAATTCAGCCAGACACATATCGAACTACTCCTTCAATTTACATGTAACCTATTTGTACCTTATAATTAGGTAATATGAATGTTTCCAAATGGGTGCTTCATCTCTAAAATAGATTGAAAGTATTATGAAATCAAGTACATTCAAGGCCTTTCTGTCTTAAAGATAATATAGTTTAAATGAATCTTCACGGGTTCGTCTCTGCAAAAGCCGTTGCACACCTAATTTTCGGGATAAACAGGAATGGGCAGAATTGTTGTTAGCTCATTGGAAAATATGAAAGAAATCTAAGGATGTTAAATTACACAATATTGGTAACTTTTCCATTAGAAATTCCCCTCTCTGAATTGGTATGTGAAATTGTGCCATTTTGCAATAAAGGTCTCTGATCTATGTCCATATCCTCCACCGTCTTTACCTCTTATATCTCGGAGGACGATGCCAACAAACTAAAATCTATTGCAAACAATGCCTTCATTTAAATGCAAACGATTGACACCGTACTAGATCAAATAATTTCGCTAGTTTACGCAGCAAAGAGTGCTCCCTACCAAAATTGGGATCCGCTACCAACTGCTCTAGAACGTAATCTGAGAATAGTATCCTGGTCTTCCTTTTTCATCATTCGCCAAGTTGAAGTTGGAAAAGGGCTTCTTATAGAAACTGAGAGCTTTTGTTTTTCATTCACAGTTTCCACAACAGCGGCAATTTTCTCGTTCGAAAGTTTGGCTAACTCAAGTTAGAGTTCAATTAATAACCATCTCAGGTTCTCCAAATTTTGCCATTAGTCGCTGCCAGTCGCGTAACGTTTTTGTTTTCGCCACGTTGAGGAACTAAGAACGAATTTTGATAATAAATATTTGCAAAGTCATCGTATGGTTTTCCGTAAATAAAAGGCAATTATAACAATATTCGAGTATTATTACAATTTGCCCCCCCCCCCCCCTTAGAATTGAGAATTTCAAAGTGTTGCTATGCCAAGGAGATAATATATTATTATACATATACTAGTTCGCTTCTTGTGGAATCTTGAATTATTAATTACTCGTGAGTTTTCTTTTTCTATACCGGAGTGATAGTGTCACCTGCTAACGCCCAGCAGCAATCCGCACTTAGACGCCCAGGCCATCCACCCGATAAGTGATGTAGTGTCTTTGGGTAACGTAGATAGTAGTTAATTTAATTGAAACTCAGGTATTGTATAATTCCAGTAATTGCACGTAGCTCCCCTTCACTAACACCCTCGCAGTTGGAGTTGATAATCCCTGATGGCACCCTATTCATGAACTAGATATTATTAACGCCAAAAAGAATATTTTAGTAACAACCTGTTTTGCAATAATAGATTTCCTTTGGAATTTGCCCTAGACGAAATCAGATCACCCATGTAAAAGATGTGCAATGAAAATGCTCCCAATCAGCCAAAAGCTCTAAAGATTTATCATTATCCACAGTAAGCACCCCTGCACTTTTCGGTCGGTAGGTACAGACGAAGCATCCAGATGAGTAATAACGGTTAAATATTCAGTTTGTAAGAGCAGTTGAGCCACTCCACTCTTTGAAGAGAATTATTCATGGAAACTTGTTGAAGAATTGTCTACGGCTGACCATGTCAATCGCACAAAAATATTTGTCAGGAATTACTTCGCCAAATCCCTTCGGTAGCGATTGTTTTTTTAGTATGAGTATACTGGGTGTCCCATTTTAATCCGCCACCTGCAATAATTCTACAAAACTATGTCGGATCAAAAAATATATCGAATAAAAAGTTACCGGTTTTGAGGGGGACATCTGATGCTGTAACAAAATTCACCCCCCCCCCCCCCCCCAACATCCAGGGAAGTGGAGGGAATGACTTTAAAATCTTAAATGGAAACCCCTATTTTTTATTGCACATTCAGAAAGAGTATAAAAAACTATGACGGTTTTATTTGGGAACTTTTTTTTTTGCATCAGGTGGCGCTGCAATCGTTAAAATAATTATTTTATAATTTATTTTGCATTTGCATTTTATAATTTATTTTGCATTTGCATTTTGTCTTTCTGTTGCAAATAAAGAATAAGTTTCTAAATAAAACTTTCATAGTTTTTTTTTCTCTTTCTGAACCTGTAATAAGAAATAGAGGTTTCCATTTAAGTCACACCCCCCCCCCCCCCCCATCCATCCCCTGGGCTTCAGCGGGTGAAATTTGTTACAGAATCGGACGTAGCCCTTCAAACCATCAAACTTTTATTCAACACCTTTTTTGTCAGATGTACTCATTTCAAGAAATTCCCCTGGTAAGATTAAAATGGGGCACCCCGTTTGTAGTGCCACCTGTTGCAAATATAGAAAAGGTTCCCAAATAAAACCGTCATAGTTTTTATACTCTTCCTGAATGTGTAATAAAAAATAGGGGTTTCCATTTAAGATTTTAAAATCACCCCCCTTATCCACTCCTCTGGGTGTGGTTTTATTTTGGAACATTTTTTGATCCGACGCAGTGTTGTAGCATTATCGCAGGTGGCGGATTAAAATGGAACACCCAGTATGAACATAGATCACATGACTTTATACAGAGAAGATGGGAGTGTTCTGTATCCTCAAATTTATTTTTTGTAGTGCATGTAGGGTCAGGTCTAACACATGGAAAAAAATCCCCAATATTCTAAAATCCTTACTGGCTTCTGCTATAGTTTCAGACACGTGTGAACCATCTCATTCTTTGTAACAACAGTTAGCATCTAATGATATTTTTCTAAGTGTGCATCAGTCTACCGGTTCTCCACCAAATTAACTCCCGCACGCAAATGTAACATTCTCTGTTCCTTCTTCTCATAATCACCCATTATTCAACATTTTATATTATGGTACAGTTACATTCTCTTATATTTCCAGTACTACAAATATTAATATTAAATATTCCAGTGCAGTCGTTTTCTGCAATATGCGTTTGTTGTCAGGAGTGAAGTGTAATACAAAATGAGGACGATATGAAACCAGTGTAAAACTCTCGCATTCGGCCATTGGGCCGAAATCACTCTTGTCGAAATAAGACAATCCCTAAGAGTCAACAGTGCAAAGTGGCGATCTTCGCGTTCTGTGGCTCTACGACGAGAGTCCCTTGTACCTTTCCTTGTGTGTTCGGCCGTCTTAGAACCTCAGCGTTGAGACCTCCGTTAGTTGTAATGGATAAACTTGTTAGCTCAAACATTCGTACTCTATTAAACTCTTCATGTTGATGCAAATGTACACGTCTCTTAGGCACATTAAACAAATCAAACAGATTCTCTAACAAAAAATAGCAAAATAACAAAAAAACCAACGTATTGATTTGGCTAAAAAACTGAATATTTGCTTATCTTACTCTAATGAACACCAAATATCAAAAATTATTCAAATATTCCAACTATTACTCGGTGTTGTCAATTTTCTACGCCAAAATTCATGCAAAAGTGTGTTACCGTCGTATATATAGTATCATCGACAGTCACAGTTTATAAGGTTTGATGCATTGGTGCAGGAGACTGCTGAAAATATTCGACCATGCATATTTCTTTGAAAAAACAAACTGCGAAATATTTCGAAACTTGTGGTTGAATTTTTCCGAAGGGATTTGCAGAATTGAATGTTTGGTTTCACTTCCATCGAGAACTGTTGTAGCAAGGCTTTCAACGTGTGCGCCACTCCCTAAACGTACTCAATAGTACATGCAATACTAGAATGACGGATGGAAAATGACGTAACATTATTGCAAATCGAAACACTTCCAAAAATAAACTATAATACGATTTATACTCAAGTTTTCTCAAATTGCCACTTTTTGTTTGACGCCGTTTAATGTCGTCGCACTAACGTGCATTAGATATAAATTAAATTGAAACTGCGTCAACTGCCATTTAAAAATGATTACCTCGAATAAACAAATTCAATTCGCAAAAATGATTTAATAAATCTAGCAAATGACACTTTATGAAAATATATAGCTCTGCCATATTTCGGCCCCATAAACGATTTATCGTATATATAGAAAAGAGTTCCTTACAAAAGCTTTTGATAGGGGCGATCTATTAAGTTATTGGTATTGCGGAAGGCATCTCTCTATTAGTTTGATTAAACTGTGTAACTTTTTCTCGGTGCATGAGCTCGAATATGGCATAAGTGTTAGAATTGGTTAAGGGGATGAGGTGGACCTGTCACTTTCTTTCAAATGGGGTAACGTTGATTAATAACGGTGGAAAACCTTTTAAACGTTGATTTTGTCGAAAATTTATACAGCCGGCAATATTTCAAACATTTTCCAACTGAAAATTTAGCTTTTCAGTAAAGGACACGGGTCAGTTGATGTACGAGTGCTATTGAACGAGCACCCAAACAAACGGAAACCAAACCATTAATTGCCAAGAATACAATGGTGGCAGGAAAGCACATGTTAAGTTTAGTTTGTTAATTATGGCGTCACACACAATGGAGACGCTTCCGACGCAACCAGGCCCGGAAATGTGACGCTCGTTCCCTGTTTCAAACTCTCACCGTTATGAGAGAAGACTTTAATACTCATTAAATAAACGTAGGTCCCCGTTATTACAAATTAAGGTAATTTCACTTTAACTAACTCACGTTGTATATTTATTCGTATGTAACACAGGCGACATCCTTGCAATTTAAATTAAGTAAATAACCATAAGGTTTTTTTCTGTGAAAAACGTTTACTTAACGTTTAAGTAGAAGACAGGCACTATCCCCTCCACTTTTTTCTGACGTCACAAGCCCCGCCCATTCCCCACCCACGTGGATGGGGCCTTTTTGACCTTGGACGTGTGGACGACCTTGGCCTTTGTCCTTGAAGTGTGACCTTGGGAATTTCCAAGGCCCACGTGGGAGACGTATTTTATCCTTAGGGATGATCCTGGATGACCTAATTTATTCTTAGGGATGATTCTGGATGACGTAATTAATCTTTAGGGCTGATTCTGGATGACGTAATTTATCTTTAGGGATGATTCTGGATGACGTCCTGGCTGACTTTCTGGATGTGTTCCTGGATGACTTTCTGGATGCCCTTTTGGCTTTTCTGGATGACCTCCTGAAAGCCCTTTTGGTTTTTCTGGATGATTTCCTCAATTCCCTTTTGGTTTTTCTCTTAATGTTTTTCTTAATGCCTTTTTGGCTTTCCCCCATGATTAATTTCTGAACGTCTTTTTGACTTTTCTGGATGTTTTTTCTTAATGCCCTTTTGACTTTCCTGGATGACTTTCTGGATGCGCTTTAGGCTTTTCTGGATCACTTCCTCAATGCCTTTTTGGCTTTCTTGGACAACGAAGTCCTGGATGATGACTTCCTGAATGCCTTTTTTGGCTTTCATGGATGACCTTGGGGTTGGCCATGAAAATGACCTTGGGACAGGACTTGACGATGACCTTGGGTTTGTTTGAATAACCTTCATGATGACCTTGGGGTTGGCCTTGCGGATGACTTTGAAGGTGAAGTTGTAAACTGTAGTCAACTTCCGAGTCCGTGACTGTCTTCACGTAATTTGACCGATAATTTACTAACTGTATTGCTTGTAAATTAAGTTTTTCCATTCTAGGTTTGAAAAATAGGTTTGGGTGGCCATATTGGAACTGCTACTAGACAACCATTTTGGTTTTGGCGGGAATTTTGATTTTTGCAGCCATTTTGGTTTTGTCGACCGTATTTAATGTCCAAGCAAACTGAATACGTGGACTTTGGAAAGAAATATAAAAATTAAACTATAAACAAATGTTGTATCAATCAATTGAAGGAGGCACATTATGGTAAGAGCGTGTGGCCAATACAAATTTCCGATGTTCCTTTTCTAATATTGGTGAAATAGCTTAGCTGACGATTTCAACTCGTCTTGCGAAACGAACAGAATCTCTAGTATGTTGTTCCCATTCCCCTTTACGGGCCTGCTTATAGGCATATTGCCAAACAATCATGTAATGCACAGAATTACGAGAATCGTTAAACCATACCTTACGCATACTGACTGAAATAAAACATGTTTCTTTTTATTTGCATTTATTTATATAAATATATTATCTTATTTTTGTATTTATTCTTTATATCCAAACGGCAAAGTATCAAAGTTTTCGATCCTTCGCCGCTTAGAGTAGCTTATCCTATATTGTTTAGATTCTGGTCTGCTGATTACATTATAACTCTTATCTCTAACAATTTTCCTATCATTATAAACATACAGAGAATCCTTACTATTACTAAGCACCATATCTTTCATTGTTTCAAAGTTTATGACACGAGAGTTTTTATAATTTAAGGTAATACCCTTCACTTTGCACGTTGATTTAAGTGTCTGGCCACTCGTGGAAAACACATTATAACTGTAGTTTTTAGGACCAGCACTCACAAACTCTTCTATGTAACTTCCATTCCCGTACGCCTCCAGTTCGTCGGTCATCTGGCCAAGGAAATCGCCGCAAGTTGGCTTCCAGTCGCCGGGTTTCGCAACAAAAATAACACTATCTGTATCGTAATACAGAACACGCCGGCCTAATTTTTCCAAGTAACTATATAACTCCAAACGTGCATGAGCTGTCGTGTACGCGGCTATGGACACATTAATAGTTTTTAGGTTCTCACCCTCACCCTCAGGCCTGTCCCAACTTACAAGCACCACATCATCGTTAATGGGATTAATGGTTTGTACCTGAACCAAAGGATCTGTAAATAATTTGAAAAGGTCCTTTGGCTCAGATACAATACTGGTCTGGGCTAAATTTTCGCGTTGCCCAAATTTTCCCCAGAATGAATTAAGCATGAGTTTGGCCAAGTACCGTAAACCAGGGTTTTTCTTAATGTTATTTTCGTCCAATAGAATCCCCTCTTTTTCGTAATAATCTTCTATGTATTTCTTCTTTTCGGAATCTGTAGTACAGTGACTTGGCCACCCCGAGCATTCCTGTTTCAGTTTAAGGAAACTATCGATGTACCCGCTAAACAACCCACCCTGTTTCGTGACTTTATCATATACAGTTACCTCGTATTCCCAAATTTCGAAAACGTCGAAAACTTTATAATTGTTAGCGATAGCTTTACGCAGTTCGTCAGCTACAAACGTTCCAACGAAACTGCGCTCGGCTTCACTATGGCTGCATTCCCCTTCATTTAGCTCTATGCCACAAGTCCTGCATAACAAAAACATCAACTTGCCGTGCATTTTCAGGGGTAAAACAGGGTGATAGAGATCAGAGGGTGGTAGTACTCGGCATTTAATTAAACCCTCCACCGTGTCCAACGAAATGTTCTTACATTCTAAGCCTACATGAATTTTTGGATGACCTATAGGATATTTACAATATTTATTTACATAAGGATATAACGAACACACGTCATAATACATAATTTTCTCGCTAATGCCGTCACACTTATGGTAGAGTTTGCTGGCATTAGTGCGACCACCGTAAAAAGCGTCTCGAGGGTTTAAGGGTTCGTCATCTTGATCGCCTAAATTGTGTATGAATGTTCGTAATTCGTGGTTTGCAGCTATTAGTCTTTTAAAGTCACATTCGCGCATCTCCACTAAATTATATCCGTGCTTGCGAAGACGCTGAGAACGAGCCACCGTGTTCTCGTTCCTAATAAACATTGCTGTATTGATATCCAACTTGGGGTCAACATTGGCCTGGTTGGGGAAACATTCTTCGCAACCGTGCCAATAGCATCCCAGAAACTCGTACACGGTATTTGTTTCGGAGCAATAACCGTCGACCTTAATACCTTCAGGTATTCTAAACTCGCGAGCTTTTCCGGCATGCTGTATGGTCACTTGCTGAGAATGTTCCACCCAACGTAACCATTGTATCGCCACTTTGGACTGTTTGTCGGCACGTCTATATCCGCCCTTTGGAATTAAACCAATTGTATTTTCTTTGAGAAACAACCGACGAAACACCTTATTGCAAGCGCTCGCAATTGTGGTTGACTCCTCAAATGGATCGACTTTATTTTGGTCCATGAACATCGACCTGAATTGAACACAACCTTTAACCAAAATTTTAACATCCATGAGACAATACTTCACAATCTCTTCACTCATCTTGAAAACAGAGTTATTTTGGGTCGTGTGCCAGTCTAAAAGTTTTTGTCGCTCTTTCGTCGACATCTGATCGGTACAAAAATATTCAAGGGCAGGCAAGGGACCCTCATAATTCTGATTCTCGGATGTATTGAAGAGAAATGGGAAGTATCCCTTGGATTCGGGGAAATTGAAAGTTTTCGGAAATACCGAGAGAGATGACGGGATGAAACTAAGAGAATCGATAAACCTAATATCGTCGCATTGGATTAAAATTAATTTGAGACCGTTGGAGATGATTTTGGGCCTCCACCGGACACTATTAGCTAGCATGCATCTAAGCACAAAACATCCATCGTACCCCTTCATGTTATGTGCGATGCAAGTAACTTTAAATTTTCGCGCTTTCTCGGCAACATACGATAAAAAGGATTCAACAGGATCTTCCCTGAAAATGTGCACTCTTTTGCCACACGTAGGACATGGTTTATCCAAATCGTCGGTGCATTTGATACAAACGGGACAAACATTCACGGCCACGCATAGATTGGACTCGTGCAGAAATCTATCATTCGTTCCCTCATACATTTTTTCTTGCATGCACTCCAAATCGTAAAAGATAAACACAGATGTTTTACATCCATCGGTGTCGCGTGGAGCCTTGTTGACGGCCATGTAGCAAGGATGTCCAATAGGTTTTTGACTCCTGCACGTGGTACAATAGCTGTAACCACATCTATGTTTACCTTTTACTTCGATTGTTTTCAGGCACTTCAAGCACCTGCGCAATTTTTTGCACAGATCAGTGTCCTTGTGGTTTTTAAGACACTCTTGCCCGTGAAAATCCCTATTACAATCACTGCAGACAATTTTTGCATTTTGTATGGAGCAAGGTGGCTTTTCATGGCAACAAGGACACTGATACTGACATTTCATATGATCCTTTTTGACATTATACCGTTTTCTGCATGGCTCACAGTAATAACTGCAAGTAAATGCCGAAGTTAAACTAGTAATGACGTTGTAGTGCTCGTCCTCTAACAATAAATTTAAAACTACTCTGCTTGGATCTCTAGGACCCTCAAAATAAACTGAATCGCCTATCCTAGAATTATAAACAACTATAGTATATGATGCTAAATGATTTTGGAATGATTGAATATGCTGATAGCTACCACCCTGACTGAGGTCTACACCGCTGTTTTGACAAAGTTGCATGGTCCGCATTTGAAGTAACGGACAGCCCATTACCATACTATGACGCATTGTGTCGTTATTTCTGAACGCTATCGCCAAGACTAGGGCGCGAGCTAAACAATTATTATCGTTCGATGCTGGTACAACAATAATACCCTTTTTTTTAGACTTGCAGAAGTCTTCAAATTTTAGCCCTGTCAAGTTTTTGCGTCCATAGCCAACCGGTATCCTCACTCTATCCACGTTTAAAACTAACAAGTCACTTGAAAAAAAGCTAGCATTGCTCTGCATTACCTTGTCCAGTAGTGCCATGATCACCTTCACCGACAACTGATCCACTCTTCTAAAGGAAAGCCCGATGGGTTTGTCAGGGAAATTGGGGTTCCTTAATGCGATTCCGACCCGATCTGAAGGAGCCGCATCTTTCACAATGTATGTGTGCAACTCCTCGAACGCACTCTGAAAAATAAGTGTTAAATAAGATATTAGAAAACGATATATTTCTTACATGTAGCCATGTTAAGGGGTTATCCTTACATGTTTCATCGTTGAACGTGAATCTTAAAGATCTACATGTTGTATTAAATTTTTTGATAAATTTTTCATTTGACTCCCCAACAATATTTATGTGTTTAAACATTTGGGTGGAGGATGGTCCGGCCTCTTGTCGACTTGATGGACCTGCCCCCAATTGGTAATTGAATCTCATTTGGGGATAAGGGGATGGTCCGGCCTCTTGTTGACTTGATGCTCCTGAACCCGATTGGTCTTGCTGCTGTAATGCACTTATTTACGAAACGAGACAATAGAATATTAAAAAGACATACCGTTATCATACTCTCAGCTGCGGAAGTTTCCAACATCTCTTCTTCCATATTTACTTGAGTAGGACTTTAAAAACAATTAAAAACTTAAAAATAAAACAAAGAAATACTTACATGCCACCAGCGCTCCGTACAGCTTCCACAAAATTATCGTACACTTCTATTGATTCGACAGTATCATTTTCAAATATTATCTTATTATTAATAATATTGAACGCCTTTTTCAACCCCTCATCGGTTAACAAACCACCGCGGAACAAGCACAAAATTTCATTAACACTTAAACGATCCATGACGAATAAAGTAACAGAACTAAATTAACTAAATTCAATTACACGTATTTATAGCATCTTTCAGGAAAAACTAAGGTCAAATCTGAAGAACACATTTCAAGGTCAAACTCAACGTTAAATCTCAAGGACGTCCACGTGGCCTTGGAAGCGCCCAAGGTCAAACCCCGAAGCCGCCCACGTGGCCTTGAAAATACCCAAGGCGAAATCCTCAAGGCCAGTCGCGAGGGCAAACTTCAAGGCCGATCTTAATATCAATCCCAAGGACAAACTTCAAGGTCGGACATCAAGGTCAAATTTCAAGGTCGCGGTGAATTTCCAAGGTCAAGGCCAAATTTCAAGCCAAAACCAAATTTCAAGGCCAAGTGACGTCATCGGGAATCCCCAGAACAGTTGAAAAACCCAAAATCAAATTACGTCATCCAGGAACTTATCCAGGAAGTCATCCAGGTAAACCAAAAGGGCATCCAGAAAAGCCATCCAGAAAAGCCAAAAGGGCATCCAGTAGTTTAATTTTTATATTTCTTTCCAAAGTCCACGTATTCAGTTTGCTTGGACATTAAATACGGTCGACAAAACCAAAATGGCTGCAAAAATCAAAATTCCCGCCAAAACCAAAATGGTTGTCTAGTAGCAGTTCCAATATGGCCACCCAAACCTATTTTTCAAACCTAGAATGGAAAAACTTAATTTACAAGCAATACAGTTAGTAAATTATCGGTCAAATTACGTGAAGACAGTCACGGACTCGGAAGTTGACTACAGTTTACAACTTCACCTTCAAAGTCATCCGCAAGGCCAACCCCAAGGTCATCATGAAGGTTATTCAAACAAACCCAAGGTCATCGTCAAGTCCTGTCCCAAGGTCATTTTCATGGCCAACCCCAAGGTCATCCATGAAAGCCAAAAAAGGCATTCAGGAAGTCATCATCCAGGACTTCGTTGTCCAAGAAAGCCAAAAAGGCATTGAGGAAGTGATCCAGAAAAGCCTAAAGCGCATCCAGAAAGTCATCCAGGAAAGTCAAAAGGGCATTAAAAAAACATCCAGAAAAGTCAAAAAGACGTTCAGAAATTAATCATGGGGGAAAGCCAAAAAGGCATTAAGAAAAACATTAAGAGAAAAACCAAAAGGGAATTGAGGAAATCATCCAGAAAAACCAAAAGGGCTTTCAGGAGGTCATCCAGAAAAGCCAAAAGGGCATCCAGAAAGTCATCCAGGAACACATCCAGAAAGTCAGCCAGGACGTCATCCAGAATCATCCCTAAAGATAAATTACGTCTTCCAGAATCAGCCCTAAAGATTAATTACGTCATCCAGAATCATCCCTAAGAATAAATTAGGTCATCCAGGATCATCCCTAAGGATAAAATACGTCTCCCACGTGGGCCTTGGAAATTCCCAAGGTCACACTTCAAGGACAAAGGCCAAGGTCGTCCACACGTCCAAGGTCAAAAAGGCCCCATCCACGTGGGTGGGGAATGGGCGGGGCTTGTGACGTCAGAAAAAAGTGGAGGGGATAGTGCCTGTCTTCTACTCGTTTATACGCGACAAACTGTTAAGTAATTAAATATTTTACGTTATGAACTTTTCAGTCATAATTTCTAGATGAAATTGGGAAATTTCGTTAGGTAGTCATATCGATCTTTGGTAAGTGCGATACAGCTGCTTTTCTTTTATATACTGTAGCACTCCCTTATCTCAAAGAGGCCCTTTGTTTTATTTAATGCCGTTTGTTACAATTGAAAATACTCTACGTATATGTTTCCAAAGTGTATTATGGATGTACTTGATTTTACTTCTTTTGTTAAAGCGGGAGTTAAACAGTATTGAAATATAATAAAAAGGGAAATTGTTTAGGAAATCTGAAGATACTTTGTAGTAGTCGATTACTGTAGCACTCTTTAGTACCCTTAAATTTTACGCCATTATGTTTGAAAAACTTTTAATATAATCGCATAAGTTCGGCATTCACAAAAAAAAGCTTTCGTTTAATATTACTGTTGTTCCCTATTCCTTAAACACATTCAGCATCTTTTTGTCCAGTACGTACACGAAAGCTCAATCTACAGGTCTCTTACTTGTGGGATTTATTTCGAATTGTATTGATTACTTCCTTTACGAGTTGATTCACTAACTCTCTACTCAAATAACTGCTCGATTTATACATTATGTAGTCTTCATTCGTTTTTAAAATTGACTTGCATGAATCCAGATTTTTGAAGATAGAGCTTGGTTTTCATTGAGGAAAATTCGTGAGATGGTTTTTGATAACTTCTTGCACGTGAAATTTTTTACCAAACAGGTGAAAATGATGATACTGTCCATTAAGGAAGCTTTTTTTCTGAATATCCGCATTCACTCTAGTTAGTTTTTCACAGTACTTATCTGTTGTAATTATTTCGCAGTTGCTTAAAGTGAATAGTTCTCCTAAAGCTTTACTAAACATACAGCTTTTATTGAATGTGAACCAACCCTTGCACGAGGTTCTATATATGTTTCCTCTCAAACCGTCTCGCTGTACAAGCCTTTTTGATTGTCAAAACGTGGTTAAATTGTCCATTTTCGTCAATTCGTTAATCTTTTCAGCCGTAATTCTTCTCTCTTCTCTTATTATCAGAGAAAGGGGCCATTCCAAAGAAAACTGACCTTTTAATATTACCATTTTTAAATCTCATGAACCACTGTCTAACTGTCGGAAGACCATAGCGAACATTTTAAATTAACCCTTGAAGTATTCTTTGTGCAATCACCACATTCGAGTCTTTCTGAAATGCGTACAGTATTATATGTCGCAAACGGCCCTCTTCGCCTTTCTGGTTTCAAGTGATATCAAGTTATCTATTTTTTAAAATTTAAATTATAAGAAAAACTCGCCGCTAAAACAATAAATGTTTGATAGTATGTCTATTGCGTAGCACACTCCTACTTACTATGGTATTATTGCATGATTATTCCATAAATGTGACTTTAAGTCTGAAGTAGACAGGTAGGTAGAACTTCTGTACAGGAACCTCAAAGGAGTGTTGGACCAAAAGGACATAGACACCAGTGTAGAGAAAGGAACCTTGCGCACATGTTGAATTACTAGTGCTGGTGACCACTCCTATTTTCCTCCGTGATGGTGTAGAAGTTCCAGAAATGGAAAATTTTCAAACGATCCCGGTTCGGATCTGGAAGTTGTTTGTTTACAAAGTAGTCAACAGATACTCCCAAACACATACCCAACAAATCTTCTTCGACACATATCCCCACCACCTCTTCTAGTCCACTTCGCTATAAAACCAGAAATTCGCGTCGAAACGAGTTATCGGTCGTTTTCTAGATACCGCTGTTCTGCTATTATCGTATACCTCTCCTACCTGATACCCAGTCATACCTTTTGTGGAGATATTGGTTCCAGTGGAGGATATAATCTCGAATTGGCTTCGTCCCATTCAGTTAATTACTTACCCCATTCACTTTTGCGGAGTGTATGGGCCAAGCGTTAAAAGTAGATACCACGAACCTCTTGTTGGTATCCTTAGGCGAGCGCATCCCAACTATATACACCAGCGATGGGATAACCCTATCCAAAATTTTAATTATATAATTTCCAAGATGTCAGCCACGGTCTTTCTTAGGTTACAGGTTTAACGTAAACCAGCTACAATTAAACAAGGAAACAATACTAATAAGCTAAACTATAATTCCATTGCGAAATTTTCCGTTCGGAATTATTTATTTAATTGGTCATATATTTTGAATCGTTTTTGGTATACAATAATTTTCGATTGTAATAATTGCCAAAGAACATAATTTCTTTTGAGCCATTCTTGATCTATGTCCATTTTTAACTGTAATTTAGAGAAAGCTCTCTTTCTAGCAAGGGCGGATCCAAAGCCATAGCCCCCCCCTTAGGTCATTTTTTGTTTGATGATTTCATCCGACTTTAGGAAAAAAATTTATGTGTTGCGGAAATGTTTAGAATGTGCGACGCAGACATTTAGTCTAATTGTAAACTACTGTTAAGGTTGTGGCGTACTATCTTGTTCCGTTCCGTAACGTTGACGGCCGTCGACGGATTGTTCTCACGCAACTTATGGAAAGCGACGGAACGGACAAGTGCGCGTTGTATGATTTAATTCAGTGTATTTTATGTAGAACGTTTTTTGACGGTCCGTGTCGTGACGGAACGGAACCGGTAAGTATAGTAGGATTCACCGGGTTTTAGGTATGACTCATTGCAGTAAAGTATGATAATCGACGTGACATAGTTTTCTGTTTCTGTAAATGGCTGAAATGGTGGCTCAGACAGAAACAGAAGTCACATTACCCAAGATCGTCTCGTGTTACTCGCGTTAATTGTTACATAATCTTATATACAGGGTGAATGAGACCACCCGTATCAGTCTTTTATTTAAAGAACGGTGAGTCGTAGAGAGGTGGGGTAAAAAAATGGATTATAAAAGCGATAATAAAGAATCGAATGGTGATATCATTATTTCTCGGACAAGTCAGCATTCCTCCAGAAGGCCCCCAACTCCAAAATTTTAAATGGCACCATAAGTCCAAAAAGGTATTTTTTGAAAGATTGTTAAAAAAGAAGAAAGTTTTATAGGAAAAATTATTTTATTACTGCCACCCCTTTTAAGTTATATTCGACTAAAGTTGTTAAATTTGAAATTCATTGTTAACAAGAAACATTGAAAAGTCGGCTTTTAAAATCTAGTTACCAATGTTACATGTGTTCTTCCCTTTCAAGAAGTACTTATTAGAGCCACTGATAGTGTACCTAGAAGAGCTCAACAGTGCTTAGCAGTAAATGGAAAATATTTTGAACACATGTAACATTGGTAACTAGATTTTAAAAGTCGACTTTTCAATGTTTCTTGTTAACAATGAATTTCAAATTTAACAACTTTAGTCGAATATAACTTAAAAGGGGTGGCAGTAATAAAATAATTTTTCCTATAAAACATTCTTCTTTTTTAACAATCTTTCAAAAAATACCTTTTTGGACTTATGGTGCCATTTAAAATTTTGGAGTTGGGGGCCTTCTGGAGGAATGCTGACTTGTCCGAGAAATAATGATATCACCATTCGATTCTTTATTATGGCTTTTATAATCACTTTTTTTACCCCACCTCTCTACGACTCACCGTTCTTTAAATAAAAGCCTGATACGGGTGGTCTCATTAAACCTGTATATAAAAATGAATCGCTATTTCCTTGGTCACGCCATAACTTGAGAACGACTTTGCCGATTTCAGTCATCTTTTTTTTTAAATATTTCTAATACTTTGTAGAAGGT
Organism: Pyrocoelia pectoralis; assembly: GCA_036250285.1. NCBI lineage: Eukaryota > Metazoa > Arthropoda > Insecta > Coleoptera > Lampyridae > Pyrocoelia > Pyrocoelia pectoralis. The sequence goes on from CM070076.1 coordinate 2,556,572, forward strand.
TCTTACGGAAAAAAAATTAAGAAAATTGCCCAGAAAATTGGAAAATTTCAGAAAACTTAACGCGTTTGACAGTTCGCCCATTTGACAGTTCGCGCGTTTGACAGTTCACGCGTCGCAAATGTCGTTTAATATCTGCATCGGTCGGCATCTATCGATCAAAAAATTCATTTAAGTATTCATTTCTTGGTGTACAGTCCATTCGATTTGAACGTTTATCCAGTTTTGAGTTTGTTGAGTGATTTTTTTTGATAAGTGTTTGTTTATCGCAGTTAGTTCACCGCAATCCCGCTTAGTATTAAAATTAAAAATCGAGTGGAGGATAATGAAAATAGTAGCGTTAGCATGTCCGAATTACGTTCGAGAGCGACGGGAAATGAACGTAAGCTAATCAATTCAAAGTCAATTACTGTGCGTTACGTAGTCACGCAAAAACTCGAAAAGTAGTCATGCAATTTTGCATAGTGGTTCAGGTACATAGGAGGGTTTAAAGCCATTAATTGAAGATGACAAATTTAAAATATTGTAAACAGAATAATAGTAGGGGAGCCGGAGATGCTAAATCGGTAGTTACTAAAGCGTCATGGGGACCTATTGCATTGTGAAGATTAGGTCCGAAAACGAAAAAAAGTTTATGTTACGTTTGCCATTTTTGTGGGGCGGAGAGCGTGGACAAATTTTCAAAAATGTAAAAAAAAACAGTCACATGGAAATACTCGAGCGCGTCAGACATTCATAGTGTATACGCACTATGTCTTTCTGATAACCGAGAGATATTAATCTGACGATTAGTCAGTGGCGGGTGGCCGTAAAAAGGGGCTCCAAAAAAAAAAAAAAAAAGTTATTCGAGCGCGTCAGATATTCAGAGCGAATGTTAAGTGAACTCAAAAAAATGTCCTATTCAAATGACTGACGATTTGGGCGAGACCAACAGACCTGACCGATTTTTGAAAATGTAAAAAAAAACGTGACCTTGAAATACTCGAGTGCGTCAGATTTTTATACAGACGGTTCAGCTTGATGTCCTAGTCGTCCTAAATGATCATCTGACAATTATATGAAGGAATACTGTTAATCTGACAAGTTGAAAAAAAATCTAAGCAAAGTTCTCGACAAACACACAAAACGCACATGGACGATGGACTTGACAGCATTGAACTGTACGCTATACGCAACTGGAAAGGAAACGCGCATAGTAACACTGAAGCCAAACGAATGGGTATCTCAATCTTTTTCTTTTACACGCAACGTCATACAAACGATGACACGGAGCATAAAATGCAGGTGACAGATAAAAAAAATATGTTGCGTCAGTTATCTCTCTCGTCTGCTCTACTACCGCAACAAGCTAGAAAGCGACAGAAGTACCCATTCCGTATCTGTCTTTGTCAGCTTCAACGCCTACAATGCATTGAAATCGTCCGTTTCCCTTCCAGTTGCTTATAGCGTATAGTTCAATGCTTGGCAGTAATGGCAACCATTAGCAACGGGTGTATCGGTAAAGCAGATACTATGCAGAGCCAGTATGGGCTCCTAAGTGCCATCTAGCATTTGGAATTTTTACCTTAACAGTAATAAAGTTATATGTGGTTTGTGACGAACATGTTATTGTGATCAGCTGAAATGGCATCATGGCGGCAGACGGTAGTGTGGAGACGGTGCGAGAGAGTGAGAGTTAGAGAAAGGGTGAGAAAGAAAGAGAGACGTGGAGTGGAAAATATAGTCACACACAGTTCTCAGCAGCTGTACGCTCTACGCTTTATTGATGGTTTTAGCTACATTGCCCCATGAAAATCGTCAGATTATATTATTTCCGTAATCCTTAAAGGATTTCCTTCAAAATAAAAAAAAATTCAATCGCGCTCGAATATTTCGAGGTGACGTTTTTTTTTTACAACTTTGTGACTCGGCCATTTTCTTATGCCAGGTTCAAATCGTCAGATTATTGAAATATACACTGTTCTGCATGTACTTAACTTACCTTGCCTTAATCTGACGCGCTCGAGTTTTTCTGAGGATCGATTTTTTTTTACTAATCTGATCGGGTGCCCTCAACGCAGGCCCCTATATTAAGGGTTCATATATGGTAGGGGTACATTACAGGGTGCAAGGTTTCTCCCCATATGATTTTCTGACGCGCTCGAGTAACGCGCAAAATCCCCGCTTGGGCTCCCCTACTATAACGTTTGTACTCTAAATTGGACAGATTGAGTGACTGTGGAAACAATTCGCGGTTGACATGTAGGTATGTCAAAATTGAGTTGAACCAAAAGTATGAAGTTGGAAGGTTTATTAGGGTTTATAATCGCTTATGAAGAGTTACCTTTTTAAACGTTAATATTTCGAAAACAATAAAATTTAGGAGTGCTGTAGTATTAGAGAACAGTGTTAATAATCATGAACAGATTTCGAAAAGTGTTCTATTTAAAAAACGATTCAAGATGGCGCTCAGCCGCCATTTTGTAACTTTTAGCCGTCATCTCTACATATTTAAAAGGATAAAGTGATGACTGACTGACTCACTCACTTAGGGACTCTACACTCACTGATCTATCAACGCCCAGGCCAAATCAATGAACCTAGAAACTTGAAATTTTCAGTGAACCTTCCCCTGATGATGTAGGCACCCACTAAGAAGCGAATTTCGAAATTCATCTCCTAAGTGGGTCAAAATAAGGGTTGAAATTTTAAAATGGTTGAAGCGATCTATGTAACGGGGGCAGATGGAAATCTAAAAATTGCTCAAAAGCACCTGTATTGAAATCCATGAGACACGTATTTCACCTTTTTTCAAAAGTTACCCTCTAAGGGTTCCAAATTAAGGGATGACATTTTACATCTTTATATATAAAAATGAATTGACGTTTGTGTGTCTCATAAAAACTCGAGAACGGCTGAATCGATTTGACTAATTTTGGTTTTCAAATATTTGTAGAAGTACAACGAAGGTTTAAAAGGTGAGACATAAGTCCTAGGAGTTTAGGGCTTCGCCCCTATGGGTTTCAAAGTTACCGTGTTTTTGTTATGGAGTTTTGATTTTATTAGTAAACATTGTAAACAAAAGCGCAATGTTATTACCTACTGTCAAACTTAAAAGCTGTAATGTTTTTTTGGAAGTTCAGACAACTTTTATTGGCGGTGCGAAGTTCGCCGGGTCTACTAGTTATTTATAAATATATCTGAAAATCTGATTCTTTTAACCATCGTCTTTTCCCCGGTTCGGCATCGTCGGTACTGGATACCGACCCTATTCAAGTCAATGTACAATAATTTAAACATTTTTCAATATTTTTCAAAAAAGGTATGTATGAAACCAAACGATACTGATTTAAAAGAAACCGTCGGTACGTGACGGGTTTAAGTCTTATTGGACCAAAAAAAAATTATTGTCCCCCCCCCCCCCATACACAATTTCTGTCTATAGGTATTGTTTAGTTCTTCGTAGCCTTCCCCAGTCTTTTTAGTTCTGTCAAAAACCCCTCAAGAAAACCTTCAATCTCTAATTTGTTTTTTCCCAAAAAAGACCTCATCCTCATCAAAGAGTTTCATTCTTTATCTAATCAATATACCGTTATATTTCTCCTCCTTCATTATAAAAAACCTAACTCTTCCCGTTGTGAGCATACGAACGTCGTGAGTAACTCCAAACTACGAACTGTTTGCATCACATTATGTGTCTCAATAGATCATGCAGCAGACCGTTAACCCCTTTTACGGTTTCCTGTGTTTGGACGAGATTGTCCCGTATTATTACTAGCGCATTTCCAAAAGAAGCATAATTATTTAATATACCTAGCTTTAATAGCGTCTGCTCTGGGACTTCATCTTGTGTCACTAGACTATACCACCAGATCATCAGCTTCTGCACTAAGACGGTTCTTTGAAGGAACCCGAAGTATTTTTGACTTCAAGACAAGTAGACCACTAACCATAAAGAGTGTGCCGAGCGGAGTATAAAAATGCAAAATTATTATTTTATTTCACGATTTTTATCTTGAAGGGTAATTGTAACTCCTTGATATATCAGACGTATCGTCGTTAGGTCTATCTCCTCATATTTTGAATATAACCATAAAAAAAACCAGAGGAACCCAATCCGCTCCCTTGTCTGACAGGAATTGCTGTACTAACCCGGCACTGACTTTGTCTTACGGTGGAGTGTTAACAAGCAAATGGCACCCTTTTACCATGTACAAAGTCAAATGTTTCAGAATAAAAGAATGTATTTAAATGTCAGTTCTTACATAAATCTTGCGGCGTACACCTTTAAAGGTTGTTTCGGGGATTACGCGGCTGTCGGTCGGTGCGAAAGAATATTTTCAAAACTGGAAGTAACAAATGAAGTTTAATTGGGCTGGACACCTGGTGCTGTAAGAAACAAAAAAATAGTAAGGGGAGCTTATTAAATTAATGAAGAAGTTCCTCGAATTTTTCTGTTTGCCCCAAATACGGCAGTAGCCCGTCTCACAAAGTACCCCGTCCAGCTGTCCCCACCAAAGCAGTGACATGGTATAATGTGGAAAATTGTTTACTGGTTCGCTTCCTGACTCGAACCTGTGTGTAGTTGGTGTAATTATGTACCCACCCTAATGCCTTCCTTCCAGTGAACTAATAACCCGCAACCATCTAGCAGCAATCCGGGCAGAGACAGGTCTCACGGTTATGGATAGCTTGACTGGGTAACGTAACAGATTTCATTTTATTAAAACTCAGTATTTGATAATTCCTGTGAACGAACCCGTAATAACTCCCCCGTATGTCTGAAGGTAGGTATTCCCTAGCAACATGGTCCTTAATTTGGGTTTTAAATTGCCCAACTTACCGTATAATAGTTACCCGGGATTGTATGGACCTAAAAAGGATATTTCCTTTGCTAATTGTTTTTACCAATATTGATTTTCTTTGGGTTTACCCTGGAGAGGATTAGACTCACCGCGCCCAGTAATGAATAGGACATAATTGTTGTGGGATCCCTGGAAAAAGAATTCTATCCTGTTTGTAGCCACTTGTTATTCAACCAAGAAGAAAAGATGACCGTTTGGCAGCTAAAAAAAATTAAAAAGATTATCGTAAAGTCAATTTTTGGATAATCTTTACTGATAGCCAGAATTTTCGATCGATTCCCTACATATTTTCATACGAATTATTTACCTAGTAGTTATTGTCGTTACACACCTGTCATCATTATATTAACAATGTATAACCCAGAAACATTAATCAAGACTCTTGGTCAACCGCCAGCTTTGACAAACTGCCATTTTCATTTCATATCCACATCGGCCGTTTGCGTTTCTTCTAAAAGTTCATTTATCTGATCTACCAAGATAATAGTAACGACACTAACGTTATACTTTGGCGTGTGGAAAAAATTACAGGCATGATTGAAGAATATCGGACTAAGAATGGACTTTTGTGGAACATTGGTAGCAACTTTTCTTGGAGCTTTCCTCTCAGGTAATATGACGGATACATTTTCAATACGGTATAAGTAAATTAGTTTATGTGCAGCTATTTGCAGTGTAAAGCCAAAGTTGCACCCTCACAATTAAAAGTGATTTTTTTCTATTTTGGTGCGAATGTTATCTTGATTAATTATATGGTACCATTGAATTATTCAATGATGGTACAAATAACCACAAATGAAGCATGCGACAAAGTTGTCACTTCCTTGCGTCCATAATGAGCATATCTCACTTTACACCGCATGTACATACGCCAGCTTTATTATAAGCAATAATTACCTACTCAAATTATATAATATTAAAAACAAGTAATTTCACTATTTTTTAAAAATAATTACTGAAATCAGAAAACATTCCAATGTGACAGTGTTCGATGTAAACTTTATAAGGTGTAAAATTGACATCGTTTCGCCAAAAAAATTAAGAAAAAGGTTAACACTCCACGTTATACAATTAATTAGGTATAACTTCCAGTTTCTTTTATTACCACTTAAAAGCTCATGAAATTATTACTTAAACGTTTGTTAGACATGGAACAAGTTGTATATTTAAAATTTATTAATCCATTAGTGTTCATAAAAACGATTCTCGCGGTTCAATTTTGTTGCTTTTCCATTATTGTTTTCGCATGACGGTGGAAATTACAAGGAAAGACTGTATTATTTTCAGATTATACTTACACGCTATTGGTACCTTAATGCGATATCGTTAAGACAAATGCACAAATTGGATTTCAAACAGAACTAAGCAGAATCGTATATCAAACGCAATAAGATATATGAATCACTGAGACACATTTTATGCAAATTACTTAAAATCTCATACATACAGATTGCAAACTGTGCTAATGTCACCACTACAGCCCTCTTTTATAAGGATCCATGCGACGCTCTTGCTTACAGTTCGCTTTGGAGCATATATCCATATTAATGTTACCATATTTCATTATCTCATTCATATGGAAATCTCAAACAATTAGTCAAAATTCCGCTGTTGTCGTTGTTGTTGTTGTATAAAATTATTGAATAATTTCGATTAATAATACATAGAAAAGTATATTATGTACATTTTATTCACGAATTGACACGAGACGTCATGAATGAGCGAAACGAAAAGGCATGAATATCAAACACCCGTTTAACGAAATTAAAGATAACCAGATTTTTTGCTTCCATATGTAATCCGATTAGTTCATATTTAAAATAGAACGTCACACCCTTCTCCAGTACTGCGCCTTGTCTAATAAATCAGTAATTACACTTATCTAATCTTCTTGTTCCAATGCGTTCATTTGGATTTTAGGTTTTAGTTCAATTTACGGCCAGCTAAACTTTAATCATATTTTCATATCTATCGGATTTTACTTTTGTCCGCTTTGTATAAGTTTTGTACTTGTTGTATGTAAATATCAAATTAATAATGATTTTTTACCGCTTGCTTTTACTTTTAACAATATGTACCTATATTGGAAGCTAGATGTACCCCTCCTTTCAAGCACGGATAAATACGGGACCTTTAATAAAAGTTACCCTATAAGGATATTGTTGCTGTTGCAAATTAGAAGGTATTTTTTCTACATATTCTACACATTTTTCATGCACCTTCCTCATGCCATTAAGTCGTTATACTTATTTCAACACACCTAAATTTGATGCAAGGAGTGTACCGATGTTATGTGGTAGGTATGCACATTATGTTAAGATTCTAATTTTGGGCAATCATTTTTTCGTTTATTGAAAACATTTCCTATATGCTGAAAGAGTAATTATCACCAATTTCAAATCTAGTAAATTTACCACAATTTTGACTTTAAATAGTTAACGAGATACAAATAGACATTTTTTCAAAAAATGCCTAAAACACTTAATAATTACGGGAAAAGTACTAAAGAGCGAATGTCTTTAATAGAGTTTAAAAGAAAAATAACTAAAATTTATAATTCTCATCACACGTGTTCATAACCAATATTGAAATAGCGTTGGTACCAGACAGTAACATTTCCAAAATGAAGCTCTTCAGGAATAAATTGTATGAAACTTTTAGTTGCTTTAGGGATTTGGTTTTTATAAGACCATGGTGGAGTCAGAGGCTCACAAAGGGGTAGTGATCGAATTAATAAAACAACTTAAAACCTCCCCTTCTTAGACAATGAATATTTAATAAATCAAAATTTTTAATGAAGCGAAGGATGGTGGTTTATGTTTTTTGTTTTTTATAGATAAGTACCCGAAAGTACTGAAAGACCAGCCCCATCAATGGCAAAACTGGCCGATAGTGAAAATTAAAAGACTAATTAGGATTCACAAACCTCGTTTTTGATTAACGTAGGGGAATCCGAAGGGGGCAATCACCTAGTTATTTAACCTTTAACTAAGGTGTGCAACGAGCAACATTTAAAATTTGACTTAATTAAACAATATGAAAGTGATTAACAAGCGACACGTTTCGAGGCCTACAGGTCTCATTCTCAAGCTTAATAAAAGAAACTACATGGGTAAGATGATCCAAAAATGATAAGTCTGAAGGGGCAAATAGATAGTTACATTATAAACTACAGATGAACCATGATGTAAAAAGAAACTAATAACAAATATAAATTAACGGAGGCCTGAAGGGCCCGACGCCAAAGTTAACATCATAACGTAAAGAACAACATAAAATTTATAACCAAGTATATTCAAGAGGAATTGCAACATACCCAGCTATCCAGCTACTAATGTTGATGAGGCGATATTCTTCATTTATATACAGTTATGCAAGAATTTTGAACAATCTATACGTTTCTGGCCAAAATCGAATTTGAAAAAATATTGAATTTTCGAAAATACAAAGCTTGGTTATTGTTGCATGATCCTCGACAAAATCTTTGTTTCGCTAAATGGTTTAAGCATAAGATAAGAAGAATAATAAAATGAGACTCATTTAAAAACCAAAATTTTGTCCTGTCTTTTGAGAACAGGTTCGCTGTTCGTTGCCGAAGCGGTGACGTCAAACTAATTAAAAATTATGTTTAAAAACAGGACAAGCTTTTGGTTATTAAATGAGTCTCATTGTATTACTGATATTACAATAAAGACGTTCGTGTAAATTTCATACCATTTCAACCTGTAGTTTTGCTTTTATGTACTTCTAAACGAACCCTAAAAAACTGGCACTAATGTTGGTCGCTTTACTGAAAAAAAAATGTAGTAGGTTGTTGCGCCAACTAGGATTCTTAGTTATGGACGGTCGACAAAAAGCTCTCATAAATTGTGTAACATTTACTGGTTCTTTAGATGCTTTTGATTATGGGACTATGATGCGAAATATGTTAAGCGTTTAAGGGTGGGGGCTTCACCCGCACACAACCGTGGATGCGATCGTCTTAACGACGAACACAGAGGCGGTTTAACTGATACTTTCCTAACAAGATGAATATTTTCATGGGACACTATTCTCATGACACTGAGTTCCATTACTGTGCGCCATTTATAATTTAACGAAAATCTCCTTATGAAAGGGAAATTAAAATAATGCCTTAGCGCTACCCTTACTAGAATTTTGCCTGACAATGGGAATTCTACTCTCAGCCAGGGATCTTTAATAACCAAAGCAGTTGATGCGCGTTGAGGTCCTTGGAAATTCGCTGTTCCTAGATCTCGGCCCATAACATAAGTAAATAAATAAAATAATCCCTTTTGGGTAATAGGGAAGCACAATCTCAATACACTGCCTAATTTTCCACATTTTTTGTGGCTTAACTAATTTTCTTTATCATCCTGTTATGCATACATCACCATAAGTTGTTCAACTTAACACATTATTTTTCACTGTATTTTGGCATTCTCAATTACGTAATTAGTTTGCAACTTACTTTCGTGAGAGTTAGAGTGTATTGGAACAACCCGCGCAATTATATGGTGAAGCTTTTGCCAAACAATTCTAAATGGAGGAACTGCATTTATAAATTTGATCAAAAATGATCAAAGAGGTGACATTTGTATAGTATTTGGGACATTACAAAAGCAGCCATCCTTAATGAAATGGAAGGAAGTCTGTGAAATCGGTTGATACGTTTCAGAATATCACATCACAATCGATATTATCTGGTAACTTCGAGACTGAAGGGGAAAAATAAAGGTGAAACACAGGAAGAAAAACAATGTTTCCAAGAATAAATGTTGTCAATTTGTTTAATTACATTTAAAGGAATTGTCAAAGTGGGCGGTTCAAACTAATTGTCAGGTTTTATCAAAGTTGGACAATCGCAAGAGATTTACTGCATTAAAAATATGGCAATAGAATTTTGGTAACAGCAAGAGTTTTCGAGTGATTTAGAGGTGACGAATTCTACACATTTTAATAATCATAGTATTGAACAGGTAGGATGTACCATCAATAAGGAGTATTTAGATTTGCAACTTCTAGGATCGTTTCGAAATATTAAGACGTTTCCAACAACCACCGTATGTTGAAATGAAAATGCTTTCTCAATGAGAATTGTTCTTAACACACAGAACACACGTCTAGTAGCTAGGAATGGCATCAGGATAGTTAACGGTTGATACTTGTGAAGAGTCTGTAAATAGGACTATTGATTGGTTGCATGCGATTGGAAACTTTTCGTCGACTGTAGTTTGTACGATTTCTGGTTTTGTAACAGGTACCCCTGTGGGTGTTATTGAAAGTATTTTGCACGGTTCCTTGGGAATCCGGTGAAAGACACAAATCCTGCATAGTACACTGGATCATTTAGATTTCCTAATAAATTTTGCAAATTATTTTTCAAAGAATAATTTCAATAGACTTCCTAGCTTCCTCACTTATTATTTCCGTTAGTTACATTATTCGGATTTCTTCCCGAAGATTTAGTGTAAACAGTCATTTCCATTTATCTTTACCATAACCGTCTTTAGATAAAGACACTCTCACACTTTTTGTATGGACGGAGTAATCCCTCCTTCTTTTGAACATATTTACAGACATCTACTACATCTAAACCATTAATAACAGATTTAATTGAAACCAAATTTTATAATTTGCGTTATTTCAACTTCAAACTATGTATTTATTCCTAAGGCAAGAGAATGAAGTTTAAGAGTTTTTGCGAGCAACAAAATCAATAAACTTCAAACTGAAAACACAAAATCCAAGTCCAGTCAATGAATACATTGTAGAGTGTATGGAATATGCGAGAATTTTTTACTTCAGGACTGTTAGGAGTAGTTAGTAGGTAAACATACTAAAAGCCCCCATACCTAGGAGGTGAGCTAAAACCGGAGGGGGCATTTTTGGGTTTTTAGATTATATCTCGGAAACGGTGGACTCTAGGAAAAATTCTTCTAAGTGAAAATGAAAGCTAATTAAATTTCCCATAAAATGAAAAAAACGAGAAATAAATATTTGATAAAGAGTGTGACACGATCTTTACGAAAATCTATTTCTCTATTACACATGCCAGATTTGCTGAAAAATGAAGATAGTTACAGTAAAGAGCTATAAGAATAAATTGGAAATACATATTCTACAAACTCAAACTAAGGGAATCCAAGTAATTAAAACATTTATCGTATTATTGCTTCGAAAAAATAACATATTATTATATTGTTAATATTAATATATTAAATAATAGTAAATGGTCTTATTAGCGACCCCCCCCCCCCCCCGTGTGTGTAGTTACACAATAGTACATTTGTTTGAGTAATTATTAAGCAATAGAATAGTTTAATCAGGTTAAAAAAGTTACCTTTCAATTTCACTAATGTCATTTAAAATCCAACGCTAATCAGTTGAAGGTCCTCAGGTGTGAAAGTTTATGCTTTACGACTCATGGCAGTAATTAGAAATGAAATACTAATGTTTGGCCCTGTGTCGCTGAAAGGATTGAAATGTAGCATCGGGGCGAAATCAATACAAAGACATCATGAAATAGTGGTTCGGGACTCAAAATAAGGGAGCAAAAATAGGTAAATTCAGAAAAAGACTCGAAGCCTCCCTTTATATCATTTAATCTCCAATATTACGTTACGTAGTAAAAACAGTGTGATGACAGACGATGAAATGAGATGACGTTTTTTTATGTTTTTAAGTTCCTCACCAAAGCACCTGACACGTGAGCCAATGCACAACTCACAAAAATTTTGAGAAAGGAATACCAGGGTTTATTTAAAAACCAACTGGGACCATTACATCCTTGGGATTGTGGCAATCATCAAACAAATGTTAAAACGTGAAGCGAAATAGTGGAAATTGAAAAAGTTTTAAAGTTAAATATTATAGATAATTATAAATAAGCGCTACATGTTTCGAAGCCATACTGGCTTCATTATCAAGGGGGTAAGATAAAGCAGACAAGAGCAAACTGCTTTATCTTGTAGTATATTTACTGTTTACTCTGTATATTTATTTGATTTATCACGTGTCACTCAAGGTTAGTTTGTTAAAATTTTGTTAACGTTAAGCGCCATCTAGAAGTTTTACATATTGTCTTATCTTTTCCATCATTTAATGTGATGGTGGTTGTAATTATGTTTAATATTTAAACTTTTTAATCTGTGTTAATCAGCGGCCCTTCAGGCCCTATATCTTATTCCTGATGTTCAGGGGATGCTCTTAGTTGGTCTTTGACCGTTTTAATATGTAATTTTGTAATATCTTTCAAAATTTACCCTTAAGGTGAGTGTTAGGTTAAGTACCTCATTGTTTGCTAATAGTTGTTTATTGTTTCAGCCTAAATTTCTCTTACCCGCTTGATAATGAAGCCAGTATGGCTTCGAAACATGTAGCGCTTATTTATAATTACTTATCTATAATTTTTAACTTTAAAACTTTTTCAATTTCCACTATTTCGCTTCACGTTTTAACATTTGTTTGATGATTGCCACAATCCCAAGGATGTAATGGTCCCAGTTGGTTTTTAAATAAACCCTGGTATTCCTTTTTCAAAAAAATTTTAATTTGTGAGTTTTGCATTGGCTCATGTTTAACTTGTACATGAAGATCGCCACAATCCCAAGGATGTAATGGTCCCAGATGGTTTTTAAATAAACCCTGGTATTCCTTTCTCAAAATTTCAATTTGTGAGTTTTGCATTGGCTCACGTGTCAGGTGCTTTGGTGCCTTATCTTAAAAACATAAAAAAAACGTCATATCATTTCATCGTCTGTCATACTTTTTTACTACGTAACTTAATATTGGAGATTAAATGATATAAAGGGAGGCTTCGAGTCTTTTTCTGAATTTACCTAACCAATACAAATGTATTGTAAGATACTTATGCCAGAAAAAATGTTGGAATCGCGGGTTATTGATGAAAAGGCGAAAGTGTTAGGTAATTTTGCAACGAATTATCATCACCTAACTGCGACTGGAATGATCCTTTCATTGATACAAGTTGTTCTCCAGGAGTTAGGTGAACACGACTAGGACAGAAAAGTCCCTAACACATAAAAATATACTTACATTATTCTGATGAGTGTATTTTTTTTGTGGCAATGTCAACGATAATTTCTGTCACTACTCTGAGGAGAATCCATATACATGCTCAACATTAATAAAAAATTAATAGTTAGACCGGCATGTTTGATTACAGGTCTTCTAACCCTTATTTATTACATCTTTCGGAAACTACCCTTCAACAACTACATAAATATTAATAAAGTGGTAAATTGAAGCACGTGAATACTACTTATACAATGGTCTGCCACATTGTGTAAATCATCTGGTAAAATAAGTGAACCATTTCATTGACTTTTAACACATATTATGAAAGTTTCCATTTTTGATTTGAAAATTGTCACTGTTGTTTTATTGTAATGACGTAAGAGGGGGTGCCCCCCTTCAATGCCATCCAAACAGTTTTCATCATTTCTTATATCTTCTTTTGCTTTTAAATTGTTATCCATGATATTACGTCTTGAAATTAACACCCTATGTGGCACCATAACGCATACTATTGTGTGAATCAATGCAACTTTCTTACATCTTTATTATTTTTTCTCTGAATATACCAACGGCAAAATCAACATCTGTTAAAAAGTTATAATCTTATTGTTCTAAGTAGGAAAATGGAGAGGCCCTCTCCAAATTTCACATTCTGACCAACTAAAAATGAATAGAAATGTTCTACTTTAGGTTACAAGGTATTAAATATGTCAAGCATTTTCAAAAATGCATGTATTTAAGTAAGTTAGCAAACAGCCTCCTTGAAAAGTGAAGAATTTTTAATAAACTGTATTCGTTTCTGTAAAATTGCATTTATCGAAACTCATTTGGATTTTCGTTGTCTCTTCATTCAAATTTAGTTGAAGATGGAAACTTTTCCAATTTTGAGCAACCAACTTAATCACCTCTGCGTACTTTCATGTAGGCATCCGAACACAATTGGGCAAAGTGCGCATACGATGACTATAGGTATAATCAGTATAGCGTGTAGAGTTGAATAGCAAAATACACAAACTGATTGTAAGTATGTGTGATTGTGTGTATGTAAACTTTACTTTTGAAACGTTCGTAAATAGGAAACTCGTATAACTAAATTTGTGTTCTACAAAAGAAGTGGAGCTTAACAATTCTAATCATAAACAGAACAAGCTCAATGATCTAGAATTAATGTGGTAACATAAAGAGGAACAAATAAGTGTCACGTGCCGAAGCGGAACCAATCGTGGTCTAGGAAGTGATTCTTTATAATCGTTGAGTCAATCATAATTGATTTAATACGCCTTGTAAGCGCGGGCATTTTGAATCTACCGTAAAACTAGATTATATGGGAGAATATGTCCCTTAGGGTGATCCACTAATAATGATGTCGTGTCCAATTTGACATGAATATTACACTTTCTTTTTAATAAATTCTTTATTTGTAATGTTTTCTTTGCATTCACTTTAATTAAATTATAACTTTGTCAAAACAAATACGAATTTTACTCTTCAGTTCGTCACAGTAAATGTTAAAGTTTGTTTTTATAGTTTTCCTTTATATTACCCACACTTTCGATCGTAAAAGATATCGAAGTAGGAGGTATTTGTTACAAATTGGATAACTTAATTAACTTGCACGGAAGGCCAAAGTAGGTACATATTTCAAATTTCGTAAATTTGTAGATTGCCGTGAAACATTTGTGGAAGACATGAGTAAATTTTAAACAGGTCTCAACACACGGTAGGTATTTATATCTACATAAACACTAAATATATATTATTATTATATTATTATACCCAGGGGCGCACCCAGGTTTTTGTTTCGGAGGGGGTTCAAAAATATTTTAGAAAAGTTAAGCGGACTATCTAACTTCATCGAAGAAACAAAGTGGTGCGTGGTGCATATCCAACACTTTTTTGTATACCTACACTACCTACGGAACAGCAATATTGCTAAATTTTGAAGGCCAAGGTATTTGTCGGCAAAATAACTTCATTGTTCAAAATTTGGGGGGGGGGGGGGTACCCCCCCCCCTGGGTGCGCCACTGATTATACCTGATAGAAATGTTCTGGAAGCGATACGAAGAACATATTATATAAATCGTCGCATTAGTATTACAAAGTTCCATCTGAAGCTGAACCAAACAAACTCCTTTTTCAGAAACGCGCACGTAAAGTTTTAAACGACTGAATTTCACTTATTTCTTTGTTTTATGACTAAATTCTTTCTGTTATTCTTATTAGCAATGGATAAAATTAATATATTTTTAATGAAATTGGTGCAGATCTATAAAGAACAAGCTGTTGCCCGCGACACCGTCGGCGTAGACTTCGATTACAACGGTAAGTACTCTACATCCGTCCCTGGAAAGTACTTTACGTCCGTCCTTGGGTTTCCATAACCGAAAGTCCAATTACCAATTTTTATGGATTTCACTTAAAACATGATGGATTTCCATACGAAGTGTCATCCCCTATTTTACCCCCTTAGGGGTTGAATTTCGGAAAATCCTGAAACACGGTTGTCTAATTTCTTACCGAAAGGCCATATACCAATTTTTATGGATTTAACTTAAGAAATGACGGATTTCCATGGAAACATTCCTCCCCTATTTTACCCCCTTAGGGGATGAATTTTGAAAAATCCGGCCTTATCTCTTGTCTATATCATAAAAGGAACCTTTGTGCAAATTTTCAGCTATCTAGGTCCAAGGGTATGGGCTGGGTGTTGATGTGTCAGTGAGTCAGGGATTATCTTTTTATATGTACCGGGTGTCCCATTTTAATCTCCACCTGCGATAATTCTAGAACACTGCGACGGAGCACAAAATGTTCCGAATAAAAAGTTAACGGTTTTGAGGTTCAGGTGCAACACACATACGTCATCCTGTGGCAAAGTCGGTCACATATCCTGTTCCGTTATAAATCCTCCTCCTTACATACCTACATACTAATTATATCTAAATAGGTGAGTAGGAATGCTATTGCCGATTTGAGATTCTGAATCTTACTTCGCCATCATTCCTGTTTCAACGCAATCTTGTAAACATCGTCGCCCCCCTGTTACCGGTAATTAAAAAACTAAATGTTGTTAATTGACATTAGCATGACGCCTTTGATTGTTATTCAAGAATGCATTTTCAATATCTTCAACGTGAATCAATTTAGCATTTTCACTTCATTTCCTCACGCGAAGATTTTCTTGGGAAGTCTTCATCATCCGTATAAGTACCACTTTTCCTCAAACGTTCTTTACGTTTTGAAATAAGAAAACGTTGAAAGGGAATAGGTACATCAGAGCTGCAGATTATCCTTTGACAAGCAAACCTTACGTACGAAACTTGCAATTGTTATGCAAAAGTTTTCGTTCCACAAGAATTCGGTCATTATTCTTTAATATTTTAATTCCTCCAGGTACATATTCCCCCTTTACTGCAACTCCAATGACTGAATTTCGACTTCCTCTGTTTCGACTTCCTCTGGGACAACCTTTAACAAGATAATGCATAAACCGTTATTTATCGGAATAATCTCAGCAACATACCCAAGCCTTGCAATAGTGTTAGAGTAAAGGTCGCCATTCATTTCCAAAAGTCACAATGCCGTGTAAGTAGTCGCGCCTATACAGGGTGGGCCAACAGTGCGGGGATGGAAGATTGTGGGTTTATTAATGCCGGGATATGGTTGGGTACCCTTAAGGCTACAAACCAAAAATATTTTCACTTGAATCGCAATACATATACAGGATGATTTATACCAAAGTTGCATTTTTTTTAAATGGAACCCCCTATATATAATTGCATATTTGGATTCCTTGGTCAATTGTAGTGCGAGTGAATTTATAAAATTTGTATAAAAGCTAACTTGATTTTTTCAAATTACACGTCCAATTTTTCTTTATGGCATCAAATGTAAAATTTTATTACCTTTCCAACAATATGAGGTTGTCAGCATCTATCTCCGGTAGATTTCTTGTAATTTCACAATTTCTGGTTAATTTGCTGTATTTTTCAATTTCCAGTATCTATTGGTATCTAGTAGGCCGTGAAAGATAAACCAACATCGACTGCACCAAGAGCTCAAGGAGACGAATCGTCAAAATAGAATTAATTTTTGCAATTGAATAAAAGAAAAGTTCAATCAAAATGAAGAATTTTTGGATAATATCATGTTTACTGACGCACCGCAATGGATTTATTAATCACCATCATTTTAATTATTTCTCAGATGTTAACCTTCACTATTTCCGAGTTCATAGTCATTATTAATAATTAATGGTCGATTATTGTTTGAGCAATCATATTCGGCACTTCTGTTGTTGGTCCCTTTTTCTTCGAAGGTATTCTAAATTCCTCGAAAATGAATTATTTGGACTCCTGAAAGATGTGCCGCCCGCTCAAATTAGCGACATGCATTTTCAGCAAGACGGAGCACCTCCACATCGCACACGTGTTGTAAGTGTATGGCCTAGTAATACATTTAGTGCAAAGTAGATAGGAAGGGATGGATCAACACGATGGGCAGCAAGATCTCCCGATATTAGTCCGCTTGATTCCTATTTGTGGGAGTGTATGCTGAACTACCAACCACAGCGGAGTGGGATTTGACCGTCTGGTCTACGCTAGTACATTTCATGCTTTAGTGACATCGCCTAGTGACGGCCTTCTAAGTTTTGTGATCCCTGCGACTTATTCAATTTTTTTAGACATCTACTTTTTGTAAAAATGACGAATTGCTGCTAAACGATTCGTTTTAGACACTGTGTGTGATACATAAAGTCGTACTAGAATTGACCAATGAATCTAAATATACAATAAAATACAGGGGGTTCCATTTAAAAAAATGCAACTTTGATATAAATCACCCTGTATATGTATTGCGATTCAAGTGAAAATATTTTAGATTTGTAGCCTTAAGGGTACCTCACCATATCCCAGCAAAAAACTTTAGAAATGTTCGTTAATAAACCCACAATTTTCCAACCCCGTATTCTTGGTCCACCCAAAGTTTTCTTTTGGGATTTAAGCAATCTGGAAATCCATCACAAATCATTTTTAGTGGAGGCTTCTAATCGTGAATCTATGAAGAGCAATTTCTCAATCTTTCACAATCACAATTTCCTCCCTTCCTACTTCAGATGCGCGGCTAGATGCCCCTCGGAATTGTTTGCACCATAATTTAATTTCATAATATGTTAACGCATGTACCCACTTGCTTCCCTTGTACATCGTTCTGTTTGTCTCTTTCTATGTTCACTAAACCTTTTATAGCGTCCGTCGTCTAGTCTTTCTGCAGATTCTTCTCGTTTTGTACCTATGTTAGGTACTTTCTTAATTTCTGATGCAACAGTTATGTTCAATGGAAGAGTTTATCGACTTTGTTGTTTCCTCCTTTCATCATTATATTGTTCCTTTCCTAATTTGTTGAATGTGACTCCCAAATGCTTAGTTTCCCACTTGCATTAGCTCCACATCAATTAATATTCCGTCTAATAACAAAAAAAATCAATTACGTGCCTCCAGTAGGTAATATAGGAGTCTCATCGATAATTATGTTATACTTA
This sequence comes from Pyrocoelia pectoralis, assembly GCA_036250285.1. Taxonomy (NCBI): domain Eukaryota; kingdom Metazoa; phylum Arthropoda; class Insecta; order Coleoptera; family Lampyridae; genus Pyrocoelia; species Pyrocoelia pectoralis. Next base: position 2,574,996 of record CM070076.1, read on the forward strand.
CCTACTGCTGTAAAAAATGTTATCTACTAAATGAAGTTTGTGTTAAATATTTTCATTTTTTCATTATTACAGTAAAATGCATTGATTTTATTTTATTTTGTGGGAAATATTTACCATTGTGCCTAACGATCTGTATACCAAAATGTGCTTTAAATCCAAAAACATGAAAAACGTAAAATATGGAAGGTTAAATCTACTGCTTAAATTAGAAGTTTTTGGTTATGTGATGATGATATATGTATGAAGCAATATGGCGGATAGTATGCAAGCTGAGAAATGCGGTCAGAATCCATTTACGAGATTAAATTTCTGATTCATTGTAGCGGAATGGAGAGTTGTCACATATGTCGACTTGGTCTTTGGCTAAGTGGATAGTTAGGTTATACTGGAATGCTTTAAAGGGAAAAAACTCGTAATGATTTACGTTTGAAACGCTTTAAGCTTGAGACGCACAAAAATTTAACGCGGTACTTAAGTACAAGTTTTCAATAAGCACTTCATAAAACTTGAAAAATTGGTGACGTGTCACATCAAAACAACATATTTTTGTTTTTATTTTCAATAAGGCAATTGCGAATAGCTCTGTAAATCATTTATATGTAGACGTATTTATGATACTCACGCTGACAAACAATTTTGATTGATATTTCGCGAGGCAGCGCAAACATTTTTTTATCACCAATTTTGTCACGGTTAACGTTTTTTTTTTTCATATCGTTTCAACCTCAATTAAATCTGACGTTGTTTGTTGCCCATTTTGTTGCGTTTTTAATGTAGGCATCGCAACTGTAACACTAAGTATTATAATCTGGCCTTTTGCAGAGAGGACGTTCTCGTGTTAAGGGATGTTTTCGAAGTAAAATGGGGTGCATACATTACTTCCCAAACATACATATGTATATCTTTAAATTGATTTGTCACAGGCGAATAAAGTCGCGGTTGTAATGTTTTTCAGTGATAACTATCAATTAATCCAGAAATTCTCAACATTTCCTCCCTACCAAGATGTTGCCGTTCAATTAAGTCGTTAAGAAGCGTTTCTCTGAACGCATCGAGCTGTTTAAGAGTCGCGATGGCCAATAAAAGTGCAGCATCTCGTACTGAATCTGATGGTAACAAGGGGTGACGAGGAAACGTTTTGAAACTCCTGTATTTTTTGAAGAACCCCTAGAAGTATTGACGACTGTATTTAGTAATAGAATGTTATCGCAACCAAGCATTCTACTAATAAATTTCTGATATAAATCGTATTTAACATTTTATTTTCCTATTTTGTTCCCTCCAACCTTCTTTTATTCTTTCTAATATGCAATTACTTATACAATTTTTAAGATGACGATTAAGCAAATGAAGTTAATTTTTGTTATAAAAGAAAATTGTAGGAAACAAACATTTATAATAAGGATGACGAACGTGGAATTAAGTCAAAAATTCTTATTCCGAATTCAATGCGGGCCCCGCTTAAATAATAGGCTAATGCGATGTTATCTTATAAAGTGATATTATGAAGACTTGGTATTAAGATACGCCATTCTTGCTTTAATTAAGATGAGATGCTTAATTGCACGGGGACTTCTACACTGTTATTTTTGCTACTGTAATTTTTCAAATGAAAGTAATACTACTGTATACTAGAAGGTGTATTATTTAGAATATTAATTAAACAGTAATTTCAATCATTTGTTTCTTTTTCAGTTTGATAAGTACAGATTGCTCCGTTGAACAGAAACAACTAAGACTAAATAAAAACAGTTTACTATAGAAAACCCACATTAAAACATTGTTTCAATTTACAGAGTACAAGATAGCTGTCAATTTTTGCTATTGTCGAGTGGTCGACCTATGTTTTTTTACTGTATTACTAAAGGAATGATTCCAAAACTGAAGTAGGTCTAGAAAATCGATTCTTGGTATAGCAAAATTTAATTAGGAGAATCTTAAAAGAGGATAGGTAAACATAGAACTTAACGACTTACAGTGTAATGACAAAATTATGCTGTTACAAGAGACATTACCAAATTTCAAGCATGATCAGTAGTAAAATCAACTTTATTGTTTACTACACCCACCTTCGTAATGTCTCTAGAGAAAAGTGAAATATCACCGGGGATTAAAGGCAAAATCTCAGCAAAAAGATACGTGCGGAAACAATGGCAGCAATCCAGAACGAAAGAAGGATAAGTAAAGCCACCAAAGAACTGAAAGACTTGATTCAAAAAGAACAGAACCAAGGCATTCAATAATATTTAGAAAGCCTTACACCAACAAAAACTACGGAGTATTCTTTATAGAAAGCCACAAGAAAGCTTAAAAGACCCCAATAACGCAATCCTCCAATTAAAAAGGGCAGAAGCGACAAAGAAAAAATTGAAGCCTTCTTGAAACATCTAAAAATGTATTCCTTCCCTTCAGTGACGTCCACCGAAGAGGAAAACGAGATAACAGCATTCTTAGATATCCCATTCCAAAAAATGGAATTGCCCGATCGCACATTCAAAACCAAAGAAATAAAGCAGGTTATAATGAAAGAAAAAAAAATCAAAAAGTCACCAGGATTTGATCTCACATCTGGTAAAATACTGCAAGAACTGCCTGAAATATGCTACAAACTAATAACCTTCATATTTAATACAATACTGAGATTAAACCACTTCCCCAGTACCTGAAAAACTGCTCAAATCATTATGATTTCTAAACCAGGGGAAATCCAGCAGACGTCTCCTCCTACAGGCCCATAAGCCTATTACCAATGCTCTCCAAAGTCTTTGAGAAATTATACATTAAACAACTTAACGTAATAATAGCAGAAAGGAAAATAATCCCGAACCACAAATTTGGCTTTCGCAATAAACACGGTACAATAGAACAAGTTCATAGCCTATAGTCAACCAAATTAATAAAGATCTAAATGCCAAGTCAAACTGAATAAGCTGCTTTCTCACCCTCACTATCAATTTCTTAAGTCATACTTGACCGACAGACACTTCCTAGTGAAGCAGGGTAGTGTATGCACCGACTTATATCCCATATACTCAGGCATCCCTCAGGGTAGCGTCTCTGGCCCAATGCTGTACCTCCTGTACACGGCAGACCTACCAACAACAAGAACTACTACAGTAGCAACATACGCAGATGACACTGCTATTTTGGCGTCTTACACTGATCCAATATCTGCCTCCCGTAACCTCCAATTAAACTTAAACAAAATTCAACATTAGTTCAAAATATGCCGCATTAAAGCTAATGAAACCAAATCCAAGCATGTGACATTTACATTACGCAGAGAAACATGTTCTCCGGTGAAGATTAATAACTGTCAACTCCCACAAACCGAAGAACCTACATATCTCAGCATATACCTGGACCGCCGCCTTACTTGGCAAAAACATATATTTACCAATGTAAACATAAGCCATATGTACTGGCTCATACGGCGCAAATCAAAACTAACCATTGACAACAAAATCTTGCTGTGCCAATTGATCCTAAAGCCAGTGACTCCAACATCTCCATCTTGCAGAGATTCCAGAATAAGGTTTTGCGCGTCATTCTACACGACATCCCCCTGGAATCCGTCAAGAAAATCATACATCGACTCAGTGCGAAATACAGTGAAAGAGCTAATCGGTTAAACGTACGGGAAGTCAATGAAGTGCGGAGGCTAAAACGGCTGCTGCCATCAGACCCAGCTATAGGACCCAGATAGTTTCCAATTTAGACTGAGTGAACAAATATACACTAGATTAAGATGTGATAATTTATCACTGGTGTGATACCCTATATGGCATAACAGTGTCGTCAAATCAAACGCTTATTGCCCACTGGGGCACTGGGCAGTTTGCAGATCACTCAATAGAGTTTTAAAAAAATGTTAACCCAAAGTCGGAAGTAAATGTAGAGCGAATCATACTAAAAAGTATTGGATTAATGTTCCAACTGTCACAGTAGAAAGTGATGTCGTCTACTGAAACATACTTGAAGATAGGTCCAAAATAATACTTTTCCTACCTATTTCCAGCTTTTGCAAAACAAATTTAAGGGTAGTAACGTAATACTTCTCAGCTCTTAGATGGAGCTACCTTCGTGATTCAATGCTATATATGGTGGTATGCAAAGCAAGCTTTCAGAAATTGAATCTTCGCAAGCCAGGAGATCTATCATAAAAAATAAATAAGAATCGTATGTAGCAATGAAGCTATGAATATTAAAGAGGCTAAAAATAGCGACATCATTAGTTATTAAATGGGAAAATTCACAATGACCTAGTACATGGCATATATGCGAAAATTGCTAAAACCTGACGAGTTGTAGGTCGCATAAACCATAAAGTCACAGTTTTGTTTGCTATAAGATTAAAAAAAAACAAGAAACTAACCATACATGGCAATATGGGTTATCCATACCGTATTCAGCAACATCTGGACCAATCAATTTAGTTTTTCTCAACTTGCCACGGAGTATGCAGTTTATTGTTTCCCAATTATAGAACCAAACATTTTTATTCAAAAAAGATAAAATCGTAGGTTACGTCTTACTTTTCTCTTCAATTTTTTTGAAGATTTGTAATTCAAAAACCATTTCTTCAATGGTTTGGTTTATAGAGTTCCACAACGCACCGGTAACTGCTAATTTCCACTCGACAAATTGTGTACAACTATATCTCGGCCAGTTCTTCAACAACAAATTATGTACAAATAAAGTTTACAAATTGAAATTACTTACACAATTATACAGGATGGTGGCAATTTCGACGACCCCATTGCTATCATGGAAATTGTAGGCGATAGACGGTTGTTTAAATTAGACAAAAGTTGTGCTATTTTATGCTCTTTCCTTAGATCTCAAGAACTTTGGAAAATCCGAAAGACTTTCTAAAGTTATACTAAAAAAACTACGCTATTTTATATCAAATTGTTTTCAAATTTGGCAGTGTTTTATAGTTTATTACTGTCAATAAAATCATGTTCACAGATTTTTTCTATATTTCGAGAGGTAATAATAATCAATTTTTGTTTTTCTTCATCTTGGATTTAATCTCTATTCAAAAATATAATATTGCTTTCTTTCTGGAAAGGTCTTTGTTTCGTAATAATATCAAGGCGAATAGGCAAGAATTCAAGGTTGCTATGAGAAAACAATTGACCTTTATTTTGACAAATAATTAAAAAAATTTTGATTATTTAATATTTACAGAAACAAATTGTGGAAAATTATAATGATAAAAATATTGTAACGAAGAGAAAAGTGTAAGTACAAAAGCTGTTCAAAATGTAGACCAACGTTTTTTTTGGGCTAGCCGTGTTCGTACATTCATATGATCCACACGTCTTTCCCAGATTGAACTACATACTTTTTTTAATTTTGACGGGGGGGGGGGGGTAATCCACATTGTGTGCTGGAGGTGACTATACTTTACTTCTCACATTTCCCAAATGGAAGTAGTCCAGGAGGTGTTAGACAAGGCGATCGTGCAGGTTATAGAATGGAATCTTGTCGACTAATCCACCTGCCATTTAAGTAATTTCGCACCAATTAAGCAGTATCGTGCTGAAACCATTGTAAGTTTTGAACAACTACCAAAGGTTTATCAAGCATGGCTTCTAAATTAACTGTTAAGAGTTCTGCTCCAATTTTTAAGGAAAATTGAACTTTTGGTCTAACTTGCTTTGGTAAATGGACATTTTGGGTACTGCAATAAAGATTCATCGGTCCACAACTTTTTCGAGAGAAACATGGATGGTCCCCTAATTTAATTCTAAATCAATTATTTATTTGTGAATCACTGATATCACATTTTTTGACAATCTTCCTGCTGATTTCGTATTAATTCAAATCCTGTTAGTCTTTCTAAGACACCCCCCCCCCCCCCCCAATATAAATTCCTCTTGATCCGGCTAAACCCTGTGCGATCAGGATGCCACCTCTCTGGAAAGGTCCACATAATTGACTAATGCTGAAACTAAGTCCCCACCATTTCTGAAGTAAATAGGTATCGTACATATCTTCTTTCCTCATTTGTATTGTAACTCGGTTAATTTCACTTAACTAATTTTCAAATTAATCTATCACTATTTATACAATATAATTGATCTTAATTTACAAATTTTTGAGTGTCTAAATTGAGCTCAATTATTTTTTCATTTATTGTTTTTTCACTTGAATATTATTACGAAATGAAGGCCTTTTCTAAAAATAAGCAATCAATATTATACAGTGTTTCGTTAAGTTGTTCTTTATCTGAAATTTATCAACCATTGTTTTCCTTATGGGCGCCATTTTGAATTTTTAAATCATGGAATTGAGAAAAAAGCTCTATTTATCAATATTATAGTGTTAAATAGAGATTTTTTTCTCTATTCCACGATTTAAAAATTCAAATTGGCGCCCATAAGGAAAACAATGGTTAACTATCGTTAGACGGAATCTAAAACGCTTTGAGAAAATTTGTTAAAACCATTTCATTGAGATTAATCAACCATACAATTCTGATAAATTTCAGATAAAGAATAACGTAGATAGTGAATGAATTCAAAAATCGATTGTTTCAGTTTTGCTGAAGAAAGTCTTCAGGAATTTGCAAAGTGATTGGCATCTAAGGAAAGAATATAAAATAGCACAACCTTTGTCTAACTTAATCAAGGCTCTTAATTGTGAGCGTCGAAATTGTCACTACCCTGTATAATATAGCAAATCAAGAGGGGACTAATAGAAAATTAGGGAAAAATTTAGATAATTTAAACTATGTATAATAAGGGCACCAAAAGAAAAGAAAAATATGCAATAAGTATAGAAAGTAAACTATGAGAGATATAAAAAAACCACATGAAACTAAAAAGGTGGTGAAAGGAAGAAGGAACAAATCATGAATAAGTTGATGGGATCCATAAGGTGGTTGCAGTTTCTCGAAATGGGGTAATCGTAGTAAAAAAACTCAAAACCTTCCCCATGAAATTTCTTTAATAATTGGAATTGATGTATTGAATTCCAATTATTAAAGAAATTTCATGGGGAAGGTTTTGAGTTTTTATTAATCATGATACTTTGTCATAAATAAGTGTTGGAAACAAGCCAACGTCATTTAGTGGAACTCCAAAAATATTTTATAATACACCAAAAAATAACCAAGACGAAAATGTCTAGCAGGTAGACGGTAGGTAGAAGGCACAAGATGAAACAGAAATAGATAATACAATACCAAGGGAAGAACAACATGGATTTCAATGCAAAGTGTTGTGAATGTGTGTCTAGCGTTTCGACCTTAGGATAAATTCATCTTCAGCTACAATTGAAGCCAATTAAATTACAGTTTTACACCTAAATATTATTAAAAGGGATGAAGTATAATATTTCTTTTCGAGATATGACCAATCACATTCCACCTTTGAGGGAAAATTGAAGCTTTATTCGCGAATGAGAGTGTTTACTTTATCATATATCCTATTTATAAACTAACCAAACCTTTTCTCACATTAAAAACTCAATTGTGGTGACAATTTAACTCATGTATCGCATTAGCCGCAGTGCAATTGTCACTTTTACAGCGACAAATGCACCATATAGTGGTTTTTTCACTTTCATTTTCTAATCCATTATAGCAATATCCGTGCCCAAGATTAGTATACTACTGATCTTGATCCGTGCCCGTGTAAATACATAGTTTGACATTTGTCAATAATTGATTGCATGGTGAACAGAAAACATCCCCCGAACGGATTTCTAAATTCCTTGTTCGTTAAATTGTCCTGCCGAATTACACTCGAGGTTTGTATTTATACCGAGTAAATTTGTGTTGTTTAAATTCTAATCTGTTTCCTTTAGCAATTTGACTCGAAAAACTGTCAACCTAAAAATGCTCCACCTTCGGTGTCGCATTTTTATTGGTTAACAGTTTTTCTCGTCTAATTGCTAGACAACAGATTCTTATTAAACAACCCAAATTTACTCGGTAAAATACAAACCTCTTGTGCAATTATAAGTGAAAAAGATACAATATTTCTAAAACGGTTGGTGATATTTCCCTCGTTAACATTAAACTGTAACATTTCCCTACATATAGGTATTGTGTCTACCTATAATTTAGTACAAGGTGATGCAAAAATCAAAGTGTTTGTGCAGATCAATAGTTAATATACAGTTAAATGTATTTAAATTGGATTCTAATATCAATTAGCAGGAGAAATTGGGGAAATTTCTATAACACGAACGTGTTGTGGAAATTTCTTATGCTAAACTCCTACAGCGAACGTAATAATCTTTAACAGTGTAGATGTGATGTCGTCGTCTGTTTAAGACTGTTTGAATATTCCAAGCTTGTGCCGGGTTTAGCAACAATCTTAAACGTAAACGACTTCTCAGACTAATTGTTCATATCTAAACATTAACATACTAATTGCCATTTTACTTTATTACCTACTTGTACGAGAACGTGTACGTGCCTGCTGGAATTTAAATTTATTATTCACGTGCAAGATATAAACCTCAATCTTACGTGTATGAAAGAACGAGAGAAAGGATTCTTTTAAATTATTTTTATTTTAATATTATTATTACTTCGATTGAATCTAAAATATGTTTTTGTTTCGAAAACTTATTTGTTATAGGTTTTAGATTGAAAATCGAAAACGCTATAAATCAATTGTTAAAGAGTCTCCCGAGAGTTTTCCAAAGTATACATGTTATATAAGGGTTAGTGATTTGAATACCGAATCTTCTACCAGAAACCAATATGTGTAGCAACGAAATAGCTTTTAAGAAAATATGGAGTTTGCTGGACACTGCCCCAAACAATATTGTATATTGGATGACGTTCAGGTACACCCAACACAAAATTTACAACACATACTTAAACCTCTTTCAAAAATTCGCGTTTACTTAATTACTTATCAATACGAATCCCTACCTTATTATTTCGTATCCGATTTCTTTTTATGATAATTTAACTCATGTATAAAAAATCGCATTAGCCGCAGTGCAATTGTCACGTTTACAGCGACACTAGTGGTTTTTCACTTTCAAATTCTAATCAATTATCGCAGTATCGGTGCCCGCCGTATAAATAGTTTGACATTTTCCAATAATTTATTGTATGATGATTGTGTTATTTAAAGAATGAGTCCATTTGGTAAAGTTACGAACGGATTTCTAAATTTCTTGTTCGTTAAATTGTCCTGCCGAATTACACTCGAGGTTTGTATTTATACCGAGTAAATTTGTATTGTTTAAATTCTAATCTGTTTCCTTCAGCAATTTGACTCGAAAAACTGTCAACCTAAAAATGCTCCACCTTCGGTGTCGCATTTTTATTGGTTGACAGTTTTTCTCGTCAAATTGCTAGGCAACAGATTTTTATTACAACTCAAATTTACTCGGCAAAATGCAAACCTCTTGTGCAATTATAATGAAAATATGAATTTTGTTAATTATCACACTTTAGTGTAGATTTCATTAATTAATTACCAAAAATTTGTTAAAAATCTAAACTGATTTATTACTTTAAAGCGCTTTTCTTTACAACCAAGTAACACTAATATTGTAGGGCAGAATAACCCGAAATGTCGGATAGATGTGGACACTCCTGACAAAAGCACCAAAATTATCTATCATAGTATCGGATTTTGAGTGGGATTCACTTTATTCCACCATGGCGGTCATCTTGAAAAGGGGCCCAAAAACTACTTAAATACAGAATATCAGGATTTTCTCTGTAAGCGTTGCTCTAACAAATTCGGTACGTTTTTTAAGGGTTTGAAATTCTCTACAAAAAAGTGTTTTAATTGGATTAGCCGTTTACTAGCTACGGGTAACAACGTCATATCCACTATAGGCCAAGTAAGCTACAGTAGTGCCAACAATCGTTCGTATGGTTATCGTTCACTTTGCTTCGTTTTGAAAAGTTTTGCGATTTTCAAGTTCTCAACTTCGTTAAACCCTAGGGTAATTTTACCATGTAAGTTTTTTGTTGTTATATGTTTTTGTTTCTTACGTTAATAAACAAAAACTGTTCGTTTTTTTGTTAAACAAGATAACCCAAGTAGATTTGCCCCAAGGCAACCAAGTAGTAAAGTTATCATTCAAGGAACTGATCGTTCTATGCCTCCATGCGACCACCAAAAAACAGATACAAGAATACTTATCCACTTGCAAGATGCTATTTTGAATGACTGCACCAAATGTCTTGTACGAACCGTTGACAAGTTTCATCATTTGCGTAACCTGTGTCAAGAACTAAGCATTTGGGTTGAGTTTGGTTTTGAGGCAAAAGCCTAAGATATTTTCACATCAATGACATTTATCAAATAATCGGACAGGACAAATCTCTTACCCTTCCCGCCTTTCACAGTTTCACAGGATGTGACACAGCATCAGCTTTTTTCAGAAGAGGAAAAAAGACAGCATGGGATGCTTGGAATAGCTTTGCTGATGTCACATGTGCATTTAAATTTACATCCATTTACAATGATTGAAGTGGAATCTCAATCTTTCCATTCGCTGGAACGTTTCACTATTGTCATGTACCTACCACAAAACAAGTATCTTAGAAAGAGTCAATGATGCCAGACGAGAATTATTCTGTCAAAAGGAAAGGATATTGAAGATATTACCACCAATCCAAGATGCATTATGTCAGCACTCAAAGAGGGCACAGTACCAGTGTGCATCAGCGACCAAAGTGAACAACATTTACCTACTCCAAAAGGTTGGGGCTGAACTCTCAATGGAAAAACACAATCATGGGTTCCTGTTTGGAATACGCTACCAATTGCATTGAAAGCCTGCAGCGAGCTCTTAAGGTGCAACTGTAAGAGTGATAACAGATGAACTGCAAAATGTGTATGTAAAAAAAATACTGGAAGTGTACGGAACTGTGCAGTTGCAACCGTGTTCTGACCTAATCATATCATTGTATTTGTATACTGATGTATAATTATTTGTAACGAACAATTCTATTGTAGTTTGCATCAAAAATGTTACTTTAATATACTATTTTCAGTATAAGTTGTGTGTTAAAACGCCGTCGTTGTGATGAAGCTGCACAAATTGGTTGGTATTGTAAACTGCAAGTCACACTCCTATGAAATATGAATGAAAAATATTCAAGTGTATAAGGTAGAGTTGCCCATTAAATCCCATCCAATTATGGACCTTTTTTGTTGAGAATTTCAAAACCTTAAAAAACGTACAGATGTGTATATTTTGTGAGAGCATCGGTTACAGAGAAACTCACGATATTCTGTATTTAAGTTGTTTTTGGGCGCCACTTTTCAAGATGACCACCATGTGGGTGGTGGAATAAAGTGGATCCCACTCAAAATCCGATACTATACGTATAAGTAGTTTGTAAAAAACATTTGGTGCTTTTGTCAGGAGTGTGCACATTTTTACACTAATCTGCCACTCTATAACAATTACAGTTAAACGGTAGAAGATTTTTAAATCTAATGATATCTTCCCACGTTTAACATACGCCATTAATATGAAGGAATGACCAATGTGAACGTGGAATTTGTTATCGTACGCTGTTTTTTGTGTCAAGTAAAGTCGAGGTTTTTTACTTGCTTGGAATACAATTTAAGTCAATTCTAATCACTCCCAAAAGCGAAATTGGCATACATTTATTATACGTGGAACACCAGATCAGCAACGCCAGTAGCTCCATTTGAAAAATGTGCAGGAAACTGTACTTAACTCCCTCTAACGGTACATATAGCTCCGAGGCCAGCACAAACCTAATAATACAAAATAGTGTAACAAAATATACGGCTATGCAGTAAGGAAATCCACCCACGAAGGTCTCTGGAAGAGACGTTATAGGCAGAAAACGACAGCGGAAGGAAGTGAACTTACTACGAGAGTAAGTTTATATGTAATCCACCACGAAACAATCGTGATAGAACGCCAAAAATGTACCAACCTTACAAGCATAGAAGGGTTATAAAGTTTTTGTCGAAGGAAGGTCATGGGCTCAAAATTATTCACGAAAAAACCATAAGTGACAGGAAGTCATGCAATGGGTTCATAAGGGCTCTCATGCGACGAAAAAGGCAAGATCGCAATCCTCGTCGGGAAAATTGATAACGACGATGTTATGGGACGCTGACGGAGTTCTGTTAATTGAATACAAAAGGGCACAATGTAAAATGGAGAAAAATTCAAGGAAGGTTGTGATAATAGAGAAAGATGGGATTCGCGGACGCATAACAATTGCTGGGTGTATAAAGCACGCAGAGCGTAGTAGATTGTTGTTGGTTGTGGCTTCCTACAGTTGCGACATCTACCTCATAGCCCTGTTCAAACATCTAAAAAATATCAAACAAAGAAGATTGAAAGTGAACGAAGCTGTTGAAGAATGTTTTGTAGATCTGACGAAAGAATTTTTTTCCTACATGAATGAATCAGTTGATGAAACATTGGAACGATTGTACATGTTGAAGACGAGTGTCATTAAGCCAGAACTTATATTTTCAAAAATGTAACATAAAAACAAAACTTCATCACATGCATAGTTATGAAAATGGCCTATCATATTTATTTTGAAAAATGTTAATAAAATGGGAATTAAGTCACAGCAGGATCAATACGTTTGTGAATTAATAACATGTCACAAAGTGAAACGAATGCGTGCATAAAATGGGAAAGGAAAGGGTTGATTAGTTTCAAACAAATATGAGGTACGTAATGATTATTTATGTATACAGTGTAGATATATCCATGGCCACCGAGAGTCATGTCGGGCCGGGCCCTGGTATAGACAAAAATCATGGGGGCCCTTAGTACTATGGTGTACCAAAAAAATTCGTCGCAGGGAAAACATTTTTTAGGTTCCAGGTCAAACCTTTTAGAATAATGAATGTTAATTGGAGCAAAATTTTATACTTATTAAAGTTTTTTATGGATAATCAGCATTAACTGGCACAGTGAATTAATCCCGGGCCCCCAGTGTGGGCCCCCATAACCTCGGGCTCTTGTCGGCGCGACAAATTGCTTAGAATACAACAAATTCTTGAAATAGCAGTTAAGCGTATACTACCAAAAGTACCTTATTTTAGGTCTGAAAAGCTGTAATAGGAGCACTAGTTTTGTAATAGGTTCTCTGAACATTATTTTTAAATTTTACTCACGAAAAAGGGTGTCTGCAATTATTTGGCACAAGAACTGCTTATCAGCTCGGGTTGACAAGAACCATCTATACACCATTATCGACAAAATAGTTGAGCAAATTTGCTAATACATTAAGAAATTGTTAAGAAGAGCAGAAAACAGATTCACATACGATACTATTTATATCCAGAACTAAACATCAAAATCAACGTCAACCTTCAGGGTTATGGGGGGAAGATAACAGCTCTTTCATACTTCTTTAGATACTTGGGAAATGAGTTGAAGAGTTAGTAAATGAGTGAGAAACATTGAAAAGTACTCAACAAAAAATAAGGAGAAAATTTCCATTCCTAATATTAAACACATTTTTTATCACCAAAAGCCTCTGCGGCCAAATTCGTTACTATTCCATTCAAGGTTGTTAAATTAGCAAATGTACTGAACTGTACTGAAACTGCAAATGTATTTTATAAGATTGTTTAAGTTATAAATTCTTTTAGTTTCAAGGTTAAGTCAAAAAAAGTTTTAGAACTCCAAGGAATAAATTCCAAATTAAATACCTAACACTATAACAAATAAAATTCGAGATTGGGCAAAATGCAATGCAATGTTTACAATAAATTACATCAGAAAATTAAAACTGAACAAGTGTAAAAAGACTTTCACTTACATTAGTGAAACAACTTCTAGCGGTTCCAGAAAAGTTCAAGCGGAAGGTTCCATTTGCAATGAAAATATGAAAATGCAAATCAATAGTTTTCTAGTTCTAAATTTCTATACTACAGTGAGCCAATAACATACTTAAATGAAGGTACACAAACACATTGCTGCTCCATAAACTTTCACAGAAAATGACAAGCAAGAAACTTAGAAACGTATCGCAACGTTGCTGTGGTACTACCTGCTCTATACAGGATATTACAAACAGGTACGGCGGGCTATGCATATTCGGATTCTACATATGAAAATAAGACTAAAATGTTCAGTAACATTTTTATGATTTCGGCTTACTTTAGCCGTAATCAGCCATTTTGTATTTTCTTGAAAATAATTATTATTTCAAAAACACTTCAAGATATTTTTATGAAATTTGGCATATGTCTTCCTTTCCACACTAAGCCGAAATCACAAAAATATTACTGAACATTTTAGACTTATTTTCATATGTAGAATCGGTATATGCACAACCCGCTACACCTTTTTGGAACACCCTGTAGACAGAATTTGGAATTAGCTTCGGGGAATTAACCATAATGACGTAACCGTGGAGCTTTTTTGAAACTAAATATTTTGTTTTGTTTATATTATTTATTAATTATATTAACCTATATTATTTCTTAAGACAAGTGGATGAACTGGTACCTTTGTGGCCATTGAACACAAACACTGCACATATCAAAAACCACAATAAAAATTTACTAAATCGGACGCGTTTCGACAGCCACCGAACAACTAAACGCAAATTATAAAAGTCAACTATTTATACCTACTACCTAACGTGAAACTTGCATAACTAGTTACAGTAAACGCTTACAACTTCTGGCAAGCCCTAAAGGACCCGAATCATCATTATTCATTAGAAAGCGTTTATTTTTGTGAATTTTTAAGATTTTATAACAGTTGAATTCATTTGCACTATTTACATGTTTAAACTAAGGAAATATTTTCCAGTTTGTGATTTTTCTCAAGCATACGTAGGACAACGGTAAATTTATCCCAGCGATTACCTATACATACTTGAAGTGAGCAAGGTGCTCTTTGAAACAAATGTCGAGCGATACTTTAGTTTGCCCAAATATACTTAATTACAATCTTTACAGTTGATTTTGTATATTTCCCAGTTGCTAATATCAACTGGGTCTTTGTGCTTACCTAGACCTCCCCCAGTATATGAAGGATAATTCTTATATGATCTATTGAAACATTCTAACGTGGTTACATTTCATTTCTGATTTCCTAATTAAATTCGTCACTAAATCTTCGGAAAAGCTATTGCATACAGCAAATTCTGTGATTGTGCGTAATTCTTTAATGATTATATTGTAAAAGATGAAAATTGATCAATCTGTTTGCAAAAAAATTGAAAGATGCATGTTTATGCAGTATGCAATGATTGGAATCATTAAAGCCTCCTATTGCTATTATCCTTATGATAAATGTCTATTTCTAAGTGAGATCCGTTTCTTGAGCATCAAGGAATGGTAAGTCTATTATCTACAATGTCCTGAGGGTATTGAGGATGAAAAAGCGTCATCCACGTAGCGAATCTAAATTCTAGGAAACTATGCCAAACTTTGTTTGAGGGCAGCTTCAAATTTACCCATGAACAGGTTAGCAAGCTTTTTTATTATTTTTTATTGTGGTTTTTGGTATTTGTAGTGTTGCCTTAAGAAAAAATTGAAAGTCAGAAGATTGTTTACATTATTTTTGTCAATCAGATCATTGGCTTCAAGAAATCCTTAATTTGATACACCCAATATTATGTATTGATTGAGCCTATGGTGAGTGGAGTAACGATAAAATAAGGAATTTTCTTTGGTTACCAAATTGTTGCTCCATCCCTTAGGGACACTTCCTCCATTGTTTAATAAACTCGTCATCACCATCTAAATCAAAATTTTTGTAGGGTGGTTAGTTGAAATCAACACTTTTGTACAGAAATTAAAGGTAATACACATCGCTAACATCTTTTGGTCTACTGATACCAACACCAACCATAAATTTATGTCCAAAAAGTAAATTCCTTCTGAGAGGACAAGTAAAAATTCAGGAAAAATTTTATTGGGAAAGAATCTTTAAACTTGAAGCTATTTTCATGCATTGCTCTCACCCTTTTTAGGTACTTGTGATAACGTGGCACAAGATTTTGTATTTTATCTTCATATAAAGGTTATAAACAAAAAGTAGTACCATATCCTCCTTGTTGCCAATGTTGAACCACCAAAGGTCAATATTAGGTGCGAGAAACAACAGGAGTGAGTGGGGACTGCATGGAAGGTAAGAGTGTGTTCGCAATGTGGTTTTGGGAATTGTCGTGGATCAAAACAACGTATTCCTGGAGGCAGTTGCCTAAACTCGTCGCAGTAAACGTAGTCCATTCGTCTCGTGATTAAACATTTACCAACATTGCCTCAAAATACTGTTGAGACGGTATTTCGATTTGTCAAGACTTCAATTTTTACTGTCGATAAAGTGTCCCTACTCAATCGATGACGTTTTGATTCGGAGGTTTCATAAGCCTCGCATTTAGTATCGTATCGTTTAAAAAACTCAAGTCCACTTCCGTTACCCTTCTTTTCTTGTTCTTCTGTAGGGTCTTTTAGCATCCGACGAGCACAAAGTTTTGTGCAATTGCGTTTTGAACATTTTCCTTTTGAAATTTAGGAAATTTCATAGAGCGAACAGCAGAAATTGTAATCTAACAGTTTGCTCTTCCTCTTCTTATTCTTTTTTTAGTCGAAGAAGTACTATAGCAACTACTCCATTATTGGACGCAGTATGGCATTAAAATGATTTAATTGTCTTGTAATTATCTGACATTTTCATTCTAAAATCGTCATTAAAAAATATTGGAAAAATTATTGCACAGGTCGGCAATAACACGTGAAATCGTTGCATGATCTTAAAAGAGTAATTTTGTTATAAAGGAAAGCAACGCCTAGTCGGATAATTTCGTAAAATTGAAGTATAAAATTTTGCTTCGACTATACGCCAGTATAAGGTTGATAATAATAGAGTATTTTACATGTTTATTGAGTTGAAATGGAAGCTATTTAAAATATCCCTAGGCGAACGTTGTCAGCCCTGCGCCCTTAATACAACCCAATGTGCTAACATACCTAACTCGGTTTACTTGCGGAAGTTTTAATGCACAATTAAAATACTGTTTTCGTAATTTCATTAAGAAAACGTTTTGCTGCTAAATAACAAGATAGAATTTTCGAAATTTCTTTATAAGACGATTACGTTTTTAATTACATTTAAAATTTTCAGTAGCGTTAAGTGTAAAAATAGTCGTATAAGTAAGTAATAAAAGAAACGTTTCGAGAAAACATGGCAACAAATCGAACGAAACAATAATACGAATATAATCGGCTTTAGTTAAACTAAACATAATTCCGTTAAGTGGTAAAATCTGGACGAAATAGGAAAAATGGCGAGATTTTCTATCGAGTGTACCTAAGTCTACCGAATTGATTGTCAAGTGTTTCGCTACAATCTCAACTGCTTCTTTCTGGCCGATGAAAACTATAGAGAAAATACGTTATACTGCATTTCGTTCCGGCTTATTGTATATCGTAGTATATTGAAGAAGGATAAAGACGGGTTCGTAGATGGAATAAGAAACAAATTGTGTTAGGTTCATTATCTACTAGCCCGAAGCGGTACTGAGGCTGCTTTTCCGGTATATTACAGCGCGTCATATAACCCCAAATCGCTAAACGATTTATAATGGGAAAATGCATTTTCCGATACTTTTGACGCGATAGCGTTTCTTACGAAATAAAGGAGTCTTTTTTTCCTTTCTCCTCTTTTGTTTCATTTAATGCCGGACGTGTTTCAATATAACAATACAAAAGCTTGTATAATCAATTTTTATTATTAAGGGACGTCCGATCCTATCTCCTTCATTAAGATATTGAATTCGTTTTAGATTACGATTGGAAATCTTAAAATCGTACCATTCTTTTTTGAGGATAGTCATTAATTCTAATAGCGCCCTTTGGGGTTTCTGATTACTTTTCCACAATATTGCACATTTATTATAACTGTATAACTTTTATGAACCGTTACTTACTTCCTTAAACAAATTTAATGTCACGTTATTTAATGGCACAAGTGTAGGTGGAATATTGCCTATACGCAATATTCCGCCTACCCACATGTGAAAATGCCAATTTCTTTATTTTTTCAAAAAATTTTGTACGACGATAGGAAGAGCAAGCGCGTTTTTCGCCTACTTTACATTTTTGTCGTTCAGCCTCTGAAGCAAAGTTATTCCCTTGATTAAGGACCAAGGAAATACCACGCTCATCTTGAAAGGAAATTCCCACAAATCGCCGTGTAGCCTACCAGAAAATATTGGGGAAGTGTTTTCAATTCCATGTTTAGAAATTTGGGCGTTTGAAGTCTACAAAGATCACGTGAAGTTTTTGGTCAAACTATACTATTATTCATTCCATGGAATCGATTGTCGAACAGTCAGAGACAAAATCGAGTGCAGGAGTATAAATCAAAAAACATGTACCTACCTACTTAAATTTTAATTTTAACATCAATCATTAATTGCAGAAAACTGCAAAAATAAAAAAACTACAATAGAAATATATTAAATCCGACGCGTTTCGATAGCAAAATTGTAATCATCAGCGAACAATTAAATACATTTATTAGTTTTATTAATTTATATATTTTTCTAAAAGTGTAGGTAACCCTTAGTACAGTTGGGGTCCTAGACCGGGTCATTATAATATATTTTGCGATAAAAAGAGCAGTGGTAACAGAGAAAAAGCAAAAGCAAACTGCTGGTTTCTTTTGAGGGACTGGCAACATGTGGACAACAACATATTTTGTATTTTCTATTTGAAAAACATTTTTAAAGGTATTTAGTATTTAAAATATAAGTGATATGTATTTTACCCAGCCCTGTCCAAAACATCAAATCCAAGGGAAATGCAAAAAAATCGCATTAATTCTTTTTCTAACGTTTAAGTTCATTCCAGGTGAAGGCAAGATTGAGTTCCGCTAATATATTAATATTAACCAACATCTACTACTGTATCGTTTAGAAGAAGCTAGAAAAAGTAAAGGAAACATCATACACACTGATCTAATTCATTAAATGTCCTTTTGCTGGAAAAGGAGAAGGGTTGATTACTTGGCGTCACATGGCTATTCGTCAGAACACCAAATACAAGGGAAATGCAAGAAATCGCATTAACAGCTTCTATTAATGCATTTTCTAACGTTTAAGTTCATGCCAGGTGAAGGAAAGCTTCAGTTGCCATAATATGTTGATATTAACTCACTTATCTTACTGTATCGTTTACAAAAAGCTAGAAAATGTAAAGGAAACACATACACACTGATCTAATTCAATAAAAATGTCGAAGAAGAAAGAAAAACCACACTCTGAATTTACCGGTCGATTTCTCAGATCATAATGCTCAGATTTTATTTAGAGAAAAATAAATGAGAAAAAATTATTTACAATGCGACATAGTATTAATCAAACAGGTTAAATGTCTTTCAAAAATTGCCTTAAAAACATAAACTGTTGCTTTCTATACAGGGTGTTTTTTTGGGAGCTTTAGTTAGACGTTTCTGGGAAAGTTTTATAGGTAGCTTTCTGAAAATTTGCACTTAGGGGTTACTCAGAAAGCTGAATCGATCTAAAATATTTTCAAAATGGCAGCACTTCCGGAAATGCCGGAAATAGTTACTAACTTCGTTATTTTAAATGGCAACCCATATTTTTCATTACATTTTTGGATTCTACGTGAAATTTCATAACCTTTGATATAAACACGTCAATATCTACTTACAAGTTATGGTTTTTAAGTTATTTTCATTTATTTTAAAAAAATGGCGAATGGTCCTTTAAGAATTCATTACTTAAAAACCGTTGCAGCTATGGCAACCGAGTTTTTACCAGCGCATAGAGGAAGAATAGGGCTTTCTTTTGGTGTACTTAAAAAAAAGTTATGTTGCGTACGACGTCACCTATAGGGTTCCAAATTTAGGAAAATTCCATGACTGAAAACTCAGATTTTTTAAATGAAATGACCATTTTCTTACTATTGCATTTGATAGAGAATCAAAATGGGCATATTTTGGTAATACATGTTCCTATCCCTATCTTTAATAGTTTCTGACTTATTCTCATTTCATCGCCTTAATACCATTTTTTTCGAATTTTTTGTATTAGTCGACCATGACATGAACCATGGCAATCGAATTTTGAACAAATCAAGTGATACTAATCCGTCACCTGTTATAGGTTGACATAAGTTTTCCAATAATCGGAAAAAATGGCTCGCAATGGTTTTAAATATTAAGATAATTGTTATTTATGGTGAAATGAACAGAATCGCGTCACATGCTGATGCTTGTCATACATTCATTGAGAGATATCCAGAAAGACCGCGTCCTAGTGAACGTACATGACTTTGTGTTTCCACATTTATCCAGAAAATTTGAATGCAGAACATTCTTTGGAAATTTTACGCAATATTGTTCCTGCAAAAGAAGATCTGCCTCTGCAGGAATATGCTGAATACTGAATCACAAGTCATAAAAAGCATTTTTTTAAAATAATAATAATCTAAATAACAAAGTTAAGACGTCTAGATGAACGCGCAAGACGATTGATTATTTCTTCGGGATGACAGCTGTAATCTCAAAATTAACATTATTATTCTTATTCTTTGTGTTTAGAAACAGTGATTGACCCTTTAAGGAAAATTTCAGGGGGGGGTTTTAACCCAAGAACCCCCCCCCCCCTTCGGTACGCGCCTGGTGTTTGCTACATGAAGGCGCTCATTTTGAGCATGTGTTGAAGAAGCCAAGGTTTTAAATTGATTTGAAACCTATAAGAGGTGACGGACTGATATCACTTGCTTGGTTTAAAATTCGTTTGCCATAAGGTCATGGCCAACTACTAAAAAATCCGAAAAAAAATGGTATCGTTGCAATGAAATGAGAATAAGTCAGAAACTATTAAAGATAGGGATAGGAACATGTAATACCAAAATATGCCCTTTTTGATTCTTTATCTAATGCAATAGTAAGAAAATGGTCATGTCATTTAAAGAAACTAAGTTTTTAGTATTTGAATTTTCTTGAATTTGAAACCCCATAGGTGACGTCGTACGCAACATAACTTTTTTTAAGTACACCAAAAGAAAGCCCTATTCTTCTTCTATGCGCTGGTGAAAACTGGGTTGCCACAGCTACAACGGTTTTTAAGTAATGAATTTTTTTAAATAAATGAAAATAACATAAGTAAACCATAACTTGTAGATATTGACATGTTTATATCAAAGGTTATGAAATTTCACGTAGAATCCAAAAATGCAATAAAAAATAGGGGCACCCATTTAAAATAATGAAGTTAGTAGCTATTTCCGGAATTTCCGGAAGTGCTGCCATTTTGAAAATATTTTAGATCGATTCGGCTTTCTGAGTAACCCCTAAGTACAAATTTTCAAAAATCTACCTATAAAACTTTCCTGGAAACGTCTAACTAAAGCTCCCAAAAAAACACCCTGTATACTTAAAGACATGTTGACTCGTGTGTCGTTTTGCAAACAATATTCTTTAATTGCTTCCCACTGAAAAAGCACTAACTTAACAAATAGCAAAAAGAATTGGGCTACGAAAGGAATTCGGGTATCCAGCCGAACAAAAAGGGAGCTTTACTACAAAGCACGGGAAAACCCTCATCTGAATTTAATGAAATGTAAACGTAATAACACAATATTTAAACAAGTTATCAATAATGCAAAAAGAATTCACTCCCAAAGGACTATATTATGAAATCGTCTTATAAAATTAAAGAGACGAGGCAACTAATCCATAACTTAAGTAGGCAGATAGGTAAATAAGCTTTCCAAGATATCCCATTACGATACATCATCGATAACGTCGTAGAGGTGTCGGAAATGTTTAATGATTACCTCACATCTGTGGCGCAAGAAAATAGAACAAAGATTCCATCAAAATCTTCCCCTACAAAACCTATATTTGCCTCACTACATTCATTCTTTTTAAAGCCGGTTACATAAAACGAACTCTACAAAGTACTCTATACAATACAAAAGCCTGCGGGCATCATAATATTCTGATCATGATTTACAAGGAGGGTTTTGATCTTTAAACTTAGTTTTTACTACCGGGGTCTTTCCACAACATGGTAAAGTTACAAAATTGAGAGCATTGCATAAAGTGGGATCCAAATGGGATGCCCAAAATTACAGACCAATATCAATTTTAAATTCCATTGCCAAAATGTTTGAGTCGGCGTTAAAGATTAGATTGCTCGGGTTTTTTGAAAGTCATAACTTGCTTAATAACTCACAACATGGATACAGGTGAAACAAGTCAACAACCACAGCTCTGCAAAGTATGATGAATTATATACTTGACGCACACAACAAAGGAAAAGTTGTGGCATCGATAAACAGTGACCTATCGAAAACCTTTGACTTAGTAGACAATGATCTGTTGATCGCTAAACTACATATGTATGGAATAAGGGGCGTACCATTAGATCTGTTGATTAGGGAGCGCTATCAATATGTAGCAATCGATAACATTCTCAGTTCTTGCCAGATTATAGAAACAACAACCGATTTGAAGCAGATCAGCTATGATTTCAACAATTATGTACCTAATTTAATAGTTGCACTCAATAAAAGATATTATTATTATTATTATTATTATTATTATGTACCCCAGGGATCAATTCTGGGCCCAATACTGTTTATCATTTTCATGAATGACTTGGTCAATAATTTTAATACAGAATACAAGATTACGACATACACAGATGACACAAGTGTAAGTGTCGCCAACAAGGTTGATTTGGAACGGCATCAAAACATCGCTTTGTCAACACTCGTTAATTGATTTAGTGCCAACAAATTTTTAATGAATGTGGCAAGTTTCTAGGGGTTTTTCTGGATCAGAAGCTGAACTGGCACGAACATATCGAAAACCTTAAACCAAAACTACATTCATCTGTCGAGATGTAAGAGTTTCTGCAATCAAAAGGCACTACTTCAGGTTTATTTGTCTCTATTTGAATCAAAGATTAGATACGGCATATTTTTATGGGGAAACACAAATCACAAGTTAATAGAGAGCATCTTTAAGATACAAAAAACGCCATTCGCACAATGTTTTCCTTACAGAGAAGAGACTCTTCCAAGCCTTACTTTGAGAACCATTGAATAAAAACTGTAAGTATAAAGTTGGGGCAAAGCAAAAAGCGTTGCACGTCACGAGTATTATATACATGTCAACAGTGTTGTCATAGGATTAAAACGAAATAGAATAAAATACGAAATGGGAGACAATAAATGACAGATGTCCTTGGTTGCAACATTGTAATTTTATTTATGATGCTGCCAACTTGTAGAATTATTTTACCCTAGAATATTACCTTTAATGACAATCCAAAAAATGAGTACTTACATTGGTACCTACTGTTTTCACGTCATATGTCACGTGCAACGCTTTTAGGATTGCCGTGACTTTAGGTACGCTTTATACATTTCGGAATGCTTAAATTGCGTTTTTAAAAATAAAAGGACTTTTACACTAAATTCAGACCACCACAATTATAATACAAGAACAAAGAATGCCATAAAATAAAATTTAATTAGCTTAAAAAACATACGTTTACTTACGTTGCCTTACATAACAAAGAATCATTTTTCAATCATAGCATCAAAAGTAAAGTCTATAATACTTCATATTTGCAGATGGGCTTAAGGTTCTACAATGACCTTCCCGAAAAAATAAAATGTGTCGCAAGTTTTAACCAGTTCAAAAAAGGAGTGAGCAAAGTTTTAAAGAAAATGGTAATATATTCTTTGGATGATCTCTTCTCGAATGTTTCAGATGCTTATATTACTTATATGTTATATGTATATATATATACCTTTATTACATATTACTTATATGTTATATATGTATACCTATATTTTATATCAATTAACACGTTTTCTAACATTTAAGTTCATGCCACGTGAAGCAAAGCTTCAGTTCCGATAATATACCTACTGTGTCGTTTAATAGTTGTGCGGATTATTCGAAAAGGCCATCACTTATCACCATACCTAGGCAGCTTTACAGAAAAGCAATAACAGAGTTTTTTAGCGCAAATTGGAATTTTGATTTGAATAACACGTACTTCCAGTAAGATATTTTAATATGCCATAAGTTTTCATCTCGTATAATTTCTCCATTTGGATACAAAGATCAAGGAACTTTTTCTATTACTTATATTATTAATTTAAAGAAATTGGAAACATTGAATTTTTTATGTTTATTAAAATAAAAGCTCTATTTTGCAACCTCTATGTTTAGCTCTTAACAAATAGTACTCGTGCTGTCCTTAAAGTACGCATGTTCTTGCAGTCACTCTGGTGTTCCTTAATCCTTTATTCTATGGAGCGCCCTGTTTGTCCCATGCAACAAATTCCACCTGACGTCTTTTGCCGATGGGAATCCCTGCCCAAGGGCGTTCACTGTGGAGAAGACGGTTTTGATGATATGCTTCATCAAGACTTTGCCAATTTTGTCCGTTAATCCACAACTGTAAAGAAAGTAAATGCTTTGTCCATGGGGCGTTCAGGTTCTTTTTCCCTCCTCGACTGTTCAGCTCGTTGAATGAACATCTTGCAGCTAAAGTTCTTAACGCCGTCGCTTTTTGAACTGGGTGATGATGAGAGTTAGCGTGTAGGTAGCGATTAGTATGTGTGCTTTTCCTGAACACACATAACGACGCGGTATAAGCCGAAAACTAGTTATTTTGACAACCAATACCATTTTATCGCCATAAGTATAGAAACACAAAATACCCTCTCTTCAAGCTTAGCATGAATATGAGGCTCTTCTTACAGTGAAGTGAAACCATGCACAAGGCTTTAGAATGCACAGTTTGTATCAAGAATTCAGAATTGGAAACTATTTTAGTAAAAGCATGTAATTTTTAAGACATAAATCGCATAATTATCATCATTACTCGATACGGCCAATAAATAAGCCATTGAAAAGGAAATAAATAAAATTCTTAGATTTTTGGGTTATGAAATTCATTTCGTTTATGTATTCTAACTTCTTAACGTATTATTCTTCTTAATTATGCGTAAATTACCCCAGGTGCTTATGTAAATGAAAATAAAACAGTAGTTAAGCATCAAATTGGTGTTATTAAAATGTTTGAAACCAATCAATTTTACGCTTTTCCATTCTTAGGAGTTATATGCTATAAGCATAGAGAATGTACATGCTCTATGCTATAAGTCATAAATTCTATTTAACTGAAATTTAATTTGGTTTATAATAATAACTTCTAAATTAGAATAAAGAAATAAATCATAATGATTTCTAAAAACAATTACTTTTTATAAGATAACTTCTGCAACAGCCGCTAACATTTTATAGTGCTCGAATCGGTTTATGATCCAAATCCCATGAGACCAATCATCTTTAAACTAGACTAGTCGCCATATTGAGTCATAAACCAATGACAATTAGCTATAAAACGGTTATTGTGTCACCACCAACCAAGAAAACTTTTAGTAGAACTCAAACTCATACCTTCCATCCAACTTCTTATAATAATCCAAAGAGAGATAACACTAGCTCATTTGGCAAGACAACCAAACGAATTCGGCTTGCACTTTGCAAGATGTTACGATCCTGGGGTACGAAATGAACACAAGGAAAAAGGATTTTATTACAACGAGGAAATTGCAAAACTTAAAATTGAGAAATTAAATAATAAGATTTGTCCTTTCATTCATTTTGTTGATAGACGAAACTTTTTTTTTTCAAAATTCGATGTAGAAAAGTAGGGTTCGTAATTTTACTTTATTTTAAGGCGGCTATAGAACCGCAAAACAAATTTAAAATGCTGCGATTCTCTCTTTTTATGTCCATATCTGCATAATCAAATGATTCCGACGAATATTTAAAATAACTGCCGTTTCAAACAAATATTTTCATAAATCTGTCATCGGTGATTGCCGTTCCAAAATTTATTCGAAATAAAAGGAAACGGGGGAGCTCAAACATTGAGATTAAGGATTTGCGGGATATGCGAAATTTTTCCTCAGACTGAAAAGTTTACAAGTACTTTGCAAAACAACGATATCGTTATTCCGTTCGTCTTTTTTTTTCTGTATGGATAGATATGAGACGGTATAAATTTTACGTTAATTGCGGCGTCTGGATGTTTATCCCAACTCCATCTGTACGCTTAAAGCTCCCACTATATTCAGATATCTATATTTAGAGTGGTTAAAAAAATCAATAAAGCGGCCAATCGAGCACCTTGCGCCACCTAAATGTTGGTAGTATCACACGATTCAACTTTTAAGTATTTGCTACAGATGGTGATATTGTTTCAGGTATATTTGAAAAGATCCAAAACCTCCAATTTACTATTGTGTGATTAACACAAAAAAAACACGACGCTCACACTAAGTAGCTTTATATTCAGGGTGGTAGCAAAAGCTCAGGTAAGATTTTAATCCGGTCTTTTGCGGCTTTAACACGATTTCGGTACTATACTTAGGATAAGGGTTGTACAAGTTATTTCGCTATCAAAACAAGGTACGTTATGTTTGAGAAAAAAAAAGTTTCATCCCTTTTGGTGAGGCAGTTGTGTGAATGTAACAGGATTAGCTGTTAAGGTATTTATGTCGACTTCTTTTTCGGTAGCTTCCACTGATTAATTTGCCTTCAAATTTGTGAAAGTATGTGTAAGCTTTTCCGGTCTTTTTAATAAAGGTGTAGGATTTTTGTCCGTCAATTATTGTACCGTAAAACAGCTTCAATTTGCAGTTAAATCCCTTGTCTGAGTTTTCTTACACCAAATTTTTTAAAAATTGTCGAAACTATTTGGACGGTAGGTACTCACTTTTTTTAAATAATTAGGTACCGATTTCTTTAAATATTATTATAATTATAATATTGTTCTACATTTTCCTCCATCTGTGTTATTTTAGTTCACACTACGCATGACTACCTACCCAATGTGTAAAAAGCTACGTAACTTCTAACCCTTGGTACTTGGTAAAGAAAAGATCGAAATTTGAAAATGATTGGGCATCACAGAAAGATGTTATGTTTGAATACTATTTGTTTTATAAAAAGAAACTCGAGCTTTTTACACAACTTTAAGGGTAGTTTTAAATAAAAATATGCTAGAAGCATGATAACTAACAATAGATAACCTTTGTGGGTTTATGAAACTAGCAACAATCTGCATATTTTGATAGAATCACAAATGTCCAATTGTCCAAAATATGAAGGTAGCGATCATTTTGTATGGTGAAAAATGCGAAATATTCGTTACCGTTATGAAAAAATAATAAGGTCAGAATATTTTTGATTTCTACACGAAGAACGCCTTGGAAATATCAACTAAGTACTGTCAAGCAGAAGAAAAAAACGAGCATTTCCAACGTATATCCTCTTGCTCGAGTTTACTCGGCGAGTGACTGGATCGGAGTCAGCTAGAAGCACTTATGACGTTTACGGAGAGAAACCACAACACGAAAATGATGTTCTTGTTTCAAAGATGGCGATGGAATTTTTGGTTTTGGACACCACGCCGAATTGTGGTGTGGAAAAGTGTACAAAACGCCGAATGTGATCACAACGCCGACTGCTAGAAAATGTTTGCTGTACTACACCAACTATGCTCGCATCACCATAGGGCAACAAATGCAATTACATAGTTGGTTTCAGATAAAATATAAATAAATACCACGCGAGAAGAGCTTGTTATCTACGCTGACCATAGCAAACTCTTGCGAGTTGCAAGGCCTCGCCCGAAACAGTGACTAGGTTTAGAAGTGAATGAATGGGAAGAACACCGCCACCGTGGTGTACAAATCTTGGTGTGACAGCAATGTAGAACCGTGAACTTATTCGACAATTTCTACGTGACATAAGACTACCGCCTTGAACAACTGAAAAAATTACATCAAATGTGGCCTATTATCTCCACGGTTTAATATACATCGATAAAAATACTGACACTTTTTTATAAGTACACTATGGCAAAGCCCGCACATGAATCTAGATGTGACAGTAAACCACTTAACAGTTATCGGGGGCGTGGTTTTGAATCTGCACTAGTTACAGCCAGGGAGGTGGCAGAAGACGTTAGCCTTTAAGACTACGAGGCCAAGACGGAAGAAGAAATGTTTGATTATGAATCAAATGACGAGACTCCTGAACTCACCAAAAGATACATTTAAAATTGATTACTATGCAGTTGATAACCAAATCCGAACCAAGATTGGGATTTTTAAAGCATCATGAAAGTACGTTTGGATTTATGTACAAATTTATAAACAATGCCTGAAAAAGAACTAAAGGATAATTCTCAAATCTTCAAGTTGCTCTTTCCGTAGGAGACCAACATGACACAGAAGGCATGGATCTGTTTGAAGAATGAAAAATATTTTCACATGTGATGATTGAGGAGAAGCACAAAAAAGAACAAAAAAGAAACTGAACAAACTGGAATTGTAACGAGAAGTACACTACATCTGTGTGAAATTTATCTAAACATCAGTGCTGCACTTAGGCTAGTTGCTACCATTCTCTGCGGCGACCCAGAGACCTTTCTCCAAATTAAAATTGATTACAACCTATCTTAGAAACACCATGACCAAAGACAAGCTCTCAGCACTCGCCATCCTGTCCAAAGAAGATGAATTTGTATCTAGTTTGGATTTTAACGCACTAATAGAAGACTTTAGCCAGAAAAAGAACGAAGAGTTCATTTTACTGTGGTGTATTTTAAAATTCAACATTACAAATTTAAGTACTTAATTTATTTAGCTTTTTTTATTCCTAAATGGTTTGAATCATCTGCCTTTGTATCTTTCAAGTAAAAACTTGTCGTACAGCCACTACTACAGGGTGGGGCACGGGTGGCTCCCACATTTCAATGATTAGGTGTGGGGGAATGGGCCATTCCACAGGGGTGGGGTTGGTCTTGTTTGGAGGGGTGGATGATCTAGTTTTCAGTAGTAACCATGCCGTGGACTGGAGCGAAACGTGCATTTGTTATCGAGAGTTTTATAAAAAATGGTGAACCGTTACTGTGACATGCTTGAGAATTTTGTCAGGCCTAAAATCGAAGAATTTGGTCAAGAGCATGATCCACACAGCTTCTGGTTACAGCAGGATGGTGCCACAGCACACACTGTCCGTCGTTCACGCACTTCAGGAGATGTTCCCTGGGAAGGTGATCTCCTTGCGAGGCGGTTGAGTGGCCCCCGCGCTCTCCAGATTTAAGCCCATGCGATTTTTATCTGTGGGATTACCTGAAGACCGAGGTTTTTAAAGTTCGTCCTAGAACCCTGGATGACCTGAAGACTGCAATTGAGGAAGAAATCGTGCAGATAACCCTCGCCACACTCGAGAAGATCATGCGAAACTTCCAAGAAAGGCTCAATATGTGTGTCGCCCGCCAAGGCCATCATTTGAAGGATATTATTTTTAAAACGTAGCTTAAAAAACTATATTATATAACCTTTCCAGGAAATAAAACGTTTTTGGAATATATCGTTTAGTTTTGTTTTGCCAGCCTTTTGAAATGTGGGAGCCACCCGTGCCCCACCCTGTACTACTACTACAATTTATTATAATATTTATAAAACAGTTTCTATCTTACAGCATTAAAAAAATGCTCCTTTGCTGATTTGTTGATATTTTTGCTGGTTTGCTAAACGTCATTCTGACTCTGGTTTTGAATTTTTTATAACATCAGTGGAAACTTAAGGCATTACGGAGTTAAATTAAGAAAATGTAGCAATAATTTATATACAAGTTACCATTTCAATTCTTTTTCACAAAAGATAATTCCACTTCCACATATAGATATAGACTAGCGTATACATTATTATTTTGAAACAGCTAAGTGACACCTGAATTGTTTTAAAGAAGAACATGCACACTATAAATTCAGTTTCAAGAATTAGAACATAAATGGATTTATTCATATTTAGGCCACGAAACTGGCAAAGTGATAATGTCAGAAAACATAAAAAATTTAATAAAAAATGCATAGTTTTGCCCCTCTATATTACAAAATTTTCCGGGGTTCTCTCGGAAGAGTGGTATTCCATATCCCCTCAGACCCCCAAAAGTAATGGCCTCGCAAATCTCAATCCGCACACTCTAAATAAAAGCAGGTAATTCCACTTTTTTTTTTATTTAAAATGTAACCCAAAGCGTTTCGACACTGGTGTCATTATTACGGCTAAGGGTGGTAATTTTCGCGGTCCCAATAATTGTCAGTCTAAGCACAAGAATTATTATTTTTACCCCAAGAACTATTTTTTCGACCCCTGCTTTTTAATTATTTTGGTCCCAATATTTCTAATTCCAAGAATTATTATATTAGCCCCCAAAATTATTATTTTAATGCACAGAATCATTCTTTTGGCCCCAAGATTTTATTCATTTTGCCCCATGATTTTATTCAATTTATTCAATTAAAAAAATATATACTAAACCTACTTCTAACCTAAGCGTTTGAGTGGCAATATACGTTTAGGTTCGCATTCTTTTTAGTTTCTAATACTTCTACAAAATAAGTAAATAAATAAAATCTTGGGGTAAAATAAAAAAAATCTTGGGGTGAAGTGAATAAAACCTTGGGGTAAAATGAGTAAAATCATGGGGTAAAATGAATAAAATCTTGGCGCCAAAATGGGGGCTAATATAATAATTCTTGGGAACAAAAATCTTGGGACCGAATTAATTAAAAATCTAAGGTAGAAAAAATAATTCTTGGGTTAAAATAATAATTCTTGGGCTGAGAATAACAATTCCTAGGATGCACAAAATAATATCTCTTACGGGTAACAGATTGTGACAAATTAAAATTAGGCAAGAGTTGCCAGATACAACCTTAAGAAAATCCTTGGTATTCCAATTAAAAATGCAAAAAAGCGTTGGGTTACATTTAAAATAAAAAAAATTTAGTGGAATTACTTGTTTTTATTATTACAATCTCTCATGGAGTTGCACAAAATCAGTTTGAAGAATATTAAAAATACATATTAGACTTATAGATCATGATCATACTACTACTATTTACTTGTAATCTTTTCAAAAGTTTCACCAACTCAAAAAGGCATTCACTACAGAAGAGAGGAATGGGCAGAACCAATCAGACTTTAGAAAACTATCCTAGATAAATTTAACTTATTTCAATTGGTTTAAAGAAATCAACGAAAATGCATGTGAAGCTTCACACGTATCTATCCTTACTAAGATGAGGAACCCACAATGCAGTATCAACAGAAGCCTGCAAAACGATTTGTGTGATCAACAACAATAAGATTGTTATTTAGCCTGAAGATGACGTAATGTCGAAACATGTCGTAATTATTAATGTAATTTAATCAACATCAACAAATAATTTTCAACTTTACTTTTCAACAATTTTCTTATTAAATCAATCATGGGGAAGGCTGTGTGAGTTTCATTTCAACTGTTGATTGTTATTATTTAGATACAGGGTTTTTCAACGAAAAGGAGCCACCCTTTATAACTTCTAACAGAATCAAAATTTGAAAAATCGGCGATACCCGTCTATAATAATATCGAGGGGGACACTTTTTGACATAAGTTTGAGATTTCATACCTTAACCCCCTGGGTCCCACAAACATACCCTTAATTTTTTTAAATGGCAACATGGGTCATGTGATACGTCATTTGAAAGGTCTTTTGATATCTTGCATTACTGCGTTTAAAATTTTAAAATCGTTCAATTCGTTTGTGAGATATTTTAATTTAAAGTTTTAGAGAACTGATATAATTTTCTTCAAAATGGTTGTTTTTTATTTATTTTTTTGCTTTTATAGTCAAGATAAATTGATACGAAATTCATTGTATTAAACTTTTTTTTATTTACATGGAAATAAAACTTAAAATAAATTAAAAAGTCAGTAATACTTTTATATTGCATTATTATAACGACAAATTATATCAGTTCTCTAAAACTTTAAATTAAAATATCTCACAAACGAATTGAACGATTTTAAAATTTTAAACGCAGTAATGCAAGATATCAAAAGACCTTTCAAATGACGTATCACATGACCCATGTTGCCATTTAAAAAAATTAAGGGTATGTTTGTGGGACCCAGGGGGTTAAGGTATGAAATCTCAAACTTATGTCAAAAAGTGTCCCCCTCGATATTATTATAGACGGGTATCGCCGATTTTTCAAATTTTGATTCTGTTAGAAGTTATAAAGGGTGGCTCCTTTTCGTTGAAAAACCCTGTATAATTATATGGCTATATTAAAGCACAGATGAGGTCACATACCGTGGAAAAATGTAAAGTATAATAAACTGTAATGCATTAAATATAAAAAGAGCTTTACAGAACAAACTAATCAATTGCATTATAACTTTTTAATAATGAACGTGCATGAATCTATTTATACGAGGAGCATCCAAAAAACTATCACATTCAATAAGTGTAAAACAAAACCACAAAATTGAAAAGGAAATGACAACAAGGAGAAGGAAAAAGTCCACCAATGCAAGAAAGGTTAACTCTGGTAGGTTTTAAACGTCAAGTAGCCGGTTTCAGAGCCACAAACCTACACAGACCCTTGGATCTCTAAAAAAAGTTTATAAAGTCATAATCGAGTAAAGTAGGTCATAATTTATTAGTAGGTCAGCGAAAATTTTGGATTAAAAGGTACGCTGTGGCTGTGTGCTGTTCTGACATCTCAATTCAACGTCCCAATCTTCTCCTCCAGCAGTGTCTCTGCGGTAGGGTTATTCTTGCCCCCCCCCCTACACGAGTATGATCAAATTCAATATTGAAATCATAAAAGATCCCAAGCTTGAAGTTTCTCAGCCAAATGATCAGAAATATGAGAGTTAATCGAACTAAATGAGAAATTGATAAATACATAGTCCAGTTAGCTTCCTTTTCTAGCAGGTATTATTAGTGGTTTTTATATTATAACCCTAAGAACTTACGCATTCGCTCCAGTGTTTTACGTTCCTGTCGGGCGTATCGGAAGGAACATTGAAATCCTGAATACGATACCTTCAAGGTCAGTAATAAGTTTCTAGCTGAGGTTCACGTACTGTGACAACTACAAT
The DNA here is from genome assembly GCA_036250285.1 of Pyrocoelia pectoralis. Classification (NCBI taxonomy): domain Eukaryota; kingdom Metazoa; phylum Arthropoda; class Insecta; order Coleoptera; family Lampyridae; genus Pyrocoelia; species Pyrocoelia pectoralis. The sequence goes on from CM070076.1 coordinate 2,607,984, forward strand.
ATATTCCTTCGAGAACGTAGAGGTGACTCCACAGTGCATACCCAAACCATTCCTTAATAATAACACACCCTCATGGGTATTATTTTTTGCAATAATCAGATGTCACCAATCAGTCAAATCCAAAGCGATTCAAGCAAGTTCCGGGAGACCAAAAACTCTAAATCCGCTATACCATCAGGGATAAAGTGATCGGTAACTTCTTCTGCACTTGGATTCGGATCAAGGCGAGAAACAGGAAAATGTGTTTTTTAACAACCCCCTTTAGGGAGCAATCGGTGCCAGACAGACGTACTTGGTACCTTAGCTTTTCTATTGTTTCCTTTCCACTGTTACCAATCCTGTACATCGATAGGAAGGTGTGGGATTCCGTCGCACTCAATAATGCTGTTTACATTAAAACAATGTGTCGTCACGGGTTTTGTTTATAGGAAATGTCACTTTTAATTCGATATTTTGTGTTATTCGGGTTATCGGGTTATACACGGTTTCTAACCGTCAAGTTATACTGATTTCAACATAGAGCGCTCAATTCGTTTCTTAGAGGTATAAAAATACATAATATATCTTGATTATAGACAGTAATAGCCGATTAAGCGGCTTTTGACACTATGTGTCATAATGAAGAAGAGCAGATTGTGGAATTACTTATTATTATAATTGCCAAAGATAAAGCAATTTGTATATTAATTAACTACAAAACATCTGCTTTTTATTCAAAGCGTGTCCACTTTACAGAAATGTCTAATCTTAATGGATGCCATAGAATTTATTCTTCTGTTTATTGATCTAGAAGATGAAGAAAATTTATATTCATTAACTTATATGTACCTTATCAGAAAGAAAAAATAGGTTCAACAAGCTTTTTATAAACAATTTGATAAGTAAAAATAATTATCTTGGAATACGTCGGATAGAAATGAATATTATTACATTGTGTTTCGTGCACATTGTGCTTTGTGCGAATCACGCATTTTAGCATTTTGCGTTATTGTCATGGGCGAAGTTAGGTGAACAGATCTGGGGGGGCTCAAGTCCCACTGATAATTGAAGAAGTATGTATAATATGTATAACGTATATAGTTTTTTTAAGATGTTTAGGGGGGCTAAATTGAAGTTTGGGTGGGCTTAGCCCCCCCCAAGCCCCCCCCCTAACTTCGCCCATGGTTATTGTGGGTCCGTTTTCCTTACAATACGTCCCCAAAAACATGGAAAAAGAAATTTTAATTGCAAGCAGGTCATAAATGGTCAAAGTTTCCAAGTAAGAAGTAATTCTTTTACTTAATGTACCGGCTACCTGATCTTTGCTTAAAACGCCTTTGTGCCCAAAGTCTATATTGTATACATAACATAAAAGTTTTCCCTAAAATGGCTTACAAGTTTGATTTTATGGACACAGAAAAGCGATAAAACAATATTTCACCTATGCAGTAGTGTCCATATAGTGTGATAAGCTGATAATTGTTGCTACTGCATAGCTGGTTGACTGTTTTATAATTCTTCTTTTTCAATTAACATGCTCATCAGGAGCAGTTAAGGATTTTGTTAAATACTGATTCTATAGGTTTCTAAATTAATGTTCTATTTTTGAATGAGAAAGAAATATATTTATTGTTACCAGAAATGTCGGGGGGGGGGGGGGGGGGGGGGTATTGAGAGGTTTTCTTGTTGATAATGAAATTTTCGATTGTGTTTTTATTTTAATTCTATACTATAATGTATAATCCACTGAACACAGTACATCCATGAAACGTTTCTAAATGTTGCGTAAGGGTTACAAATGAAACATTCCTAAAACACAGTACTGGTACATTCCTTTCGAAAGCTAATAAATGGTAATGTCTAATAAACGGTTCAATTGATATGTTACATAAAATACAAAACATACACATTACACCACGAACGTTTTGGATATGTATCCAAAAATACTTCTCTGTGATGTATTTTTTGGAATGTGATAACGTATAACATTTTAGAAACGTTAAAAGTGTGATGTTTTATTTGAAACAAAATAGTCGTGTTTCATTATAGACCAGTGCAGTTAGGTTTAAAAACAGCCCAAAAAGAGAAAAATTAATAACAGCACGGCGCTAGGTGGAAATGATAGCAAAAAGTATGTAGAATTCGGAAAGAAAAAATGCAACACGATCAGAGGGGGGCGGGGGAAATGGGAGGGGGTTTTAGATGGTACACACGGTTTTTAATTATTTACAGCGAAACTAAGCCTCGTATCGAAAAACTTTAAATGGAAAAGTTGTAGGTATTAAAAAGTTCTACAACCTTTGTATACAACATTTTTTTACATAACCTCAAAATTTCCTGGAAAATAGAAAAAACCGCGTTTTTCGTTTTGAATTTTTTTCTCCGGTGAAAATGAATATTTTTTCACCATGTTTGGTGGAAACATACCTTTTTATGTCCTAAATAAACTGGAATTTTTTCAAATAAAAATATTAATTTTTACGTCCTACATTGCTCGAAAACTGAAAAAAGTATCTCAATTTCAGTCAAAAAGTCTGGTGTCAAAACTCAATTTTTTTGGCAATTTCCGTGTCGTTTTTTATTCGTTGAAATGTGTACTTTTAGATGGTTTAATGAAAAATTGGCATCACTATAGAAAAATTTGCCGAAAAATGCGAAAAACTGAAAAGACGTGATTTTCAAACAGAATTTTTGTAATTTTCCTTTATATGTAATTATTTATTACAATTTACAGTAAAAATCCTTGAAAATTATAGCATTTATTGTTATATCAATAAATAAAGCAATTGCAAACCCTTAAAGTATGGAAAGTTGCAAAAAAACATGAAAATATAATTATTTATCCGAATATTATTCATTATTGTAAGGTTTTACGTGGTTTCATAAAGAAAGAATGGTTACTGCAATATTTTTCCATCTAAAAAAGTAGATTTATTAAAACATTAATTGTTTTATAAAAATTTACATTGAAAATGTCCAGCTTGGTTGGAGCAGACTTACTCCCCCTTCCACTTGCAGGATTAGGGGTTCAGCCTCGTCAGTACATCGTTTTGAGTCAGTTTTGGCCTCTTTGATGGTAGTTCTTCATCTCCGGATTCGTAAAAACTGTCAGAATCTGTGAAACTGAATGCAACAATAAAAAATGTGGCTGTAAGAAGCACAGGTTGAAATGTACACATTTATGCACTAACTGTGATAGTTCTGAAAAATGCTGCAATTACGAAGAACTACCATCAAAGAGGCCAAAACTGATCCACAACGATGTACTGACGAGGCTGAACCACTAATCCGTCAAGGGGAAGGGGGAGCAAGTAACAGTTTTTACGAATCCGGCGATGAAGAACTGCCATCAAAGAGACCAAAACTGACTCACAACGATGTACTGACGAGGCTGAACCCCTAATCCTGCAAGGGGAAGGGGGAGTAAGTCTGCTCCAACCAAGCTGGACATTTTCAATGTAAATTTTTATAAAACACTGTTTTAATAAATCTACTTTTTTAGATGGAAAAATATTTGAGTAACCATTCTTTCTTTATGAAACCACGTAAAACCTTACAATAATATTCGGATAAATAATTATATTTTCATGTTTTTTTGCAACTTTCCATACTTTAAGGGTTTGCAATTGCTTTATTTATTGATATAACAATAAATGTTATAATTTTCAAGGATTTTTACTGTAAATTGTAATAAATAATTACATATAAAGGAAAATTACATCTTTTCAGTTTTTCGCATTTTTCGGCAAATTTTTCTATAGTGATGCCAATTTTTCATTAAACCATCTAAAAGTACACATTTCAACGAATAAAAAACGACACGGAAATTGCCAAAAAAATTGAGTTTTGACACCAGACTTTTTGACTGAAATTGAGATACTTTTTTCAGTTTTCGAGCAATGTAGGACGTAAAAATTAATATTTTTATTTGAAAAAATTCCAGTTTATTTAGGACATAAAAAGGTATGTTTCCACCAAACATGGTGAAAAAATATTCATTTTCACCGGAGAAAAAAATTCAAAACGAAAAACGCGGTTTTTTCTATTTTCCAGGAAATTTTGAGGTTATGTAAAAAAATGTTGTATACAAAGGTTGTAGAACTTTTTAATACCTACAACTTTTCCATTTAAAGTTTTTCGATACGAGGCTTAGTTTCGCTGTAAATAATTAAAAACCGTGTGTACCATCTAAAACCCCCTCCCATTTCCCCCGCCCCCCTCTGATCGTGTTGCATTTTTTCTTTCCGAATTCTACATACTTTTTGCTATCATTTCCATCTAGCGCCGTGCTGTTATTAATTTTTTTCTCTAAAAATATTATCTGCACTGGTCTATTACGGAATTGTGTTTAGTAGTGTTGTACCAGAAACCTTATCACTTGAAACATATCTTAACAAACGAAAAATACGCATTTCAATGTGAATGTTTTACATATTTATCCAAAATTACAATTTAGTGTTTAATTGGAACGAAAAATATCCGTTTCGAAATAGTAGTTTACGTAACAAGTCCCGAAAGTGATCTTTTACTGGACAAGTGGGCAAATTACGGGGCGAGCCGCAGGCGAGTCCTGCAAGCCTGCGAGTCCAGTAAAAGCACTTTTGGGACGTATTACGTACAATATTTTTTTTAAAATCGGCCAGAAACGGGCAGAACAATTGACCATACTAGGCCGGAAAGTAAAAATGCGTCCGGTAAAGTAAAAATACGTCCGGTAAAACTTTTACCGGACTATCACAATAACTTTCCGGCTCGGTCCGACAAAATGACATTTTCTGGCCTAAAAATAATCCGAAAAGTACTACTTTCTGGCCGATTTAAAAAAAATAGATTTACTGATGTGCTACTATAAATAGATGTATAACATGCACGTCTAAATGACTTATTTTCCAAATAGTCGGTAGCTCAGGTGGTTTTCGTGGCTGTTGGCTGACTCCTAAATGGACGACCGATGTTCGAGTCAGTCCTACTTGAAGCAAAAGGTTTTTTCAGCATCACCAATCTCCTCCGAGTCTACACGAAGCGAATGGGGGCCCGTGGTGAACGAGCCACCGCGATACATGGGGCCCTGTAGGATCTGCGGACTGGGGAGAGCCCCTCGGAGCAATTGGGGCCCTCGGTGCCGTAGTTTCTACCACATCCCAATTTTTTATACTCCGGTATGTTCCAAGTGAAACATATATGAGACATTTCAAGTATTGACGTATGAAACATTAATTATAAGAACACATTTCTCCTACATATCAATAAATTACTCTCTGATATGTTGCAAGAAACATATATAAAATGTTTCGATGTAACGTTTTTGTGTTGTTTCAAATCTAGGTTAGAGTCCCTATAACAATCTAGGTTTCTGAAGGCGGACATCTATGGTACGTGTATGATACGTTTCTGTCGCTGTTTCGGATATGTTTCATGTTTCAGAGATACGTTTCTAAAACATTTCAGAAACGTTTTTTTGCACTGTACGACGTTCCTATTTTCGCCTGTATGTATGTATGTCCGTGAACTCCTCATTTATTAATAATCTATTATTCCCTCCAAACTGGCACCAAAATTTTTATAATTTTTGGATGGTATCTACTAAAATCATGAATATCGTCACCCCGAGCAGACCTATAGAGGTCATAAGGCGGGGATCATGAGTTGTTGCTGTCGCGTTTAGCGATTTACATCAATATCATACAGACATAGTTCTTTTAATTAAAATTTGAAACTTTGGCTAAGATCTCGTTATTTTTGCAGTTTACTAGAAAGAAAATTTAGGCTTACGAATACACGTAAACTCGTATTGATCCAACTGTATAAGTTCATGTGATATCCGCAAGAGAACGCTCAATTTAGCTTTCGTTAAGTTAAATTTTGTCAAAGGTTTGTGTTGAATTGAACATCGAAATCTCAATAAAATATCGTCTAAAAGAAGAATTCAGGTACACTTCATGTGTATTCTTACGCTCTACCACAAAGTTTCGTTAAAAATATGATATAGCCGTGTTCCAAAGACAACAAATTAAAAAAATAATCGTTCACTAATTCAAATCTTTAAAAGAAAACTATAAAGTTCAAATTTTTGTCTTCCTTTTGTATTCCTTAAGTTGTTAAAGACTGTAACTTCGTTATAATGTCTCACACGAGACAGTTTTATGAAAGAGCGCGTTATTAAATGTTCGGAAAGTTACGGTAGAGCTAATTTTAATTTTATTATGGAGATATATTTACATATATGTAGGTATTTTATTAACGATTGTCTTATGGATGCGTATTTGTAACTTTACGAGTTTCTTATTTATAGAAATAATATAGTCATATTACATGAAACGATGGATTACTTTTGTGTTTGACGGTTTCACTTCATATCATCTTCAACTCCAGTGTACAGACAAAATACGGTTATTGCCAAGTTCATGTATAAGCTAATAATCTTTTCAACATTAAATGGTAGTTTTATGTAATTTTTCTTATTATAGGCCAGTTTACTCACTTTTATGTCAAAATTTATGCAAATAGCAAACGTGTCTGATGGGTAGGTAATAATTGTAAGAAATCAGAAGAAGGGCAATGAAGTGAATTATTTATTAACTAAATGAGTGCTTTAAACGTCTATTCAATTTTACTTAAGTTCAAGATCAAAGTGGTATGAAAAATTAAATTCTTTCGCACATACGTGTTTTGTTTTGACTGAAGAAAAACTCGACGAGACCACCAAAACATTGATTTTTTTTAATATTTTGGTGCAGCAGAAAAAATGTGTGTTCTACTAACACGTTTCTTGATGTACATATTTTATTTCATAATTTTTATAATTTATGCAAATTATGGAATTGGAACATAACATCAAAACTAAATAATAAACATAAATATTCTCTTGCAATTACTCGCAATTTGAAGCCAAAACAAAAATATTATGGACTATTTAAATTATGATCATCAAGAATGTTATTCCTGAAAGGGTAAGACGAAAAATAAATAAAGGCGGCTTATGAGAAACATATAGGTAAGTTATGTGGAATAATCAATCATAACCGATGGCAAATGCTTCTGGGGGCATATGCATTTTGGTCGTTTTCAAATGGTTTTCCAAGAGCGTTTACACTGTCGTGTTTTAGGAAAAATCATGGTACCATGGAAAAGAAATAGTGCGCTTTTCCCCAATTTGTAATAAGACAAAGAACACAATTTTGCTCAAGAATCATTTATGCATTAAATTTCATAACTGTCTAACCGTTTGATGTACGTTAGTTATAAAAACTCGCAATAACTCAGATAAATTTTATGTAAAATCGAGATCACGTCAAGCCTTTTATTTTGTGTAGGTAAATGAAACTATTATTATTTGTCTGAGTTTTTAGCAACGACCTACACTTACCTACATTTGCAGACCTATTACTGTCCTTTAAAACCCTTAAAAATGCTGCATTAACATGCATCCCTAAACAAAGAAGCGCCTTGAGGTTGTGCAAAGAAAGTTCTGCGAATACCTTCATTATAACATAAATGGTACTTCTCCAGTTTAACATATAAAATCCCCCCCCCCCCCCCGAACCCTTCTAAACCACCTAGCATAAGGCAACAAAATTTAGAGAGCTGTAATAAGAAATGAAAACCTACTTTTTTATGGATAAATGACAGCTAACAGTTTCAAAATGGTGACTGAATTAATTTTTTAAATAGAACAGCCCGTAATCTGCTCATAATAACAGCCGTTAGAGTTTCTTTCTTTAGCATAAAGCTTTGGAAGAAAGATAATTTTCGAATGTCAGAGCTACGTACAGTACAGTGCTGCTGCATTTCAAAACCCACTAATCTAAGGTATTACCACAGAATAAAGCACAAGTGATTGTATTACCTTTATCTGCTTTAGCAAAAAAAAATACAATTATAAACCCAACACTATAGATTTTTTAGTTAAACAAAGAAACTATAACCTATCTATCAACATCATCTATCCAACTGAAACTTAGGAAGAAAATGTTAAATACATTTCACTCCCATACTTTGGTAAAACTTCTCAGAATTGTTTTTAGTATTGCAGCAAGTACAACTTAGAAATCCAAGAATTTGATGTCAAAAGAGCTTTTTTGAACGGGGATCTTGAGGAAGAAATTTATTTAGAAATTCCTGACAGTGTGCTTGTTGACAAAAGTATTGTATTAAAATTACATAGGTCACTCTATGGACTGAAACAGGCTTCAAAGTGTTGGAACAAAAAATTTACTGAATTTTTTAATTCATATGGTTTTGTTCAGTCACAAGCTGACTAAAGTCTTTCCGTCATAAGTTTGTGGGTATCGGATTAAAATTGTGAAGTAAAGAAAAGCTTTTCTATAGTTGACTATGCTGTGGACCAGATGTATAGTTAGCGCGCGCATTTAGGTATCTTATATATAACCTTCTACACAACAAACTGGACGCGCCTGAACTAATATCACTAATTAGTTTTCACATTCCGAGGCGTAACACTCGTCAAAATGTGGCGTTTTACTTACCCACGCCTCGCACAAATGTCCTACGCAAGTCACCAATCATACACGCATGTCAACTTTGGAATCAGCAGTGTCCTACACTAGACATTGCCGTTTGCACCCCGAGAGACTTTATGTTAGCCCTTCTTTGATTATTTAACCGGTTTTGAAATTGAATATGATTTTGCATTTGATTTTGTTATTGCTTTTGGTTTTGTTTCGCTAGCTTTATTTACATTAATTATTTAATTTTTTAAAATTTTTTTTTTATTGTTTATATTAGTTATTGTACTCCCTCTTTTGTTTTAGGTTTCACTATGTTTGTTTTGGTTAGCTTATAGTACTAGGTATAAATGTTTATTTTTGATTTTTATGTTGTCTTGTCCTGTAATTGGAATTTTTATTCTGTTGGGCAAATATATATATATATTATTATTATTATTATTATTATTATTATAAAAGTTTAGTTGGTCTACAATACCCTGAAGTAGTATGCAGTGACTCTCAAACAATTGTTGTATATTATTACAAACTAGAATTTTTTTTCTTTTTGAGTGTTTTGTTGAGTTGAGGTAGCTAATAAAAAGACATTTTCCTTATTGTCCTAATATAGTTAATGGTATTTTAACTGCTCTTTGCATTTTTGCCCAATGAACCCAAAACGTAATTTGAAATCTGTAAATATTTTACTAATGATTAGGTAAATGAAATCGAATTAAATGTAAATTAGTGGAAGAAAAGTCACTTTCACAATTTTATTTTGATAAAATATACAGTTTTTACATTATACACCTATCTCATTAGATGATAATCATTAATTAACTATAAATTAACTTTTAGATAGGTACGTGTGACGTTTATAAAAATATGAATGAAAATTACATTAAAACTATCTAATAAACATTTTTGAAAACATCATAATAAGAAGATAAACCTTCAAAGTTCTTCTTACTGTTAGAAAAAAATCATACAAAATAATAAAACAAACAATACTAACCTATTCAGAATCCGAAAAAAACAGATCGGAGTCATCACTACTGCTTTGATTCAAAGTTATTATTAGAATTAGAATTAGAATTTATTATTCACCTTTTGCGCCATTCCCTCGAATGGATAAGGTAAGTCACATATATAACACATTATACATAGTTACATTACATATAACACTCGGTACATACATTACCAAATAACATGCAACACAACACGTTAAAACCTAATGTTCTAAATATTCCTTTACCGAATAATAGCAGCCTGCTATTAAATAATATTTAAGGTGTTTCTTAAATTTCATGACCATATTGTAGTGCAAGTTGGTCCACAACGTAGACTTTTTCTGCATTACAGAAATGGGTTTTTACTTTTGAAAGAAGATCAGCTTTGAGATCCATATTGTCATATTCAATATTTTTGCTATCCAAGAATTTTCGAATTTCATCTTTGGAAGTATTTGCTGTTGGTATTTTTAGTAGAAGTCTAGAGTGGTAAGAAGCATTGTCCATAATTATTGTTGATGGCTCTGGTAACACTTTTAACACCCTCTCTTCAAACCATTCTTCAAAAATTTTTGCGTTCATATTTTGATGGTAATCGTCGCATTTTTTAGTTGAAGCAAAAACTAAACTGGCTTCTGGCAAAAAGCCCTTTTTGTTGCCCGCATGTATTACAATATACCTTTTACCAGTACTAGCACTACTATTTGAATAACAGTGTTTCGTATCATCCTGCCAAGAGCGCTTACCAGAACTTCCTTTCGAGAATATCCATGTTTCATCCAGAAATACCACTTCTCTAGGTTTTTCTGAGCGCATGTTTTTCATATATTCTCTTAAGAATTTCCATCTCTTGGTTACTATATTAGCTTGCTCGCATAATAATTTTCGGTTGTTAGTTTTTTTGAATCTGAATCCCAAATGTTTTAATAATTTTGCGAGTGTGGTCTTTCCAATTTCAAGAATATTCCTTTGCGATAATTTATCTTGTAATGATTTTAGTGTCACAATTTCTTTGCCTTGTACATTTCATATATTAGGTCTCTAATTCTTTCTTTTGTTGGCTCAGGCAAATCCAATGAAAACCGATGCAATCTCTTCCTTTTATTTTCTTTATTAATGTCGTCCTGTGTATCCAATTTGTGTATATTTCTAAGTGTACTCATACAAATACCACACGCACTGGTCGTTCGTTGTTGTACTGCTAGCAATGATAATAACGGTCCCATATTTTCCTTTTCGCGCGTGAAATAATTTTCAACTTTTTTTACAAGATTACGTTCAGCTGGGCTTAAATGTTTTCCACTAGGAAGATCCATATTGTTTTCTTTAACTGATCGATTTTTGAACTAACATGCTTTGAGCTGTTTTACCCTATTTATAGAAAATTTGGAAATTATTAATTCATTACGATAATTACACATTCTATTGCTAAGTACCTATAGGTATCTATTAACGTTAATGTATAGTTAATTAAGGATCATCATCTAATGAGATGGGTGTATAATGTAAAAACTGTATATTTTATCAAAATAAAATTGTGAAAGTGACTTTTCTTCCACATAATTTACATTTAATTCGATTTCGTTTACCTAATCATTAGTAAAAAATGTACAGAATTCAAATTACGTTTTGGGTTCATTGGGTAAAAATGCAAAGAGCAGTTAAAATACCATTAACTATATTAGGACAATAAGGAAAATGTCTTTTTATTAGCTACCTCAACTCAACAAAACACTCAAAAAGAAAAAAAAATCTAGTTTGTAATAATATACAACAATTGTTTGAGAGTCACTGCATCCTACTTCAGGGTATTGTAGACCAACTAAACTTTTATAAGATACCTAAATGCGCGCGCTAACTATACATCTGGTCCACAGCATAGTCAACTATAGAAAAGCTTTTCTTTACTTCACAATTTTAATCCGATACCCACAAACTTATGACGGAAAGACTACTGTGTATATGTCAGACATGTTGAAATATCAAAGTTGTACTGATAATATATGTTGACGATGCTCTCATAGTATCGTCAGACATTTAAAATTAAGTAATTGAATTTGTCATATTTTGTAGGCATAAAAGTATATTCAGGTCTGATAACTGTACACAGGGTTTTTCAACTAAGTGTAGCCACCCTTTATAATTTCTAACAAAGTCAAAATTTGAAAAATCGGCGATACCCGTCTATAATAATATCGAGGGGGACACTTTTTGACATATGCTTGAGATTTCATACCTTAATCCCCTGGGTCCCACAAATATACCTACCCTTAATTTTTTTAAATGGCAACATGGGTCATATGATACGTCATTTGAAAGGTCATTACTGCGTTTAAAATTTTAAAATCGTTCAATTGGTTTGTGAAATTTTAATTTAATGTTTTAGAGAACTGATATAATTTGTCGTTATAATAATTAATATAAAAATATTACTGACTTTGTAATTTATTTTAAATTTTATTTTCATGTAAATAAAAAAATTTTAATACAATGAATTTCGTATCAAATTACCTTTCCTATAAAATTAAATAAAAAAATTAAGAACAAACATTTTGAAGCAAATTATATCAGTTCTCTAAAACTTTAAATTAAAATATCTCACAAACCAATTGAACGATTTTAAAATTTTAAACGCAGTAATGCAAGATATAAAATGAGCTTTCAAATGACGTATAACATGACACATGTTGCCATTTAAAAAAATTAAGGGTATGTTTGTGGGACCCAGGGGGTTAAGATATGAAATCACAAGCTTATGTTAAAAAGTGTCCCCTTTGATATTATTATAGACGGGTATCGGTAGAGCTGATAGAACACTGTGAGAAAAACAACAAACACCTCATTATAGGGTGTGACTCAAATGCTCACCACACCACGTGGGGGAGCACTAACGTCAACCCTAGGGGTAAAGCACTACTTGAATATTTGACAAGCACTAACCTAGAGATACTCAATCGGGGCAGTGAACCTACGTTCGTAACTACCCGAAGTCAGACTGTGATTGATCTCAGTCTGGCCTCAGTGAGCATCTCAGACCACATAATGAACTGGCGGGTTACTCCAGAAGCGACAATGTCAGATCATAGAATGATTTCCTTTGAAATGAACCACATGGGTGAAGTCCAACGGAGTTATCGCAACCCCAAAATAACGGATATTCCCCTATACAAACATCTCCTTGGGGAGAAACTAAAAGGACACCCTTCTGAGGGACGTCTCTTAAGTCCTGCTGACGTGCAGGACGAAGTTGACCTTCTGTCCAACTCCATTATGGGGTCGTTTGAACAGGCCTGTCCCCTGAGAACTGCTAAGACGCCCCACCACCACCCCTGGTGGTGTAAGGCGCTCGATAAACAGAAAACTCGGCTGGGAAAACTGTTCAACAAGGCAAAGAAGGACAAAACCATAGCCGGCTGGGAAGCCTATAAGGCAAACCTAAGGCAATACAAAAAGGACATTAGGAGGCGTCAGAGAGAGGCGTGGAAGAGCTTTTGCGGCTCTATAGAATCCTCCTCATCTGTATCCCGCCTAAACAAAATCCTAACCAAGGATCAGCACTACAACCCAGCTAGTCTCAGAAGGGAGGATGGTTCCTATACGAACAACCTGCTAGAGACGGCTGAGGTGCTGAAAGACGCACACTTTCCCGGAGCTACCACTACGCCATACCCTATCTGGCCAGAGGCAGCCCCCTCTGTCCCTACGGGGACTGACTGGGCGGACGCCGAACAGATGGTGGATGTGACGAGGGTCACCTGGGCAGTGAAATCATTCTCATCATTCAAATCACCAGGACTGGACGGCATAATACCAGCTCTCCTGCAATGGGGACTGGATGTTATTGCTGCTCACCTAGTGAGAATCTATACGGGCTGTATCGCTTTCAGATACATACCAAAACAATGGAGGGAGGTAAAAATTATTTTTATCCCCAAACCTGGCAAAGGTGACTACTCCACACCCAAAGCTTATCGTCCAATCAGTCTAATGTCTTTTCTTCTAAAGACACTTGAAAGATTGTGCGACAGACACATAAGGGATACGGCGCTAACACGATTTCCGCTGCACCCTAACCAACACGCATACTCTCCAGGAAAATCTACAGAATCAGCCCTGCACTGTGTTGTAGGGCTGGTTGAAAGATCGTTGGACTCTAAACAGTCCACACTGGGAGCATTCATAGACATAGAAGGGGCGTTTGACAAAACAACCTTCGAATCAATAGAAATTGCCTTACGCCACCATGGCATAATAGAGGTCGCACGCGGCTGGATTGTGCAGGGACTCTAGATTGTGCAACTGCTGAAACTCAGAGCGGTGCACATCAGTGTCGGCGACAAAACACTCAGGTGCACAGTAGTGAGAGGATGCCCCCAAGGTGGGGTGCTGTCACCACTTCTGTGGAGCATAACTGTAAATAGCCTCCTCTGTCGCCTTAACGACAACGGCTACTACACCTTAGGTTATGCGGATGATCTATCCATCCTAATAACCGGCAAATTTATGGGTACTCTGTCCAGTCTGATGCAATCAGCTCTCAGAGTAACCGAAGAATGGTGCAAGGAACACTCCCTGTCCATAAACCCGACAAAAACGGAGGTAGTTCTCTTCACAAGGAAAAGGAAGATAGAGGGCCTTCGAGCTCCTCTACTCTTCCGAAAACATCTCCAGTTTTCAGGGTCAGTGAAGTATCTAGGTATTACACTTGACAATAAACTGAACTGGAGCAAGCACATCCACCTTAAAGCGGAGAAAGCAAACAGGGCTTTCTGGCAATGTCGCCGCGCTATCCGAAGACTTTGGGGCCCATCCCCAAAGGCTATCCTGTGGTTGTACACCGCCGTGATAAGACCTATGTTCTGTTATGGAGCAATTGTCTGGTGGCCTAGAACCAGACTATCCACAACCATAGCACTGTTCAATCATGTGCAAAGATTAGCTTGCCTTGCATGCACAGGCGCAATACGAACAACTCCCACAGCCGTCATGGAAGCCATTCTGGGTCTGCCTCCACTGGATCTCCACGTGAGAGAGCAGGCCACTCTGGCAGCCTTGCGTCTGAGAAATAGGGGGTTGTTGAACAGAAAAGGCACTGAGGTGGGTCACTCTCGAATTCTTGGCGAGGCAGTCAAGCGACTACCTATACTAGAAGGACGATCTGACTCACTCATACCTCGATTTATACTAGGGAAAAACTACCACATCTTCCTTGATGTGGAAGTGGCATCCCAACCAGACATATCCATCTTCACGGATGGATCCAAAACAATGGAAGGCACAGGTACAGGTGTGTACTCACAAGAACTGAACCTCCATATCAGCCAACCACTAGGCAAAATCTCGACTGTCTTTCAGGCAGAGCTAGCAGGTATTACGCTAAGTGCAAAAACAATTCTTATGCACAGCATAAAGAATAAAACCATTAGGATCTCCAGTGACAGCAGAGCTGCTCTGCAGGCACTAGATCAATACAAACTCACCTCTAGGCTGGTTTCCGAGTGTCACCAGGCACTAGAGCAAGTAACTAACAGCAATACCCTTGAGCTTGTATGGGTTAAAGGGCATGCTGGAATAATAGGCAATGTAAAAGCCGACAAGTTAGCCCGACTGGCCTCAAAACAACCGTTTTATGGTCCAGAGCCGGCTCTTCCACTTACAGTATCAACTGTAAATAACCTAATAACTCAGGGCACCCAAGCCCAACACAGGGCTAGGTGGAACTTGATGTTAGACTGCCGCCACGCGAGAGAGGCCTTCAGAGGACCATCTCGCAGTCTGGCGCGCTTTTGTACAGGGCTAACCAGAGGTAACCTGCGGCTACTTGTAGGTATACTTTCTGGACACTGCAAACTTAACAAGCACATGCACCGCATGGGCCTGGTAGACTCACCATCCTGTAGGGGATGCTACACAGAAGACGAGACGGCGCAACACATATTGTGTGAATGTCCCGTACTTGTCGAATTAAGACGATCCATGTTGGGAGAATCCTGGCCGGACATGGCTAAGATTAGAGCCGCTTCCCCGTCCAGCATCCTCAGGTTCATCTCACGTGTGGGATGGCTTGAGTGACGTTGCGGGGTCGGACGACTCTAATCAGGGAGGCAGCACAAAGGGCCCGAATAGTTGGCCTAGGTGCACGTGGGTTCTCCCACCCTCCCATCGAAATCCAGAATCCAGAATCCAGAATCAGACGGGTATCGCCGATTTTTCAAATTTTGATTTTGTTAGAAGTTATAAAGGGTGGCTACTCTTAGTTAAAAAATGATGTATATTTACATCAGGGAGAGTACATAGAATAAATTGTCAAAAATTTTAATATGAGTGAATTCAATCCTACATCAACTCCTGTTGATCCTAATGTTGTTATATGTAAAAATTTTGAAGAAACTACTTCGAATTTTCCTTATAGCGGAGCTATTGGCTCACTGTTGTTTCTTCAGTGTCCTGACCTGATATCTCATATGCGGTGAACATGTTGACTCGTTATAGTCCAAGAGCTGGCTGCAAAAAAGCTGGCCTATCGAGTAACAGGATGAAATTACTCTTAAAACATAGCTTTTGTACAGTTAAAAAAGAAAAAAATTGTCTGTCTTGTTAAATCTTGTGCTAATACCTAGGCAGAAAACTTTTTTAATTTTTTTTGGCACGTTTCTGTACCTATCGAGTAACAGCTTCGAACTATAACCAAATTATAGTTTAAACATAACTCTATAAGAAAAATCATTGCTGCCTACGCCTAGTTAAATCCTGTGCTAATGCCTAGGCAGAAAACATTCTCTTTCTCAAAGTATTATGACACCACTAATACAACTATCATAGAAGTACTTAGGGATAAACAAGGAATCGTCTAATGAACAATTATAATGAATTCGATAAAATAATTTAAAATATAAAATATTTAGTAATAGTATACAGGGTGTTTTTTTGGGAGCTTTAGTTAGACATTTCTGGGAAAGTTTTATAGATAGGTTTTTGAAAATTTGAACTTAGGGGTTACTCTGAAAACCTAATCGATGTAAAATATTTTCAAAATGGTAGCGCTTCTGGAAATGACGGAAGTAGCTGGAAACTTGGTTTTTTTTAAATGGGGACTATTGCATTTTTGGATTCTACGTGAAACCACATGTCTGATGAGTTAACTAGGTACATATTACAATTTTTTACGTGTGTGTTTATTTAAGTACAGTGTGTTCTAGGCGGCATACGAAGTTTGCGTACGGGCGGCAAAACATTAAATCCGTCTCTGGTCGCAGCCTGTGAGTCTGCTAAGGAAATATTATGGTTACAGCAACTGTTAATGGATTTAGTTAGATGAAAGATATGATTGTATTAAGCTATATGTTGATAATCAAATACAATTTTATTCGAGAAAAAGTGAAGAATGGTTTCATAAGTACATCCTAATGTCCCAAGTAAGAATCAACTTGCTGATATATTAACAAAGCCATTGCTCACTGAATCTTTTGTCTTTCTAAGAGAACAAATAATGAATAGGTAAGCTGTAATATTTAGGTATAGAATGTTTTATGATGTAACATTTTAGTAGGAGTGTTAGAGTTAAAATTTTGATAAAATAGTCTAGATTCTAGATGGCTGTACTAGTGTTCTAATGACAAGTGTTCTTACTGTGCAATTATTGTTAAATTCAATAAAACAAGTTAAGTGATAAATCTCAGTTTTTATTCATAAATCAAACCCATCCTTAATTATTAGTAAATTCTTTGTTTTTTATTGTACTTACATAACATATTTGGAAAAAATTGGTTTTCAGACAAGGTAGATATTTGACCGTTCCTGGCGTATCCTGCAACTACCTATGGACACCATAATAATCAAAATTGGCGTAACGGTTTGAGTACTAAAATTATTCTCCATTGCCACCATCTTGAATCATAAAGGAAAAAAATTTCGAAATCTCTTAATCAACTTTCTTCATAAAGTGAGGGTTTTTGATGTTGCACTAACAGCTAAGATGCTCTCGCAAAACATTCGAAAACGTAAATATATAGCTTACGTTAAACCAGACCCAACTGCAGTTCAAAGCTAGTCGGTACAACCGGGTACAACCGACCACTAAATCTTAACTAGGGAAAAGTGTTATGGTAAAGAAATGAAGTGTAAGTTTTAATTTGTTGTATTATTTTACACATTCTGTTTTTTGAAATTGTAATTGTCATTGGTCACATCGGCGAAAGAACATTCAGTATTTTTCAACATTCAGTGTTGTGGTTTGTAGTACTTCATATAAACTACACAAATGAATTGAATTTGAAAAAGAAAGTGGCAAACATGGTAATAAAAAGTATTTAGTGGCTGATATAAAGTTGTTTAAAATGGAGTTGTCTCCCTGCAGTTAATTAAGGTAATTACTTGCATAGGAACATAGTGTCGATTTCACTACCACAAAACTTTGGGCAGGTAACTAAAATTAAGTTTGAGACGAAATTTTTTGAGATTAAAATGATACAGGTGAGATAAGATCAAAAGATTTGCATGTAAAATATTCGTCGTAGCTGATCAAATAAAGGTCAATTAGATATGACCGCCGCGGCCGACCGCCTTTTGTTTTGATTAGTTTGAGTGTAATAAAAGGTAATCAATTCGTTTTTTATTTTTTTGAAAAAGAACGGCTCGTTACTGACGTGTTTTGAACAGGTAAAACGTAAATCGTTTTATAAATAAAATAAAGCAAAATTTTTGTCAGAACTCGTTCGCTATGGGAAACTAAAACACATATTTAAATAAATAAATAAAAAGAATTTCTGTCGGCAGATAACGTGATACCCAATTTAGAATCGGTCGGCATTGTCGATCGATAACAAACAATCGCACCACATCTGAAATGCTAATAAAGTCGCACAAACAATAACATAACGGTCCAGCGCTACCTCTGATGTGTCGAACATTAAATTACATTGCCGATCACATTACAAAATCTATACTTTTTTTTGACTAACTTAAACCGAAATTGGCGCTCGGGTCAAATTCGTTACCCCTTAAATTGACGAATCTATAAATATTTAATAAGGCGGGTTTGAACCAAAAAAATTTTGCATTCCGCCCGCGTTTATAATGATGAGTAATTTTTGTTTAAGAATTGTAAACAGTATACCAGTTAAGGTTACTATATTTAGTAATAATATGCGTAAAGTACGTGAAAATATTATATATATCGAGAAAGGAGTTACCTGGTCCGTTTTGAGTAACGGCGGCGCTAAACTAGGCACTGACTCAGCCTCTCAGCATTCTCAAAATGTACAAAATTTAAATATTTGGACATTCTTACCTGCATAGCTTAGTCACGTTTATTTGTGTTTAAGGAATTACATTCATTCTATTTACACGCCATGCACCATTCGAAACAATACAGTAATTTTTCCTATTATGAAAGCATTGTAAGCAAGCAGCTCTCCTTAACTACCCCATAACGGCCATAACCACGTATTTAATGTTTCTGCAATGTTTCTCAACGTGTGTTGTAAAAGTGACATATAAAAGATATTACAATCCAGACTTTATCATTGCACTTAAGCTGTGAATTCAAAGCTTAAGTAAAATTTATATCAATTGCTTTGCTTTGACAAGCAAGTACCAATGAAAATGTTCGGCTTCATTTTGATTATTACAGTAGACTATACAATGTGCTTTATGCAAATCTATTATCGAAAAATGTTGTTTGAATGAAGTGAGTGTGTCAATACTTTGTTAAGTACCTAATTACGTAGGTACTTAAAAAAGAGTTGATGCAATATTGATGCATTTTCTTACTGTATCAATGTATTTTTGATCCTGTGCAATTAAAGTTGTCATGCAAATATTAATGTCCCTTTTCATCCCATTATGGGTAACTTTTCCAAAAATCCTCCCGCTGTGGATATACGTGCAGCTTAGGTTGCGCGTTAATATTTTAACACCCCCTTATAGGGACAGTTTTGAAGAATTGATAAGTATATCTTTGTTTAAGTCTTCATTTCTCCCAATTTTTTACACTATAACCACAGATTTCCGTGCTATGACCGCAAATCTTTTTATATATATAAATTTCACCACCGGTTTTAATGTTCTAAGGGTCAAACGCTGAAGAGGCGTAATTATTTACTATAAATAATCTCTGAATTTAATTGAAGAATGTTTGCCACAAAATTCAAGTAAATACTTTCACTGAATAAAGTTTTGCATGCAAACGACGTTAATACCTCATTTCACCCCTTACAAAAATCTTTCTTTATTGGATGTATAGTATTAAAGTTTTAAGTTTCTAACCCCAACGCCCAACGGTTTAAGCTGTGCGGTGATAGATCAGTCAGATAGTCATTCAATTTCTCCTTTTAGATATAAACTTACCTAAAATGTCACATCCTAGAAGCAAAACATATTTTTTGTAGGATATGAGCATTCTAAAGCCTACAGACTTTTTTATTCGGTAACTTATAATGTCGTAACAGCGTGTAGTGTAACTTTTTTGAAACAAGGGATGCTGAAAAACTCTTTTCTCGTCGATTCAATTAATTCCAACCCTAAACGCGATTCTAAAGATATCGTGTTTCTTCGAATCTTGCAAGAAAATGAATTGGAAAATTCTGAAAGCTGAGGCTGAACAATCAGCCTCGAGTCAAGACCAGATTGGAGATTCAGAAAGCTCTAAACCTTCGAGTGAAGAAAATGAACATGACCAATTTGAGTCTTCATCAAGTTGATATCAACCAAGCTCGGAAAAAGAGGACCCTGAAGCAGAGTCCGATGAGACACGCTACCCCAAAAGAACACATTTTCTAACTAAAGTTGTACCTAAAGGAAAGCATACCTTTTGTACAAAGGGCATAGGTATTAAAAATTAAGTTTTATTCACCTTTGGGATCAAGGGAGTGTGTTAGAAATATTTGTATGTATTTTAATGGGGGAAACAAAAATGTTAATATATATCTGTCAAGTTTATGTAAGTTGCTCTTGCCGTCTGTATTTTTTAATGTTGTGTTAATATAAACTTTCATTGTTACACTTATTGTTTGTGTTTGAGTGTACCTCTGCTTATAAATTAGGAACATTCTAATCTTTTAGGTTTCCCTGCTGAAATGTGAGCATAAGCAGTGAAGCCAAAGATTCTCAGGTATAATTGATCAACCTTCTCCCCAGTCCAAATTTCTTTAGGAGTTTTTCCTGGAATTTTTTTAGAAGGCGATCTGTTACTCAGTTATACCGCGGTATTAATGGCTTCTCCCACATACGCTAGTTGCTATTAACATCTTGAAGAATTGTACGCATCTTGTCCAAGATCGATCCAAACAAAATTATTTTCTGGATTATATGCAACTGTTAGCTGGTACTTTATTCAAAATATCGGAAAACCTTTCATTGCAATACTCAGAAACGTTATCAGTTCTCAGTGCTTTTATTTTGCGTTCACACTGATTTTCAACCATTAATTTAAATTCTAAAAACAAGTCAGGAACTTCGTCCTTGGTGTTCAAAAAGTATGTAAAACTTTGTTGAATGGTCGTCAATGAGAGTAAAGATGTACCTTGCACCACCCCATGACTTGATTTGGAACGGTCCCATAAGGTTTGAGTGCAACAGATCCGGAAAGGTTTGTGGCTAACTTTCCAGGAATTGCGTTACGAAATAATAATACCTGGTTTATTTTTAATGCGACCAATTATTACTATAATATGTGCTTTTTTAATATACTGATATAATCATATATCATATTATTCACATTCATCTAATTAAGAAGTTACTCGTAATTAGAATAGCCCTATTTACGTAGAATTATTTTACGCAACTCCATCAATAGGTGATACACTATTATAATAGAGAATAAGTTTTTTTAGTCTTATGAATGTAGTATAAACAGGACGTAGATAAAAAACAATACAGAATATAAAGGTTGTAAAAGATAAACTACACATTTTTACTGGAGCGTTACCAATCGATAGCTTCTGGTGTTAGTTCATTTAATTTAGTAAAATCTCTCGGAAATCTGATCACTGAACAATGGTGAACAATATGTTCTATAGATTCCTCATTATCACACTTATCACACAACTACACCCCATTTAAATAACATAAAATTACATCACCCATGACCAGTACCTAGGTATACGATTTAATTTAGTCCAAATCATCCTAGAATGATGAAATCGAGGAAGAGATTTAGTAGGGTCCATCATTCCATAACCAAAGCTATGTTAAAGACCTTTTCGGTTGTTCAAAAGGGTTCGACTCATTTTCTAAGAAAAAAATTTGTATTTCCGTAATTGTTTTCTAAAGGGTTTCCTAGAAGAAAGCCTATTAGTGAAATTTCTCACTCAACGCCATTACTATAATTTTGTATATCGTTTCAATTGGAAAAATTTGTCTTTTTATTCTATAATTTCTTAACTGCTTGTGTTCTACGTAAATGTGGTGGAGGTGTATTTGGCAGAACAGATCAGATAGCCATGGTATAGGAGCACATTTAAGTGTGCCACTGATTATATTCTCACGGCGGTGTTTAATTATGCATCAATTTTGTGCTAAAGCTAATGCCGATGTTCTTAATGTATTGTACATTAGTACCTCACTGGGATTGACAACGCAATGTCCGAAAATATCCTGAATAGTTTGGGAATCCCACAAGGCTCTGTGCTTGGCCCCACATTATTTAATCTGTATATTAATGACATTACTACAGTATCAAAATCATCTTCTATCCATTTATTCGCGGATGATACTCTTATCTCAGCATCAGGAAAAAATATGCAAGAAACTGTTAAAATAATTAATGACGATTTCATCCTATTAACAAATTGGTTCGGTTCAAGGCAAACAAATTGAAATTAAATGTATCTAAAACCAAATGTATGATTATAGGAGCAAAAGTAAGTACAAATTTAGAGAACATTGAAGTTATAATAGAAAAAAATAAAATTGATGTGGTAAATGAATTTAAATATTTAGGTGTTATTATACAGACAATAAACTAAAATTTATTAATAATGTAGAATATATAATAAAGAAAGTTAGTGGGAAAATAAACTTCTTAGGAAGAATCTCGAATAAATTAGGATATGATCTTAGATTATTAGTATATCGTTCAATTATAGAGTGTATTTCAATTATTGCAGTACAATAATTTTTTTAAGCAACGAAGGTGAAATAAATAAATTACAAAAACAGCAAAACAAAGCTCTCCGCATTATATTAAGATGCTCAAAACTAACAAATGTAAAGTACATGCTTGAAAGAACGGGGTTATTCAGCATTTGGCAAAATACTGTATTTAATGTACTTGTTTTGATCTATAAATGTTTACATAATAAATTACCGGAATACCTAAACAGATATCTATTTCACAATCGAGAATTTCACGGCTATGAAACCAGGCAGAGAGACAACTTTAGATTACCAAATACAATAGAACTAGTAACCAAAACTCATTATACTATAAAGGAGTCAAGTTATTTGATGAATTGCCTAACGAAATAAAATATAGTACTTCTATGTCTGCTTTCAAATTCGAAACAGAGAACAAATTTTAGTACAAAATAGTTAATAGTAAATAAGCAAGTAAAAAGATAAAACTCATAACATGATGTCAATTATAAGATGTTATTAGTTATTATTTAACTAAATAAAGTTATTATTATTATTATTATTACTGAGAGCCCGCAAGTTTCATTAATATATTATTTTGTGTTTTCAATAAATAATATAATCCAATAAATAAGTTCAATAAAAACTTTACTTATTAAAAATAGCTCGATTATAAATAATGGTTTTTGTGGAATTACTTATTGTTGTTCGACACTGAAATATAAAACATAAATAAATAAATCGATATAAATGCCAAAAATGATTTCTGTAATTTATTAAGTTTTTTAACATTACTTCGCCTTTTACTCAATCATGACAAATTGGCGGTAAGGTGACAACGATGGTAACCTTTTATGAAAATGAAGTGTGAATATCACTGTCTCGTGAAAATTACATTGCTTAATTATTACCTTTGCTCTTATGGGTATAACTTTGCTTAAGTGACACAAAGTGTACAATGATCAGTTAAAAGTGAATAACATAATTTTGGTTTCGGAAGAAACATTTCAATAATAAGGATTTGTGAAGTTTTTAATGTTACCTAGGCAAAAATTAGATCCTAATCATTTCATCTAAAAATGTGCACCAATGTTCACTTCATCAGGAGCCTGTCTATTCAATCCATTCGCCATGAGTTTTAAGTAATAAAAGGAAGAAAAGGACGAGAGAATTGAGTGGCAAAATTACTCAACGGACTTTTTTGGGTACGTAAAGGGAGCGCACTGTTAGAAATAAAAACGCAGAAATGTTTTAAATGTTGTTGAAAACTTTAAAAAGAGAATATGTTTGAGTTGAAAGGCAATTAATTTAATGATTATTTTATATAAAATACATAAGAAATTAAAATAAGCTTGTTAAATGTACTAAAATACCTATTAGGAGATCCATATCAGGATAGCTATTATTCCGCTTCCCTTAGGAAAACTCGCACATTATCAAAAACTTGTCTAATGCATTTTACTCGTACAAGAACGATACTGTCAAATATTTAGAGTTTATTTCCAGTGGGAACTGTAGAGCGTCAAGTAGCACAGAGCATCCCTCTTCAAACTTTAAATTGGCATCCCAACATTTCTGGATGCTGAATTACGATGGGAGGGTAGTACTACCTCCCTTACTAGAGTCATCCGACCCCGCAACGTCACTCAAGACATCCCACACGTGAGATAAACCTGTGGATGCTGGAATCGTAGTCATGTCCGGCCATGCTAACATTTCACAAGCAGTCTATGTGTTTGGGGTGTGTTCTTTTCTGGTTTGGTAGTTTTTACTTTTTGATCAAAATGTTTTAAGTGAGCCGATTTGCTGTTGGTTATATTGTAATAATTACCACCAATGGTGTTCCATTTCCAATCAGTTTTGTATTCTATATTTTTATCCCCAATAATAAGTACCAACAGATTCAAATTCTAATATTAATACTGCACTGCCTTAAGGTTTGTTTTAGAAGTCAAAATAGATAAATCGATATTCAATTATTGACGCAATAATAGTTCAACATTGAATTTTAAAAACAATAGCACGACTAAGTAAACTTATAAAGGGATAAAGTTAACTTCAAATATCTTATTATTTTTTCTTACATAGCATTGCAGTTACGCTCAAACAGTTACGTAATGTAAAACAGTTCCTTGTGTCATCATATGTACCTACGCAAGTTATGCCAAATTTCTTATCCTAATGACTTATTTGAAATTTGAGATTTGATCATGTTCTCCAAAGGAACCAAAAATGAAATTGAACAGTATTTCCAGTAAGAAATTTTTATTTATTGTTGTTATTTATTCAAGTTGTCCGTAAAACAATTACCTAATAGGGGACCGAAATTAATTTAAATAAAAATTTTAATAACTTAACGAGGGATATTAAGGAAATGGATAAAAATTGTTTTTAAAATGTTTGCAAACTGTTACCCGACCAAAGGCTTAGGGTGTTTCAGAACTATGGGATCAAACTTCTAGGGGTTATTCAGTGCAAAAAAAAAACATTTGAGTATAGGGACCCATGTCCGGAAAAGTGTCACTACGGCACTACGGCCCTAAGACGCGTTAAAATTTAGAAAGACGATGAATTGCCTAAATAGGATTTAATGCATTTAATTTTTGCCTTTTGTACATGATATCATCACAACAAGTGTTCAAACTGTCAATGTCAATGTTTAAACATATCGCTTTAGTCGTACTATCGTATTTGTGACGTGTGCAAGAATTTAACAAGTAGTAGTAGTAGTAGTAGTAGTAGTAGTAGTAGTAGTAGTAGTAGTAGTAGTAGTAGTAGTGCCGTAGTGACACTTTTCCGGACATGGGTCCCTATACTCAAATGTTTTTTTTTGTTGCACTGAATAACCCCTAGAAGATTGATCCCATAGTTCTGAAACACCCTGTATACCTACTGAAATGGCCTAAACAGGAACAATACTTTATTACAAGATAATGCTTTGTCAAAAAGAGCTTGGATAATTGGGTATAAACCTCATTTTACTATAGCTTCATAATTTTAACCATTTGGACTATTCCCCCCAAATCTCCCCATTTTCTCAGACAAAAATACTGTTGAAGATGGTAGTTGATTCACTGACACTCTGTTTAATAAATGTGTGGAGATGATTTTCCAATCAATATTTCTACAACATTGTGAGGGTTAGTGAGCCCAACTTGATTAGGAATGTAGGTACCTACTTAGTCAAAATTGTGATCGAATCATATCTCACATTTGCAGAGGGGTTATACTTATAACTTAATTACAAGTACGTATTTTGAAAGTTTTTAGAAAATTTTGTCTTACCCTGAATAGCTTTGGGAACTTGAATTGGTCATATAAATAATACTTATTCTAAATATTGTAATTAACTTCATTCTTCGTGTTTATTAAAAGTGTAAAATTAAAACATGCCGTTTTTTAATAAAATTGTTAAAGCAGTCAAATTTCGCAAAAAAACTGTATAAATTGTAAAAGAAACAAACACATACTTGAAAAGGAACCTTGCTGAATCTGCCAAACTTTGTAAGTACATACAACTGGCAAATGAATAAAACTGTTTACCTATTCAATGTTATTTGTAAGTCAACGAACTTCTGGGGGTTGGAAAAAGAACCGTTTCAACAATAGATGCCAGTATGAGATACTAGGCGAACTTTTTGCAACATAGTAATTTAATGGCGTAACATTATAGATAGGAAATAGACCCATTTCGTAATATTCACTTATTTATTATGTTCCATTATCGTAAATAGAAAAAGGAAAAAGGAAATTTCCGTTGGAATTAACGAAGAATTATTCAAGGTTATTCGCAAATGGAAGGTCACGGAATGCGATAGAAATGTAGAAAATGTTTTTCATAATTGGTGTTTCTACGTCTTATTACTGAGTTCTAGTGTTGGTCTACTCCGACGCCGACGTCTAGCTTGTCGACGCTGGCGCCACGGCTTAACCACGGCGGCGCCCACAAACGCTATCAATTTCAACTACACGACGAATGTCTTTTGGATTGTTTCATGCTGGAGTAAGCACGTCGTACAACTGCGACAAGGAAAGTGTTTTGAAAATAATTGCGAACTGACACTAGCTTATGAGCTAATTCACTTTATTATCTCCACAATTATCCTGCTGAAAAATGACTTCGAGTATAATAAACATTTATTTATGACAAATTTGATAGATATATAAAGGAAAAGTACTAAGAATGCTTGAACGCTCATAGTTTTTTTTTTCAATTTGTGTTTCTGATCCGCAATAAAGGACAATTGTACATTATCTGAGTCCATAATTTAATCAAAAGTATAAGTATTTACTTGTTTTCCGAAATTAGTCTCTGTTGTCGTGAACTATTGTCTCAATCTCGTTATGCTCGTATCTTCCACACGAACTTCTACATAGTCCTTAACTTTCGTCTCTAACCCTTCATTAATTGGTTATAGACCATTCTTTGACATGATTTATTTACATATTATTGGGCACACCAACGATCGTAATATGTCCCCAATAATAATAAGATATAATGAGAAAAGGAACGGAGCTTAAAAAGAAAAAGAACGCATGAGTTTGTTAATTATAAACAATATTAATATAATCGGCGCAATTATGTTGAAGTAGCGAAAGTGAAGGCGAGCGAGAGTAACTTATAGAAAATAAGAGTATACAAATTGACATTAAGTGCTTTTAGTAAGTGTCCAATATTCCATATATGTAGATAAATTCATACATACCGTATATTAATAAATTTTTTTTAAATATGTGAGAAATGAGTATATTCTTCACATTTTCTACTTTTCTATTTGCCTTTGCTCGAAAACGGATATTGATCGAGCCAAATGTTTTTTACAACGTTCTAATAAGTTTTACGCACAAACTTAATAATAGCATTACTTTCATCTCTACAAACTTGCAATTAAGTAATAATGTTAAATGTTGTGAAAGATAAACACGTTTACACCTTTAAACTCTGTGGTGTTAGTTGATTATAAGTCAAATCTTAAGCTATTCTCAATGTTGTGAAATGAATCCAGAACAGGTATCACTAAGGATGATATTATCTACTAATTGTAGTTCAAAAAAATAAAATATGTCGGTAAATGAAATAATTTTTTGCAATCGGTTTTAAATTTTTGTCTGCTTCCACTGTCACTTTTAAAATACATAGAAAAATACAGTTTTTGAACAGTCATAATGGCATAAAAATCAAAATAAACTGTGAAAGACCTTTGAACATTTTTTTGAGAAAGGATCAAATCTCATCCAATAATTAATTACTCCTTCTGATTTTTCGCAGAAAACGCAAATTAATTTGACTAATGTTATCTAAATTTAGTATGTGAAACGCCATAAGTTATATTATAATAATAAGTTGTAAGTTCCACTTAAATGTGGAATATACGATTGATTATACAGAGTGTAGAATTGGCCGATGCACCATAAGGATTTCAATGTAAAAATAGGATTACTTATGCTTCCCTAATTATTTTAGACAAAAAGTCTATTTAACTTTTTGCTAGAGGCAAAAATTCTGAATCGACTGATTTACTTATTTTTACTTTGAATTTTTCGGAAATCACTTTCTCAAAAATCGGTAGTGCCTTGAAAAAAATTGTTGACAGGTATTATTTTAATAAAAAAATAAACTTTTACACAATGCAATGTTTTCTTCATGCTATATATTAAATAAAATAAAAACAAACATGTACAGTATTATTTTAATCTACAAAAAGATAAAACGACCTTTTTGTCTAAACTAATTAGGGAAGCAAATAATCGAATATTAAGATTTTTACATTTAAATCCCTATAGTGCATTGACTAATTCTACACCGTGTATACTATTCATTAACTTACTTGTAGTTTTAAGAATACCTACTATATAAATGTATGATTTTCTTTGGTTTGGTTAAGTTTGAATTACTATTGCAGTAAGTATAATATTTAGTTTAAAACTATTTTTATTTATGTAAATTATACTATTAAAGGATTATAGTATTATCACTTGTATGTAGACAATCTACATTCAAATTATGATCAGGGACCAAACCAAGTAGCTTGACTTGAAATATAATGCTTGGCTTGGGCTTGAAAAGCAAGCTTTTATAGAAGAAAAGCTTGGCTTGGCTTGATGTTTGCGAATGCAGGCTTGGCTTGGTTATCAAGCTTTCCCAAGCTTTATCAAGCTTTTTTAGATCACCGTTGAGTGCTTAATTAAGCCCTTGTTAACTATGAGCTCTAACAAATTATCTGAAAATTCCGAAGAACCGTTATTTAGACCGTACATTTTCCAGAATATCTACCCATTCACATTTTCTAATTTATAGTTTTTATGATTTCTGAGTTCGTACAAATAAAAAACCGTTGCAGGGCATCACCTGATAGCCGTATCATTTTACAATTAAGAACTAGCTAGTGTTACCTACAGCGTGACGTGCAAAAGATTTTGTACAAGGTACCGTTGCGCCCATTGCGATTTTGAGAAATATATTATATGTATGTAATTTTTTTTACAATGATTTTAAGTATAATATTCTTTTCTTATTAAATCGAATCAACATACCTACCTACTAATGGTAGTAATGGTATATTTTGTTTGAGTAGAGCACAGACTATCTCTAATATACCCTGAATTACACGTAGCTACTTCTTTTATACCGAATGAACATATTTTATGGTAGAATGAAAAATCATCAGTTGGATCTTCTAAGAATTATGTTCCATGGAATAGCAAAAAAATGCTTAGAAATATAAGCTTGAAAGCTTGAGGAAAGCTTGAAAGCTTGACTTGGAAAAGCTTGAAAACTCAAGCTTTTCCACAAATAAGCTTGGCTTGAATAATACTTAAGCTTGGCTTGGTTTTTTTGTAGGCTTGACTTGATTTTGTGTCAAGCTTTAAAAAGTCAAGCCAAGCCCGTGAATCCCTAATTACGATGACTATATTGCACACATTCATCGTATTTTCTAAAAAATGACATCTATCTGCAACATGGAGAAGAAATATAGTCCATATAACTTCTTATCTCAAAATCGATCTTTAACTTGCTTTTCTTCTTCGCTAAAGGCACAATTCCCGATCGTCTGAAGGTAGATAAAAAATGTTTAACTGAACAAAAAAAAGAAAGATTCGATTCAAATTTAAAATGCATTCAAACGAAAGATTTCACTCAAATAAACCAAAGTGGGACTAGGTACATGGGATACATTTCAACGATCATTAGAAAAAATATCATACGTTTCCTTGCCAACTGTGCTGTCCCAGTGTCCCATCCTACCGTGGAGAAAGTGGAATTCATTGAAAAATTTTTGATTGTAACGCGAAAAAAAACCGAAAAGGGGAAGAGTTGATTTTGATTTGAATATTCTCCACAGTTCGGAAATAAATAAATAAAAACTTTATTTTTTAGACAATTTTAACGCCCTGTATTTCAGAAACAAAGAACTTTAGGACCTATGTTTATAGAGCAATAACCCACCTTAAAATGTGTTTTTCTACAAAATGTCAAAGTCCTGATCATTAAACCTGGGACACGCTGTATAATTAGATAAGGATAATTTGATCCTCTTGAACATTAAACGAGTTTTCCTTACATATTTCAACGTAATGTACTTTAAACGCTATTTTTTTGCTACATTGGCAGTATAAGTGATTTCTGATTGTCTGATTAATGCACAAAATAATGTCAGTCTGGTGAACTTTTTAGCTGTCATCCTTGGAATCAGATAATATTTATCTGCGATGTCACAGAAATAATGTCAATTTAAAAAAACCAGGAGATGCGAGTGTGTTTTAATAAAATTACCTTTTTTGAATTTTACTCGAACCTACATTATGCTAAAAGATACAAAATTACTGTTAACGAAAAGAGGTAAGTTCCTAAAATTTGACCCTTCCTAGGTTTGTATTTCCAAAGAACCGTTATAAAAATCACTTTCTACTGAGAGCACCAGGAGGATATTTGGATTTGGGCATTAAAGCACATAGATAAACACATGAATTGATGAAAAAAGAAAACCATCTTGCTATCATGTGATAACCATTATTACAACATTTCTCAAGAAGTAGTAAATTACTCACGTGAGCAAGAAATAGGAAATTGATTTTTCTGCCTCGTGCATTACTTAAGCTGCAACTTCTGAGTGTTGTAGTAGGACTAGCTGACACATAAATCATTCAGATAAATGCCATCAAAGGATACAAATCTTCAAGCTCGAACTGGTGCTAATATTATAAGCGAATAATGTCATAATCTTTGAGATGATCATCACCGCCAGCCAAACCATTTCAAATAACGCCCTCATTTGTATTTACCAAAAATGAATAAAACTTCTTCGAAATGTAATGAGGAAAAAAGGTAAGTCAAGAATTTTCACACCGTTATGCTTGAAAAGGAAAGACCTTTAAAATTAATTAACCTTAAGGAACAAGAAGAGCTTAACATTAACCAAAGCAACCAAGGACAAAAAATTTATTATTCTACGTCCAACTCAAAATGAGGCGTAACAATCCGTATGTATACCAAGTCAGAAACCATGAAAGAAGGAGGCTTTTATTATTATATAAAAAGAAGAACATTAAACTCTTCTTTTGTAAAATCTTTTTTAAGCATATATCTTCCCTGATGTAAGGGATGAAGCGTCCGCACGGATTTAGATACTATTTTGGAGATACCGATGCATAGTACCTATACCAACCTATACCCACAATGTGCTTTTCATTTTTTCATTGGAGATTACTCATTTACATTTTAAATTTTAGGTTACCTTAATATTTTTAGTTTTATTACAAATTGCTATAAACAAAACGTTTTAACTGTTCTGAGTATGTTACTATACCACATTTAATGCTTAAAATAGGACTTTCAGTTATACAGGGTGTTAATACTAAGTTGTAACAACCAAAGACGGCAGTTAGAATTCATTGAAACACATTTTTTATTTTGAGCCCCAGTTCATAGTTATTGGCGCTTTTTTTTGTTTTTCGAAAAATCCTCACTACTCTCTTAGGTATTTTAAGGAATATTTAAAAAATACTAAAACTTTCAACATTTACTATCGGTTCTCTAAAACATTTGTAGTTGCAATTATTTTTTTGTTTTATCAAATAATAAAATGGCGACCGATCAAAAATTTCAATACAAGATATTTTGAAAACCACTCGATCGACATTTGAAAATAAACATTTATAAAATCCTTAAGGTATCTACTATAGCATTTGGCTGAAACATTTTTTTCGATCTGTCCAAAAAAAGTGTTTAGTCAAATTGAATTACAAGATATATTTCAACAAACTGCAACATTCATTTAAAACAAAGAAAACTTACTTACTTCAATGAGTCCTAACTGGCGTTTTTGGGTGTTACAAATTAGTATTAACGCCCTGTATATACGTAATAAATACCTAAACGTACAAAGTAAAGTATCGTTTATTTGAGCTGACGCCAACCCCATATGTATCAACCCCCTCAGGCCTGCATTCAAACCACAGAATAAGTCTTTATTCTGTGATTCAAACCTCACATTGTAAGATAAATGATGCACCATCTCCTTTCATCAACCTTTCCAAAAAAACTGTTTAATATACAAAAATTAAATGGCTTACTCGTAATGTATTGAAAATTTCTTAGCTTATCATAGAATATGAAAAAAATTCATAATAAATATATTGTGTATTCATAATAATAACTTCATAAATCAATTATAATAATAAAAACAAAAATGATTTCACCAATTTTTTATTTTAAATATAATCCAACGCCTTTCGGCATTTTATCAAGAGTAACAGATAATATACCTATAGATATTATAATAATGACACATAGTGTCGAAACGCGTTGGGTCGCATTTAAAGAAAATAGTGGAATCACTTGTTTTTATTATCACAATTGATTTATTGATTTCCACAAGGTGAGTTTAGAGAAAATTAATTCAAAAAAATTTCCCTCGCTTTTTAACCAGCTCTCCACAGTTTCTATTTTTTCTTAGAGATCGTGGTCTTATATTCAGAACTTAGGCCCTTGGCAATCTATTTTCATGTCTAAATGAAAATCAGTTCGCAAAAATTGGATTGTCCTGATCGGTGAAAGCTCTAAAACTCCTCACTGAAATACTTAGGTACACTTAATTTTTACATTAAGGTTTAAATTTTATTGAGGTAATGAAAGGCCCTTTCAGAAAAATATGGAAATGTTTGTGCATTTTCTTTTTTGCAAAAAGGGTTTACATGGGATACTCAAATCGTTACCAGTTTTGTTTTGACATGTTTATGGATCTCATTAATGAAATTGCTACCCTCCTCCCTTTCCAAAGAAGCTCCAAACCATGAGCACAATGTTAAAAACCGCTAATAAATTAATGGTTAAACGTACGCGCTCGAAAAATCAGCGAAAATAATTCCCATATTTATAGATATTAACGAAGTAAAAAAAAAGCAAACCGTTACGCTAAACAAAATCGTAAACTGTTCCAAAAAACCTATACTTTTTCTTGGTAACCATCTGTTTGTGAAAAATAGGTAACACGAGTATAATAAGGAAAATGGTTACATAGTACGAATTTCCATTTTCCTAAAATACTTCATCATTTTTAGACGAGTGCGCTTACTACAGCAGGTTATTAATAGAAATATCATATTCCTCGAATTAATTTCGCCTAAAAGTGGAATGGAAAATTTTTGAAATACTAGTAAAGTTGGAAGATGAAATTAATTTACGTAATCGTTGATTTTTTGTATACGGTTGTGTTGTGTTGTAACTGTTCATTATTAATAAATGTAGTGTTTGTTTTTTATATTTTTAGCTTTAAGATTTGTACGTTTGCCATTGTTTTAGAGGCCACGTTAGACATTAGTGTTGTTAGTTCTGTAATACTCATTAACAATTTTATAAGAAACACTAAATTTGAATGAGACAATTTTTGGTTCTGCCAAATATATCTAAATATAAATTCAGATTTGCATCCTACAAGTTGTAGATTTAAATAACTCTTTCGACAAATGCACCTTGCATTTAGTAAATCTTTTTTATTAGTAGCTTACGTCCTTTCAAATTTCAGAAATATAAAGTTTTGTTTTTTATAGAAGGCTTGGCAGGATTAAGGATATGCATACGTGAAGTTGGCGTAGCTTTCAATTTTTGCGTCGACGTCTTTTAAGGGGTACTTACTCTTCCTTAATTGTCAAAATAGCTACAATGTAATTTCTTGTTCTTAAGATATTTCCGACGGACATTATTTTTTAACCATCTTCCTATGACCTGTACGTCAAATAAGCCATATTGCAGTCATAGTAAGTCATACTACTTGCATGATCATATTTTCTATCAAGAAAATGCTCCATATTTGAGTTTGTACAAAAAACTTTTACCATGAAAGAACTCGATTTGATGGAAGGAATTATCTACTCCATTAGTTTCTGAGAAACCTTCAATGGTCGATCTGTCAACACTGAACGCTCCACTTCCTTGATCTTTTCCTTTGTTCCTGGCTTCTCAGGTCTATCACACCTTGAGCTACCTTGTGTTGACACCCTGTCTCATCGGAATTGCATTCACCATAATTTAATTATGTAATTTGATGGCGAATTATCTCCGTATCCTCTATAGTCAAGAAACTTGTTACAATTCGATATTCAAGCTTTATACCACTCAATTTCGTGAACTTTAGCTACTAGAGAAATTATCAAATTTAACCACACTGAGTAAATTACTGAACAGATTGATTTTTTATTATAAAAAGTATCGCGATTATTATTTTTTTTTGGTGAAGTGGGTGATCTATAAAGGTTTGTACGAACAATCGTTATTGTGCAGAAGAATCCCACCTATACTCAGTAGGCCACTTCCTTTGGTAAGTATATCCAGCTTAACTTTCTAAAGCATTAGATGTTTTAATTTCCTAAGAAAATGCCATCATTATCACCAAAGCTTTCTGGCAACTTGCAATCTAGCAGTACTTTTCGCTAATAATAGTTTCAACAGTATTAACACTAATTTTCAATCTTCCATCAATTTTTTTAGGGAAATTCTCTTATTGCTAAAATGAGATCGCGAGCTCTTATAATATTCTCGTGAATGTTTAAGCTCCATTTTTTTATTGATAAAATTAGAAGTTGTTACTTCCTTGTTAGTTGATTCTTTAAATTTTAATATACTTATCTGAATTTAAAATCTTTTATTATTACTGTTGGTAAACACTTTAAAATTATTTGGATACACTGATTATAATATGAGGAAGTAGATGAGAATAAGCTATTTACTAAGCGTCATCAAGTACCATCACCGAGAAAGAAAAGGGTTGTTACAGTAAGGAGAATAAATTGAATTTCTAATACCATTGAATAATAATCTTTCACTCAACACTAATACTCATTTTTTGTTATGCAAGGTACGTATTTGGTGTGCAGTTGAAGGTAACATAGTATACAATACGAAACGAGAGCGACAATGAAGCCTAAGCATCGGATAATTACAGGCTAAGGTGGAAAACTATAGGGTTAGTAGTGTAGCTTTGGCTGAAGAAAGCTCTCATATGTTACTTTTTTATCTCTAGAACGAAGGAAGGAGAGATCGAACCACGAGTTAAATATTACTGAAATATCTACTAAATGATTTACTCCTACAGAGCTCCTACAAATTATTTACTTCTGCCCGAATGGTCTAAAAAGTTTTATAAACTTATCACAAAATTAACAATTAAAATTTGTGGATGATTGAGTTAAAACTTATAGATTCATACTTATTAACGTGATTGCGACATGCTTGATGGAATGGAAAAGGGAAGAGTGAATAATTTATATTTTAAATTCTTTAAAACATATGAACTAAAATATTGTAAGGCTAAAACAGGAAAAATTATGGAATACGTATTGTTGTACAAGGTAAAGTCTGGCTCGTTATCGAAAGCAATCATAATGGGAGTTAGACAATCCCGATGGATATGCGCAATAATTTGTGAAGAGGGATGAACCAAATTAACCTAAAACGTTGAAAAGCAAAGGCGATACTTACTCAATGAAGTTATGCTTATTAAAACAATTGCAAAAAAAGTGGAGAAGAGAGTAAGAGTAAGAAATGCAATACAATCGGTATTGTTTGAAGTTTCGTTGGGCGAAAGAGAAGTGAAAATACTAAAATGCGTTTGGGATAATTGTTGTCTGATGCTATTAAAGATCAGGACGGAATAAGTAGCATATGGCGTATTTGTAAATGCAAATATACAATTTATAGGAAAGGTTTTGAGTTTTCAAAAAATTCGGTAGTCAAAGCAACCGAAACGAAATATAAGGCGTTTAACATAGAACCCCCTAAAGGTTAGAACTTTATTATATAAAGCCTATGATGGCGGTAGAAAAAGTAAAAGTGGAGATAATTGGCGCTAACTGGAACTGAAAAGAGCCATTCCATGTCAAATCACCACACCCAATTTACCTCACCATTTTAGATTTTTCTAAAAAATTTTTAAATCACTCCAGGAGCTGTCCTCATTTAGTTAGAGAGCTGGAAAAGGTGTCATTTTGCAGCATTTTGTATGCTCTTTCCAGTGATATACAACACAACTAGGCTCTAATTAAAATCTTTTTTCAAAATACAAATTTTAACTTTGATTAAATTTTTTTACAAAAAGTACCTACATAAGTTAAAATTTTCAAAAAATTTTCCAATAAATACTTAGTACTGCTGTAAATCACATACCTACCAAAATATAAATATGGGATGACAATGGGTTCATTATTAACAAAAAATATTTCAGACTTGTTTTTCTTAATAGCCCCGTTTTCACCAAACCTACATTTAACAAATGGGAAATTAATTTAATAAAACCAATCAGCATATTTTATAATTAAATTAAGTTGATTAGGATTACTTACTTTAATTTTATACAATTTTATGCAAATTTAGATAAGGTATTTTTTAATAATCTCCTTTAACTCCTCCATTGATGGTGCTGATTCTTCCTCCTCCGTTTTGTGGACTTTCTTCTTTGGGTTTTGAGCTTCCTTCTCGTACATTGCTTCCTTCATGATCTCTGTCCATTCATTCAATATTTCTTCCTCGCTGCCTATCATTTCTCCTTTTATGTTTTTCATTAATGATGGTGTTGTCTCGTACTCTCCTTTGCCGCTCCTTATCCTCGCATAAATTTTTTTATTTTGTTTTGGTTATAGTTTTCTTGTATGCCCTGTATTTTCTTTTCTATATAAGCTCTCCATTTTTGTCTGCATAACCTTTTTACCTGCTTATTTAGCTCAACTAATTTCGTCTTCAGTTGTTCATCGTTACCTTCTAATATATTTTAATTCTCATTATCTTGCGTTTCTGGGCCAATTCTTCACATTCATTATCATACCAGTCACTGCTCATGACTCATTGTGGTTTTCCAACTTCCTTGTCTAGTCCCCGTTTTATTGTCATTTTTATTTCTTCCCACTCCTTTTCAATGCCCCTGTCTTCACTTTTTTTACTGCTTAAAATGTGCACGTATTTCTTATATTCATCTGCTTTTTGCTTATTTTGTAATTCTTGGATATTCGATCTTTTATTCCTCTTGCCTCGTGTCTCTCCACGCTTTTTTGGTCAGTCTTTGGAAATTTTGTATAGCCATATTTCAGAAACGGTTCGAGATAAAAAATTGAAATTTGGTATTTTTCTTAGTCTCAGCACCAACTGTGAATCCTTAATACCAAATTTTAGTAAAATTTAAAATGGCGAGATTACATTTTTATTAAAAGTGTGTTGATTCGACATGGAATTGCTCAAAATCAGATTCAACACGGATGCAGGTTCTCGTTTAGTTGGTTGTTCTTCAAGTATTTCTCATTTAGAGACCACCTGAGGAGTCATGTAAAAATGTAATTGTCATTTCCTAGAAGAGACATAGTCACCTATACTAAAACCGGAATTCATGGCAGCTCGTCTAAACATTAGGAACGTGGGTATGATTACGCTTTGGGCTAGAAGTTACATTTGTCTTGGGCCCATTTGAAAGTTAACCGCTCACTGTCTGTATCACAGATTAGCTGGAAGAGTGTTTGTAGGAAAGCCATTTCCTCCATACCCTACGTACGTAGACACTAAGCGACTTGAGCTCGCGTACGCACACCTTGCATAATAGTCATGTATGAATAACGTGGGAAAAATGATTAAAATACTTGCACTTTGCTATGTGACAAATTGTCGTTTCACTTGAAATGATAGCTCAAAAATGAGGATTTTGTGGGTTTCCTTCCAAACATCGAAAAATTTGTCTCAAGTAAAGTTTATGATTAATTGAAATCCGGAATGCGGAGCATCGTATGAAGGAAGACATCGAGGCTTAAAATTTACGTCTTACACAACAATGTTGATCATTCTACAAAGTAAGAAAAACCAAGGCAATGGAGTTGCAGATTAAGTAATGCAGAATAACGTCTTATTCATTTCTTTTGACATAGGGCGTTCCACAGCTCCACTCTTTCTACATGTAGAGGGTGTCCCAGAATTTGATCGACAAACTTATACCTACTATGCATTCTAGAGGTCATTCCAACAAAAAAAGTCGTATAAACTATTGATCGATTCGTTTTGGGGATATCGAAGGCGTATTGACGAATAGTTAATGTGACTTTTTTGATCAAAATAATCTCTGGAATACATGGTATAAATTTGGTGGTTAAGTTTTGTGACACCCTGTATACGTATCCGTAGTGAACATCTATCTTAATGTAATGTAATGAAATTTGATTTATGGATATGTAGCTCATCATTCGTACATGTTGTTTAACAGAATTCTTCTGCAAACTCCTTGCTTGGTTGGAGATTTCTGCAATACTACCAATTAGTTCACCCCAAGTAATTACCTTAAAACGATTACCAAGCACGACTGAAAATTTCTTTGCTTGCGTGAGAATTTACCTCCGTACGTATTACCATATTTCTTAATTTGTGATAGATGTCACTATAATGTCATTTTGACATTTTAAATACATAATATACTTTGTAACCAACAAATATATTGATATTTGTGGCAATGTGAGGGTTTGAAAATGTTAGGGATATTCAAACTTCCCGCTCTGATGAAAGGGGATACATACGCATTGTGATTGAAAATTACATTTTTAATCAAAAAGTATTTATCCAAGTGCTTAAAGTAAAAACTAACAGTTATTACTATCCATTATTGGGATTGGAATAGTGATTTTTTAAAAAAGGGTTAGATAGTATCGTATTTTAATTTTGAAAATATTCAAATGTCCATTTTAGTTTTTCCTCATCCCCTTTACTCATTTCGGATTTACATTTGTGCGTCAATAAATACCCCTCAATTCTTAGCAAAGAAATCATCAGTTTCCGTAAACTAAGATCAGTAAAAAAGAAAAACTCATCAGTTTTCATAAACATGGTCTACAAAAGCCAGAAGACACAATTTTCCATAGAAAAGGACAGAAAAAGTCATATCATCCATTCAATCAAGGTATTTTCCTAATCTGACTTATTAGTGAACACCCTTAGTTTGCTTAAATTGAAGCAAAATTCTGTTGCGAAGATCAGTACCTAGCATTTTTTGTTAATTTAGTTTGTTTTGAACATTTCGTTACTTTTTTTAACACTTTGTTGCTACTTGCTTTAATTTATTAGTTTGTATCAGAAAAAAGGTCACAGATAGCGCAATCTAATCCATCCTGGCAAAAGGTTAACACATAATAAACATCAAGATATATTATATAAATACAAAAAAAGCAAATACATACTACGTTATTAAACGTAAATCCATGGTGAAAGTCAGAGGCTCAAAAAGGGGTAGAAATTGAATTAATAAAACAACTTAAAACCTTTTTTTTCAATATGGCTACTTGTCGTTAAAATTGTATGACAATGTTAAAGATTTTATATCAACTTACTTTCAGGCCATTTATTAGTCAGTATGTTTAAGTTAATTAGTTCTCATCTGTAATCATGCGTCACTCTTAATTAAGGAAAAATTTTTGGTACTTTTATAAAAAAACAAAAAACAAAACATTTCATCCCTCGCTTCATTAAATTTTGATTTCATTAAATATTCATCGTCTAAGGGGAGGTTTTAAGTTGTTTTATTAAGTTTATTAAACGTATACACTTTTTTTTCTTTAAAACCTTCCTTTTGTCCG
Source organism: Pyrocoelia pectoralis (assembly GCA_036250285.1). NCBI lineage: Eukaryota > Metazoa > Arthropoda > Insecta > Coleoptera > Lampyridae > Pyrocoelia > Pyrocoelia pectoralis. Next base: position 2,647,582 of record CM070076.1, read on the forward strand.
CTAACAATAACAACTATTGCACGACAATCCATATTGACAGAACCATTGTTAGTAAACAACGCTTTGTTACGAAGATTTTGGTTATGCAAAATCTAAAGTGTAAATTACTCACGAGCAGGGAAGACAACTCAACAGTTTGGAAGTAAAAGAGATACAGTGCAAGCTCTGTAAATATAATTATCGTAGAGTAATGTACAAATTGTTATTTCCCATGCCAAGAAGAATTTGGAATCCAAAATGAACCCAAAGCATGTGCGTCGCAGTGGTCAAAGAATCAAAGTGAGTCTCTGTACTTCAATAATTTTTCCAAAGTATTTTTTGCAGTTGAATATAACTTGAAGGTAAAGTATTCAACGTAATCATTATCTATAAGAGGACAATAACATGTTTTTTATCGTATCACTCTGGAATTTCCTCTTATCACTCGAATTTTCTGAATATTAGTTGGCGGAGACGAAGAAGTGCAATGGAAATCGTGTTTTTGGTAAGACGATATACCATGGTGTAATTTCAATATAAGTACGTAGAAGTGAACGTAGGTTCTTTTGGAAAACGTAATTTTAAACTTTATTCGGCGTCTAAATGTTTCAGCGTATAGAAAAGCCATAATTCAAAACTCGACAGAAGGTTCACTAAACTATAGATGTGGAGGAGGTAAGTTTATTTTTTCAAAAATTTTCGAACGTGATGGTCTTTGACGCACAAACCAAGGATTTTTGCATAGCCGACACTTATCTTCAAGTCTGGAGTTAACAATACAAGGATCGTTGAAATGAGCACTAATTATGAATAGGGCATCTTATAACCGAAATAAAGGAATTAGATAAAGACTTATGTTTTTAAAGACATCTCCGACTGGATGTAAAGTTATTTCTGTAGTGATGTTAACCCGTGATATTCAAAGCGCCACTACGTATATAGCTCATCAAAACGGTTTATGTCGTTCACACTATCAAAGTATAAACAGAACTGTTTGATTTAGGGTTTACGAAAAAAAAAAAAAGTAAAATACCAACTTTAGTTAATGCTGTGTATTTTTCACGTGTAAAACGGTGATTAATTGGATTACAATGAATGATTGTTATCACACACCGTTTTATCAGATCCGACCTTCACTCTCCAATAGAGAGGTAATTAATATACGATAACAGACCGGCGCCAATGAGTAATGAAAATAAACAAAATCAAGATTGCGATTTCTAATTAATGAAATTTAGGTTAAGTCATTCATAAAGTTTGATTTGGTTTATTTAAAGGGGAAGACGCGTCGCGTCGGTCTACAGATAATACGATCGGGAGCGTGCATAATCTTACGGAAGAATCTACGTTAGTGTCCGATAATCGAACAAAATTAAAGTATAAACGTCGGTGACAAAAATGAGAAGAAAAATTAAAAGCGTCAAGACGTAAGTGAAAAATGTCTATCTTCACATTACGAATGAGTGCAGTTCGGGCGTCTACCACTAGAAGTTGGTAGCTTGACTTCAGTGTAGCTTGAGCTTCTGTTCCGCGAACATAACGATAAGACTGCCTTAGAACGAGCGCACTAAAACAGTAGCTGGCGCGACTTAGGCCTTTTTAAAAATAAATTTTCACGCGCAGTGTCAATAAAAATTTTGTGATTTTTTTCGCCTTTGCCGCACGTAATTTTTTTTTTGTTATAAGTGTTGTGTATCCCTATTTAGGTTAACAATTTAGAGTGTCCCATATAAAAATTTGGATTATAAAAATTATGTCGACTACGCGTATAAGGTAGTGTGACTATGACAAGGTGAGGGATCCGCGCGCTCGATTCAAAGCGGGCACGACGTCGACACCTGAGAAGATGACACATTTTCAGCATCTCGGAGGATCCCGACACCTAGACGTGTCCAACGTGATCAAGTACTGCACTGATAAGGCGCGGTAAAAAAACTTAAGGGAAAGGACACTGGTGGCCAATCCCCTAGACATGTATTATTTATCGTTCGTGAAATGTGTATGTTTTATATTCCTAGTGCTGTTAGCATCATTTCTAAGTTGTTCTGGTTTCCACATAGATAGAATGGCGACGATGAGCGATATTAACAAAAGAAATTCCTTTACCTCAAATAGTTTAAGTTCAAATCCTAATATTTTTAACAGGCTTTTGGCCAACAGTAATTTTTCCTCAACCTCCTCAACACATAAGCATAAAAAGAATCTTCCTTACACGTACGATTCGTTCCAAAATCCAACAGATTATAGTAGTAACAGCGGTAGTTCGATAAGGCAAACCAGACATCTTAGAGCGAGGTACCGTAAAAACAATCAAAAAACCTCAAAAGCTCAAGCTTCACAAAGCGAACCTCATGAACCCACCGGTAGAATAGACACTTATGTCTTTTTGCCGAACGACGAAATTTCGGCAATTTCGCGTTCCCAACGATCGCCCGACAAAAATAAACATCAACAGCAGCAACGCAACAAAGCCTACCACTGTCAAAGACAAGACGTTGCCAGGAAAGCTTTCTTAGCGAATACAGTAGTAAGGGCAAAAGCCGAAAGTATGAGCTTAAATCGTATACACAACTACTCGGTAACATTTCGAATTTTGGAAAGCTATAAACCGACACATCTTCCTATAGATACTTTGAGACTTACTTTTTCGAGCGATACGAAAGATATGAACTGCGATATCGAAGGCCATAGAAGGCCGCACGATCTAGTCAAAGCACAAATACAACAATCGAAAGAATATTACCTATTTCTCAATAGCCATGGTATGCACAATTACACAGTCGTTGGAATGCCAGTATTAAGAAAGAAGAGAAATAATAATAAGAAAAATCGTGATCTTGAACAAATTAAAAGGGTCACCCATAAAGATTTCGGTAAGTTTTTTTTTTTAATTACTTAATTTTAGAGTTATATCCTTCAAAACGAAACATCACAGAGTTTCGATATTTCCTGTTGTTAACCGGCCTCATTTTCTAAAACGAAACTACTTCAAATAATTAATTATATAAGAAATATTACGATTAGGTTGTTTTGTAAATAAATGCTTTCTAGCGCCATCTATCCTTTAATGTACTCTTTTTAATCAAATGTTTTCACATAAATTTTGGTATGTAATAAATTTGCCCGAAACAACATTTTTATAAAGCGAGTAATTTTTCATAATGAAATTAGATTAAAAAACATAATTCCCGTCGAAATAAAATTACCCCTGTCTACAAATTTTCTAAATATGAATAAATCTCCTTTACGTGTAGGTAAATTAATTAATTTGACCATTTTTCCTCAGAAGTTGCTTAAATAATAGCGCACTTATATTAAATTCACGTAATAACACTTATTTCAAAATTGCGAGAAAGCTTTCAGACAAACGGACGTCGTGTCGCTTGAAAATCGAATAATTTTAGTTTAGTATGTGCGAAATGCTCATCTGCAATTTTAGCTGAAAACGAGCTTTCTCCTTAATTTTTTTCAGCGGTTACAGAATGAAACAAAATTGGGTCATTTTCTTAGAATATTATTTATTTGCAATGACATCTTTCAGGTGCGTTTCCGGGAAGGATGTGTAAGTGGCGTCGCGACGGCGAATGTTACATATTTCGAAAGTAACAAACAAATTAGTTTAAATTTAAAATATCGATCATCCTTAATACCGGTAATCGTTTCACTTTTAGTTATGACGAAAAGTTAAATTTCATGAGATGAATTCGCAAGACAAACTTACGAGTTTTGTGCATGTATTTCTCCTAATATCAGGGTGCATTAATTTTTAAATTTAATGTCCATTTGTTTTTTTAATAATCATTTTCCGACATCCCTAAATTCAATTTGTAGATTGAAATTCTCTAACAAAGAATTCAAGTCGAGGGTGCATATTAAAATTCTATGATGGGAGTGATAAAATAAATCACTCTTTTAATACATTTACAAAGGATGATTCGAGAATTACAAATTTTTCGCTAAATCAATTCGGAATAAGAATTGCATTTTGTTTTTCAGATTTACGTAATGAAAAATTGTTGTCTCACCGATTTTACGCAGAAGAGAGGTTCAATTTATAAAATCCTGCGAATTAATCGGTTGCGTTGGTCAAAATTTAGGTTGAATAGTAAGTTGTGTTGCCTATTGCAAATTTTTCAGGGCCGTTTCGATCATTTTTTCTTCCTTTTATTCATGTAAAACTTTTCAAGGAAAATGATACGCAGAAGTTTATTTTGTTATTATTCTAAATAGAAAATGAACAAATTCATTATATTCCTGATAATATGTTTGCGCGTTTTTGATAGTTTATAAAGCTTTCATAATATTACAAATGCACTCATGATTTCATGAAACAGCAATGATCAAATTCACCAATCGTGGATTCTGTACAAATTGCAATACATTCCTATGAATTCTGTTTTGCATAATTATAAACGATCCATAATCTTGATAATAATTCAAGATGTTTGTTACAATAAACTGAAATGCAGACATTTTTGTCCAGATCTATTAGTTAGTGCAGCGGAATTTGAAAAAATTCAGATATTTTTTTAAATTATAATAGTCGAACATTTCGGTAATATATTTCGCTGGATTATCTTCGCTTACTTAAAATGCATGTTTTAATCATAATAAAGTAAATTCGTACCAATGCACATAAATACTTAAAATACCGATCTTATGCCAGCGAAGTAGGTGTTCATGATACATAAAACATAACAATAATTTGTGGAAATGATCTAAAAAATAAGTGTGGTTTTTAACCTTTACAAAAAAAATCGTGGTTAAGAGCACAAAGAAATTTGTGCGTAGAATGGGATCAAATTTTAAATATTAAAGGCGAAGGTCTTCTCTTGAACTTTTGTTAATTAAAATTAGTTCGAGTAATGAATCAATTGCAAATTTCAATCCTAGACAAAGATGTGACAGCTATGCGAAAAACACCTTTTTCAGTAAGCATTATTTACGCAAAAACGCTATAAGGGAAATATGACCAAAAAAGGTGCGAGATTATTTCAATTAAAAACATCATCATTTAAATATAGGTATCTATTTAATAACTTTTTGATTTACTGCCAGAATTGTTGGTATTTAATACTATTTGCATATAAATCATCATGTTATCTGTTAGTTTGCATTTGCAAACATGTTTAAACTACAATTGCAAATGCTGCACATTTATTAGCATGTAATTAATGTTGTAAGTAATTAGAGTTTAATAGAAATATATATTCAAACATAGAAACTTGTTATGGATTGACGATTGCGGCAATTTATTTACATTAATCCCATTTCAAAACAAACAAATTTGCTAACATTACTTTGTTACTGCAAAAGAAACTGTGGTTAGAGCAACGAGAAAGTACCGAACAAAGGTACAGTAAAATCATGTTTTAAACCTTGTTCGTTTCAATTAAAAGCGACATTGAACGTGACAACAGTAATGCACATGCATTAATCTCCTCATTGCCTAAGAAGCAAAAAAGATTTATGGTAGGTAATACTCATAGGTTGTATTAAGCGATAGATCGGCATAAAGCTGTAATATTAATGTCAGCTTCAAAGGCAAATGGAAATAAAAGAGAAAGATTTTTCCCATAACAAGACAATTTGGATCTGGCTATAACCACAAAGCTACAAACGTTTATTTCAGATTTTCACACAGATATAGTTCCATAATTAGATTTTTAGTTCTCTCAGTAACAAGAGCGCTCATTTTTGAGAGCTTAACTCTGCCGACATTATTGTCAAAAGGAAATAAGGACTAAGAAACTGGTGAAAGCTCTTCTAAAGGAAATGGAATGGTTTTTGACATTTTAACATTGCAAAAACCAAAAATCTATACTTCAGTATTACTTCGATAAGGTATTATGATATTTCAAAAATAACCTTCAAGTTAATTAAGCTCTCCGAATTCATGGACGTGATCTTCACGCCACTATATGGACAAAATTTGGCGGCTTTTGCTGTAATTACGGAATCTTACAAAAAATTTTTTTTATTTAACTTAAACGCTTTTTTGTTGAATTTTACAAATATGGAACCACACACTTCATTGTATGACAGAATGTGGGTAATAAATTGAATAAATCACACAACCTCCCCTTAACCGAATTTAATGAATTTGATGACAGACGAAGTTTTTCTTTTCTTAGTAAATAAGTGTTAGAAACACTGAAAGGTTATTAAGTTAAAATGAATGATGGCTGAAAAAACCGACAATTAGTTGAATCTAAGCAACATATAGCTAACAATCTACTCACTTTAAGGGAACATGACGTTTACATTTAAAAAATTTTTCAAAAAATTTAACACTGATGAAAACACAAAATCACATCATAAAAATAACAATTTAAGCCATCCAAAACCTGAAGGGTCAGTGATGATGTAGATAAATTAACATAATTATCATTAAATAAAATTATCAAATTGACAGAATGACCAGTAACAAAATGGTCTTACAAATTTATAAGCGGCAACAGGTGGCGCTGACTTAACCCAAAGTAAAACTATGAATAATACCAACTAAGAAATAATAACCTACAGGGCGAGGACGGAATAAAAAACCTTAAATGAATCTATAACTAATATAAGATCATTACCTAGGTCCGTTATCTCGTTGACCAAACATGAATTATTTTTATTTTTGGAAATTTCAACAGACTCAAGCACATTAAGGAGGTGACCTTTGTTACACAAATGGAGGATCTCGTAGTCTTTGGTTTTATTTTATTTTTTTTATTTATTTTATTTTAACTTTTATTTCCAAATCTTACAATCAATTGAAATGGAAAAAAACGCATATTTCCTAAAAGTAAGAACAGAAAGATATATTTGGAAACGCGATGGTTAGGATTAAAGACACGACCAGTGTTAAGGGTGTGTTCGGCAGACGTCGTTTTTTGACCCAGGTTGTTCACTTTAATGGCATGAGAATGTTCTTTAAAACGGGTTGAGAATGTTCTCCCCGTCTGGCCTATGTAGGCGGGACAGGATTGACAACATAGCTTGTAAATGCCTGATTTTTCAATAATGTTGATAGGATCTTTATTTCTGACCAAAGTAGTGCTCAAAGTGTTGTTAGTAGAAAAAGAAATAATGTTTTTTAAGATGTTCTTGATCATGTAGGATAAGTTAGGGACAAAAGTAAGAGATCGGTAGCAAAAATTTTCCCTGTAATGATTGGACGGGATAAGATTGGTATATGATTAAAAGATTTTTTGATTTTTTAGTACAAACTATTGATGAGTTGGATGGGATAACCATTGCTGTGACCAATTTGTTTAATAATATTGAATTCCTGATTCAGATTAAACTGTGACATGCGGATAGACATCATTCTTCTTAAAAGGCAGGAAAGGCCAGGTATTTTGAGATTAAAAGAGTGAATGGAATCAAAAGGTATGATTGTGTCCGTAATGGTAGGCTTTCTATAAATGCTAAAATTGATTTTTGAAGGGGTTTTTGTTAGTAACACATCTAGGAAGGGGAGTTGATTGTTGGTTTCTTTTTCGAACGTAAACTTGATGTTAGGGTGGATTTGATTTAAGTATGTTAAAAATGAATCAATGAATGTTATGGTCATTCGAGTTGTGTATGCAGATGATGTCGTCGACATAACGCCCCCAAAATAGGGTGTGGTCTTTGAAAAATTTTGACGAGGTGTTCATTAAAATCTCCCCTAGGATTGGGGAAAGATGGCTAAACCTTCAATTTAAGAGTAAAAGTTGTTTTTAAATCGGAAAAAGTTTTGCTGGACGCTGAGGTTCAACAAAGTTATGATGCAATGTAATGGAGCATGGAGCATCCGAAAAGGCTGAAGTATGGAGGTGTTTAGAAACAATCTTGATACAATCCTTCGCGAGGATGCTCGGGAACAAGTTGGTAACGTCGAAGGATACCATAGCAAAATTATTAGGGAGAGTGATGGAATTCAATGTAGTGGTGAAATCAATGAAATTTGATGATGTTTTTTAAGGACCCAGTTAAGCCAAGCCGTAATTTTGGAAGCCAGAGTGTCTAAGAAGCTAACCACACGTCTGGTTTGTGTATTTTGGGAAGACCATATAAAAGTGGGCACCGTGGGTTCATAGGATAACAAAAATTTGTAATTAATATCTAGGGACAGGATGGAACGATAATGATGAACTTGATGTCTAACTTTTTTGTTGAAATTATTAGTAGGGTTGTTGTTTAACTTAACGAAACTCTATCAAATCTTTGACCTTTGTAATATAATCTTGATTGTTCATTATGACTAGACAGTTCCCTTTATCTGCTTTTGTACACATTATGGTGGAGTTGGAACCAGTAAACATGCCTAATATTTTTTTGAATATGTTGGCTGAACCAAATTGACCTTGGCTAAACTTAAATTTAATGGGGTTGTTTGGGAGACACCAGGTTTTATGATATTAGAATCCTGAGAATTAATAGAGCAAATAATGGCATCACATTGTGTAGCCATGTCTTGTGTGAGGGTTTTTGTATGTAAGATGGCACGGGGTTTAAACTTTAAACCCTTGTTTAAAAGAGCTGCCCCTTCAGGTTTTGGATGGTTTAAATTGTTATTTTTATGCTGTGATTTTGTGTTTTCATCAGTGTTAAATTTTTTGAAAAATTTTTTAAATGTAAACGTCATGTTCCCTTAAGGTGAGTGGATTGTTAGCCATGTGCTTACATTCAACTAATTGTTGGTTTTTTCGGCCATCATTCATTTTAACTTATAACCTTTCAGGTTTCGAAACATGTCACACTTTTCGAATTTAATTAATCCTTTTTAATCTAAAATTGTTCACCTACGTGTCTATGTTAAGAACGAGGTAGTCCAATCTTCAGAATTATCAACATTTTTTACCTGCTATTTTGCAATCGGTAACAGTTTCAGTGTTTCTAGCACTTATTTATAAAAAAAAAAGAAAAACTTCATCTGTCATCAATATTCTTCAAATTCATTAAATTCGGTTAAGGGGAGGTTGTGTGATTTATTCAATTTATTACTCAAATTACCCCCTTTGTGCTTCTCATTTTAGAAACACAGACAATTAGTCAAAAAACTACGTCCTTTCCTTACTCCTTACTCAAACTCAAGGAAATACTTGTCCATCTCTTTATGTTGTTAAGGGAAAGCATTGAAGTAAACTCCACGTAAGCAGAACACTTGAAAAGAGGAAGTTTGAGAAAAACTATGCGTTTAATTAAATTGTTACATTTAGCAGAGAAACTTGCCTATAGTGTAATAACGAATGTAATTGAAAAAAATTGGCAAAATACCTTTTAAAAAGTAATCTAGTGTAAAATGGTTAAGATTTCCAATTGCTTTTAAAACAGTTTTTATTCAGATAATAGTAATAGTATTGTGGTAATTAAACGCGTGCTTTAACCAACTACAGAATTAATTGTAAGGTAATAATCATTATTTTAATTTAATAAATGCGAGTGGTAAGCTAGCGTATAATTCAAAACTTAACTAAACAGTGTAGAAAAAAATTTATGGGAATTTCATCGGTAGTAAGGGAACAGTTTGTTAAGGCAATTACAAAAATAGATTACTTCGCCATTTAAACTATAACGTAATTCTTCGCATAAATACTCGATATATAACTAAATAATATTGTAGAATTGACAAATTAATTTGCATATGACTATAAATTAGTGCACGTATTTATTCAATTAAAACTTAAAATTATGTAGTTGATTGGTTTCTGTAGGTACCATTACTGAAAATTGAGAGGAGTATACGTAAAGCTTTTATTGTGTTTAAGTACATTAAAATAGTAATAATAGTGCGTTCATTATTCTCGCATCAATGCCTAGGTCATATCTGATTGTACGTATTACATTCATTAGATGATTATCTAAAGCACTGGGTCAAGTACAAGAATAAGCCTCTTTAATAACCGCAACAAATTTAATTCTTTATTACAAATTAAATACGTCTTTTTTTTATATTGCTCGGCGCTTATTAGTAATTGCAATAAATAAGATTTTCCTTAAAAAGCCAACAACTGTTAATTAACCGGTAAGTTTTATGTAGACGGAATTGTAATACTAGCTGAGTGATCTAGGATAATGATCCCAATTATCGGATTTGCACATAATACGACACACACCGTTGATCGCGGGCTGGGCTGGGCGCAAGGTTGTGGTCTACCGACCTCTGATGGCTCATATGTCAGAGAAAATGTTACATCTTCCACCCCATTGCGTCCGATTTCAATTTCAAATACAAAATTTAACAACGGGAAATTAAAATTAATTCATTATTTACGCCTTTTTTTTCGAAATTCGTTGATTCACCTATATGGGATGTGTAGGTGAAGCTTAGATGAATCATAAATTGTTTCAAATTCTAAGTACCAGAAACTTTGGTTCATTGATTTCATTTTTGTTTGTTTGTCCGAATCTATTATGTTGTATAATTATCATTGTTGTTAACTTTTTAATGGGTTCTTTAGTCACTTCGTTAATTGTAAAATTAGGCAATGATTTAATGTGGGAACAATTGCTACTTATTAATAAAGATGTACGTTTACTGAATTTGATAAGATAAATCGTACGCTTTTGAAGATTACGAAAATGACCATTAGTTGAGAGAACCATCAATTTTCATTAGAAATGGAGAAATGGAAAAATAAACAATCGTTCCCCGCGGTCGTTCATGGTATTTTACAAAAATATCCAGAAGATGATGATATGACAAATTTCGGGGAAATAATCGCAATCTAGTTTAACGATCCCTGTGGTTAAAGGGGCGACAATTCTCTAGAACAACCCACTTAGCGTAAAATCATTACAAATGTAAATGCAGAGATATCATGATGTCATAAACCAGATTCCTCATTGTTTGGTGATCGCATTGTTTTGATGAGTTTCCTTAAAATTACCCTACATGGATTTGAACTTGAGAATTCACTTCAAGGCAAACGGCAGTCGCGTTTTTATGAAGGGTGTAGCGTTAATTTTTTTGCAATTATATTTTGATGGTAACGTGACTAATGTTTTTTTGGAAAATGGGTTTTTGGTTGAGTCTTTGCTGGACGCTTAACACGAAAGCGACAGTTTCTCTTAATAAATGACGACTTGAGTTTATTCTTCAAGGCCTATGGGAGTAGGCGTATTTTGAACGGAAGGTGCGTCTGCTGCAAATGGCCTAAACAAAGAACCACCCACTATTTTTTTTCTAAATTACCTACTAGAATAGCGCACAATATAATTGTATCACTTTTACACAAATCCAGAGCGTGAACGATCTAACTTACGTAACAATTAAAAAACTCAATTAATCACAATTTTCAACCCAAAAAGCATGAAAATTTGGCTCGTTGCCAAAACCTGACAGCATGATTTCCGGAAAATCTCAAAAATTCTCAACGTATTTTAATATTTCCAACGATTATTTTGAAAATTTTCTTAATTACTTAAAAATTTTTCGAGAATTACAATGTACTTAAATTATAAATAAAATTACGTACTCTTCTTTTTTTCTAAAGAGTGGTTAATTTGAGTAACAATTCCAATAATACCAAACAATAACAAAGTAACTGTTAGATTCAATTTAATCAAATTACACTGTTAGCTACTATTACAATATTACAATATAATTATTTTTTAGCTAAAACTATCTTTCGATTTCTTTTATTTCAACTACTCACATAAAGTGTAAGTGTAGAATTTTGAATTTAAAGAAAGAAAATTTACTTAATTGCTTTCCATTTTTTGTATTTCGCATTTCACGGATGAATTCTGCGTAACAAGTACACCATTGTCTTAAATTTAAAGTGCAAAAGAGGATGTCCGCGTCTGATTATTTCCCAATATACTAATTGTTTTCTAATTGAAGATAACGTGGCATGATAAGATGATACAAAACAAAAGAATGCTTTGAGAATTTGAAATTGAAAGAATTATTTGTATATTTTCTAAAAAAATAATATCTTCATTGTAATAATCATAAAATAATAACAATATTTTTAAAATCGTTCATCAATCATCTTTTCATTGCCTGTGTTTTCAATTCATTCTCATAATACCGCCTCTTGTTAATGGAGAAGGGTTTCTGTAACCTTTATTTGGAGCAAGGGTTTTTCAGATTTTTGTTTTTCAGCAGATTTACTCTACAAGACTTATCAAAGCAAGCGCGATTTAATCAAAATGAAAGAAGTAGTTGAAAGTATTTCGTTAAAGAAATTTTTTTCTATAAGAATTTTCCAAAATTGCATTAAAGGTTAGTAAAATTGCATGTTCATCTTAATTTTAGTAACCTTTAATGCAATTTTAGATGATACCATTAATTGAATTTAATTATTTTTATTGCTCGATTATTATAATACTGTCTAAGTAATTCGTCAATTTAGTGGAGTTCCTTTGTTATAAGATATAATTAACAATGGTGAACTTGCGATGAAGAATTAATTTATGAAACGTGTAAGAGGAAAATTTTGAAGTAATTGAATTTTCGTTTCTACAAAGTGTAAATTCCATAGCCACACATACGAATGGTTAAAATGAAGGATAGTAATGTCTAACTGGTAAAAATAAATTTTGGTGGGAATAAATCCACGAGAATTCAATTACTTCAAAATTTTCCACTTACACACATTTCATAAATTAATTCTTCATCAGTTCACCATTGTCTTTAGTTTGAAGTGCAAGGTTGGTTTTCTTATCCATTTTCTTTGTAGCTTTTCCTTTACATATAGATTTGTTAGATTTGCCATAAAAGAACTACGTTCAGCCACCACCTTTATGATACTAATTTAATGTCATTTCCAATAGTATCATCCTGTGTTTTCAATTACATATAGTCGGAATGCCTTTTATTGTCTTATGAAGATATCTAAAATAGTTCGTTTGTGTCCTTCCATTTCGATAGGTTATAGATATTTAATTCTTCCGCTCCTCAACCATAATTTTTAAAAATTTAAAAACTTTCAACATCTACAGCATCGTAGGTGTTTTAGGTCTGATGGATTTCGAAAATTTAGAAGAATATTTTACGTAATTTTAACCACCAATCTGGATAGATTGCTTTCGTTTGTTCTACATTAAACTTGCGAAATCCGTCAGACTACTTGTCATTTTTTTGAAACACCTAGGATTACATGACAATTTGAACAATTTTTAGGGCGCTTAAAAAAAAGTAAATGTGGAACGTAACGGTAAAAACGGTATACATTTTCAACCAACTTCAAAAAGTTGGTTACTAAATTCGTCCGGATGTCTGTGTGTCTGTACGTTGGTCGATATTACAAGGTTTAGAAAGCTGGAAGTGGTGTCATCTTATAGGAAATTCTTTACTGATTCCAAATCTCTGGTAAATTTTTTGATCGGATCATCCGTTCGCCGTCGGGACGCCATTAAAGTCACCCTTGAATATGTCGAGAACGACACATCCAATTACAGAAAGGAAAAAACACGTCTCCTTAGTTTTTTGAAACCTATTGAGCCATGATACGTAAACATTACCCTCACTCCCCCTGTGGATGGAGCGGGGGTGAGTTTTGAAAATTTAAATGGGAACACCTATTTTTTATTGCACTTTTGGATTCTCCATAAAAAACTATTCTCAAATTGCAAATTCCACCCCCAAGTGCAACCCCTATTTTGGGGGTGGAAACAGGGCCGGATTGGGAGAATTTTCCGGCCCGGGCTATGACTATAAACCGGCCCTTAACTTACATAAATTTTTTCCTGTGACCTGTGTTTCAAATCTTTTCTTTGGATTCGCGATACATTCATCATTACTTCTTTCTCCAGGCATCGTTTTCTTTTTTCCTCTAATAATACGTCTTACAGCAAAGTTAGACACAAAATATGATTTCTTTTCCACTTCAACTTCAACGAAAGTATTACCATCAACATTATCGTCATTATCTGTCTCGGTTTGTCCTGATGCTTCGTCCATTCGACAATTTGCCCAAACTGCCTTAAAATTTCTATAGTCCACTTTGAGGGTGGTAATGGTTTGTTCAACCATTTTGAATGCCATAATAGGATTCATTCCTTTGTTTTGAAGATATTTGGATAATGGAGTTGTTGATTCAAAAATCTTCAAAAAATATGAGTATTGACTCAAACTTTTTCAGCGAGTCAGTCAACTTTGCCTTGAAACGCGAATCGTTTGCGAAATTGGATGAACTGGCACTTTCCTCTAGGGTTAATATAATCTCTATAAAATGCATTTTTTGGATTATTGTACTGTCCAAACATTTTTGTTACAGCCTTATCCTTCGCCCACCAACGAGGTTCGCCAATTGACGACAACTTTTTTTTTCTTATCAGTCACGGTGTCCCAAACTGCCATCCTTTTATAAGATTCTCGAATGAAGACTGCACATTGATTAATGATACCAAATAATGAAATTCCTTCTACGCAAATGCTGGTGGTATTAGCCATCACCAAGTTCATCGTATGGCATTTTTAGGTAGCGGCCCAGCGAGTAGCGGCCCAGCGGGTTTTGCCCGATTGCCCGCTGGTCTAATCCGGGCCTGGGTGGAAAGGGGTAGAAAAACGATTTTTTTTTACTTTTCTTTCTTCCAGCATTTTTTCGTGATTTACAAACTCTCCGTCACCCTCTCCGCTCTCATCTCCCTTAAGGGTGGAAAGAAAAACAAGGACTCATTTGTGCAGAAACCGGGGTGCCTGTGTCTGAGGGGGGGGGTAGTTATATACATATGTATATTGTATATAGTATATGCCATAATTAGTTACAGATTTGGAGTTGGTTGAAATTAAAATTCTATGATAATTCACGCCTTTTAATATTTTCACTTTCACTGATGATGATTGTCTCGCTGTCCAAACGCGTTCCATATTTCAATTCTTATAACGTGTTAATTTTAAATGGGGCGCTCTGTGTATTATATCTTCAAATTAATCCTTATCCTTTTGACTTTTCATCTGTTTTCGGTTTACCTATACCAAGGACTATCCTTCCCCCATAGACAGCTACATAATGTATACCAGTAAAAGTGTAGTTTTTGATGTATCCGATAGGATTCAGTAGCATCGTTCGTTTTGTTGATGAAACTTAAAAAGACTTTCAAGAAATGAATAACACAATATATTGACACTTTTTAAATTATCTTGGACGATTGTAGTCAACTGCCTAGTGGGCAACTCCAAAACGAAAAATTTGAAATCAAACTATCCGTTTTTGATGAGCTGTCTAAGGGGGGGGTAGGCTTTGTCTATAGCTATGGTTAATACTTTTAGTTATTTGCGTATAATTCTCTTTTAAGTGTGTATCGGGGCTTTTTGCGCTATCAGTTTAAAGCGCCTTGGCAGTTTTTTTATACAAAATAATACTTTCAACCTAAAAAAAGATCATTAAAGCATTAAAACTAATAAAAACCATCTAAAACTGAAAAATATCAAGAGTTAGCAGATGCTTAAAATTACGCGCGCCCGTTACAATGCCGAGTTGCTTAAATTCTTCTTGAACATTTCATCTGTGACGTGATGGTAATAGCATTCTTCCTCGGTTCCAATATTTTCTTCGTGTAGCACTGATCCCACAACTAGTGCAGGAGCTGGACCATGTCTCGTGTGCAGTTGTATGTCCCCTAAGTTTTGTTGCAGGGCTTTGTTAAACACCTATAGGAGTATTAAAAAAAATTGGTCACGTGGTCCACATCATGTTCGTTTGGTCGCCATATTGTAAAATGGCCGCCAAATTGGTAGATTATTTGTTTAAGCGTATCTTCGCATTCAGTGGTCCGATTTTATTTTTTTAAAGCTCATTTTGCTCCTTGTTTGAAGGCAAACAAATATTGTTATTACACATTTTTTGTTAAATCACGTAGTTTCTGAAGTATAATAAAAAAAATGGAACAATGGCGTATTTTTGAGGTGAAAGTAAAAAAAAAATGAATTCAAAGTCCTAAAGGGCTGTTTAAACATAATTATATATATTTACTACTAATCAATAACATAGTCTTAAAAAAAATGTTACAAATCTTACAAATAAAAAGAATAACAAAACTATGTATGAGGGTTCTTGCATTGGTCCGAAACACTGCTTTTACATTTACAAAAGTCACTGCACATTATTTTCAATCTTCTACAGGGACATACAGTTCCTCTGAAGCACGTCTGACAATTACATGGCTTAGGGAAATCTTCAGGGTCCGTTGGATCATCTGTTATTTGGGGAATTAGAGTATCAACTTCCTCTATATAACCATAGTCCAATGGATTGAGTTTCTCATACGGTTCCAAAGCACGAATCCATTTGTAACATTGCAAGTAGCTCCTTTTGATATGAAGACGGATAGATCTTGAGGTAGGGGCCAAATCTTGGAAGTTTCGTAATTTTTTGTGATGGAACTGATGAAAACGCAATTTATCCATTGTTCCTAAGCTTGAAGAAAGTGCTCGAACCAAAAATTCTTCTGCTTTTTTTGCCATGTGCTCATTCAGTGGCCCTTTGCCAAACTCCAACAAGAGGTCTTCTGCACACGATTCAGCTGCTTTTAAAGCTGCTAACTTCGTACCGACCTTGCTTGTGGTGTCGCAGCCGGTTAAAGAATGAATAGCTGGTAAAGCTGTTAAAACAGTAAGTGGTACTCTGTCTTCAAACAAGTGAAGTGGAATGTACCGCGATGTTTTTCCTACTCCAAAAGCAATCCACAGTTCTTTAAGTCCTAACCTTTTCCACTTCTGTAGGTAATGATAGAGTGCACTAACAAAAACATCGGTATCAGTAGAACAAATAACCACGTTGCTAACTTTTGAAGTCAGTGTCATGTGAGAAATATGGGTTAAGATCCTCTCATCTGCTTCTTCATGATCAGGTTCCAAAGTAAGTTCTTCTTCAACTATCCCATTTTTTATAGTAAAACATCTTGGCTGACCATCTTTTACTACACCACCGAGGTAAATGAGAACAGATTCAGTGAAAGAATCTTTTTTCCGAAATATCCATTCAACAAAGTATGATTGCAACAATTCTTTGTTTTTAGACGAAGCCCAGTAAGCTTCTGTATCTACAGGAAGTGGTGTGTTGTCCTTTGGGGCTCCATATTCTATAGGTTGTTTCCGTGATCGCTTCGATCTCTCAAAACCTTTTACACTTTTTTCCTTATAAACGTCGAAAACAATGTCGACGCGTTCACTTTTGTGAGATGCTTGGCATATAGATCTCCAAATTCTTCCTACAAATTCTTCATATGTCTTCAGTTGTAAAGATTTAGTTGGCACCTTCCTTGCAAATGCCATAAAGTCTATAACTGTTGCTTTGCCAGGAGATTGAGGAGTTTCGGATATTGGCGGTGTTTGTAACTTTTTTTCGAGTTCATGAACCAGCTGAGATTTATCCGGTTTTGTCAGAAATCCATTTCTCGTCAAAAACAAAGATGTAGAAGTTAATTCGTAAGACAAAAGATACTTTATATCATATCCTCGACATCGTGCAATGTCAATTAAACGCAGAGCATGGGCAGTTTCATTTTTTACGTCGACTTGTAACGGATTTATTGCTTTAGTTTTTTTTTTTAATCTCTTAATGGGTTGCATTAGACTGAGTGACTTATCTTCAAATCTTTCACTCCGAAACTGATTGTGCACTTTTTCTCCTATTTGCATGCAGTTTAAAAGATCAGTGCTCATTCCACGGTCTATCGTTTGTTTACTAATAATATTTTGTAGCTCTGTTCCGCAGCTGGAGCTCGTATGCATGAACGGATCTCCTTGTTTCTTCATAAAGGTCACAATTCTTCTAACGCATAGCTCATCGGCAATTGTAGTGTTGTTTGAAAACTCATGATGCAAAGTGTACTCATCTTCATAGACAAGGCCACATAAATCACGCAAAACTTGTGCTATTTGGACTTTCTCGTGTTTGATCAGATCATGAAGCACCACAGCTTCCTTTCTTCTTGTTACCCCGATGATTCCGCCTTGGCCTTTAGCTGGTTTGTTGTAATTTTGTTCCAGAGCTTGATCCATAGCCACACAACTGAACTTTCGCTGAGTATTTTTTACAACAAAATGACCAGCTTTGAATTCCGCATAAATCTCAGGAAAATCCAATGGAAGATGTAAACAATCCTCTAAAAATACACTTGCCCACCGAGAATAGTTTGTCTTGTCAAATGCAAAGAAGAGTGGTATTGACCGCATTAAAGCACTAATATTTAGATCCCAATTCCCTTCTCTCTGTGCACGTGTAAGATCTCTCAATATAGGAAATAGAGTTTTCAAGAACTGGTACCAATACCGAAATGTCTCATTTTCTCTACCTTGTTCTTCAGCAAAGTTTTCTATTTCTTCCACAACGCTTGCAATTTGTTGTTTAAGAGTCTCTACTTGAGTTCTTGTACCTATCAAATCTTTAATCTTAATGTACTCTGTTAATGTTGTAACGTCTTTGATTGTGTTTTCTGGAACATTGTGACTTTCCATGAATGCTTCAAGTAATAAACGTTGCAAAGCTTCAGCAAGCATGGAAAAACCTCTTATAGCACGAGAATAATGCTTCCCAGCAAGTACAGTCTCAACAATGTTTGGCCCAAACGTTTCAGTTTCAATGAAAATATTTTGTACTCCACTTACTGCTAAATATTTTCCAAAACAAGCCATAACGTCTTTCGCAAGATGAAAAGCTCCTAGGCCAAGAAATATATTAGA
Organism: Pyrocoelia pectoralis; assembly: GCA_036250285.1. NCBI lineage: Eukaryota > Metazoa > Arthropoda > Insecta > Coleoptera > Lampyridae > Pyrocoelia > Pyrocoelia pectoralis. The sequence goes on from CM070076.1 coordinate 2,666,171, forward strand.
AAACTCTTCAGGTCGTAGCAGTTGTATTTCTTTAGCTATTCTGTACACTCCCTCATCAGCCCAAAGGGATCCTGACTTTTGATTTACTGTTGCCAGACAATCTTGAAAGTTTTTCATGCACGTATATATTGAACTAAATTCGGTCGCGGGGTGTGGCAATATCGGGGTAAAAGCAGTTTTGGTCTGCGGAAAATCTTCACTTGATATCATACTGTTGAATGCACTCCAGGTAGGTATCTTACATTCATCAGGATCACTTTCTCTATTTGCGAAATATCTGCACAAAGTCCAGATCATATCCTGTTCTTTTGCTGTTGAAGCAGACAGGTTAAGGTTAGGTTTAGGTGCTACTGTAAATGTTTTACTGATTTCTCCTCTTTGGGTTGGTTTCTTAAAGTATTTGAGCTCCTGACATGCCAAGAGACTGTGAAAAGATCGCAGTCCTTTGTTGACTACTGTTTTTTTTACGTCGGTTTTGCTATCTTCAACATTGTTACTTTCATTTTGAAAGATTACTAATACTGTGTCATGGCTACCTCCAATACCAGAAAGGGTTTGCTCTTGGTAATCAAAATTATCCATTGCTGCTCGTATTGGTACGTTTGGTTTAATTTCCTTGGGAAGGGGTACACCTGTGACCTCAGAGTTACTTAAAATTCTTGAAGCGAGTACTACGTTATGTCTCTCTAACGCATCATAACTAACAGTTATTCCAAGACGGCTCGTAATCAGTAGTAACAATTTTGAACGAGTCATTTCGTGAATAGTTTGTGCCAATCCGACGTGCAGAGGGGTACTCTGTGCACCACTGTGTAATAGATAAAATAGTATCTGGAAAACTGTTACACATTTTAACTGTACTTGGGGAGAAGTCTGGTAGCAGGGAAACATTACTGAGCAAAATTTCAACCAGGATTTCGGTAATTTGTTCTTTGCTTCTGTAAACGATTGCAATAGATCTTTTGCGTCGCAGTCGGTATTTTCTAAACCAAAATCGTAACTTTTAATGTCACTGCGCAATGTTTCAGCACATTCTTTAACACAATCGGAGTTACGAATCTCTTCTGCAAGTTGTACCACAGTTATTTGATTTGAAAATACCATTTGTGATACAGAGCGATCCTTTGAGTATGTAAAATAAATAGTATCACCAAAGTGCTCTATAAGTAAACTTTTCATTCTTCTGTTTGAAATTTGGATGTCACTGGACAAATATTTCTTGTTAAACTCATTGCGTAGGTATACAATTGGGTATCCTTTGGTTTCAAATTGAAGTGTAGCCACAAACGTTGTAAATGATTCTTTCAGGCTCTCAGAACCAGGAGCCTCTTCGACTATATCTTTTTCAATATCTCTTTGATAATTTAAAATGTATTTTCTTATACAGTTCTTATGACAGTGGATGTCTGCAGCAAATACACTATTTACATCTTCCAATGTAGCTGTCCGTTGAAAAACTGCATCAAGGTAAAACCGTGAGGCTTTCAGTAGTTGCTCTGCTCTGAACTTCTCACAAATACGGTACAGTTTCGAGTCTCGTTTTACTGTTAATTGGTTACACACTATACATTTTTTTAACTGTCCACTAGGTCCAGGTCTACTTTTCTGTTTCTGTCGTTGGGCAGTATTGTCCTCCTCTTCCGAGCTTGATTCTTCAGCATCTTTCTGTTGTTTTTCTTTAAGTCGTTTTCCTTTCAATATGTAAGGTTTGTAGCAGGCTAGATGATATTTTATGCTATTTTCATCTTTAATGGTTTCCAACACATCGTCCCCAATGAGTTCAGAAGCACTTTTAATGTTTTTTATAACGTTTTCACTAGAACATAACAATTGCAACGAACGTTTTACTTTCTTACAGAAAATGCACAAGTCAATATCTTTCCGTCTCTTCTGAGGATTGACCAGCTTCACTGTGTCACTCATCTTTTCAGTTGAAATTTATCTACCTGTAACAAAAAAAAGCTTAATGTTGCATTATAATGTAACTACAATAAAAAGACGATGAGTATTGTCTAAATTCCTTGATGAACGTTAAATATTCAAAACCTTAGTCTATCTCAATAACTAAGGGATTTAACAAAAAATATGTAATAACAATATTTGTTTGCCTTCAAACAAGGAGCAAAATGAGCTTTAAAAAAATAAAATCGGACCACTGGATGCGGAGATACGCTTAAACAAATAATCTACCAATTTGGCGGCCATTTTACAATATGGCGACCAAACGAACATGATCTGGACCACGTGACCAATTTTTTTTAATACTCCTATAGGTGTTTAACAAAGCCCTGCAACAAAACTTAGGGGACATACAACTGCACACGAGACACGTGCTAGCGCCTAGACTAAACCAAGCTTTTCAAAAATGTAAAGCCCGTTGTAGGATTTTCCTTTAGTTGAACTCACACAATATGTTATAGAGTATCATGCACTTTAGTCAGATATCCTTTTTCTAATTTCAATGGTTAATTAGTGGCCACAATAGGAACTACTCCGGTGGGTCTAAACGCGCAAAATGGAAGCGTGATTAGGTGGATTACGACAAATTGTAAAGATAATAATTTACAAATCAAGATAATAGGATGCAAACAAGGGAGAAGTTTGTCGAATGTTAGCGTCTAAAAAGACACTAACAATTGGAACGTTATCTAACCTGTCAAAATCCGTACTGGATTAAACCAAAATCGAACCAATGGTTGAAGCACAGCAAATTATAATTCCCAGAGACACGTCGATGGAACTACGATACAGGACATAACCGGGTATCAGATAATTTACTACAAATTTCATTTGTGAAACGTCTGAAACCGTTACTTTTCGAGTATATTGCGATTGGTGACAGATATAATGCATATACCTACGTATAATAAGTTGAAAACCTCGCCTTCCAAATTGAATTTAGATTTGATGCACTCCATTTTGAGCTCGCGACTATCAAAACAATCTTTGATAAATTTAAAGGTTTTGACGATCTGAACACCATTATTGTCAGCGATTCTTATAATGTAAATAACATAAAATTGAATGGTGCACTTTTAGGGTTTTTTATAAACATTTTAAATTTAAAGTTCCGCAAATCAGGTGTCGTGAACCTACAAACGTTTATTAGTCCCCCCAAATCGATGGAATCTTTCGATAAAACAAATGTCTCCTTAAATAAAGATATAAGGATCGTTATGACTATCAGACAGGTATAAATTTGGATTAATATCAATTAAATGTAATAGTGACCTAATGACTTAGAGGAAAAAAAATGATACATCTACCGTAAATGATCAACAATTAATTTAGGTTTAACTGTACTCCAATTACAATCGGTTCTAATTGAGTTAATTCCATTTATTATTTAATTATAATTAAAGGCAACGTCCACGTGACCATTGCACTACCACAACACGTTACATATTAATCTTTACTTTATCCAAAATACCCGCAAACATTACTCATTGATAATTAACAAAATTAAGATAATTTTTACACATCATCGTCGTTTCCGCCTCGTTCCAAATCGTCGATTTAACAAATTTGTCACAGTTTTTTTTACGGTAACCAATTTCTCGTTCGATTCTTCGAAATAGAAAATTTAGAAACAATTATAGAGACGACCTTACAAGGCCCCTAACTCAAAACTATTTTCCATTGCATATTTGGTTTTAATACTATATAAGAATAAAGATCAAGTATATCATATATGGGAAGAATCACTGTAAATGGAAAACCAGGTAACTCAGTGGACAGCGCAACTTTGCAGTCTACAGAACGATGGAATTCGAATTTTTTACCAATTGTCTTCTTTGTAGATCATCTTATGTTGTTTAAGATCGACTACATGGGTTTAAAATTTTTATAAGATTTATAACTGCACTCTCTACACACATATACACACGCAGATGGTACCTTTTATTCTTATTTTATGACAACTGTCGATCATGCCTTCCGAATATCATTTACATTCAAACATCGCCAATAAATATTATTTACTCCTCTTTTTTGTTGTTAACCGTTATCTGATGAAAATTTCAGATGATGCAGCGCGGTGTTCAGTGCATGTACACGCAGTATGTTAATGATCACGGGATTTAAGGTGACGTAACCTAAAGATTTACATTTAAATTTAAATGAAAAACCGCAACATTTTTTTCATGTATAAAAATGGAAAAGTGGAAAGAAATACAAAAGGATTATTAGAATGTTAAGTGGTAGTGTCCTCAATCCTATGTTCTGAAATTAGTCACTTGGGTTGCGTTATGTTTAACATATTCATCAAGCTGTCACAAATATATGCTGGCATACCTAATGTTTTTCCGAAGGTGTGAAAAAATTTAAATCATTTTCTTCGCTCTGTAATCTGTAATAATTTGATTAACGCAATGCAAATTGTAATCGAAAGGGTTTACACAAGGACGAACCACCTACTGAAAGGATTAAGAAGATCAATAAATTTTTTATGAAAATACACTTACCATAAATATAGGACAGGCTTTTTAATGAAATTTCATCATCCTCTAACGTGGTTATTTCAGAACTTAAGTTACTCCAATTGATAACTTTATGTGTTTTGGATCAGCTGAATATGAAAAAGAACGAAATTGTTCATGTTTCGATTATTGCACTGATTTTTATTTCCCAAAATCTTCATAATTATACCTACTCCAAAATCATAATTTAAACTGAAGAAGGGTTTCCCATTCCGAAAAAGGTGCTAAATTATTCACATAAATTAGATCCACTTATGCTATAGGAAAATTTAGTATTTAACGAGGTATTATTTAATTTACCTCTGTAGCACGAGTCATCTGAACAAGAACTGAAAACAATCTTCAGCAATTAGGTTAACGGCACTTGAGGTACTACCTTATTACTTTAACGTATTAAATTCATATTTCAGTAATCGCAAACAAAATTCAATCTATGCTGTTGTATATATCCCTGGGGACGTGACGTTTTACAAAAATCGTTGCATGTTACAGTTTCTTTTCACTATCACAGTATTATGATTGAAACGGCAAGTGCGCACTTTATTTTGGTATTAGGACAACACTTCCATAGTTTTTCCATTGATTAACGATACAATTTGAAACGTCCTCTTTTCACGCTTAAAAGCCTTTCTATAGACGCTCACCTGGCAATATATTATGTCCTTTAAGATTAACCGCAATCGGTATTGAGAATAAACGTCTCTATTATTCGCATTAATATCTGTACTTTCATCTTTCTTCAATTCCCCGTCACTCTCAACCCTCCTTTAGAATTCTTTCGACATCAATTCTTTGACTAGACTTTCACTACAATTGTGAAGGCTCGGTGGTACAGACTTTGAAAATTTATCAAAGTTGGAAGTAAGTCAATATGGCGTTTACCGTCGAAATGGCAGAATAGGGAGCGTATTTGGTTTTTTTTGGTATGTGAATTTACGTGGCTGTGTCAGGAACTACGTGCAAATTCATCATCAACTGATGCTTGGTGAAGACCAAATTTATGACAGCCTATAAAGAGGCTACCAACTGGAATAAGATGATACTTTCATAAATTTGGTCTTCACCAAGCATCAGTTGGTAGCCTATAAAGAGGCTACCAACTGGAATAAGATGATACTTTCATAAATTTGGTCTTCACCAAGCATCAGTTGATGGTGAATTTGCACGTTTCATACATATAGTATCTTAAATCACTACCATTCGCTTGTCGTAACAATACGACGTTTCAGGCAGAAACATTTCTTGGATCAAAAAATTCCAATCGTTGCCGTACGTGGGTACAGAGACCATTATTCACCTTACTTTCTAAAACTACAAATTTTATCTCTACCTCTACTAGAAATAGTACAGTCAATTTAAACACAAAAATATACAAACATTGCAAAAAATCCTATGTTACGTTTGCTTTTTTCATGGTGTTAGGTTCGGTCCCAGTAGTAAATACTCAATTTTGCAACTTCGAAAAACTTGTGGAAACTGGGGGGGGGGGGCACCAAAAACCGCGATTTTTTCGGACTTTTTTCAGTTTTAGCCTCGTAGATCAAAAACTATGAGTTGTAGTGCAATGAATATGATTATCTTTTTTAAACTGGACTAAATTTTCTACCATTTGAGCCTAACTGGAAGTCTGTAAGTATAATAGTTTCCGAGATACAGCTCTTCAAAAATAGGCATTTTCCCTAAATCTGTTTTTAGCGTATCATCCATGATTCGAGCCAGATATTGCCACAACGACGTGCTCTACGATCATTGTCATGGAGGAAAAAATTGTAGGACATTTTATCACCTTTTATTTAAGCATAGATGCATTCCTTTAGGCCTAACAGTTCTCGAGAAAAAGACGGAAAACCGGAAAACAGTGAAATCGCTACGACTCCACATATATGTAATAGCATTAATATGATTAGAAGACATTTTCTGATTATTCTTATTTAGCCTAGCGAACTAACGCTCAAAAAGGGCTTGTAGACAGACTTTTTGATCCTAAAGATTTTATTTCTGGGATGTGTTTGGTGATCATTATACGAAAAGTAGCGTAACAAAATGTGCGGATTTTTTTGGTTTTGCGTTTACGTCTCTTGAACAGGCCATCGTAGTGGGAAATGGCCGATTATTAAAAAAAGCTGATTAAATTTTCTACAAGTTTGCTTCTATGCGTTTTTTCTCTATCTCTATCCGTTGAAGAGATATTCGCTGTCAAGAATTGACATTCTTTTTGAAAATCGCTTTTACACGACGTTTTTCGGCAAATATTGTGTCCTAGCTCCTAAAGTATTGGGTTTATAGCAAAAACTGCTGAAATAAAAGTTGTAGACCATAAAATTTCCTATAAAATACATATACCGTTTAATATTTTATCTTAAATAGATTAGATGTTATAGTTGTTTAAAAAAAACGTTGAGTTCAAGATGGAATAGAGGGCACTAGAGAACAAGTAATTTTGTGGGAGGTTTGGAGCTAAATCTGATATGTGAGTATTAAATACAGATTACCTGCAACCTTAGCCAAACAATTTCTGTCTTATCCGCCACCATGTTTAATGGTCTCTAGTCTTTTCTTAATACATTTATGATAAGGTTAATGTTTGACGAAAAGAACAAAAGTATTTTCTCAAGGCAGCTTTTATTTTATAATTGGCCATTTCCCACTACGATCGCCTATTCAAGAGATACAAAGGGAAAACTTAACAAATCCGCAAATTTTGTTACGCTACGGAGTTAGCTCATACGGTAGGACCGAGGACTTTTCGTATAATTATCACCAAACACCTCCAAACACATCTTAGAAATCAAATCATTAGGATCAAAAAGTCTGTCTACGAGGCCTTTTTGAGCGTTCGTTCGCTAGGCTAAATAAGAATAATCAGAAAATGTTTTCTAATCATACTAATGCTATTACATATATGTGGAGGATTTCACTGTTTTCCGGTTTTCCGTCTTTTTCTCGAGAACTGTTAGGCCCACAGGAATTCATCTATGCTTAAATAAAAGGTGATAAAATGTCCTACAATTTTTTTCTCCGTGACAAGAGTCGTAGGGCACGTCGTTATGGCAATATCTGGCTCGAAACATGGATGATACTTTGAAAAAAGATTTTGGGAAAAATTGCCTATTTTTGAAGAGCTGTATCTCGGAAACTATTATACTTACAGACTTCCGGTTAGGCTCAAATTGTAGCAAATTTAGTCTAGTTTAAAAAAGATAATCGTATTCTTTGCACAATAATTCGTAGTTTTTGAGCTACGAGGCTGAAACTGAAAAAAGTCCGAAAAAATCGCGGTTTTTGGCGCCCCCCCCCCCAGTTTCCACAAGTTTTTCGAAGTTGCAAAATTGAGTATTTACTACTGGGACTGAACCTAACAACATAAAAAAGTCAAACCTAATATAGGATTTTTTGCAATGTTCATGTTTAAAATGACTGGACTAAAATTCACAAAAGCAAATATAATTTTATAGCTCACATAGTTAGGCAACAAGATCGGTGAAAAACTTCAAATAATAGCCCTAGTATACACTGCATCTATTTAACTTTCTTCCAAGGTGATCAAGAAGCATTTCTTAAAATCTAGTCACTTATTTTCGCTGGTCTGTATGATTGTAGAGCTTACAATACCAGAATTCCGGGATTTCGAAAACCGGGATCCCGGACAAAATTGATGTAATATTTAAAAACGGTATTCATACATAAACACCGGTATTTCGGTAGTAATTTTATTTTATTTTAGTAGACAATATTTTGGATTAATGATATTTATTTATAGTGCAAAATATTGTATGTGTACAGGGGGGCCCAATAGCGTGTGGATGGAAGACTGTGGGTTTATTAACGAACATTTCGTTCATGGGATATGGTAAGGCTACAAATCTAAAATATTTTCACTTGAATCGCAAAGTTTATAGAGGATGATTTATATCAAAGTTGCGTTTTTTTAATAGAACCCCCTGTATATTCCTTGGTCAATTCTAGTGCGGCTTTATGTATCACACATAGTACTCTTAATAAAACGAATCGTCTGGCCGCACATCTCCGAAAAATTGAATATCGCAGGGATCACAAAGCTTAGAAGGCCGTGACGAAAACATGAAATGTACTATCGTAAACCGGACCGTCAAATCCGAAATCTTCTTGTGTTAGGAGAAATTACTACGTCAATTGACAAAATTCCTATAAACGGTAACTTAATTTTTCAAATGGCACTACCAATTTTTCTTTATTACGTTTTCATTTTTGAGCTATGAATTTACAAAATTATAATTGCGAGTTTATTATTTCCAATTTCAAAATTGAATTTAATTTAAACTTTTTACCTTTAAGTAGCAGTAATATTTTGCGTTTCGAATTTTGAAATTTGAATTTTCAGATTATAATTTAGGATTCATTAGCCTTAATATTTTGAGTTTCAATTTTTTATTTCAAATTTCTATTTTGAATACGAAATTTTTGAATTTTATGTGGGTTTTTTTAATTTACATTTTATATTTACATCTTTGAATAACTTGAACACTTTGAATTTTGAACTTTGAATTTCTAAGCTATGCGTTTATTATTTTTCTTTTATAGTTTCAACAGTAAAAAAATCAATACCGGTATTAATGCTGGGATCCCGGGATTCACTTGATTGAATACCGAAAACCGGTATTCAAAACTTCTTCCGGTATTGTACGCCCTACAGTTGGGAATACCTTCATTTCCATTCTACCCACTATTATTGCAGGAAAATTAATGTAATTAGTAACGGTATTGGTACAATTTTTAGCAACATTAGAGGAAATACAACAAAACTTCCCCCTTGATTCGTTTTTTTATTTATTTATAATTAGGTACTGTCGATGTACGGCATAAAAGATTGCATGATCGAAGTAAATTAATTGTCAGGTTAATAAAATATGTGAACGTAGTGGAAGGTAGGACAATTATCTATATTTAAATAATTTAAATGGTGATAGTGATACTTAATGGGAAATATAAGTGAACATTTTTACATTACTTATATCTACAGTTTTAAGACCACATAATTAAATCAAAAATTTATTAGACCATCTATCACAATAATTATGCAAAACCTTTAATTTGAAACATAATCAAAAAAAGAGAGGGGGAAGGGAAAATCTGCACTACATCAGGAGATATTTATGATATTTGATAAATAAATATTAAACAACTACTACCTCCCCTTAATAATTGATTTATTCTTAGCGAACTTTGATTGCGAAGATTGTGATTACTGAAAAAGAATCACATTTGTTGCGACATGTTTCGGGTTTTCAAAACTAAACCCATTATCAGACACATGAATTACATATTAAAATTACAATAAATCAGAGGAAAAGAATCGTGCAGTGGTTAATATATAAAATTACCAATTTTAAATCGTCAAGTTACATAGCTAAAAAGGGCCCTAAAAGGAACCCTAAGATGGCCTGAAGGGCTAATGAAAGATGATGAAGATGGATAAAATTATGATAAAGGACTAGATGAAACCAAGTGCAAAGATGAAAATATTTGATAAAGGTGTGAATCGATATTCTAGGACAGTATACAAAAACCAACTGACACTAGCGGAAAAAGTTGAGCTAAGATCTTTAGGTGGAAGAATACAAATCAGTTTACTTCAAAATCTCTCTTTTAACCATGATAAATTGTTGAGGAGTTCCTCATGTTTTGGATACTAAGGCCTAGAAGAACATGGATGAATGTCATTAAAGAATGTTGTGTTTCCAATCTTTCATAACAATCAGTCAATTTTCAGATCCAAGTAATCAAAAGGTACTTTATCGTTATTGTTCATTAAAAAAACTTTATCTCTGTGGATTTCAGCTTCCATAAAAGGCATATTGAAAACTATCGTTATTGTACCCAATTAATGATATTATATTTTGCATAGCGTTAGAACAACATGGTTAAAAAATTTGGAGTCTTTCAATATCATTAACTTTATAGAGAATTATTCCAATTAAATTTAAAACCAAAACCTTACCTTCCAAAACAAATTTTGGGAAACAGAAGGGTTATTAAAATATGATTAAAAGAAATTAGTTTACGATTTTGAAATTTTGCAATTCTGTGGAAAATGTTTTGTGAAAATAGAACATTTCTTTGTGATACACTTATATAAATGTTTGCAAATCGGATACTAAACCAAAATTGAACAATAACGTGTCTAAACTCGATTGGATTGAACCAACAATAACCTATTATGTACTTATTACTTTGTATATCCTTTCCTACACACACTTTTGGGTTTGTTACCAAGAAGTGTGCTATATAAAATTTTTAAAAAATACAGTTTCCAAATGTCGTTTATTTCAATATTATTTCAACTCCATTTTATTGTGCTTGTTATGTACGTACTCTTTTCTTTACCTTAATAACACAACTTACCTTGCGCCACTGTACTGTCCATAGTTAAAAAAACAAGAAGTTAATTAGTAACTGCAAAGACACCAACTTTTTAACGCGAAAACACGAATGTTGAACCGTTCAATTTCGAAATTTATTTCCCGACACTTTCCGTTCACTACAAACGTTATTAATATACTGAGAGTTAACTTCCGATAGTTACAATACGTGTACGTTATCAAACTTGTTGTTAAAACTTGTTAAAGTCGTCAATTTATTTTCAAATACTAGCTAAAAGGTCACCTGACGGCTGTGATTCACCAGAATGGTAAATTGATTACTATTTTAAAAACTATAATTGAGTATTTGTAATTTGTTAATTCCGTTTTATGCAAATAATATCATTTGTAGCAATATGCAAGGTATCTCTCATTTAGAAACCCAAATATTATGTCAGAATAGGGTTATGAGAAATGTCTGGATTCTGGATATAATATGGAGGGTACTCGTCTTAGGACACTCGCACAAGGTATCTAACACTTGCCAATATCTTTGACAGTTTTTCCTTCAGGTGGTGGGCCTTTAACCATACAGTGTTCATGCCATAAAACGTATTAAAATAAAATTTGATCCAAAGTGAACGTTGTGTCATATCTGCAGCGTACATTTTATATAAATTCTTGATTTCTTGATCTTTAAAGTTACCTAGAACACTTTGTTCTTTTTTGTATCGCCTACTAAAGACAAATTTGCGATCGCATTGCCTGATTGCTATTCATTGTATGGCTTTACGAAACTATGACGTCTTTTTATTACCCACATCCCATCTCCGTCGATGTTCCTTTCAATGATCAGTTGAGGAAACCGGTACCCGCAATTGTGCATTTTGTACGCCGTTTTTCAACTTTTATCATCTTCTGAATATCTTCATTTGCCTTTCTTGCAGTACTCCTGTACAGGGTATTTTTGTCTTGAATGATGATCTTACATAAAGGATTTTTCCTTATTGCGAAAAGATTAATCTGTCGTCTGCAGGTTTTTAATAATTTTAAGGCATTTTTTGCTGAACAGTACTTTAGGACGTCTATGAATTTAGTCACAAATTTGAATTTTACTAGCTTGTCCAATAACACTTTAACATGGCCACTTCTTTCTCCTCTGATGACGAATTTTCCGATTATCTACCATATCATTCTATTTTCTTGCAGAAGTTGGTCTTTACTTCTCCTTTTGATAACCTTTTGGCAGGGAGTACAGCCTTTTTCATATAATAGATTACTGGATTACTGTATTACGATGAGAGGGTGGTCACAAGTCCACGCGCACATAAGTCACCTATTCGGGCCCTTTGTGGTACCTCCCTGATTAGGGTCTTTCGACCCCGCAACGTTACTCAATCCATCCCACATGTGAGATGAACTTGAGGATGCTGGACGAGGAAGCGGCTCTAATCTTAACCGTTTCCGGACAGGAATCGCCCAACATGAATCGTCTTAATTCGACAAGTACGGGCACTCACAAAGTATGTGTTGCGCTGTCTCGTCGTCTGTGTAGCATCCTCTACAGGATGGTGATTCGACCAACCCCATGCGGTGCATGTGCTTGTTAAGTTTACAGTGCCCAGAAAGTATGCCCACAAGTAGCCTCAGCCTTAAATTTAATGAAATGATTCAGATTCAGAAATTGGTCGAAAATCAAATACCCCAAAGTGTCTTATAAATACATTTGTGTAGGGAATAATTTATTTATCAAAGCATAACCAAATTTCATTTAAGTTTGGATTTTGCAAGTGAGAATTATTGGATCTTGATAGTCCTTGAAGTTATCATTATGAGTCCTTCTCGTCGTTGCCAGGACACTTTTACGCCACAGAAAGTACTTTTGATCGTTATTCCCTATCATACCTGGGTTGCAACAAATTCTGGCGTATGAAAATTATTTATTTATAATTCGACAATTAGAAATCGAAAGCCAAAGCCATAAGAGATGGTGAATTAGTATTTAAAGGATATCAAAGGCTTCAACACAAAATATCAAATGATACACTACTAATAGGTAGTAGTACGTAGTACGAGAATTCCGGTCAGTGGTCATTTGATTTCAAACCACTACTGCCGATAACAAACTGAAGTCAGATAAGCGCAGTCACGAGGCAATTAATTGATATACCTTCATATTAATTTATTTCATTTCAAGTTATTACCACCTATGCTATTTCAAGCTTTGATAGCAGAGCTTCACTGTGGACAACATGGACAGGTTGCATCCTTTTGCTGCAACAACATTGCACTTTTGGCCCATTGTGAACAATTCTGCCAGTGATGATTTTTTTAGGCTATTAAAGTCAGTAATGGAGTTCTTACATGAAATTGTGTGAAATTTATAAAACAAAAGAGATTTTAACACAACCAAATCGATCAAATTCATCGATTTGCGAATCAGATATCGACGAACAATTTTAATTTGCCAATTACTGATTTTATTTATTTAAACATCGTTAAACGACTTTACGATAAAAGCCACATGGCGATATGCAATTTGTTTATAATTGTTTAACACGCGCCTATTTTGCATAAAAAATCGAGCTGAATCGAAATGAAATGTATTAGTCCTGCGTTCTGTTCTTGATAAGGTAGATCGTAAATATAAACAAGGAAGAACTTATGAACGGAAGTGGTTTGATTGTTGAATGTAATGAATATCAAATTTAAGGATAGTAGTCGCTTAAGATGAAAGTTCAACTTAATACAGTTTAATAATCATATTTTCAAGTGCAACTTTAATGAAAAAATGTTTACAAATAAACTTCCACCTTCTTTTATGGCACACTAAATTCGCTCCTGTTTGCAATCATTTCTGATTTTAATACAGTCCCGTCTATACTTACGTTTTATTTTAAGCTCTGCTCCCATTCTCATTAATTGGATACGACTGTACGTATGTTATAAAACATCTAATTAATTTAAAGGAAATAAATTTTGTTAGAAAAATACAGAAAGATCAAGGAACTCCCAAGCTTCGTTTTTACACCATCAATTACTAGAATAGGATTTTATCTACACGGAATGAATTAGAATTGAAAATGTATGTAAATATAAGCAAGCTTGCGCAGCTCAAAGCAGACTGTTTGGTATTGCAACTATAATGTGTTGCTATTTTGGGGTGTCTGGTTCCGTTGCCAACTGCTCCCTGACACACATCATTATACCACCCTCTGGCCACTTAGCACGTTCTTAGTCAATCTGGAATAGTGATAGTTGATGCCGACAGATATAAATAAGTGCATCTTCACTTTTTGGCAACGCAACTTTCACCCCAAAAGTTTAATGCTGCCTTCGGGCGTTCTGTGAAACAAGTAACTTTTCCCGTTGTTCTCTTTGCCGATTCTGCATATTGAAGTGTCTTAAATGAGTTTGTATATTATGAATATAGTAAATGTATTTGCAGACGTGCCACATGCTAAGTATATACTGATAATATAAACACAATAAGACACAAAGATTCCATTGAATTTACCTTCCTACTTGTTGCGACAGGCTTTAAGCTTCTATGCATGCACTCTTTCATATTATAAAGCATAGCACAGTTACCTACTATTTTTTTTATAAATTATGGTGAATTGAGACAAAAAGGTAAGGTTTTTGACGTGCAACACTCAGATGTTGGGATAGCGTGACCCATTTCACATCAAGCGTAAAAGTTTTGGTAAAAGCATAACAAACAAATTGAGAAAGTATTTTATTAGCGTAGCTGAAACTGAAAAAATTCCTCAATAAATAATTAATCAATGTTTATCATGAAGGGTGAAGTATTGTCGTTTTATAGTTACTGAATACAACGTTTTGCATAAAATTTATATTTTCAAACAGATTTTTTGCAATTTTTAAACGCGGCCAGATCATTTCGTATAGTTTTGAAAGGAAAAATGTGTAAAGTTGTAGCTAATTATGTTTTCGACAAAATTAGAACGTTTTCAGTTTTATTGTGACTTACTTTTTTAAATGGAAACCCTAGTTATCATTTGCACTCATATTTAGTGGTTTTCCACACTGAACGCCGACCAATTCTTGCAAATGCAGCACCTCTGTGATTGTTTACCGTTTCTTATATTTTTTAAACACTTTACTGTTCATTCCATAAATAAGATTTAAAAACTGATACCTAACTCACTACCCAATTCCCTTATCCTTAACAAGGAAAATTACCCTTAACTTACAATCAATACTGCCATACCCCCAAAAATGACAGAATATGAGTAAATCAATGGCGAAAGGCTCACAAAGGGGTAGAAATTGAATTAATAAAATAACTTAAAACCTCCCCTTAGACAATCAAAAATTTAATGAGCAAGGGATGAAATGTTTTGTTTTTTTTGTTGTTTTTTAACAACTTTGGTACTTTTTAAAAAACAAAAAGTTCATCTCTTGCTTCATTAAATTTTTGATTTCATTCAATATTCATTGTCTAAGGGGATGTTTTAAGTTGTTTTATTAATTCAGAATATGAGTAGTCGTATCAACTAGTGCTGCTTATACATTTTTGAGTATTAATAATACTAAATGCGTAAAAACTATAACAGATAAGTAAACTTTCACGAAACCGTTTCTAGAACATAGAAGGTGCATGGACCACTATGACTCGTAGGGCAATCTTCTGCAACCCACCCCTTAGGTTCCAGCCATCTCACCCCTATTTTTTAAACGCACTACCCCATATGTGAGATATAATTGGAAAGCTCTTTAAAAATGCTATTCATCAGTACTAAATAAACTGCTAATTAATCGATTATTACTGAAAAAAAACAAAAAAGTTTCAGTAACTTTAGTTGTATGTTTTCGTATTAATCGCTACTAATATCAAATCAGATCGCCACTTCTAAAAGATCGTAAAAAATTACGATCTGTGAATCAAAAAACACAAAATATTATTTATTTATCAGAGGATTTCTTAAGGAGCTGTCAGATTACTTATGTTTGGACATTTGCCTTGATAATAAAGGAAGAATTAATTTACATACTATTTTTCGTATTATTTAAAAAATAATCGATTAACATTTTGCTTGGTAATGATAAATAGGATTTTTAAAGAGCTATCCAATTATGTATTACACATAGGGTAGTGCAATTCAAAAAATAGGGGTAAGTTGCAGAAGATTTCTATATGAGTCATATTGGTTCCCCCTGTTCTAGAAACGTTTTCGAGAAATTTTGCTTACTTGTTACAGTTTCAAATAAAGTCTGGCATTTTGAACCAATATGTATGCCAATCTTGAGAATTTCGGGACCCCTTTATGATCATAACGGCCACCTTGTTCACGTTATGATCAAATAATATTAGTGGCCGTTGTGATCAAGGTAGCCGTTATGAAATAGCAAAAACCGGAGTGGCCGTTGTGATATAGACCCGAAAGCTTAATTAATTTCACTGATAGATCGACACTTTTGGAAAATCTCAAGGAACTCATATTTTTGTCATGAACGTTACAGTTCTTTTATCCTGTATACGTATTTTGCCAATTTTATTAAAATATGGTTTAATTAATTTTAAATGTGAGGAACATTAAGTACAGATTTTGATTCGAAAAAAGAGAATATTTAGAATTTTTTTAAATATTTAAGGGGACGATATTTCGACATATTGAATAAAAATGATTTGTGTCTTTGTTTTAATGGTTTTACTTTGTAAGAGATTCGAAATTCACGAAGGGGTTAATATGTCGATTGAGAAAAACAGATTCACAACCTCCCCCTTGAGACAGTTATCTATTAAAATTTGATAGATGATTAATGAATTTGTATGATTATTGGCGAGATGTTTGGGGATTTTTAAGTCAGGTGCTTTTACAAAATTATCATTGCATTACAAAATTGTCTGAGGGAAAGAAAAACGTGTGTGACATTAACACGTAAATTAAGTTAACAATTTGAACAAGTCAAATTTAAAAATACTTAAATCGCAGTTAAAATAATAAGTAACAAGGTCCCCTACAAATGGAACCCAAAATATTCCAGAAGGGCCATGATTAAAGTCGATGGTTAAAATTACGGTGACAGCAAGTGAGGACAGATTAAAATGACAATCTTTCCCTCAGACAATTTTCTAATGTAATGATAATTTTGTAAAAGCATCTGGCTTGAAAATGGGATTGGAAGTGGAAAGAGGGAGAAAAACCATCTTTTTTACTTTCTTTCTCCTCCAACATCTTTCGTGATTTACAAATTGTCCGTCACCCTCTCCGCTCCCATCTCCCTTAAGGGTGGGCAGAAAAACAATTGAATAAAAATTTTTTGAAAATTTTCAAAACCAACAATGTTTGGTAAAGTACGTACATAATTATAAATTTAAATAGAAACATGTAAGTAACTCTGTAATCATTGATTTTAGGTATAGGAACATGGTATATCAATTTAAAGGAAATTTATTTCTGCATCGAATGGACTGATAATTAAGTAGGCATTCCATTTGAAAAAAAAGACTTTTTAAAGTTTTTCTTAAGTCTGGAAATAACGTCAAATAGATACGTAACCGCGGGCAATTTTTTATAATCCATGACAGACAATTGTGTCTCAAACTTTTGACATTGAGAACCTATAATGCCATTTCCCTAACTTTTACCACTTTCGACTTTCAATTTTATTTCCTAAACAAGATTTTGAAATTTTTTACTGAAAAAAAAATTTTTCTCAACAATAAAAATTGATACGCCGATTATTATAAACATACGTATACGTACTAAACATTTTGTGACACATCAGAATGTGAAAAAAAATTGCCTGATTTGCATTTAAAATAAAGATGTTGATGCTCACTTCCGGTATTTCCGGAAGTGCTGCCTTTTGGAAAATATTTTTATTTAATAGATTAAACACGGCATGTCGCATGTGCAAAATTTCAAATTTCTAGCTTTTACAGTTCTTGTTATACTTCTATACCTCTCGTCAAGTGATGGCTGAAAAGGGCGTTATTTTAAAGTTAGTAACTTACAGTATGGCCCCCATTTTGGTAAATTTCGAGAGGTTACTGAAAAGCTAAAACTGAGTGTTCTGATTCAAAACTTCCAAATGGTAGCAAATTTATGTAATGAACCATTTTTTTGTCACGTTGCCCTTTAACACCAGCAGTAACAGAACAATCAAATGCATTATTTTTGGAAACTCCTTGTTTTGAAAATTTTATGACTTTTGTTCTGAATTAAGTTCTAGATCAAAATTTGGATTTAGCATATTAAGTAAGCTTTTCACGTTTCATTTGTGGCGGAAATTGCACAATTACAATTATTATTGTGCTTTTTTCAGACACCTTCATGTTAATTTTATGGAATTAACGAATCTATCAATATTATTCTTGTGAAAATGGCAATTTACTACAATGTTAATTATTCTTCAAACATAAATCTTTTCTACATCACTTTTCTTCACGAAGTTTCTTCGTGAAATTCCTCATTTTATCTTACACTGCGACTGCAAGGGTAACAATATTTTGTTTTTAATTGGCACTATTCAAGTTCAATTCAAAAAACCTCCCCTGGCGTGGAGTTACCTGAGCACTGCGAATTCTTTACATTTTTTGAATATCCAAAGGTAATTTGAAGTAAGAATCTTCCCAAGTGCGCGCTCAAAAATTGTGAATCGCCCAAAATATTAATGTAACGTGTCAGCAGGGCAAGTACGCGAAATTAGAGCATATAACGAATTTGAGTTTGATTTGTTTTAAACACCTGCGTTCCTAAACGAAAATAGTTATGAATCAAAGATAAGATTATACATATTTGTTATTTATTGTAGGAAGGTTGGCATTTTTTGAATACTTGCCAACTTTGATACGATATTGATAACAAGTATGACTTAAAACAACTAAAAGCTATTTTTGATCGTTATACACTTGTATAAATTACAAATTGGTTACCAGCAATAACCGATAAGATAAAACGTGACAAATACTTATTGAGAAAATATGTAATATTATAGTGAAATTGCGAAAAAACTAATTTTGAAAAAATGCGGACTAGATTTTTCTTGTTCGCGCATAGTATTTTCTTACTAACATAACATTATTTACAAGGTTGTACCAAAGTGCAACGTTATCGTTATCGTCTTATAACCCCTTAATATGTACCCTTATGATAATTAATTCAATTATTAAGATTATTGTTAATTAATAATGATAAACTATTATTAGAACAAAAATAACGTTTTAAATTATTATTGTCGTAGGTTATTTTGTGGAATTTTAGATACTTACATATTTTTCTGAAAAACAAAACTTAAATTGTTCAGTTCACACCTAGTTTCACACTATGTTTATCAACGGTAAAGGCAGCAATTCTTACATGAATATTATTATCTCAATTTTTGCTCCAAAGTAAAGGACCATTTTTATCAGCTATAACCTACGCTCCCATTACTACTCGTACATTGTCCGAATAACATTTAATTATTGTTTATTAACTACTATGAATAGCTTAGAAAAGACATTGTGACCTTTACATACTTAGGGACATTTTCCTAAAACTAAGGGCCTTGTTATGTAGTGGGTTTTAGGTAATGGAGTGTGTTCAGTTTAACCGAACAGATTTTAGAAAATATAAAAGGGGGAAGAGAAAATAATTTTTTTCTCCATTTAATCAACCCTGTTATTATTATACTAGAGGTGGTCCCAGTTGGTTCCTGCACTGCGACCTTTTGGTCTATTGTGCTCTCCGCAATTGTCTACCTTTCGAGAATACCTGAATCTTTAACAGAGTCCAGGATTTTAGAAGGCCGATTCATCGTTACTTCCTCTTGTGTAAGTAGGTGTTGCTTTTGTGAATGCCGCACATTGGCAAATAACGTCGTATGGCGTTTCTTCTTCCTCATCACAACCCCTGTATATCGGGCTATCGGTCAGCCCCATGTTATGCAGGTGTTTGTTCAGATGACAGTGGCTTGTGACCATCTCTGTCACAAATTTTATGTGCATCCTACTTCCAGAAAGGTCTTGGAATGACTCTGTCCTGGAATTTTCGTGCTCTTTCGTGAGTATTGTCTGAATCCCCTTTTTAGTTGTGTTATATCAGTTATATGTAAACCCAAAGGCCGGTTCGGGTCCTATGAGTGGTTTTACGCTTGCCATTCTCAGAAGCTCATCAGCAACCTGGTTACCTGCGATTCTCACATGCCCAGGTGCCCATACTAGTGTAACTGTTTCAACCCTGTTTCTTTCATTGATCCAACATCTCCATGTACGTCATTTTAAACTGGACACACTATATTTAGGTTTCCAGTTCAAACTGTTTTGTTGATTCAGTTGTTTCTCTAGTATTACAGTGACCGTCACGATGATCAGAACTGGAGATTTAAACAGCTGTTAGCTTAAATCCTTTATTTTGCAATCGAAAGGAAACAATTCGATTCGCCCAATTGCCAAAAGCCACAGTGACTGGAATAGTGAAAAGTGTGGCGGGTGAACGAAATAGAAGATGTGATTCCGTCCATTTTAAATCAATTGACAGTTTAATTAGACGAAAAGTGTACGGCCCGTTTGCGTTTATAGAAAAAGTTCAGAAAGAACGGCTTGGCAACTCGCATATGCACAACTGCATGTTCCAGTTTTCCGTCGAGAAAGAATTATTCTTCGTGCCGGATTTAGGATGAGTGCGTGAATGTTTTGTTATTCCAGAAAATCTTATATAAAACTAGCAGCAGCATTCCAGGTGAAAAGTTCAAATAATTGGCTCACATCTAATTAGTTTTGACGTTAGAACTTAATTCTCCAGGAAGAGTTCGTCAGCTGATGTAAATGATCCTTTGTTCCCTTTGGAAAACGTGTTGTAGTTCAAAATGGACGTAATATGAGATTCTTCTGATTCGAACCCACCTATGTATCCTTCTCAACGTAAATAAAACTTATAAACTGCAACGTGGACCATTTTAATTAATCTTATCTTCAACAAATTGTTCATTATTTATTGTAATAGGTATTTAAGCTTAGAACTCTTTAAAAATTACTATCAATAACAAAATGGTATAAACCGCCTCTCTGAACCTGAAGGGTTTGTTAGGACAAATTCTGGAATAGTATCTATGATTAAAAAGATTTTAATCTGGGAAGATTTCGTGTATACGTTTTCTCATTTCTATAGCAAAGACGCGAATTACAATGGTGTAAATGTACATTCAATCATTCGTGTAACGCATGGGTACGTTTTGTACCATGTAGACACATTCTCAGGGAGAAAGAAAATTTTAATTAAAAATACTTGGCACGAACTCTTCCTATATTTGTTGAAATCCCAAAAATAACCACTAAACGATACATAAAGTCAAAACAAGTGATTTACAATCCCTATCATTAATTGTCTGCGAGTTTCATTCACATCTATTTCCCCTCTCATTCCCTTTATTCCCCTATAATATTACCAGAGCTAATTTTGTACCTAATCTTACAAATATAATATAAAAGAATAGAGCATCTGCATACTTTTAAAGAGCATCTCGCTTTACAAGAAAGTTGATTTTATAACACGCCAAGCAGTCTGCCATTTTCCATTTTATACAGTAGACTTTTAGTCCCTGCAAATGTAGTAGTTATATCTCTTTTCAATTGATGCTCATCGTCTTTTACGTTTTTAAATGGAATGCTACACATTTCTACTAATAGGAATGCGGCAATTTAATTAATCCTTATTATTCTTAACGCGTACAATGTTAAGATGCTTCTGTCTAATCTAATGCTTTTGTAAACAGGTGTGCGTATTGCTTACATTTTTTTGACGGTGTCTCCGTTTTCGCTTCCTTTTTTTTTGTTTTAATTTTGCCCCGCGGTAAATCCGCCGAAGAGGATTAAAGAGAAAGTTTGGTTTATAAAAGATGAAAAGTTTTCCTCGCTAAATATGTCTCAATTTCTACTTCCACTCTTTGAAGTTAACGCGCATCAGTCAATTAATCTCGTATTTTTCACTAATTAAAAATTCTATTTGAGGAGTATTATAAGTAATGAATGCCATTATATCATCGTCTGGTGGTAATGACCAGAAAATGGTGGTGGCTTATAATAACTTTATAATAACTTTTATGTTTATATTTAGTTCGATAACGACGTTGTAAACATAGGAAAAATCTTAATTAAAAACGATTTCGCTGCTGAAAACTTTTCAGTGTCACGCTGTCGTTTTAGGAATTAAATCCTTCTTTGCAACATACTTTGGCAATTATTTTAAATGTCTCAACAGACAAATACTATTCGTCTAATAACTATGTATACGATCTAGCCCATGTGTCCTTAAATTTTCTCACAAAACTTTCAATCTTTGGGAATTAGGCAATGTTATACTTATAAGTATATCATAAGTTACTGATTTTGAAAGGATTTAAGATATTGGTTCCAAGAATATTTGACGTTTCCTGAACGTAACTGCCATGAAGTATTTTAGATCGAGCATATTTTAGTGGTGCCGGTTTATTTCAACTCGATCAACTTTATAATATCAGAACCAATAACACTTTAATAAATGTATGTACAAGTAAACATTATAAATCGGCTAAAGTATTTTTTACTCATCTTCATTGTGGTGCGATTGTCATCCTTTTTGTGAATTGCCATAGATGGATATTGGTTTTGCTACCATATAGCATTATAGCTCGTTCATTTAGTTGTGTGCGATTTTGCGATAATCTACCGAACTTAACATAACGATTTACGAGTTATTTCTTCCTGGGTTCTATTTTCCTATGGCGATTCATTCGCCCAGTCACTTTGTTCGTAACCCTCACTTGTACAATTTGTTTGTAATCACCTAATTTAGTTTTTCTAAAACTACCTTGGAAATAGTTATTTGTACCTACAACAAGAGAAGAAAGTTATGTTATGAAAATACTGTTTTTCCAACATCGCTTATGAAAATGACACTTTCATCACTCAATGTAGTGAGGAATAGTATTTTCTTTTGTAAAATGAGTGAGGAAAGTTGCATTTTCCTCACTTGTGTTGAAAGTGATTAGTAATGCCAACACCATTTCAATAAACTGGTAACATTGACAACTTAATGTTTCAAATGCAAAATTAATGAAAATTTTATTAATTAGCAGTTTTAGAAAAAATTTTGTGTAGAACACGATAAAAAATTATTTTTTCAGCTTACGCTCAATTTTGAGTACGACTTGAAAAAAGCATGACTTTCTTCTCTTGTGCAAATAACTATTTCTAAGGCAGTTTTAGAAAAATAACTATTGCCTAATTCATTTTCATACAAACAAACACAAAAAGGTACAATTACTACGTCGGGTAGTGGGCAAAAGTACACACGGAAAAATCGCAGGAAAAATTTTGAGGAAAAGGCGGTGAAGAAATTACAGAAAATTAACCTACAAACATGTACAGTTGTATCCCATGTACCACCGTTTATTGGCGTTAGCTTGCCGGAATATTGGCCTAATATAGAGAGATTGGGGCAATATTGTCGGACTGCAGCCAATATTGGGTGAATATATTTCTGTAATATACAAATATTGGAAATACAATATTTAGTGAATGTAAGAACAATATTTGCAATATTTAGTAAATGTAAATTCAAATATTGTACACACAATAATGTACCTATATTGCGTGTACCGGTGGACCAAATTGGACACTTTCTTATGGAAACATCCTTTATCTTAAGAGATAGAAAAAAATGGACCTAGGTGTCTTGAGCTTGATTTTAATGAGAAAATCACTGGCGTAAACAGAATTCAGCTATCTCTAATCGTTTGCCCACTAGGGGGCGTTTCTCGAATTTAGTCGATTTCTTTATTAATCCTCCATAACTTTCTTATTATTAAAGATAAGTGATTTTGGAAAAATTTTTCTTACCACGTTTTTACGTAGAATCCATTGCGATGGACAATTTTGATATAGGGTGTTTGGTTTTTTATGTTCCAACTTAAACTACATTTTTTCATACGAACCACCCTATATATTTTGGGGTTTTTGAAAAGAGATCAAAATTTCAGGAAATTTTGATGTATCATTTGTTATATTTATGTTACATATTTTCTGGGGAAGGGCCACCGGACCACATGGAGCCCTGCAGGTGTTGCCCAATGGGAAATGGTCCCTCGCAGCAGTTAGCGCTCTGTAGTAGCCCAGGTCACCCCCTTTCATACTATTTTGGGACACATTACAAAACAATAATGGACCAGTATTGTATAAATATTTTCCCCAATATTGAAAGAATATCGTTTAGTAATATTTAGCCAATATGTAAAATTGTTCACATTTCAATGTTGGGACAATATTGTACATTCATATTCTACCAATATATTTACAATGAAATACCAATATTACACCAATATTAAATGCTACATGGGATATTGCTTATAAGACACTATTTTTTAGTATCACGTACTGCGTTCTCAACTTTCCCTCCTTTTTTCCCTTTTTTTACTACACCTTTAATTTCCGAGACTTTGTGCAGCTTTTAATTAATTTTCAATTATGCAGGATGGTGAAGTATGTTTTATTTTATTACCAATGATATCGACTGTTATGCATGAGTACTTTTGACCTAGAGCTATAATTATAATATTTTGCAAAAATTCTGAACAATAACCTTGTACCACCCATTGACAAAGTTTTGCTTGTGCATGTTGCTGTACATCGAAGGTGTCATCAAGGCAGTACATTCGTCCGCTTAAGAAACCCGCGTTTCCAAACTTGGTACACTACAAACGGCTGTTGGTATGAAAAGTGACTCCCAGTGGGCATTTTAAAGAAAGTGGATGCAATATGCAAATTTTAAAATTAAGTTGATTTTTTCTGATCTTACTTTGAGGAATTCCATAAGTAATAATAATAATACAAACGGCAGAAAAAGACAACACCTACTGTATCATGTACTACATCCTATAATTCAGTGACGATGACATAATGTCGAAACATTTTGTGTTATATTCAAAATAAATACTTGTTACTATTTTAATTATTTAAAAGTGAACCTTGCGAACAAAGTGGCCGTTGGGATCACAATTTTTAATTACTTTTTTAATATAGACGATCACGAAGTAGAGATTATGAACATCGACCAAATATGAACAAGGTCGATGTTATAAACAAACTTTGAAAATGTGGATTATGGACAAAGTAGCCTTTGTGGGCAGAGTGAGCGTTATGATTATGAACTATAGGTATTGTCGCTACGACTTGAAGTAAAAAAGTGGCTTGTCCCAAGATAGTTTACAAATGTTTATAACATAAAGGAATTGTGAAGACACCTGATATCGATAAATAAAATCATAATCAAGATGGAAACCTCTATGAAATTCCGGTTAAAAATTGAAAAACTGAAATAATAGGTTACACCTACTATGTACGATACGCGCTGTAAATTAATATCCAATACTTATTTTATCCATCAAGTAATTATTATTCAAAGTTATAAAAGTGTGTCAAGTATTGTAGCCAAAATTAAATTTTGCAATAATTTAATTTTCACACTTACTATGCCTTCATCATTTTGAGATGTATTTCTTCATGTGTAATGGCCATGTACTAAACTTATTAGTTCATCCTTTTTGAAGCCCGATGATGACGAAAGTCGAAACTATAGTAGTCAGTTTTTTAACTATCAGTCAACGTCATTCATTCAAGAATCATTCATACAATAACCAAATTGAGGGGGAGGTTTCGTGAATTGACTTCTCTGCAATCTTCTTTTTGAGAAAATGTGCCTACAACAAAGTTATAGCGATGTTTTGAATAAAAGATAAAATAATGTCACAAAAAGAACCATACTCGTAAATTACATTTTGTCCATTATTACAAATTTTCAGGAGCAGCAAAGTAATATTGCTGAAAAACTAATAGCAATGAAATAGTAAAGAAGTTAATGAAAAAATAACTGAATAAAATCAAAAACCCTTTGAACAAAATGTCAAATAAACAAAAGAAAGCAAGAGCAAAACACAAAAAATGACTACTTCTAAAATAATTTACAGAATTTGCGTTTTGGTTTTACAATTTCTTGTGCTTGCATAATTTTATTGGGAAATTCAATAAAATTTTGACAATTTTCAGCATATTAAAGCTATTACCAATTATTATTTTATTTTTGCATTTCTAAGGATATCAATATGTAAGTTATGGTGATCATTGTTGAAATATGTTCAACTGCCTACAGAACTTAATTAATAGAACAAACCAGGAATCAAATTGATCTTCAGTCAAAGGTGTCAACTATATATTTTTCTTTGCCCCTTGCATTAAACAGGTTGTATTACTGAAAACATACCTTTTTTTTGACACCTTTTCCCGTTAGATTTTTATCAGTTATCTAGACCAAAAAGTTCATTTTGAAGATAAGAGAGAAAGAAATGAAAAAGGAAATATTTTATGGTTAATGTTTTATTATTGGTCCTTTGTGCTATCTGTTTCATTCTCCTGTGCCATTTTGGATTTGCTAACTTTAATAGAGATGAATACAATTAAATTACATGTGAGTAGATAAAGTCGTTAAAGAACCTGACATGAAAATCATGAAAATTATACAGAAAATTCGTATACCTTTGTAATTCATCGCTTTTCATAAGTATGTACGTATAAAACAAATTTTGCTATTACAGATCACTTAATCACTTTAGATTTCTGGTACAATCCAGAAGTGTAGAAATTGTTATGGCTCGCGTATTTGCTTTTTAGCATAAAATTGGTAAAATTACGATTATTTTTTTATTTAACACTTTGCCGTTTGCCAAAAGAAATTTATAAGTTTTTCCCAGAATCTTTGACTAAAAATTGTTTTCTTTTTAATGTCCACGTTGTCGACGTTATAAGATTTTAAGTAGAAGAAAATGAGTGCTTAGTAGAAAGTTCGTCCCTAATAGTATCAGAGCTTCAACAATTATTTACTTCTAGTTTATTTTAAGAATTCTTTGTGACAATTATAGTAAATATACTGTAATTCTATACTTAGAAAACTCGTCCCCTTATTTTAATTTCCTAAATGACAGTTTGAAAATTATTTTACGTAGACGTCTTAAAAATTTTTAACATTTAGCAGAATCTATAAATAAGAAAAAAACAGTTTTTTGCACTTCTCGACATTTACAATGCGAAGTTTCTCATAAGTGTCTTTGCCCTTTCAACGTTTACGTTTTATAGAACCACATAAAGCAAAACGTAGGTTATGAGCCAAGTCTCATCATATTTTTAAATCATCCAGTATCAGAATTTTTGGCGAAACAGATGTGCAAAAAACGATTACTCAAGTAAGCTTTAAAGTATATCTACCTACTCTATATTTAATTTAAGTTGGATCATAGTAACAATCTAATCAAAGTTGGCTGCACGAAAAACAATTCGGATTTCTGAGTCACATTAATCTATAGTTAGAGCGTGACTGGTAACCTCAGAGATGTAAATCGGGAACTGTTTGAAAATAATCAAGTGTTCGCCCTTACTTACTTACACAAGGGTATCTCAAAATAAATTTATCCCATAACCAATAAGCCATTACTATTTATTTACTATGTTTTCTGCTTGTGCCAACTTGTTTTTCGAAATTATTCCGTCTATTGAACGATTTATGGCAGGTTTTGACTGATACTAATTTTAATGAAATATGATTATTGTTACGACTAGCCAACGTTTAAGTGATTTGTTGATAGAAGCCATTTTGTAGACATTCTACACGCTTACCTGTCCAAAACGTTTTCGACCATGGAAGCGATCGCCAATTCGCATTTTTTGTAAATGAGACCTATTACATAAATGGCTGATCTGATATCATAACATAACGTTTCTAATCGCGATTGAACATGTTTTAGGTTACATTTTTGATATTAGGCCAAAATTACTGAACGTAGTCGCAAATAACAGTTTGTCATCAAAACTACCGACGAACCAACCAACCATAAAATGGTCATTTCCAATTACAATAACGGGGAAGGAATTGCTAATGGACTGATTTTTTCTTCGGCCTTCTTGTACTTGTTAAATTTTGGCATACTTTAGTTCTCCTCCTTGGAAAAGTCATTACAAATTTTCGGTTACTGGTGATGTATGTGGTGTGTCAGAAACGTTAAGCTCGTATTATCTGACACGTACATTTTTCAATCGCCAATCACAGAAGTGCAATTTTTCTGCCTTCCACAGAAAGGTAACGCTGGATAAATAACTTATATGTTTGGCATCACAAGATTCGCATGTATTGGAACTGCTTTGAATCTTCTTTTGATACTTCGGGATGGTTACCCTGTTAAACAGATTGTTATGATATCGCTAAGTGATGATGGTAAATTGATTAAGAAAATTACATCTTATTTAAAAATTGTTCATTTTACGCCAAATCCATATCGTCTTCCTTATTACCTTTGGTCGATTAACTTCATTCTGCTAACACATTTGTTTCATTTATTTCCAGTATTTTCACGATTTCCTCATGCATTGAGATAGAAAACGGGACTCGCAATTGTTTTCCTCCCTTGCAGAAAATGTATCAAATTTGGCGACCAGCAAAATGCGCTTTTCTATGTTCCTCTTCAATTTTTAAGTATATCTGTATAAAGTTTTCTTCGTACTGCAATTGTCATACTTTCTTCATCGTTGTATAAATTTTATTTTGTAAAATTAGTAAAAAAAGTTGAAATCTATCAAATCTTCCTAAATTAGAACTAAAAGTTCAATAAAATGGTTGTTTCTATTCTTCTTTTTCCTAACCCTTTTGGAGAGGTCGTTCGATGAAAACCTTACCCTTTCCCAAGAAGCATTTCGCAAAGTAATAACTATATGTGCTAGTGTCACAACCAACACTGCACTTCCTGAAGGTTAAAGAAACTTCTTCTGGAGCTTTCAAATTACTATTGCAAGCTGGTACGTCTGAATTACCAAGAAAAGCGGAGAGAATTGCATTTTTTCGAATTTTCTTTAATTCCTTAATTAATTTCATCAGAAGCACTACTGAGGCAATATCTTCATAACGAAATTTAGGTGCGGTCAATTTCAATTGCCGGTAAAATAACCATGGTATGTGCATCCCTTTCATGAACTTTTCTAGCAAAACTTTTTAACGCACATTCGACATTTATGTCTTCAATTATTACAATATTGCATTAATTGAAATTGTTATAATTTGATTTCAAGTTCCACTAACTACAAATATCGCTCCCAGTCAAATCCGCTTATATTGCATGACATAAAAAATCCAAAAATTGCAACGCCTTTGAAATTGTAAAAACTAAGAACTCCTTTGCCAAACACTGAGACATTCGCTTTGGGCAACATCATGGAATCGAAGGATGTGGAAAATTATTACAAAATCAGAAATAGCATATGCAAGTACCCCTTGAAAGACATTTTGAAAAGTTTGTTGAAAAAGGATCTCTTTTTGGGCGTAACTCTTAGGAATGTTCGACAGTCTATTTATTTAATTAAAGTGATTGTAGTCAAAATTAAAATGTAAAAAGTGGAGAAATACTGAAAAGTGATGTACAAGGAACACGAATAGTTGAAAGTGTACCCAAAATGATAAAATGGCCGAAATAATAAGCTGCAGTGCAGCAAACAATTACATAAAACAAAATACAAAGTGTGACTTATAATAACATTATTATATGTGTATAGTGAATTACTTTCTCGGTGAAAGCACCAAGTGACAGTATTGGGAAAATCTTCTTTTACGATTACAAAAGCCTAAGAACAGAAAATGACATGCATATGCATACTGTTTTACGACTGTCAAAATTGACATTTGAAGAACATAAAACAGTTTCATTTGATCTAATTTTGAAAAATACTAAAGGAAACCATTGTTTCTTGTTTCACCTTCACAAGAATTCACCATTATTAATAGTCTACTACGAGTTTTAATATTTTCACGTTTATTTCAAAAATTATTACTGTTTTATATGTAATTTTTTCTATTAAAAGAACACACAACCATGTACATTTACATATAAACTACTTTTAACAAATTTTATTAAAGTTTAAAGTTTTAAAGCACTTTGGGTTTCCTCATCAAACTCAGTTAGTGGAATTTAATACTGAAAAATTAGATGTATTATAAACAAAAATATGTATTAAAGCTACTTAATACAAAAATTAAATTATTTTCTTAAGCAAATGGCCACTGAGATACATTTTTGAAAAAACTCTGTGCTTACTTTCTTTTGGGGTTCTTAAAATATAAATGCATGATTAAATGAACGTCTACCTAGTGTAAAAACAACATGCAGTGAGGACCAAAAGTTTGGAATAATGGATTTTTTTCGTTTCCTGTCAGAAATATCAAAAAACTATTGGACACGTCAAATTGATTTTGGTCATGGAAAACATTTTGGGATAATTTTCAATTTTCCAACTCCCACCCCTTCTGTGCAGTGACGTCATCAATTATTTTTTTTAATGGGAACACCCCACTTTCTTAACGGCTTTCAATAGATTATAAAACGACGATTTCAGCAAATATACACATTCTACCTTTTAAGTGCAGATTTCACGAGATATTAATTTTTTAAAATAGAAAAACGAGAAAAACATCAAATGGTGTTGTCAACAAATAAACAAATTGTATTTGTAAAAATAATGTTAAATTGTTTTTTTCTTTTAGTAACAATAATTATCCTAAACAATAATTAGAGTAAATTTTCAAATTGAAACGCATTTTCTTCTTGACAGTACGCCAATGGCGCTTGAAACTCTGTGCAAACATTTTGCAAAGTTTCTGGTTGTATTGCAGCCATTTCCTGTCTTATCCTTTCTTTCAAGTCTTCGATATTATCCGGTCGATTGAAGTAAACTTTACATTTAATATATCCCCATAAAAAGAAATCCCGTAGAGTCAGATCTGGAGACCGAGTCGGCCATTCAATAAACGTTCTTTTTTGTTTTTCTATTTAAAAAAATTAATATCTCTTCAAATCAGCACTTAAAAGGTGTAAAGTGTATATTTGCTGAAATCGTCGTTTTATAATCTATTGAAAGCCGTAAAGAAAGTGGGGTGTTCCCATTAAAAAAAATAATTGATGACGTCACTGCACAGAAGGGGTGGGAGTTGGAAAATTGAAAATTATCCCAAAATGTTTTCCATGACCAAAATCAATTTGACGTGTCCAATAGTTTTTTGATATTTGTGACAGGAAACGAAAAAAATCCATTATTCCAAACTTTTGGTCCTCACTGTATACAGGGTGACCCAGGGCTGTGTGATTGGTCCATAACTTTTTTGCTATTCAAGATATCGACATGCGGTTTTCACCGACAAGTAAGCACACTTATACTGCGCATTATAAAAATATTTTGATTATATACAGAATGTTCCTATACAGGGTGGTAAACCAAAGTTATGTTTTTTTAAATGGAACACCCTATATATTTCTACATTATTAGTTTTTACATGAAAAAATAATGGCACTTTGTATAGGTCACTATGGGTCTAGCTCTCTCCGTTTCGGCGTTATTCAACGTTTTGTTCGAAAAAAGACTCATATTTGATGGGTCACTGCCCAGTAGGCCATGGATATTTTTCGAAAAACTTGCCACAGAAAATTTTAGAATAACTTGGAATTTTAATAAATAAAAAAAACCGCATGTCGATATCTTGAATAGCAAAAAAGTTATGGACCAATCACACAGCCCTGGGTCACCCTGTATACATTTTTATTAGCCACAATTAAATTTCTCACTCAAAAAAGTTGAGTTTCTTTTAGTTTGAGCAGAGCTCAAGTACCTAGTTATGAAAAAATACACGAATCAGATCCATAATCATATGGTAAATTATTGGGTAACGAGAGTTACTACCATTGATAATTCCTTCTGAATTTCAAGTACCGTACAGACAGTGACAATTCCGAAATCGTAGATAAAAGTTCATTTTCTTCTACGAAATGAAGTAGGCATGGAAACCTTATCTGCAGGATATACGCTCCGTTTGCTTAGTCTTCGTCAGAAACAAGTAAGCATGACCATTACGAGTTTGAACAAATTGTAATGGGTTACTTAAAGAAATACGCGCGAAAATTGGGGAAAAAAGACGAGATTTATAAAAAAACGTTTCCACCACGACAATGCACGTCCACATACAATGAGAATAATCAAGGAACTGAAGTAAAATCTGATATTAGACTCCTACATTTTCCGGATTTAACCACTTCCGACTTTTTTCTGACTTTATTGAAGTTGAAAATGTTCCTTTTTTCACATAAATTAAAAAGGAAGGGTGGCGATTTTGTAAGTATCGAGTAGTGCACATGTGAATAATTTACCCTTATGGTAGATTATTTCGAAAGATAAAGTGATTATTTTAAATAAAAATGTTCTTGAAGTTTTCAAATTGTTCTCGTATTTTCTGTAAGTTGCCGCATTTGTTCGACAAAATTCTGTAAAAGATAAATCGTTGGATTTTGCTATAAATTGTCCGACGCGAACAAGAGTAATTATTCAACCTTTAAAGTAGGTGATATAATCAGGAAATCTATGCCAACACAGGAGTACTAATCGCGTTATTTAATTATTTATATCGCATTTAAATAACATTTATTTAATTCAACGCTTTTAACTTTGCCGATTGGTATAAATATTTAGCGAACCAAAGGTCGGTATCATCGTATACCATATTATTTATGTTTGAAATACATACATATATGGAAAAGTATTTAGTTCCGATTTTAAATGATTTTTCGAGCTGACGAAGTTATTAGAAAATGTAACCGATAACATAGAATCTCGCCGTACTTCTTTTTTTGGAAAAAATAATGATCAATTTTGTTGTGGATTCTGGATTACGATAGGAGAGTGGACACAGTCCAGGCCTTAAACCCCGCAACGTCACTCAAGCCATCCCACACGTGAGATGAACCTGAGGATGCTGGAAGGGAAAGCGGCTCTAATCTATTTTGTTGTGTTTATTGTAGTTCATTATAATACTAATTCTGATTTGAATATGAAGTTAGTAAGGAAAATGAAAATACACGGTGGCCCAAGAAAAATTTGTAACCTCGTAAAACGTTTGCATCCAAAAACACGTCGATTTTTATATCAAGGGAGACGAATTTTTGTGCAAGAATCATTTTTGCAACTTTAATCCTGTAGCAATCTCTCCAAATGTTTAAATAGCACGCTTTTCATTACTTACACAATTGTCTTTATTTCTTAATTCAATCAATTTGTTACTGTAAAGTTGCATGTTACAGTTCCAAAATTCCAAAAAACAAGACAGTGCAACCAAAAGAAAGTGGGACATGAGGTAAGAAAACATGGAATAATACAAATGAACTGGGGAAGAACAGAAAGCTGGTGAAGATTTTGCCATTTTTTTGACAGTAACACGAAACTAGCAAAGATCTATTTTAAACAAGCTCATTTTTATCTCAAATCGTTTAATTTTCTCAAATTAAGGGTTATTTTTCCCCCTGAAAATGCGCGTGAACAGGGTTTATTTGCTTGGCATTTCGTTGATTCGTAACTAATTGATCTAGTTCAGTGTTTAAATAAGGTTTATGAAACGCCATCATTAATTTCCAATAGAACTGAGGTATTTTATAAAATGGCTTGTAACAATGTTGTTAAAGTATTTAAAAAAGTGATGTTCTGAAATACATTTCACACATTACACTAATGACTGCAATGAACATATAAAGAAATTAACTAAGACTGCTATACCCATAAAAAGTGTTGTATTGGGTTGTGTAAACTGAAGATCAAGTAATTACGATATGATGAATTATGAATTATTAATATTTAACAGTTATTACCAATCGAAGATGTTTATATTCTTTATTAAATTATGGAAAGAAAAGATATTTAATATGGAAGTAGTTTATAATATAATATTAGCAATATTTTCCTTTTCAGGTAAGTCGCACTGCCATTTTAACAATCCGTTTATGAAACAGTAAGTTTTTCTACTTAAAATAACTTTCTTTTTTAAAAAATTACGAAAACGGCCATAATTGGTGATTTAGAACACTAAACTTGCATTAATTATTGCATATTATATTTCGTGTCTGCAACGAAAAGTTCATTTTTGGTTAAATATTAGTAAAAAAAGCCCATTTGTATCCTTGTACCTATTTGTTATTCTTGTTAAGGTGGGGATTAAATTAGAATTCCAAGTGCGACAAAATGAAAAGTAACAATTGCGAATGTTTGAAATAAAATATATGACATTTACACTTTACCTATATAAATGATTCAGAATGAGAAATACTAGCACGTACCGAAATTTTCAAATTCAAACCATGATCTTTTTGAAATTGAAAATAATCCCAAATGAATCATTTCGACGTTTACAAAAATTGCGCAATGACATCACGACCTAATAAGACGAATAATTACTTTTGCATTTCACGATTTTACTTGCAGTTTTTGCACTTAAAACATATGTGAGCTCGAAGGACGTTGCGGTACTTTTAGATAAATTAAGTTGTTAATTTTGCAGATGATTTAAGTAAATCAATGTTTTGTTAAATCATCGGTTACACGTAATGTGTATTATAATTCCATAATAGCTTCACTTTTCCTTCGTGATTTATACCAACGAATAGTAATTTATTATGATGAATTGATGAGTGAGTTGGCCTATTTTGCCAAGTGTCTTTTTCACGTTTTATAAAAATATTCATAGTGAGCACGGAAAAAAACACTTCGTTGTACTTCGTGAATTAATTAAATTATTAAATTCGCTTAAGCTTTCGACATTTTGCGATATTATTAATCCAAAATCTACTATAGACGTCCAAAATTTTAAATGGAATTTGAAATTATTATCGAATTCCACTAACCACGTATTAAAAACTTATACATTTTTAATAACTATTAAGGATTGATTCCACTGCATGAAGATTTGCACGTTCTTTTATTGTAAACCAGTAACAATTTTACAGTCTGAGCACAAATTAGCAAACATATCATGTATAATTAGATTTGAGACATCATTATGGTTTATTTCCACTTGATTGAAAGTAGGATTATTAGTTCAATATTAATTCAAAACCAATTTCGAATAGAAATGTACACTTCATTTCACCCTAATCTATCCTGAAAATAATTATAATAATAACAAGTAATTCCACTTAAATATTTATTATAAATAGAGCCCAGCGCGTTTCGACACCATATATCATTATAAAGGGTAACAGATTGCGGCACATTACAATTAATAATAATAATATCGTTTATTGTCATTAACCATGAAAATGGTATCGACAGTGTCAAAGCAAGGTACATGTAAGTAAATATAATACAAACACAATGATGGGAACAATATGTAAAAAAATAAAAACAAGAAAACAATTTAAAAAAACAGAAAAAAATAACGCTAATAACAATTCACTAACATACATTAATTATAAATTCTATTAAGGTACTCCTCTACAGTGTACGGATTAATAGATAGTAGTAAAGTCTTTAATTTTTGTTTAAATATCATCACATTATGACATTTTTTATCTCGTCACTAAGGGAGTTAAATAATTTACAGCCCAGAAAATAAAAATTTTTTTGATAAAATGTGGTACAATGCTTGTTGTTGTAACAAGAGTTGTCGAGATAAAACTTTTCTCGTCAAAAAGGCAAGAAAAGAGTAAAAACTTAAGCATACCAAACCAAAGGGCCTTATAGGTTAAGAATGTGAAGTAATGACGAATTAATAAGGTTAATTTGCTCATTCATTAAAGGTGTTCCGTACACGTGTCTAAAACATCTTATTATATCAGAATAACCAGAAAAATCAGAATTTTTTGTTATTATAATGTAACGACGAAGCTAACTCTGAACTCAAAACACTGAAACACTACCCTAAAAAAAGTAGCGAACAAAACTTCGCCCTTCAAGTTGTCAGAAACATTATTTTTGCAATCTAGAATGTCTTGGTTAATGACATCGTAGCAACAACTGAAAATAGTAACACAGTAATAGTTTAAAGATAACAACTACACTAAGAAGTAGAAACACTCTATTAGGTATTCATTTCTGCAGAGTTAAATGGTGAGACTCTCAAGGTCATCAAGGTAGGTGCCAAAGGGAATGAATACAGCATTAAAACAACGATCATATGAAGAAGAAGAAGAAAAAGATATCTTTTTGTCAAAGACGCTACTTCTTCGCCTAAAGGTTGCGCTCTCCATTTTTTGAGACAAAAAGAGGTTATCTATGGAAGATTACATTTCTATAGGGGTTATTGTTACTAGTATCATATGCGCAGTAGTCCTGAACAACCATGTCAATCTTGTTACTAGAACAAAAAGGCGTGGATTTCTAAGTACTGACGTTCTTCTGCACCACGACAATACTCCCGACAATGTCCTGCCACATAGTACATCTGTGACAATGTCTTTGGTTCGCCATTAAGTGGAAAAATATTGCAGAAAAGTGAATCGGGCGATGGATGAAACTCTCAAAACAATTTTATCCTTCGGACTCTTCCAGAACAGCGGATGACGTGTATTGAACGTAACGGTGAATATCATTCTTTACATGGCCTAAGTTTTAAGAATAGCAGCAAAAGTATATTTTCGCTGTATATTTGCTCAACAGGATACGAAGGTGTAGTAGCAGTGGCCACGGAGGAAATGTTGTAATTGTGGGAGTCCCATCCCAAAGCGTTTAAATTGCCACCAGATCGAACAAAGGAACCAAAGAAACCGAAGCATGGAAGGTTCATAAGCCTTTGTGTTTTAAGGTTAAAAATTGAAATTGTTATGGTCTACTGCTACATTTTTTGTTCATTTTTTGCTTTTTTTACCACAATCTTCTAAAAACGCATAGATTATGCAAAGTAGTGTAAGCGTTATTTGCTATTTTCGACCCTTTCTGTATAAGGAATGGGGAACCGTTACACCCGTTCCATATTGATCTGTGAAAGAATTCTACCATTTTTGTGATTTATATGGTAATTTATTATAGAATTGAGAAAATGATCCGTGAGTTTATAGGGAATACTTATTATCGTTCTTTAGGTTTATGTAATCTACCTTGGCTTTTAAAAAATTCGGGAATTTACAAACTTTACTGAACTACCACACAGTACCATTACTTTTCAAACTCATATAGTAATTTACTAATCCGTCTTGAAATTTGCAAATCGAATTTGCTGATTATCTGAAAAGTTCATTTAAAAACCGCCCTTTATTTCCAAATGCTTTAAAAAGCATTTCAGCGATATTAATAGATAATGTTTATAAAAATTTATAAAGATATAACACTTCCCGAATAGAAGAAGGACAGCCCAAATTGTAATTGTTTCTTCTAAAATGAGGAACGTTTTAATATTTTTGAAAATGAGTATCTTCAGTACCATATGTCTGAATACGGAAACCTTTGAATTTATTATAAGGATTAACCTATCCATCTTCCAGAAAGTCATCTAAAAACTGGTAATTCTTCAAATTGTTTACAGAATGGCATATCGATTTTGACTTCGCATATATTCTGTTTAGTCACGTTTTTAAAGTTTTCAGCTTAGCTCGTATTTAAAGTCATTAGAATATGTGACGGTTCAGGTAATTCAGTATCAGTATGTTTTACTTCCCGAGTACGAAGTAAAAGGGAAGTATTGTATTAGTGTTCCCAAAAATAATTGACCTATGCAAATTTTTACATATCTTTGCGTTTCTGAATATACGTAGATTCAAAAAATGTAAAAAAAATTCTGGCAAGTTGCCACGAGACTTCCCTCGTATTAACACTTTTTCAAAAAATAAATATAGCACAATATATATTGCTGAATTCAGAAAAAAATACTCTTAAACTACATAATAAAACTGCAATTTTATCTTATAAAAAAATGGGTGCCGCCATTTTAGCTTATACCGGAAGCATTTATATTAGCATTTTCGCCCTTGGCCCCAAAGCAATCGATTGGCGAAAACCGCATTTCGATAACTTTAATAGTTTCTGAGTATAGAGCGTTGCAGTCATTTTTTTAACAATTATTTTTTTGTACGAACTACGGACAGACTACAGCAAATGGTATAATAAGCAAGTTATCCAAACTTCGGAAAGATTGGTCAGATAATTTTGGAAAAAACTGACTCTACAGCAATGCTATGAAAAATTAGTAATGATAGGCTAAAAAGGACAAAAATCTCTCTTTTGAAAATAAATTCTCATATCAATCGTGAAATAATTACGTTATTGATAACTAGGAAATTATTTATTATTTTAGAAAACAGAAACAAAGTGTACTTTTAGTATGTGATTGACGCTATTCATTACATTTTTTTTACCATAAACACACCAATAACTTTCCAAATATCGTCATAATAATAACCACTGTTTTATTAATTAATTATTTGCATAACTGATGTAACCACCTTTGATATCGCATCACATCGGCAGTTTCAGTAAAGGTTTAATTAGTAGATTTGTTTATTTTACTATAAATATATTTTTGTTTATTAAATTTTTTGAAGTAAAAATTACTTGAACACAAAAATAATGTTTGGATACTTGAAAGCAGTGATTCAGCAAGCCAAGTAGCTTGATTTGAAAAAATATAATAAATATAATTGAGCTTGAGAGGCAAGCTTTTTAAGAAGAAAAGCTTGGCTTGGCTTGATGTTTGCGAATGCAGGCTTGGCTTGGTTACCAAGTTTTCCCAAGCTTTATCAAGCTTTTCAAACTTAGTCTTGCTCCTCCCGTACGAGTAGTGAGGGAACAAATTGCGCATTACATCATACATATATAGCTCATTGTCGAACTTTCGCTGTATTGTTCAACTGTTGGTTAGTGGATGATTATTAAACTATGAGTTTTAACAAATTATCTGAAATTTCCGAAGAGCCGTTATGTAGAACGTACATTTTCCAGAATATCTATAGTCATTCACATTCTCTAATTTATCATTTTTATCATTTTTGACTTCGTACAAATCAAAAACGGTTGCAGGACATAACTTGATAGCTGTATCATTTTACAATTAAAAACTAGTGTTACAGCGTGACGTGCAACAGATTTTGTACAAGGTACCGTTGCGTCCATTGCGATTTTGAGAAATATATATCTACTGGTAATTTTGTTTACAATGATTTTAAGTAAAATATTCGTTTCTTACTAAATCGAATCAACATACCTACTAATGGTATATTTTGTTTAAGTAGAACACAGACGGTCTCAAATATACCCTGAATTACGCATAGGTAGGTACTTCTTTTATACCGAATGAATATATTTTATGGTAGAATGCAAAATCATCAGCTGGATCTTTTAAGAATTACATTCCATGGAATAGCAAAAAAATGCTTAGAAATATAAGCTTGAAAGCTCGGGAAAAGCTTGAAAGCTTGACTTGGAAAAGCTCGATAACTCAAACTTTTCCACAGATAAGCTTGGCTTGTATAATACTTAAGCTTGGCTTGGTATTTTGTAGGCTTGCCTTGATTTTATGTCAAGCTTTAAAAATTCAAGCCAAGCCCGTGAATCCATATTTGAAAATTAACTACAACAGTTTTACTTCTCATTTCCTAGACATTGCGTTTTATTACTAATTGGAATTTTCTTATGTTCAGGAATTAAAGTCACTATGATACCCATTTTTGGTTCAGCAAGTAGTTTTGAAGTAGCCTTTATTACTTTATACATAACTAGCTGACCCGGCGAACTTTCTACCGCCAATAAAAGTTGTCTGAACTTCCAAAGGTATTGTTACATTACAGCTTGTCAGTTTGACAGTAATAACATTGCGCTTTTGTTTACAATGTTTACAAATAAAATCAAAACTCCATAACTTCAACCCTTATTTTAACGCACTTAGGGGATGAATTTCGAAAATCCGCTTCTTAGTGGGCGCCTACATTATTAGTGGAAGGTTCAGTGAAAATTTCAAGTTTCTAGATTCATTGGTTTGGCCTGGGCGTTAATAGATCAGTGAGCGAGTCAGTGAGTCAGTCAGTCATCACTTTATCCTTTTATATGTAGATGTTTATATTTCTCTTTCAGTATTTAACTTGTACCTTTAATATTTTATGGTGCTGTAGTACTTGTTAACGTTTAAATTCCATTCTATTTTTTTTTAAATCATGGACCTCGTAAGTCGAAAATTGTTCACATATCAGTGCGTGCAGTGCTGTGAGAGCTTTTGAACGTGATATATATGTATTATGATCTATAGAAAATACAGCTGAAAACCTAGGCATATCGCACGAACGAACCTTAAAGGTTAAGAATTTTTGCTACCATCAAGAATATGAAGTAATGACGAACGGATAAGGGCAATTTGTTCATTTATTAAAGATACCTCGCCACATGGCTATATTTACAGATTTCAAAGCATTCTAAAATATCTAATTTTGATTTTACATTGCAAAAATGTAAAAATTGGATGTTAAGTCATGTTTGTGTTCTACTTGCTTCCGTCGTATCCAACGGATTTTATTAGGTAGAAAGGTTTCTGCACACATGACAATCTTTAGTCACATGCGCTTCGACTGATTTGCAAAAAAATCTAAGATAAAAGGTCACCGCAACATTAACAATGAAACCTATATAACTTTGTTAAATTGAAATAGGCCGTACAGAATATCTCTGAATTTGTTTCTTATACAGGGTGGGTTTTCTCTTATGTTTAGCATGGGGTTCTTGGAAACTAGCAGAGATAGAGAGACGACTAAATGGGCCAAGAATTGCAGTTTTACCAGCTCCATTTAATGAGCTTTTCATGAGAATTTCATTAGAAATTACCACTAGGAGCCAGATCCGGGAAGTAATTCCGTAACTTTAATGTAATGTTTTTGTAACTACAACACACCTTTCCACAGTTTTGGAGAAGGTACGCAGAGTAATTCCCATAGTAATTATTAACCCTTAGAAAATAATCAATCAAAAACAATTCCAAAAAAAGTTGAGGTCGTCATTTTTCTTGCAGAGGAGACCGTCTTGAATTTTTTTGATTTTTTAAGCCATGACGATGCATTCTTTCGACTGCTATTTTTCCTCTCGAGCACAGTTACTAATCTGCCTGAAACCGGACTAAAAATGCTGAGAAGTAGTTAAACGTGTTTGTTTATTCTCGGCTGATTGTACCAAATAAGATGGTACACCGAACTGTATTGATAAATGACATGTTGCCCGTTTTTGGAAAAAAGGAAAATGTACGAAAAGCAAGCAGGAGTTCCTTTCTCTCAAAATAGGTTCAGTGCCAGAGAAAATTAAATCGTCTTTCGTTCATTTCTGATTGGTAACAATTTGGTCTTACTATTATTAAAAACTTAAGAAAACCGTCATATTTCATCAAATTAAGCCTTTAATTATTACTTAATGACTTAAGGAGAATGTAATTATAGATTTGAGATCATATACTCGATGCTGACGAAAACTACGAGTTTCCCACGTGCGAGAATCAAAGCTCGTAAAAGAAAGCTCATTACTTATATTTTTATACGAACAAATTATTGAAGTTCCGTACATAAAATGCATGTGGACCTTTTCTTTTAAAAAAATTCGGTGTCAGAAATTCACACTGTCATAAAATCAGCGGTACTCCATTACTTTATGTAAACCGTATTAGTGAAGCAAATGCATTTTATGACTTATTACAAGAGAGTGGGTCAAAATATATATCAACAGTGTTACTATTCCTGGACGGTAAACATACGCACACACACATAGAGATCTTAAACCTTAATGGCATAGAATAAACTATTTTTGTTTTGTAATTACCACTCTATCGACGAGGTTAACGCCCATACTATTGTAATACCACACATGCACTACTT
Source organism: Pyrocoelia pectoralis (assembly GCA_036250285.1). Taxonomy (NCBI): domain Eukaryota; kingdom Metazoa; phylum Arthropoda; class Insecta; order Coleoptera; family Lampyridae; genus Pyrocoelia; species Pyrocoelia pectoralis. Next base: position 2,707,647 of record CM070076.1, read on the forward strand.
TGTAGTTCAATTCAAAGCTACTGAATAGACTGGACGGCGGGTAAAGTTTTGCCAATTCTTCTCTTTCAAATATACGAAAAGATGTCCCGCAAAACTGCTTACCATCTGGTTTAAAACGTTATTTAGTCTAATCTATAAATACAACTATCAATTAATTTAATGATGTTCAAAAAATCAACAAAACTTCTTAAAAATGAGGTTATTTCACCAGAACTCTTTTTAGCATCCAAGTTTGCTTTTTATTACTGTTTTATTTTAACATTTTATTACATTTTTCTCTTTTTGACTATGAAGTATGAAGATATATTGGAGACGGAAAAATATTTCTTTAGCCTAACGACTAGCATTAAGACGATTCCGATATTATTAATACGACTGTTTACAATTAATTGACGGTTTATGAGAATGTTAACACGGACAATTTTTAAGTGGCCCTAAAATGTAACACCGTTACCACCAATTTTCCGTTTTAATAATTCGAAAAAAGTTTCCCCCCGTTGTTGGCCCAGTTACACGGGATTATAAAGTAAATTTGCAACAACACGGTGATATAATACGGGAATAAACAATTACCGTCAACCTCGTTGGAAGTTATAAATGACGATCGCTTTGTAGGTGTACATTTTTGGCAAGTTCACCCACTGTCATAACGTACTGGAAATAAACCGGCACTCCCTCGTATATAGCAAGTACATATTAAGTATAATGGTCTGGAGTTTGGACATGTATAGATTTGTTTAAAAGCGAGTTTGTAATTTTAGGTAAGGTGCTGTAAAAACTGGAACAAAGGACATTGTATAAAGTTTATGTAGTACCTAATGAGACGTTCTTGCTTGTTGCTTTCCTTCAAATTTTACACACATTTTAAAACGGTACGAGAAAAAGCCTCGTAAGTCCAAGATAGTAGCCGCGAAACCGTTTTCTAGCTTATTTTTCGATTCCCAATAAGACCGATATGATCAAAATGTACGTGAGATGAATTAAGTGTATGGTTTATTATTGTTGTCATTTTATATCGAGGTCAAACGGTAAAATAAGGTAAATGCTGTTTAATTAATTGTTTTTTTTTTGTTACGCTCGCCTCTTACTTGCGACGACTACAAATCGCAGAAAAATTCACTTTTGGATGTTTTTGAACAGAGTCGCCGTTGATCAAGGAAGTTAACTAGAATATACGTGATAGAATGCAAAACGTGGCGACGCATCAATTATATTAGATCGAAACAACTGGAAATCGCTACTATAAATGATAAGTAGAGAAAATTCTGTTACAATCTGTTCTTTCTTTACGTAATATACAACAATATTTATCAAAATTAAGTAGCTTGACGCAAGTGTCTTAGTTTGTGTAAAGTGTAAACCAAAAATGCAAAATGTAGAAAAACCAAAATTTCTGCACAGATTTATTTTTACAATTATACTTAAAAATCCCATAAAATTAAAATTGTACCTACATTTATGTATTAATATACAAACAAAGCACTAAGTGACTCTCGTTCTTTAAGTAGGTATTTTCCGCATTTAAGTATAATTTTGGAACAGGCAGAAAATTGTACGTAGAATAAACTGTAACGGAAAGATGATTTTCGAATTCTTGAAAAAGAATTTTGTAGACAATACAGTTTTTGAGAATACTGGCGCCCACATATGGACAAACCTTAGTCCCGGCTTCAGCTCCTCTATTTGTAAGTCATTTTAAGCTCAAAAATGTCAGCTTTTTAGAAAGTTTTATCTTTCCTTCCTAATAAAATTATGTTTCTGAAAGGTTTTATTCCTTTTTTTGTTTGTTTGTTTGGTTAACACAGATTCGAATCCGACCGAGCAGTTTTTCTAAAGTTTGGAAAAACCATAACATGACTACGAATAGGAGGTAAAACCGTAGGTCCCATGTCTGTATGTAGTTCAGCATGTTACTAAATTGTAGTAAGAGGGATAAGAATAACCAAAATAATTAATGCGCATAGAAATCCTTGAAAATCCGCTATTCCTAAATTTTGAACCTAAAATTTCCTGAAAATGGATCTAATTTATACGATTACGGACCTTATTCGTTTTTCAAAATTACATTATTCTCCTTTTCCTACACAATTCTCGTCATTATATTAGTGGGTATTCTGTATTCGCCGTGGCTTCTTAGGCAATAGGAACAGTATGAGGAATGCAACCAAATATAAACGCAGAACGTGTAAAAAATCCGAACTAATAGATCATTAAATCTTTGAATTTTTTGCCAATTACCTAATTCTGATTTTTTAACGACGAGTATTGCTATCAATCAGAGTAAAGAAAGATATTATATGTAATTACTTATTTTACAAATTGTTATACAACGCTACTTTAAATGTGATTAAGTTTCGATATAATTGGTCAATCCGGATCGGTACTGTAAAGCCCCACATTGATATAGGCGTCCAAAATGTCTAACTATATGTTTTACAGCATGCGGAATTCAAAAATACAATGTTAAAAACATTGGTCACTTTTTTTTCAAGATGGCTAAATTTTTTTGATGTAGAAACAAGAGAGACAAAATTTCAGTTTATAGCGATGTTTGAACTAACTTTAATTCAAATGTTTCCAAAAATAAACCAATTTTTAGGAATCAGAAATTACAAGAACAAAAAAAATTACTGTGTGTCTCCAGAATGAAGACAGCTACTTGTGTAAGGGACGTTAGCTTTTCTGTAACTGCAGTTTTTTGAGTTACAAAGTTCTTTGCAATGACAAACAACTTCTGGGCAGGTCTTTGGAATAGGATCTATCGTCATGAGACGTGAAACAACTTGCTTTCCGTCAATGGTCCAGCCGCAGTCTTCAAGGAATGGAAGAGATGGTTTGGGAAGGTGAGCATTCTCCCAAACACACCATTACAAATTTAGAAAAAAATTAAATAATATATTGACAATCCTCTGTGTTTTTATATGAAGTGTTTCCTGCCAAGTTACCTGGTAATTCCACATATCCGCTTCTTTGTGTGACGCTCTAAGGCAATCCAAATTGCGAGTTGTATCGGTAGACTGAGCATGTGACTCTTCTTTGAATTCACCTGAGAGCACCATCTCCAGATCACCAAAGTCATGCTCTAGGATTCGTTCAGACAAACGCCTGCATAGATCAGCTTTATTCTCTCAGAGGAATAAAAAGTTACTCCAGTTCTTGGACAACGGTACGTTGCAGTCATTGATTTCTCTGCGTACTGGAGCGAAGCCCTTTTTCCTTTTCTTTCTAGTTCCTGCTTTTACACATTCAGAAAGGTGCCTATCAAACACAATGTGAACTTCTTGGTACTTAAATCCATGACTCAATATTCTTTTAATGAAGTAGTTAGCGTAGTCATCAAATGTCTCAGTTTGATGCGAGCGGTCTAAAGACAAGACCAACTCCATCCCATCGATTATTAGGATGGAATCAGATTTCTGGTTTACAGGGAAATGTTTTGGGCACTCAGAAATCTTTGGTGTGGCTATATCGCGCCCTATATCTTTAGTGACTACATCTCACTTCCGGTCGGAATTTCGCTTGGGCAACCGGCATTTTCGGATTCAGGAGGGTCGAAATAGGGGAAAAAGACCGTTTGCCCAAAAGTAATATGAAATGCTTCTAAAATTCAAACGGAGAGCTTTTTTCAATATTTTGTCTAGACTATGTGCCACTTTCTCCATGTATAACAAAAGTTTACTTTACTTTTGAAACTGAATTTTTATTAATGCCACAGCCATTCTCTCGAAGTTAGAATAAATAAAACAATTCCTTATCAGTTTAAGAATTTGTAATGCTTTAACAAAGCCTCTTGAATCTCAGTTTGGGGTTAAGTAGAGCTTCCAAGACCTGTGTCGAAAATAATGAGATTGAAATTTCGAAAAGCTTTTTTAATATATCATCTGCGCTCTGAAGAAATTCCTTGATATGATCAGCTTTTCGTTGTTTTTGTCAACGAAATTTAATCTCTAGATATTAAACTCTAGCCATGGTGCAAGCACATGCACCCCTAGGTGAATAATAATAATAATTCTATTTTACTCATAAGAAGATTAGCGTAAACCTTTCGTTGTTCCCAATTGGAACATCCCCAAAAACTTTCAAATATTTCTCTTTTTGATCGCTAAATTTTTTATATGGTCTTGCAATAATTGCAAACATAATGGTCTTCCTCCCGTTGGGATTGTTTAATAACACTCCCCGTTGCATTTTCATTTTCCATAATACCCTTCAACTTTTTTCTCGTTACCGTTTATTTTCATTTATATTTGCATTAAGTATTTTGTTTCTTGTCGCCGTTCGCTCTTTTGAAATTTAATCATTATCTCTTTACTAAAATCATTATCTGTGCACACAGAGGAGCCAACGTTTCTTTGTTTACAAATGCTTTTCATAAAAATACTAAAGTTACCGCCGTACATTATAATAATCCCACAAACTTTAAGAGTGTACATATTAGGTAAAACAATCGCTATCTGTTTTCTATAGTAACAAAAACAAAAAATTTCGATTAGTATTCCGTTATTTTAAGTATAGATAGGCCCCTTAACGCTTGCGTCTTATTTTGGAGGAGTTTGAAATGCGACAATTAAATTTATCAAAATTCTTTAAAAAATTACATAATATAACCCTTACGAAGGACTTACAAAGAAATGTCCACCTCCGTAGTGAGAATTAAAATATAATCACAGTTGGTCTTCGCCAAAATCAAAATTATTGAAATGACTTGCCCACTAAATTTCTGTTAATTTCATGAACCACGCCACTAATTAATGTAAGTAACTGTAGTAGTTTTAAAATCTCGTGACGATCGAGATGTGCGGCGGGATCCATTTAAACGCGATACTACGATACTAACATGAAGTTCAATAAATAATTAAACCTATAGTTATTTACTCTACATTTGCAAGATGACATTTTACCTACCGATGTCTCTCGACGTGTAACGTTGTGCCTACTTTTTACATTGTTTTAATTCCCGCCGCGTGTCTGAACCGCCACAAGATTTTGTAACTACTATAGGTACACATTTGAATGTAAATTTGGACATCGAAAAACTGCAAGAAAGCTGAAATCATGGTGATATGGAGAGCTTTACATTACCAATGATGATTATGAGATGATATTGATGACCATAACTAACGAAATGATGAAAATACTTTTTGAAAATCACGTAATCAAAAATTGAAGTGTGATCGTTTTGTCAAGCCTTAACACCCCATAATTTTTTTAATTAATCAATTAAAGGCATTTTCCATTACTGAAGTCAAAGATAGCGATGATGAAAATAACAACAAATCGAAGAGAGTAGTGAACATTTTTAGAAATTTTAACTTAAAACTAAGGATATTCATCCAAGAAGATAATCAACTGACCTTACAATTATGAGTCGCATTAGAGCACTACACTCTCTGACCATAACAGCGTTGTTTGTCTTTACATTAGACACCAACTGAATAGAAACTACAACACTTTGTTATTTTGTTACTAATTTCTTGAATATGAGACAGAAATGTACCTACGTTTTCCATATCGTTTCAAAAAGAAATTAATTATATTTTATGAATAGCCATAACATCAATTAATTTACGTTCTTATTCATTATTATAAGTCGCGATGAAAACTTCATGTTCTAGCATTACATTGATACTGCGTATTCAACGCTATTTTCCAATCGATTTAGTAATAACAAAATTGACTGTGGTACAGAAAATAGACTTACCTTTTGCTAGCGTGCTCCCTGACTTGATCTGTAACAGAAGAATACTAAGTTTAAAATAATGCTTAAGGTTTATTAATGTTAAATAAGCTAAAGTGTTTGAGGAAATTCAAACTTGTATTATGGTCATGAAAGATTAAGAACTTACGGAGATAATTAGTCTTCGCCACCATTTTCCTTTAAAAAATACCACATCGAATTATATTTCTACACTTTAACTCATATGACTTTCGTCCCTAACGCGATTCTTCAAACTTCTGAAGTTGTTAAGAAATCAAGTGCAATTTGACATAAAGTTGTAAACTAAATCGTTTCTAATCAGGTTATCCGTCCTTATGCCGTAACGAATTAGAAAGTATCTACAATATTTATAGTTTGTCCAGAAATTTAGACGTAACATCAATTGTTTTTAAGAACGTTTTAACAATGTTGCAAAAAATGAGGTAGTAGGGAGTGGTACAGAATAGAAGTTTCGGCATCCACAACCCTTGCCACAACTTTGGGTGCCCGAAAACCACGAAATAGTTACACCTTTTCAGTTTTTGAACTATAATTTGCCAAAATGGAAAAGCATTAAATTTCGCCTCAAACGGGTACTTACCTTAGAGTTGAAATGTTTGTAAGATGAAGAGCAATGCAGAAACTAATTTCAGCCGCATTTTGGGCGCAGTTTCCTTTGACATGATTACTGGCAATAAGCCAGGCGAACCTATTCTGCAACAGTTTCGTTGCCTACCGATGCGTGCACCATCAACGGTGAAGATATAAACTGTGATTTATCTGTTGAAGTATGAGGATTTCCAGAATTATTGGGCAGGTCTTTAAAACAGCACCTATCATTCAAACGCCATAAAAAATTTTATGGAAGAAAGTCATGGGCATGTTATTCACGAAAGAAGTGGTGTATAAGGAAGCTGGTCCATTATACAGGGTGTCTAGAAATGAAGGTGCCAAACGAAAATCCCAGTTAGTAGACATTATGTTATGTCCATTTAACCCAAATTACCTTAGTCCAAAAATACTTCTTACGCGAGCTGGAGCTCCTTATAGATGGTGCCATGAAGTACTTTTTTTGTAATATGTATTGAAACAGGTTGCCGTCATGTAGAGCACTTACTGTAAAATTTGTTGTTTTTGATATAACTTCACATAAGAGTAATTTAGTTAAATAAATTAATAAATTAGTCATTTATTTAATTTTATTTTTCTCGAGAAGGGTGCATCCTAACGATTTGAAACAAGAGCACATTATTTTTAGAAAAGACCCTATAGAATTCGAATTTGACACAAAAAATGTCAAAAAAATAAATGTAAAAAAATACCATCCAAAATGTCTGCGACCCCTCCCACATGGGACGCTAATGGTCGCAACAAGGAAGTATTATTTGCAGCGACCGATGTGTGATCAGAAGGTAAGTCATTGTGCAAAGTTTGGACATTTTCGATGGAAAAATTTTTGAGATATTACAAAAAAAAGTACTTCATGGCACCATCTATAAGGAGCTCCAGCTCGCTTAAGAAGCATTTTTGGACTAAGGTAATTTGAGTTAAATCGACATAAAATAATGTCTACTAACTGGGATTTTCGTTTGGCACCTTCATTTCTGGACACCCTGTATTTTCAAATTACACTTTGGATTTCGATGGGGTGGAGAATCGGTCGAAACAACTGTGTTAAGGTAGCCACACACATTCAGTTTTTCCTCAAAGCAAAACTGCGCAGTCTAAACCTTGAGGATTTCCTTTAAATGAGGGTGCCCCACACATGGACTGAGATTTAACGTCAGTTCGTGACTCATAGAGCAATAGCATGTACCGACGATGATGCTTTGGCAATAATCGATTTGCTCATAAACATAAATGTAAATACTCAATTGAATGTCGTAATGTTGAACTGAAAGTTAAATAGCCTTTTTGTCTAAAATAATTAGGGAAGCAAATAACCGAATATTAAGATTTTTGTACATTGAAATCCCTAATTCTACACCCTGTATTACATACATTTAAGTTGCACTCTGTACGTTAAACCGATACCACCACACACGTGGTGGCCTGTACAATCCACCGGCGGCCTCAAGGTTTTCACTACACACGTTGAGCAAAATCTCAAGGCTTGGCCTGTGCAGTTCGCGCCTTGAAGAAAAACGGTAGGTATGTGTGTGTGTGTCTACCTTTAATGATTTTTTACGATGATTTACGCATGGAAAAAGTGTGTGTACGATGTATTCTTCATGTTGGTGGTAGATAAATACTTGTTCACACCCATATTCAGGAAAAAGACTTTTGTCTGGATCTGCAAGCCACTCGTTTATTGCAGACATAACTTCTTGTCATTGTCCGAAAAATTTATTTTCAGAAAGTGTTCATTTAGTTTTGCAAATAAAAATTAGTTACTCGGTATGGAGAATAGGGAGGTTGTTCCAAAATTCCAAAACACAAAACACAACTCTTGTGAAATGGAGAATCTCTGCTGAATCAGAACGCTATGCCTCAACATTTTTCTTCAATTTTCTTTGATATCATCGCAAACTTTTGGCAGCTATGCTTGGTATTCACCAGTAACAGTATATAAACGGTAAAAACGACAGCTTGGTAATGTCAAAAAATGATTGGCACCGTAACAAATTTTCAAGGTTCAGGACTTAGCGTACAACATTTTTCCAACCGTACCTATTAAAAACCGCATGTTTCCGTTATAAATCTACTTGAACCTTACGGTCACTGTTAACCATATCGTGAATTAAATTAAAATTTTTTGGAGTGGTCACTGTTTTCAGCTGTTGATGTCTTCCATATTTAAAATTTCAGGGCCAATTTTTGCCGTTTTCACTGACTGAAGAAATGCCACTTTTCTTTATCTGTTATTATACTGTATCTGTAGAAATAATAATTTACGTTGTATAAATTTGATAAATTAATTAACGGATATATTATAAACTGAAGTGATCCTGATCTTCCATACATTTTAGCAATTTCGAAGCTAAAAATTATTTTTAAATCAATCATTAAGTGAAATGTGCAATAAACATCACTTAAGTATATGACAAATTAGCTAGAGTGTAAATTTTCTATTTAAAAAAACTGTAAGTTTTGATGTAAGTATTTTAGCGCGAAAAGAATACAATAAAAACAAATTTGGCAGCAATATCAAAATATAGACTATATAAATGTCGATATAAATAATTTCTGTTTGTGTACATAAATTTTTTTTTGAAGTTGAAGAATACTGAACTCTCGTTACCGATTAATTTAAAATAGTTTATTGAGTAAATTTGTTTGAAAATACATGCGTCTAATTTCCGGGTAATAAAACCGGCATTTATTTGTAAAAAAAGTTTTTTAATATAAACATATTCTGACGTAATTTCAATGTCAAAACGTGGAAGAAGAGAAGAATACAAAAGTATATAAATAAACCATTGTGTTCAATACCAAATATCGCATACTTTATCCATTACATTTCTATAGAATATTCCGCATTTTAATTTTTTTAATTATCCAAATAAAGAGCTCACTTTATATGGACTTGTGAGAGAAAATAAAGTCTCACAATCGAATTATCTTTGGAACGTAAAGTATTTTTCAGTTCGTCCATGTGAAAAAAAAACTCTAGAGTAATTAATTTACACTTCTAACACCTAATTTTACAACCTGAAAATGTTATGTCTGAACGAGCGGGACCGTTAAAAGGTCAATAGACCAATTCCGAAACACCAAAACGAATTTTAATTAGATTTTTGCACTTAATACAATATACCGGCGTTACCTTGACATACTAATTTTGTCATCAAAAATTAAAAAAAAAAAATGTAAAATCGCACGTGTGCTTACTACTTCGAAACAGAAAAATGGCATTTGGCATAAATAATATAAATATTTTTTTTGTACAGGTGCGTTTATTTCAAGAGCGAACCTTACATCAGTTACATCTGTAAAATAATGCCTAAACGTTAAATCTAATTCTCGGTTTCGCCTAAATCTGTTCTTCTGGGTACCGTGAGCGAATTTGTACGAAAATATACAAAGTAACGTACAGTATTTATTGTTTATTATCAGTACAGTACACCATAGCACTATAAAAAATTGTATTATTTATTTTTCAAAACTATTTTTCAAGAGCAGCTGCTAAAAATTCGTCTTCGTGGGTTATTTTCGTTATATCGCTCCATCAATTCTGAATGGATTATAAAAAAGTTAAATTTTGTCTTTTACTCATCGTCAAGCATCCATTTTGTACAAATGTACACTCCGCCAAAGTTACACATAAGTGAATTTGGGGAATAATCGAAAGTAAAGGAGAGTCGATTAGCATTACGCTATTGCGGTGAACGTTGCATTACGAATATAAAAGAATTGCAGTGAATCAACCTAAATATTAGATAGCCGTATAGCCCCAAAATATTGAGAGGTTCATTTTCTATATTTAAATTCACATTTTAATTTACGCAATGCTCGAAGAACGTTTGACTGCAAAATTGATAATAAGCGCAATATTATGCGGTGACTATACATCGAATCAGTGTTACGCTAGTTCATGAATAAAGCTCTCTATATCGGCACGATTTCAGCTTCCTTGCAGTTTTTCACTTTTCAAATAAGTTATACTTACATTAATTAGTGGCGTGATTCATAAAATTACAGAAATTTAGTGCGCCAATCATTTCAGTAATTTTGATTTTAGTGGTCCTTGGTTCACGTGGTTTCTACGTCCTTGGCTTCAAGTTCTTTTGTATTTCTCAACAAAAATAAATAATAAATAAAATGGCTTGGTTCTAAAATTTCTTGTGTACACTGGGCAGTTAGATAGTATAGGGGGCAAAGGCTATGTCGACAAAGTAGTGCTTCATCTAATGACTGAAAACCTCAATAATGGGCACTGTATCTATATGGGCAATTTTTAGAACAGTTAAGAGCTAGCCAAAAAATTATTAAAATCTAATACATACTGCACGGGCACCCTACGATTAGATAGGAAGAATAATCCTCAAGATGTAGTAAAAGCAAGAGTAAAAAGGAGTGAAACAATTGCATTTGCAGAAAAAGAAGAAAATGAAGGAAAAAAGACAAGGATAGGATATCAAAAGGTATGGATCAATAACGATAAGTATATTTGGAATGAAACAGACAAAGAAATACAACGAGACGGTAAAAATAATGGAGCAAAAAACTAACAAAAACACAACAGGACGGCCCAACGGTAACAACTTTGGCAAAGAAAAAGGAAAAACGCAGTAGGTGGAAACTTGGTAAGTACATGGAATATACCGAGCCTAAACGGGAAGGAAAAGTAAGTGGAAGATGAGTTTGAGAAAACAGGCTTAAAAATACGAGGAATGACAAATGGAAAAGAAAGGGAAGGGAAAATTAACATTAGTGGACCACATATTAATATATAGCGGAGTGGAACAAAATCAGAGAGCAGCTGCAAGCGTAGGGTGCAAGTACATAAGAACTGGGCACACAAAATACATAAATGGGATGCATGGTCAGTCAGTCATTAACAGTTATAACAACATATGGATCAAAATTTAGAGTTAGGCTTCAAAAGTGCATTGATCAAAGTGGAAGACATTTTGAAATATGTTACTTATTTGCTAATTTAATTTTTGAGAAATACGTTTCTTACCGTTTATTAAAAGTTTTGTTTTAATTAAGTATTTAGAAATTGAGATAGTCACCCGACTTGAGTTTTGTTCCTTTGCGTTGATACCAACTATTAAAACGGTATTTTGTAATAATAATTAAACTAAAATTACTTTTAACAAATTTTTCTTACGTGAAATTTTAAAAATCGTAAATATTAACAAAAGTACAAAAAATAATACCAGGAAATAATACACCGTTGAATAGGGTTTTTTGTGGAGAATCTCATAGTAAATAAAAATACTGGGTGTTCCATTTAAAATATTCGTACTTATTCTATTTAAAGTTCACAAATTTTGAATTCTCTATACCAACACTTGGTATAAAATTAATAGGTACTTAACTTAGTTTTTTTTTGTAGAGTAACACGACATTAGGGTAATATTATTTATCAAATAATTTTTTTTCTTTTTTGAATATTATAGTCCGACCTTGAATTGTACAAAGTTTTGACAAAATTCTTAATAATTTGGCAACCACACATCCAATATCAAAAAAATTTCAAGCCTGATATAGGTAAATATAGTTGGTCGATACATGATGGGACAAAACTACAAAAAAGTGACATTTTCCTGCCAGGTGAAATGCAACATACTGTCAATATAAAAATATTTTTAAAAGATGCACAATTCAAATCAAAGCAAGCTTTATTTGAAACATTTTCTGTATCTTCAACCCGCATTGAGTTATCGAGCGATTACAGAGCAGTGGGACACCCTGTATAAAACTTTCCCCAACTTTCAATTGTGATTGAATTATTTTGTTCCTACGAAATTTTCAGCATTCCAACAAAATTTAATGGATATAATCAGTTTACAGTACGATACAGTTTTAGATAATAGCTTTTTTCATCATATTAATGGATAAAATAGTTTATGACTATTATTATTATTATTTATGACCATTATCATTGCCATTATCATAATGCATCGCATCGTGTTTAAATTTGAATTTTATTACGTATTGATTTTATATACTAATACTTAGCCATACACACAAAATATATTGTGCATTGTTTTCTAAATTTCAGTCATTCAGGGGGGGGGGGGGGGTGAATTTAATTCTATTTCAATACTCACTACCGCGATGCACATTTCTTTGTAAGTGTTCTATGATATTATTTTTAAAGAATTTTGACAAATTTCATTGTCGCATCCCAAACTGCTCCACAATGGGGGGAAATGGGTAAAGTGCCATTATACCTAAAATAGCGGAATGCTAATTGAAAGTTTTTGTTTTTCTTACTATAAACCGATAGTGATTGTTTTACTTGTTGTGTACACTCTTAAAGTCGCTGGCATTATTATAATCTACAGCAACAAAGGAAATTTGGCTCCTCTGTGTGCACAGATAAGGCCTTTTACAAAAGAGATAATGAAGCAATTACGGCAAATGAAAAAACAATGGGGAGAGGTATTAAAAAATCCAACCCATCGTAATCCAGATCCAGAAGATTTCAGTTTGTTTTATCAATTTAGATGTTCAAAACTCCATCTCACGTGCAAAGAATTTAAGGCTATCCCTTTGATGAAACCAATGCCGTTCTTTTAAATATTCGCATTTTTTACTAATTTTACACGTATTTGTGCTATACAGAAACAGGAAGGTTTCAAAAGTGTTCATTTGAAACGTCTCACAGATAATTAATTTCAAATTTCAAACTGAACTAATCTGAGGGTTTGCTTGTTTGATTTGTAACTTCGAAGAGCTTAAGTCTTTAATATTTAAAACTTCTTTTAACGTAATAATCCCGACATTCAAACTCGTTTGACATAGTTTTCACTTTAAGTTTGCACCACAAATTCAAAACTTTCGTGGTTCCATATCTCAAGTTCCACAAATTTCTGTAGGTCACTTGAATTAAATTAAATTAAATCGATATTTTAAAGGTGTTCTAACCAATAAACTAGCATCCATTGTCTTGTTATTTAACCGTGCTAAGAAGCTTAAAGTTTGGGGGTTCGAAGGCGGTTACATAAAAGCATCAATAATTTTTAGGTATTAAAACTATTTGATGATTTAACACAGAAGAGTCGAATTAAGATGTTTCTAAGAAAATTGCCCCAAAGGTATTGTATCCCCTTCTGCTCCATTTTTAAAGCCATTACAACTGTTTAATAAACCAGTCTCAGTGAAATTGAAATATGGCTATCTGTGATTATTTTTTTCCAAACATAGCAATGTTGTAGGTACATCGTTGAAAAGCTCTTTTTCTGAAGATTTCAAAAATGTAAAAATGCAATATAGCGTCCATAAATAAAACAAAAGTCCTTCAAAATATGGTGAATGTATCTACCACAATACATAGGTAGGTACATAAAATATGAAGGTTTTTAGAAAACGCTCATTTTTCCTTTCGCCCTGTATCTTAGTAATGGGATTAATGGGGTTGTTAATGAGCCCTAATAGGTATACTTGTAGGTATACTTTCTGGACACTGTAAACTTAACAAGCACATGCACCACATGGGCTTGGTAGATTCACCATCCTGTAGAGGATGCCACACAGACGACGAGACGGCGCAACACATACTGTGTGAATGTCCCGTACTTGTCAAATTAAGACGATCCATGTTGGGAGATTCCTGGCCGGACATGGCTAAGATTTAGAGCCGCTTCCCCGTCCATCATCCTCAGGTTTATCTCACGTGTGGGATGGCTTGAGTGACGCTGCGGGGTCGAACGACTCTAATCAGGGAGATAGCACAAAGGGCCCTGATAAGTGGCCTATGTCCGCGTGGGATTTCCCACCCTCCCATCGAAATCCAGAGAATCCAGAGCCCGTAATGCGTAACTTTCTCCCTATTGGCTCAATAGTGCGTACATATTACCGATATCTCCATGAAATTTAAAATCCTTTTAAGTAATCATGGAGTTCTCATTGGTCTTTTTAAAAGTTGGGTAATGGTACTACTGCGAGTTATTGCCTCATAGAATAAGTAATAATTAAGCAAAACGTTCAGCGAGTCCACTTGTGCAGTAATATACATATAACACCTAGAGATTACATCTCAAACCGACATAACAGTAGATATTCATCAAACTCCATCGATACTGTAAGTTTCAAAAATTGGAACCTCTTCAATAAACAACCAACTTATAGTAGTCACAATAAGGGTAGGTATCTAATAATTTACAACCACCAATTTTTGTTAAGAAATCAAAACATCAGAACTACAAGGAGCAACGATACGTTCAGAGAAGCATAGATTGTTATAAGTCAGTAATAAAGGAGCAATGAGTAGTAGCATTACAGTAACACGTCAATGTGAAAAGTGTCAAATCACCAGCAAAGATTGAAACAAATAAAACTGTTCTTTGATTTTCAAGAGCAATCGTCGCTACATGTCCTGATTTGGCTATGAACAATGCGACCATTTTCTTGGCAGCGCTGCAAAAGCGAACAACTTTTGTCGGTTTGAGCTCACTTTGGAAGACCCATACTGAAGATTGGCGTTTTGATTCAGGCTCGTAGCTATAGATCCATGATTCATGACCACTTACGATGTTGTAAACGTGCTTTGATACTCCTGAGTTGCAGAGTATTTCGACACCATTTGACTCGAGTTGCTTTCTGTTCTTCTGTGAGGAGGTGCGGTATGCAGCGGGAAACGAATTTTTTTAACACCTAACTCTTCGTGTAAGATATTTTGAACTGAGGTCCCTGAGATGTCAAAAGATACCTGAATCTCACGGTGAAGATCTTCCAGGACCATGTTACTTACAGCATCCACGTTTTCTTGAGTGACGGCGATTTTTGGTCGCCCTTCACGGGGTTCGTCACTGAGGCTAGAGCGTCCTCGCTGAAACTCTGCATACCAGCGATAAACGGTTGTCTTTGATGGTGCTTCTTCGCCAAAAACAACAACAAGTTCTGCAACGCATTCTTGCTGGGTGAGGCTTCGTCAGTTATAAAAAATTATCGTGCGGTACTGTTCATGACTTAATTCCATCTCGTACACCGACTTGGGAACTTCGACAAGCCACCGTTTCAAACCATCAGCTCGATCTTAATGACACTTTGCATGGGCATTAACCAACTCAAAAAGGTGTTTATAAACAAAATTTATAGTTGCTAAGGACGTTCTATTCCCGACAGTTAAAAGGCTACCTTCGTACGCACAGAATCTTTTTTAGCTGGAAAAGTGCTTATGATCTGTACTAATTAAAGGTTTCGTGTTTCTTTATTTCGTAAGGTGCCACTAAAAACTAGAAAAAAACCGCAATTTAGCAAGTACCAAGTATTTTAATCTGGATACATTTTCGGTTACAAAGTGGATACACCAGTGAATGACAAAGAGGTAAGACAAATAAAATAATCAAGTTAATGAATCCGTAATCAATATTTCTAAAAAGTTTCGATGTAGTCTGTCACTATTTGACGTAATTTTAAGAATCAAAATAAGCAAATCAAAAGCTTATTTTGGTATTTTCGATAAACTAGACCAACCAATGTGTTCAAAAATCGGATTTTTCATTGAATAACTCATTCAATTTTAAAATTGCTGCACACTGTTAAAGGTTTAAAATTATTTTCAAGTTTGAGTAATATTCTCACAATAGCGACTCAATTTATCTGCATGGTGTATTTTCTCTCCTTTTCAATATTCCAACACGTAATCGAATACGTAAGGAATAGACTATTGCTATTGTTTCTAAGTTGTGATACTGTGACTCCGATGCAGCCACCCGTTTACTGACATAGAAGACTGGAGAGAAATGCTCAGGGTATAATAAAATTTACTTTGTAAGTGGGGGCAGTGTTTAGCCAAAATATATTGCTTCAATAATTCCAAGACACCACCTAATTTTGATAAAATTCAATTTCTAATTTCCATATTTTCACCCTTGTATGAAAAATAAAACAATAAGTAATGATCTGGTTGTAGAGTATTTTTTTCTCTACAAGAAATATATTGACACTTTTGTTCTAAAATAAATTAGGGGAGATAACACAAGCATATTAAAAATTTAACATTGAAATCCCTATGGTGCGTAAACCAATTCTACACCCTGTATGCATTACCGTTACTGCTGCTCTATTTGGTTATGATGTCCTTTTCGATTTACGCCACCTTTATGAAGAGGCCTCGGACCAATAACATAAATGGTCCGAGGAAGAGGCCCTCCTTGTGAGGTTTGTTCTCGGTTTTTGTAATTTTGCCTTTTTTTCGGTTTTTGGAGTTTTCCCCATGGTCCCATTACGATTTTTGATTTTTATTAATTATTAACTTTTGGTCTTTCCCAATTTTTCCATCACACAAATTGTGGCTTTTGCCGTTACAGATGGAAACTTAACTTAATGAAAATTTTATTTCATCTCATTCGCCCTCATTTCATCTTTCAACCTTGAACGTTAATTAATCATACCTGACGATGACTTAATTGTCGAAACATGTCGTAATTTATCTTATTTTAACAAACAACTATGTCACAGCAAATTTAATCAACTTTTACTTCATGAAATTTTACTTATTAGACAATCATGGGGAAGGTTGTGTGATTTTTATTTTCATCTTAAACCCGTAATTTGAAATAAGCGATAGATATAATTCCACCTGTTAAAGCTCTGGAAGAATGACTACAAGAATTTTGACAATTCAATTACGTCTTCTTCTTCCGTTCATGTATACTTGATTTTTAACTCGAAGAATCCACATTACACCATTTAATTGCAAATGAATTAATACTTCTACACATATAACGTTCTGTACAATTAGATAATACATTGCATAACCATTCGCTCTCATTTTAGCGTAAGAAATTAGATGAGAGGTACAAAGATACATTTTAGTAAATAGGTTCATTGTTTTTGTTATTAATAAACTGCCTTGAAGCCAAAATTAACACTTGGCCCATAATTTATTCGCTGATAACTTTTATTTATTTTATTTAAAATCATCGACGATACAAAGTAATCATACATATCAATAACCGTCTATAATAGCTCACCTTAAGGTCGACGTAAACTTAATTAAGGCCATTTGATGAGCGCGCGCGTCTATATTTATTTACGATAGTAACTGTTGCGCAATTAATAATTAGAAAGGACATCATCTATGTGGAGATTCAGGCGCCGTTTTCTATTGCGGCGCCTTCTATATTTATATGTTTAGATTAATATAATTTCGTTACGATGATGTTTATTATTGTATAATTTTTTTATATAATAATGTTTATTTGATTAAAGACTAAACGGAAAATTATCGTTACTTACACCCAAGATGGAACAATCTTGCACAGTACAGATGGAATTATTTTTTTAAGTAGGTATTTTTTAGTATTTGTAAGATTTTTTTCCTTAAAAATGAAAAACGGATACCTTGTTAAATTCGATCGAACTTCCTATTTACGAAATTGGTGCTCGATATTATTTTCTCTAATATTATTGCTACGTTACGTGCTCCTTATTTCTAGACCGTAAATTTAACTCTTGGTGCTTCTTGGTAGGTTGGCCTTTGTTTCTCCAAATACAGATGGATATACGTAATTATAGTCTTTTGCAGACATTGCACATATAGCATTTCCGAATTTGCACTCAATCTTGCTGTAATTCAATCTAGATTTTAAACAAATTTTATTTTTTTTTCATTTTTAGACCTTCTTCCTTTCTTCGAGGAGCTTCTAGAGTGTGACCTTCTGTAAGTGTAGTAGCTAGTCACTTGGATAAATCTTTTGTATTCTCACTTTTGATTGCCGTAACAGTGCACTTAGTAGTGCCATGAGCTTCAGTAATCTTTAAAACTTCATCCTGTGAAGGACCGCTGTGCCGTAGGACCGAACTTCGAACTGTATCATCAGTGGTTGAAGTATTTTGAGATCTCTAATAGTATCAGAATAAGCAATATCTCTTAGCTATTATGTTCATTATGCAAAGTTGCATCTCTTGCAAAATCCTGAAAATCACCTAACTATTCTGAATATTTTTACTCGGGCTTAATGTTTGTGTCTACCAACTATTTGTTGATCGATTAGTGTGGATTACAGTGACTTTATTTTAGAGTGTGGATAAGTCAGAACCATTGAGTCAGTTAACTTTATACGATGCCTTTTTACTTTCCCATGCATATAAACACGTGTATACGTATACATAGGGAAAGTATTTTGATGAATTTCGACGTTTTGGGTCGCCCTTAGTCCAAAACCACTGTTTTTGAAAAATTTTGTCTGTGGGTGCGTGCGTGACAGCTGTGGAGCCTAAATGACTAGGTCGATTTTGATTAAAAAACTAAGGGCTACTTCATCGGTAAAACAAGCTTCTTATCAAACTCGGTCCAAAGGGGCCCAAACTAAAGGTGGTATCAAATTTTAACCCAAACTAATTTCCCTTGATGAAAAGTTAGTAGAATAGTTACATGTAAAACGTCCATTTTCGTCCAATATAGCAATTCTCCAAGTTTTTACTTTTAGGATCTAGCCCAAGAACGTTATAACATAATTAAATGTTGAAAATTGCAAATTATAGCTAATGGATGACCAGAACTTTTAATTGATAAATAACAAAAATTTAACGTGGCCAATTTATTGGTGCCCAAAGTTTGTCAAAAATTTAAAATCGATTTTCTCGAAATGCGCTCCAAGCATTTTTTTATTTTTTGAAAATGTCATAAATTTAAGTTATCTTGTAAAAACAAAAAAGTAAAGCATATCCTCATAGTATCTTTAAGATGGGTACATTAGATTATCGGCCAGGCTTTTGAAAGAATTTGGCAAGAAAGTACTCGACTGTTCAAAATCAAGTAGATATCACTAAATGGCCACAAAAATGGAGGATAAAAATCAGTGAAACTAAAACCATCTGAACTTCGCGAATAGAAATATAGGGGTACATCAGTATGTTGAGCCAAGCGATTCTGCAAAATATTCAAAATGGTAACTGATGCCCCCGTGTACGTGTTCTAGATCTAAAAATTCCTTTCATTCGAGAGGTACTCAAAGGAAAATACGTAGAATACCATCAATAACTAGAAGCATACAAAAACCATTCAATTCCAGTAATACTACAGTTGGAACAGCAAAGAGGATTGGAACGTACCTGGCCAACAGATCTGCGACATCTGAGGATAAATCACGGGACGCTACTTAACGTGGCAGTAAAGCAACGGTTGCAATTTGTCAGTTAATTGCGATGTGTATATTGTAGTAAATACGTAATTTTGGCAACATAAATGTACACCCTTTGCAACAAAGAACGATGAAAAGTGAAATGCCTTGTATTGGAAAGGTTAAAATTCCCGCTTGGAGTACGAAAAAATTCCTATGGTCGGAATAGATACCTAACCTTTTATTCGCCTAACAGGAGTTCCCATTGCAGGATAACATAGACAACACCGCCGCTTTACACAGAACAGAAAATTAAAATTTTTGCTTAAGCAGTGGCCCAGTATACAGTTGAAATAGAGATTTGGTCAGACCAAATGTTCATTATATTACGATCAATTGGGAAAGTTTAAAAAAATTCTTTCGTTCAAGAATAATAACGAAAAAACGGAATTTTGCAATTTTCTTCATTTCCCTTATAACCTTTTTATTTGGTGAAATAATTGGGAAATTATTTGACGACCTTTTTTATGAAAATTATTAATAAATTATCAAATTTTTAATATCCCTTTTAGTTTTACCGATATTACGACAACTTCTATTTGTTTAATACTAAGTCGTAGTTGAACGCATCACCATTATAAATAATTGTTAATTTCCTCTCCAGTAACACCATATTTAATATAATTACCTACAAAAATAAAGAAAATATAACAAAAAACTATTTTTTTATTTCAATCTCAAGAGCAAAATCCAACCCGGGCCGCTTGGTAAAAGAAGTTAATTGATGGTTGTTGTGATTTGTACCAATTAGTGATTTTTTTATTTAACCATTAGAGAAGTTTGAAATGGTATCCAACTTCCATTAAATTCTTCTGGCAAAAAATGTAAAACTTCTTTGTATTACTAAGGGCTCCACAACTACAGTTCATTTGATTATGGTTAAACAAAAAATTGCAGAAATTAGTACAAATGGCAATAACCATTAATTAAAAATTAATAAACAGTTGATGTTTCTTTTTTTTTCTAAGAAACCACAATACTTTTGAAATTCAAATTAAAAAATGGAAGAAACTAACAAAATCTGTATTATGTATATACAATATGGAGTTTTTTTTTCATGAAACCTTATGAAATAAAAAAGTTACAGGTAAATGAGGAAAATTGAAAGATTCAGTTTTTTCGCTATGGCTATTTTTTTAATTGCAACATGACTCCAGCTCACTCAACCAAATCTCTTACTGTTTACGAGAACTCCGATTGCTTGAACACACTGTATAGGTACCTACTAAAGAAATTGATAAATCGGTTTACATACTTACTGCATTAATTAATTATAAATAAACAAGTTTATTGGAATGGATATTGTTTGGAATAACGTTGCACGCAGTACTGTTCGACTGTTGGTAAAGAAGGAAAAGCGTACTTGAAATTGTAAGTAAATAATAACGTCATGCATGTCTAAAATTTAGGTAACAATACTTATTGAAATTGTACCTATAGACGTATAGACCGTTACGATATAAAACGGAATAAATATCAGGTTACTTTCTGTAAACTGTATTTGGCAACCACTATGCGTTATGTGTGATGAATTACAAGAGCTAAATCGGAGGTCTTTTTCAGTGACGACTACGACGTCAGAAAAGCACCGCGTGCTTTTAAAGTTATGGAAGCACTCGTTTTGCCGCTTTGATAATTCGATCTACCACAGTTAACACGGATCCTGTACCGCAACAATTTTATGTGTAAACCGAAACCTGATCGGGACCACCGGATTTGCTTCAATTTTGAATAACCTCTTATTTTGAATATTTATCCTTTTGCGGAACGATCGATGTCGCGAATAATGAATTTTAACTAAAATTGGGTCATATTAATTTCGGATTTAATTCAATTTATAAAATTAAAGTAACGATCGGAATTAATGTACCTTCTGTATTATTTAAAGTAGTATTAAATTGATGATCGAAAAACTAATTCATGAATAAAATTTGATCATTTCTGAAAAGTTGAATTCTTTTTCTTGAACATTTGTACAGATTCATGGCATCGCTATTCAAATTCAAATATACAAGTATAATACCCGATTCTTATTTCCTACAAATAACAATCGGAATAATTAAAGGTGTACTTAATTGTAATAATACTTAACACCTCCACCAACCTTTGATGAAACTTAGTTACGATATAGCTTAATTTTTCTTGTTCTTGTTGACTCATTATTTGATCTTCACTGGTTCATGTACCTAATGGGTGCACCATTACATGGTATTCTGTGGTCATTTATATAAATGACTTTTTTGGTGGCCAAGAATGATAATAGTAAGCTATTATCGGACGCATATAACGTAATATCTGGATATTAATATACTCTATTTAAATGTCAACAAAAAAGTGTTTGTCTCTTTCTGCCTTTTTGGCACTGTTGGGCTTAGAACTCAAATTTAAAAAAACCACACCGGTACGATCACCATTACTTCTCCTGTCCAAGTGTGGAGATCAACGATTATTCGTCTCGGAGAATATTGTGAATGCTTCCACTGCATACCTACTCTGACATTTTTTCCGTAGTAATTCCACCAGGAGTCCTCACCGGTAACAATTTTGTACAGAAAAGCATTACCATATATCGCATTATATGCAGCAAGGACAAGGTCAAATGCATATTCTTCTGCTGATCAGTATGCAGACGTTGAGAAACAACTTTGTGACAGCGAAGATTAAAAATGAGGCATTCTAAACATTTCATCATCTCTAGTAGTTTCACGTTTTCATCGGATACAGCAACACATACAACCTTTGGAAGATATTCTCCTTTCAGAATATATTGCATCGGCCGACATTCCTCATCGATTCAAATTTGAGCTACAACGAAATTATCTTTAGGTCACGACAACGAAAGTAAACAAACTACAACAAAAATTGTACCTTCATTTAAAGGAAACATCATTTCTGAGTCCCCCTCTGAAGAAATCTGCAGCTGAATCATATAGAATTCTTGGTGAAATTTATGCCGACCATTCTCGGTCAGAAACAACATGCAAAGTTTGGTTTAGACACTTAAAAAATAACGATTTGATGCTTGAAATAAAGAACGCTCTGGCGTACTGAAAAATTACTTCATGAATACTCAAATACTCAATCGCTAACTAACTTGTAGAGTTGAAGCCAAAAGATATTGACACGGCGTCATTTTACGTCAGTGGCGATGAAAAGCGGATACATTACCATAACCGGCATAACCCTAAATGTAGGGGATTGTAACGTAAACCTGACCATCGTCGACAAAACCGAATATCCATGATCGAAAGCTTCTGGTTTGTATTTGATAGAATAAATTGGGGGTAGTACACTATGAGTTGCTCAAACCGAAGGAAACTATCAAAGAAGATCGCTGTCAATTAAAATTGGTGTGTGCAGAATTGAAGGAAGAATGGGGAGCAGAGACGCAACAAGGTGAATTTCCAACATGAAAACGCTCTGCATCATGTTGAAAAATCAGTAAAAACTTGAAAACGCTTAAATGGGAACCCGCCATGTTAACCAGACATTATCCCTTCCAATTATCACCAGTTCTGGTCGATGACACATGTCTTGGCTGAACAATACTTCCATTCTTATGAAGATAGATAATCAAAAAATAGTTTCAAAGATTGGTATCGTTTTTCCATCTTTAATTCTGCCAGAAAGATGGGGCAAGTGGTGGCTAACGATAGGCAATAATTTTACTAACATGTTTTTTACAACTTTCTTAAACTATAGCATTAATTTTTACGAAAAAACAGCGAGAACTTATTCAATATTCAACAGTAATATCCCTAGTGCACTAAAATAGTCGATAAAATTTTGACGTTTCTACAAAAATGTTTTGTTAGGAAATATTTTAAAAATAGTTCGTACTGAAGAACAAAAGCCGCAAATTTATAGCTTGTAAGCGTAAGGCTTATTATTTTTTCAATCAAATACCTAAACCATGAAATAAGAGTAGGTATCAATAGCCAAACTTGCGAGCTTGACCGTCGCATAAGCTCAGAAAGTTTTGGGAGACTTACGACAGGTATTTGAAGAGGAGGGTATGTACAACGTTATTGCCAGTAATCACCTATGGGATGGCGACCAAGAGCTAACTTTAACGAAGCGACATAACCCGAATAACCAAGAGATTGGTAATATCGACACCCAGAAAAGATTGGAGTAGTAAAAGCAAAAGGGCTGTGGAACAAAAACTACCCCTTTTCTATACATTTCTATACGCCACCACCGTTTAAATTTCAAAATAAATAATTCACATAAAATGTCCAAAGATGTGTATTTGATTTAAATTTATAATTGGCTAATTCTGTCCGGAGGCAAATTTGTGCCTCTCTGTGTCGTAAAAATTAATGGTTGATGTTTAAAAAAAATCAATACGTAAAATGCTGTAGGGGGCGGGTACAAAATTACATATAATTTAAGATAAAATTAAGCATGATAATAAAGTAAAAAAGTAAGATCTTGATTTCATTTAAAAATAATTTACTATTTATTTGTCCACAATGCTTAATTAACCGGAATAATTAGTGTAAATGGCGAATATTACGTTGTTCGTTAAAATTAAGATGAAATAATCATATGGGGGAGGTGTCCTATGTACAAAATTATTGAAATAAGTGGTTTGTGAAAGAATGTTACAAAAAAATCGCTATAATAAGCGCTACAACGATGAAAATGTTTTGAAAAGAATAAATTCACTTAAACTGTATTTTAATTACAGATTATGTATTGCATAGCTCTTGTTACCATAAACTTAACAGAAAAATACTCTCGCATTAGCGCGTAGCCAGAACACTCTTAAGATTTCAACGACATCAAGTATGAAATTATAACGTTTATAAAGTAAGGTAATTGTATTTTTTTGGCAATTTTTATGATTTAAAGTCCGAATAAATTCACAAAGTCTCATTTTTATAAAAATCAAGTAAGATCTTCTAACTAGCGTGTCTTGGAGGTATTTCCAGACATCTAAAAATAAAATATACAGCAGCAGTCGTTGGCGCTGACTTGAAACAGGGAAATTATATTTCATAATATTGAAGTCATGGAAACTACTTGTCGTGGCTTCAACTTTAAACACCTTTGAAGAACTTATTTTAACGCAATTTAATTAATAGACTAATGGTTTAGATTATAATTATAAATAGTCGCAATATCGTTAATTAAGTCAAAAATAAGTTTGATCGTGAAAATATTTAGACCAATTCGTATTCGGCCTTATAAAAATAAAGCAGAAGTGTCTATAATTAACACCTGATAACTTAATAAGCTCTGGAAATACTTTAAATCGACTTCAACACTTAATTAAATGTTTTTTAAGAAGCTGAGCAGATTCTAAACACATATGGTACCATTACACAATTTACTTCTTTCGAAGCACACTTAAACGTAAGTAACCGCGACATATCTTTATTTTTAATTAATTACTATGTGATTAACTTGCCTCTTATTGTTGAAATTGACTTTAATTACAACGTTGTTTGTAATCATCCGTATTTACATCGCCAGCTGTAATGGTACGCTCCCTCTGTCCACTTCATTAAAGTCTCCATTATTTTTCTTTTGACTAGTTTTTAATATTCGTTAAATAATAAAAACTATAATAAACCAATTGAAAGTTCTTTGAACTATACCAATATAAATAATTCAATTTATTTATATAACTGTTACCAAAAGCTTTACCGAAAAAATTATGTAGGTTATAACTTTTCATTTTCGCGCTTTATAAATAAGTCAAAAATTAATTTTTTTTTTACTTTAGACGGTATTATATTTCTGGCTTTTAAGTAAATGGTATAAATTGATATTGTAATTAAATATACTTTTTCCTTTAGGTTTTTGTTGGCATCCTTCCTTTTATAATGTTATAATTACGAAAGTATGCAACTCTACTAGCACTATTGAGAATTTTGTTGCATTATACCACCCATTAGAAACACAAAAATTTTAGTGGAATTTCATTGATTTTTATGAGGAATTCCGGCAATGAAATGTGAAAAATTGGCAAATTCTTACCATATCTTGAATGCTCGCGTACCAATTACTCAATTTATCATCATCTTTATGGTGGAAACCATTTCCTTTATATTATATACAATGGAAGAACGAATCCAAATAATCAGAAACAGTCAAAATAACGCACTTCATTATTTAGGTCTCAAATCTTAAAACTAAGACAGTTTTAAACCATTAAATGAGTAACATAATCGAATACATTAACTCTAGAAAATTGAAACTTTATTAACGTTACAGCACATTAAAATGTACCTACGAAGGCATATCGGCATCAAATTTAAGAAATCTAAGTAAAACAGAAAGAAAAAAAACAGATGTTCCTTGCAATATAAATAAAGAACAACGTTTTCATATAATAAAAATAATTTATAATAACATCTTAACGTCTGGCAAATAAAGTGATTCGAATGTATATAGACGTTAACAATACTACCATATAACCAAGCAATAAATGAATTGGAAAATCGGTTTTTGAAATCTTTTTTCTTTGTAATTCCGAGATTTTCCGGGGAATTTTTCGCTGATGATAACAGCTTCACTGTCGAAACGCGTACGATATAATAAATTATTACGGTGGTTTTATTGTTTGTAGTATTCAATGTCGGTTCCAATTCTACCAGTAACAATTTTGAATTATTCCCAAAAAGGAATCTAAATGTTCAATAAAATGGAGCATTTTAAGTTTTACGTCAACACATTGTCTTAACAATTCAACAAAAACAGAGTGACCACATGCCAACGAAAATATCAATCCTAGTTAATAACCAAATTTTCAATATTAAATTTAAATAAAAAAACTGCTACCGCGGTACCTACTTTTCTTATGTCAAGTTTCTGTGACATTTTATATTATCTTCATGTTTGGTTTCAATCGCTTAACATTTGCCAATTTTATATACATTTTTGACAGCAGTGTATGGGTAAAATAATCCAATCGTTTTCGAAATACAATATTGGTGCAAGCAATTTAAATGAGGAAACCATTAATGACGGTGTGATATGTACTGCATGTAAGATGTAAAAACATTCGATGTATAACCATGGAAGACTGCAGTTGTGAAGTACAAATAAAGTTTATATTAAACAACTTGCATTATTATTAAAAGCATATCAAAAGATATAACTGGCACTGTTTGGCAAAGTAATAAATAAAAGAAATGTAATAAAGTGGAAATGGTAGTCAATGTCAATTCCAAACAACAAGAAATTAAAAGAAAATGCCACAGTGCAGCAGATGAGGGCATGAACATAAAAGATACAGTTCTCCAGCATACAATGAGTCTTGTAAAAGATGTGGTAAAAAAGGTCACTTCATAGAAATGTACAGATCTAGAAAGATCTGAAATAGAGCTAATGCAATCCATACGTTAAGTAAAATAAAAGATAACAACAATTATATATTTATACGCAGGGATAATCGTTGTTTTTAGATGGATGTTAGTATTAATAGTCATTTTCTTAGATTTACGTTAGACACTATTTTAAAATACAGGCGACATACTTTTTCTGACAAAAATTACTAGTTCAATTCCAAAAGTATGATTTTGAGTGCCGGGGGGAAGACAATGGTGATATACAGCCTGTTTCAGGGTAAGCGCCTTATTTTTTTTAGTCACACTATGGATACTACTTTCAAAATATTTGGCAGTAATATGTTTCAGGACATTCTCTACACCAGGCATGCCCAACCCGTAGCTCGTGAGCCACACGTGGCTCGCGGCAAATATTAATGTGGCTCTGGAGCATGAAATGTCAAAAAATTATTGCTGTATAAAATATGTACAATAGCGTTGTTAATGGCCATAGTTGTTCAAACATTCCATTGGGTAAGGAACCAAGGAGGGAGAGGCATTATAATATAATATAAGAACATCATCTAGCGATAAAACAATATAACACCTCCTCCTCCTCATTGGCAACGCATCGGATTGACACTGATCTGACATAGATACAAGAAAAATTCACTTATGAGCCCCAGCACATACTTTACCACGGGAGAGTAATACGAGAGACCATTATTGACATCGAGAAACAACCAGATTCATTAAATAAGAGAAATGATGCAGTCAGGATTCCATCTATATGGAATATGGTTATAAGGAAAATAAAAAAAAAACCCACAGCAACAAATACCGCATCTAGTGATACTGTGAATTCACCAGTGGCGTAAATAGGATTTGAATTTGGAGTGTGATGAATCCGACGCCACTGGGGGTATGGAATACCACCTCTGAAAAACCTTGAAGGGGGTGGGAGGATCAGGAGACCTCTCCTGGAAAAATTTTTTGTTCGAATTATTATTAGCCTCTGGAGGGTGATTGATCACCCTGATCGCCCACCTTATTTACGCCACTGAAATTCACCAATATGACTCGAAGTAAGAAACGAATGACAAATTTCTAAATCTGGTTAGATATATAAATCAATGAGTCTTTCTTTTTACTCATTGATATAAACTCAAAAATGATATCCTGATAAAGGAAGTGCAGCATAACTTCCGAGACGTAGAATTTTATTAATTAAATTACACGAGATGAACTCTAAAATGAATTTGTATGTGGCTCGCCAAAAAATTTTAAATACTTAAGTGGCTCAAGCCAGGTTAAAGGTTGGGCACCACTGCTCTACACGATGGTGGTATCAGATTTTTAATTGAACGAATTATTTCAAAATTTTTTTAATGGAATGATTTTTTTGTATTATTAGGTTCCTAAAAACATTCTTTTTACGATAATATTTCGTTTTTCTTAAAAATTCATTTCTCTTCCCTATCAAAAAGCAAACTAACATTTTGATCTAGTTAATCAATTTCCTCAAAAATTAATGAGATCGTAGGTTTTACAAAACGTAATCCAAAACAAGTAGAATAAAAAAATTATATTATGCCTGGTTGGGCAACTGGAATAAAAAGTGTATTTGATCTTGTAAAACCATATTTGGGAGCGATTTAGTTGTAAGCAATGAATTAGTTGTAAAGATAGCAAGGTTTATAAGGAAAAAATTTTAGAAAAAATACACATCTCTCATTTTTTGGCTTGGTATAAACAAACAAGTTCCTGACTTTATCTTAAGTTGTAGTAACTGTCAACAATATAGATATTCAAATAGAAAAGAACCTATGATTTGTCAGGAAGTGAAGAAAAAGTTATGGTACAAGGTAGCATGCAACATTTTTAAGAGGAAATTATGGACTAAGTACT
This sequence comes from Pyrocoelia pectoralis, assembly GCA_036250285.1. Taxonomy (NCBI): domain Eukaryota; kingdom Metazoa; phylum Arthropoda; class Insecta; order Coleoptera; family Lampyridae; genus Pyrocoelia; species Pyrocoelia pectoralis. The sequence continues at coordinate 2,736,278 of CM070076.1, forward strand.
ATTCCAAATTTGTAGAACTAAAGTTACTTGATTCAAAGAGTAATAAATCACTCTTCAAAGAGTATCAACTCCAATGTAATAACGTGCCTTAAATCAAGGTACGGTACTCCTTCCTATTAACTTGGGTAGTAACATTCACCAAGAATCTACAGCCGAAGCAAAACAATGGCAGCTTTAGTTGGAGAATAGATCATCCGGGTGCGAAGAATTGTTTCGCCATTTGGCAAAGTTCGATAGAACCAGTAGCATGAGAATTTCCTGCTTTAACTGGTACGAGTTATTTGAACAAACTTATGATCAACATGCTGCACAAAATAGTAATGCGCTAATTCTAGGTAAGAACACGAAATAAATGAAAAAATTTGCCAACACGATATTATTGTTTAGTGCCATAAGTATCCAGTTTCTGGAAGAGGAAAGGAATACCGCTGGACGCAGTTGAGAATAATACTTATTCTATCTTTTAATTGCAAAAACTGGAGAAATGAAGGAAGCATCTTAGAACAATTGATGATAATGCAATGAAAAGAACAACACAAAGAGGCCAGTTAAGGTGGATGGATCAAATTGACAAAAAAATAAAGGCATACATAGCCAGACTTGAAAGAACCATAGAACAAAAGCAGTAGCCACCCCAAATTGTGCACGCGAAAGTAGGAAATAACACGGAAGAGAGAGATATGATCGAACTCAATTCCGTGAACGTTAAAAGGCACAGGGACACTAGGAAAAAAATAATACTAGTTTGGTGTATCCTCGTTTTCGATGAAAATTTCGTGTGTTACTTCAGAAAAGACGTACATATATGAATATCTCCGCTGATTTTACCACTTTATTTACGATGGAAGAGTAACATTCCGGTAATTTGATGGATATTTCACAAACTGCTATTTGGTCGTCCTTTTGATAGAAGAAGACAACCTTGCGAAAACTTCAATCATGAATATCCTTTAATTGTATAGCGTTTCCATTTTTTTCACTTCAACATTAGGTTACTTGAGTTAAGAAAATTTGATAGTTGCGAAAGTTGGCTCTATTTGCAAGAATTACTCCATTACATTTTATTTAAGATTTTGGACAGCTTCAAGTTTGCGTGTTAATGTCGAATACTACTGAATGCTACCAAAACTATTTACTCAGCTTTGCCAAGTCTATAAACCATGCATTTTTTGTGCAGTTTCCTTTGAGATTCACTTTCATCCCAGTGTTATAATTTATACCAAATACTTTTATTTTGATTGGCAACAAAAGTGTAGAGAATTACTTAGGAATGACCGTTTTCCCTACTGAATTAATTAGGCCATAGATGTGTAGGTTAGTCGCACAAGTTAATGACAAATAAAATAATTTTTTGGTTACTTATCTTAAGATGTTCAACGTTTAAAAGGAAAAATTGCAATAAATAACTCAAAACATAATAATAAAAACGTCTTTTAAAATTTTGCGTAACAAGACAGGTGCTTAGTTTTTAAACATACATCTTTCAGTTTGGTTAATTGAAGCCTAAGTCTTGGAGTAAGTTATTTCCAGCTCATAAAATTTATTACGCTCACCTTAAAACTAAACCAAAATTACCGAAGGTTAATGTTTATACTACTCACTACTCTAAAAATACCGCAAATAACAGAAATTTTTCTTTAAACTATCAAAAACGTGTACAAAATTAAGATAAATAAAAGTTTCCTCAAGTGCAATGTCCTTACAATTTCCATCGAAGTTATCCTCATAATTTATAGGACAAAACTTGCAATATGTAATTAAGAACTTCCTGTTCTATTACATTTTAGTTTTCAGCTGCTACTTCGATATGCATCCACACAGATTTTCATAACCTAAAAATAAAGAAGATCGCAGTATGCTACGTTTAAATAAAATTATGCACACTTAGGCCTGAATTTTAGCCAAATTTTCCAGACGTCTTTTACACGGCACAATAAAATTTTATATTTTGGATTTTAGTGCTTGCATGTTCTCATATCCTTTCCAAAGTAAGTAAAGGAAAATTGTTGAAAATTAACAATATAACTTTGTATTGTAAAACGAGCTTCTCCTTCTTGATGTTGTCATAGTCTCTAAAGGAGTTTTCTGTTTAAAATATATTCATCCCCAACAATTCATGAATAACTACCCTAATTAAATTTTACGGTAGATACCTTTGCCAAAGTAGGCAGTACAGTAAGCGTTAAAAATTACACTCCCGTAAAGTAAGTTGCAAAAGATTTGTGATTTTAAAATTATCCGCTCTTAATTATAACGTAGCGATATATTTTTCAAATTTTGGAAATTTTGGTCAAATTTGAAATCTCGAAAGTACAATACGGATAGAAAGTTAGTTACCACGCAGTTGATGCCCATCAGTCGAACAAACTTTTCATTCGCAACATAATTTGAACAGTTAGGACGAAGAAAATTATGTAATAAAACTCCAAACCTCTCTATATTTATTTATTTGGATATCGCGACTAATATCACTTGAATAAGCCATTATCAAGCTTAATGATGATGAGTTGAAGTACAATGAGCGAAGAAGTTACAAATTAAAACAAGACGTTACATAATTAAATGAGTAAAAGTTAAATAAACTATACGAAGAGTGATCTCGTGTTGCAAAATTTGATGAAATTTTACATGACATTTTAACTCATTACAACTAAGCCTGAGGATAACCTATCTAAATCGAGACTACTTAGTGGCTGTTATTACCACGGAAAAAAATAAATAAATATTGGGGAGGTTTGGAGTTTTATGAACTCGCTGAATTAATAGCCCAGTCAAATTAGACCAAAAAAAGGTCGTGCCTTACATTAATTCCGACAAAGCTGGAAATGATTTTAATTTACTTTGAGCATCCCAAATAAGAGTAATATGAGTTTGCGACGGTTTATGAGTGGAGCGTTTGACGCTATAGCCAAAAATCCGCGACATTTCGCGACTTTTTTTGGTTTTTCGCTTATATCTTGTAAACGGCTAGTCGTAACAAAAATCATGTTTTATAAAAAATTAAAGCTTTTTAAATTTACTAAAACATTTGCATGACACTTTCTTTGGCATTTCTAACCGTTTATGAGATATTTGCTGTCGAAAAAAGTATAGGTATTAAAAAAAAACAATTTTCAATGATAATAATCAAATGGGAGAACAAATTTTTCCTACCGTTACCTGTTGTAGTAAGCCCTCATTGCGTAGTATGGTATAATATTGCTATTTCGCTCTCAACATTTTCCTTCGATGAGGTGCGGTGAAGGTGAAGGCCCGCGGAGCAGGGCGGTGGCCTCGCGCTACTCTTTGTTCTCATTCCCCCTCTACTCCCATCTTGATGCCACGCCTGATCAGGTTGCTGATGCAAGAGCGAAGTTTATTGTGAATCTCTACATGCGCATGGGTGACCGCAACAAATCATTGAAGGAAACTCGCCTACATCTCTTCCAGAAAGCACTCTCGAAAAATAATTTTAAATAATTGGAAATTGTGCCTCCAACTGAGGCAGCTGCGCGCCAGCACTCCATAAGGACATAATTACAGGTACAAGTGTGGAGAAACAACTTGCTTGTTCCGCAGCAGTGGGGATGGAAGATGACCAAGGACGGTCTCGTTCCAAATGCCACAGACCTACCACCAGCGCCTTCAGAACTGCTGAATAACATTTCGTGCTCTTGCACAAAAGGATGTGAAACAGCTTGCTCATGCCGAAAAGCTGGAATTAAGTGTTGAGCCATATGTACCAACTGTAAAGGGCACACGTGTACTAATTGCGTATCTGAGGATGACGAGGAAGTGAACCAGGTAAAAGAGGAAACAGATCTGGACACTTTCCAAGATGAAGAGTTGGAAAACATCCTCGATGAACTTACTTCTGGACCACCTTCTGCTAAACGCAAAAAATGCACATAAAAACTTTACTTCATTATTCATCAAATAAAGAGTAGGTATAAGTTATTTTTTTTTGTTGCATTAATTTAAATTTAATTTTTAATTAGAAGCCCAAATTAGAATCAAATTATTTAAAACATAAAATAAAACATTTTTCCTAATATAGCTTTCTTGTTTCTGAAGCCCTGCATTATACCGTATAGTGTAGTCTAAAAGGGGTACAAAAAAATAAATTGTTACATCCACGAAACTTAGGTCAAAATTCTGTAATATAATGGCACTGGAAGTCCCGGTGAACTTAGTAGCACCCATTCTGGATAGGGACACCCTAACCACCTAGCGGTATGAAATATACTTTAAGTACGACCTATTCTCATACATACATACATACTTAGATTTTTATATTTATATAGATTGAAGAAATCGAAGTGTCCATAAGGAGTTTTTTCGAATACCTATACTTTTTTCAACAGCAAGTATCTCATAAACGGTTAGAAATAGCAAAAAAAGTGTCATACAAATGTTTTAGTAAATTTAAAAATCCTTGATTTTTTACATAACATGATTTTTGTTACGACCAGCCTTTTAAAAGATATAAGCGAAAAACCAAAAAAAGTCGCGAAATGTCGCGAATTTTTGGCTATAGCGTCAAACGCTCCACTCAGAAACCGTCGCAAACTCATATTACTCTTATTTGGGATGCTCAAAGTAAATTAAAATCATTTCCACCTTTGTCGGAATTAATGTAAACCAAAAGTCTAATTTGACTGGGCTATAAGGGAAACGAAGTATTTTACGATTATTTTCGATAGTAGGTACCTACGCTTGATTCCTCTAGGACCGGACCAGCAAAATACTCTGGAAATAGTGGATTCTTTGATCGACTTGATCTTAATGGAAGGAAAAAAGTGGAAGCAGTGAACTCGGTAACATTTTTCAGACCATGGAACATGTTTTCACTCTCTGTTCGTTCTTCACTCATCGCTCGTAAACTGTGAAGTCGCTGGTCAAGGTGTCAAGCGAGATCTACTATGAGCTCCTTGAAGTTGAGCGCTTTAGCTGAATCGAGCAAACGAGATTGATTTCGACGAAATCATCACGAACTTTGCTGCGCGCAAAGCACGAATAGTGGAGTTGTTCATTTTATTGTCAGCGGTTTTGTCTTGTTTTAAGGTTAAAGATTTTTGTAAATTTTCGCTTTTTACTTCACACTGTATCCAATAGAAAAAACTAGAACTTCACGACTTTCTTGGGGCGGCAAATTTTAATTCCACCACATGGGCGCCACTAACCCGCGTTTTAACAATAATTTTTCATAACTACGATGAAACATTTACAAATAACCTAAACAACCCTAGAAATAGTTTTTGATACTTAAATTATTATTCGAATCATCCAATTCAAATTCACATATTCCTAAAACATCTCAGATCTTCAATTTTTAAAAGAAAACGTAAACTTCATTATTTTAATTTACATAAATAGCCTCTTATTAACATTTTAATAAACAATTAAAAGCTTTACAAAAAAATTTGGATTTTCCAAATCAATATTAAGAAGTTCGTTATATCCTTATACAGTGTGTCCATGAAAAAGTGGGGTACATCGAAAACGGTAATAAGACACATAATCGATCAAATGCGGGGAAAAAGTTTCGTATTTATAGACTCATTAACAATCCAGATTTTACATTTTCAAAAATCAATTTCGTTACAGGACGAAAACGAAAAAATCTCCATTATTTTATTTATTGCAATATTATCACATTTTTAGGGTAGATGTAATGAGTAATGAAAACTTCAAAAATGAAAACATTTCAGGCCATATTAGCTTCATTTATTTTTAAAATTATTATGGAAAAGGCCTTTCAACCTTGTACAACATCCCTATGTTCAGTTAAAAAAATAATCACAAATAGCGACATTTCTATTTGACCGAGATTGGCACTGACAACAGCATGTTAGTTTATTAAACAATTGCAGCTGACAAAAATTTAGAATGGCTACAATTGTTTAATAAAATAACGTTAAATTGTCAGCGCCAATTTCGGCCAAATTGAAATAAATCTTATTATTCGTGATCTTTTTTTAAACGAACATAGGGATATTGTACACGGTTGAAAACCACTTTTTGTGATGATTTCAAAAACATAAAAATCTAATTTGGCGCACACAAGAAAAACAAAAAGTTCCGTATTGTTGCATGAAACTTAGTAGTAGGTCTAGAATGTTATTTGAAATAAATAAAATATTAAGGTTTTTAGAAAACCCACTGTATCTCAGTAACTGGGTTAATTTCTGAAAATGTAAATCCGGATTGTTAATAAGTCGATAAAAACGCAACATTTTCCCCATTTCACCGATTTTGTATCTCTTACCATTTCCGATGACACCATGTACCCCCCAATTTCATCGTGGACGCACTGTATAAGTAAAAGAATTCATTTTCTGTTAATGTACGTTTTGAAATTCTTGTTGTGGGCGATTTTAAATAGAATGTGGTTTACTTGGATTTCTTTGCACCGTTTTATAATAATGAACACAAGGCACACAAAATTAAATTAAACAATCTCTTAGTTGACACTTCTGTTAGATAATACGACGCCTATCCCGAAATGCTATCTTTTTTATGTTATTTATCGTTTCGGTAACTGAAAAGTAAGTAAAACTATTTTCCGACTCGATTGCATTTCAACTGTCCTAGAAAATATTTTTAAAATGCTATATGAATGACAGGATATTACAAAACGTACATATACTGGCAACAAAATTAATCAGGATTAACGTTCCTATAAATTTAGAAAAACGTGTATTCGTGATCCTTTAATTATTTCATCAAACTATTCATTTCGCTAAACTATTTCATATAAATAAATAAAAAATATCATCAAAAATGTCTAGACATCTAAAAATAGTTAGGTGTCGTTTGAATCCATCAATCAGTTCGAAATAAAATAAATACACTTCTTTACAAGTAACTACTGAGTTGTGTTTAGATAAACTGCAATTGCAGAAACCATCTTTCTGCAACAAGGATTCGCCAAACAAACAGCATCATCTGATGCACTTACTTAAAATAATAATCCATTCGCGCGAAGTACCGCTTTTCATGTTTCTAATCTAAATAAAAAATAAATACGGAGTTTGTTTAAAGTCAATTTTGTTAGTTTGTTACTTTTCACTACCTGCATTTTTTTTCCTATAAACATTAGGTTATTTGAAATTCGACACGTTGCCATATTCAAACTTTAAAAACGATTTTTATTATTATCTTTCACCTTCACGAGGCCAAAATTGTTATTGTGAACAAGTGAATAGATGATGCGAAATTAGAGCATTAAAATGTCATAAATTTTTGACGAAAGAAGGTCATAGGTCCAAAAATTTCCTATCTATACCATTTCAATAGGATAGAATCGAAGAACAGAAGAAACTGTGAATAAGCTGGAAGAAATAGTGCTTCGAGAAAACAACAGTCTGAAAGATTTTGCACCATGATTTGGGATGGATTCCCAGGCTTTTAACGCCTGAACAGTAACTGTTCAGAAGAGAAGCAAAACATTTGACTGCTTTGGAGCAAGATGCGGACTTTCTGTCGCGCGTTGTTGCTGGAGACGAAACTTGGATGCACCATGGAGACCCTCCTACAAATCAGAAAACCATGCAATGTGTTCATAATCATAATATTTTGAAATATCGGTTTCAAGTTCACTCTCCGTAGTCGCATACATTATGGATAATAAAACTGAAAATTTCGACGAAACTATAAACATCGAGGACCCTGCCGTAGTGAAAATAATGGGAAAATTCAGTCCAAAAAATAGAACACGAGCAAACGAATTCAAATCCAGAATCTGTCTCCTGTACTGCCGTTTTTGAAGGTTTGATAACGACAATTGTCAGTCATTCTATTACAAAATGAAGAATGTGCTATGTTTTCCAAGGAAAGTATCAACGTGTCTAGATTAACTTTCATTAGTAAAAAATTTATTACGTTTTTTTTTATTTTTTGAACAGATTCGTATTGCGTTTACCGATAATGCATAATAATTCAGGAGGACAATAAAATTCGTTATATTTTGTCGATTGGAGTGCGATTCTCAAACCCAGAAGATGCTAAAAATGTTTTTTAATTTTTGTTTACTCAGCTAGATAACGCAAGAAGAGTGGACATTTTAATTTTGCAGTTGGTTTTATAGAAGGCATAAGTGCGAAGGCTTTATATGTAATCTTTTCACGGATATTAATTGTTTTTTTTTTCTTTCTTTTCTTTTTTTTATTCTTGTATCTCAAATCATTTTGTATTATTTTGCATTATTTTATGTTATCTACTAGGAAATTAAGTAAAGGTGACGAGTGAAAAGCGACATAATGTCGACCTCGCACCAATATGTATATTGTATATAGAAGTAGTGGTTCTTTTAAGAACCAAAAGAGAGAAACAACGTGGGAGAAAACCCGGAAAACAGACAACAGCACATACAGTGCGGTCCAATGGTATGGAATAAATTCATTTTTAGCGTTATTTTGTAATTTTGGGAAAAAACCTGAAACACGTCGATTTCTATATATAATTTACCGTTTTCTCGTATGAAAGTCTTACCACCCTCTTGCGCCCCCTCGGAGGTATGAGCAACCCTTAAAAAAATTTAAATACGAACGGGTGGATTGTGGCACCTTGTTTGAAAGGGATTTTAACTCTATTCAGCAATATAAAAATTTTTAAATTTGGTACACTCGTAACTCAGAAATTGAGTTTTGAAAAAGAAATAGTTCATAAACCTCCGTTTGAGTTCTTGTTCTATTACCACATCCAATCATAATTAAAATGTCTATTCTCTGTGTTTCTGTTAACTGAGCTCATACCTCCGAGGGGGTGCAAGAGGGTGGTAAGACTTTCATACGAGAAAATGGTAAATTATAAATAAAAATCGACGTGTTTCAGGTTTTTTCCCAAAAGTACATAATAACGCTAAAAATGAATTTATTCCATACCTTTGGACCGCACTGTATATGTCTGTATACAGGGTGGCCCAACGAAAAGGTAACAGACGGGTTTCTGGCCAAAGGGAATTTTTTTTGGAAAACGCAACAACACGTCAATTTTTATATCAAGGGGGACAACTTTCGCTATGATTTTCAACCTGAAGTGATTTCATCCCTTAGCGTTGTGAGAACAACCCCTAAAATTTAAATAGGGATGATGGGGCAAGTGATACGTCATTTGAAAGGTCTTTCTTTTCTGATTTCAGTGCACTAGTTTTATTTATATTTTTTTATTTTTAACCAAAAAAATTGAAGTTCCAAAATGGAAAATGAGGAAAGAGATTGAGGCATTTAAAAACTCAAAAAAGCTCGGACAGGTCAATTGTTTTTTTCTTAGAGAAGCTAGGTACTTTTACTGATATTTGACAACATTGTTTCACCCCTTGGGTACAGGGTAAACAACCCTTAAATTTTTAAATAAAAACAAGGGTTAATTTTTTCTTGTGCTAATTAATGAAACCAGTTTATGCAAATTCAACCTTTATTTTAATAAATTTTCGAAGTGTCTGCCTTCAGCTTCCATGTAATAATACAGATTTTGATTAACTCGTTCCTCCTGATCTCGCCCCATTAGATTTTTTTATGGGGTCATGTAAAGAGTAAAGTTTTTTCCACTGGTCCGGAATCTTTGGAGGAGTTACGTGACCGTATAGTACATGAATGCAGCCTGATCACTCCTGAAATGTTGCAAAATGTACGAGAACGATTTAATAAAAATTTGTACTATTGCATGGAGCTGAAGGCAGGGACTTCAAACATTTATTAAAATAAGGGTTGAATTTGCATAAACTGGTTTTATTAATTAGCGCAAGAAAAAATTAACCCTTGTTTTTAACATTGTAGGAGTCCATACTTCCCTTGTTTTTATTTAAAAATTTAAGGGTTGTTTACCCTGTACCCAAGGGGTGAAACAATGTTGTCAAATATCAGTAAAAGTACCTAGCTTCTCTAAGAAAAAAACAATTGACCTGTCCGAGCTTTTTTGAGTTTTTAAATGCCTCAATCTCTTTCCTCATTTTCCATTTTGGAATTTTTAATTTTTTTGGTTAAAAATAAAAAATATATAAAAAAAACTAGTGCACTGAAATCAGAAAAGAAAGACCTCTCAAATGACGTATCACTTGCCCCATCATCCCTATTTAAATTTTAGGGGTGGTTCTCACAGCGCTAAGGGATGAAATCACTTCAGGTTGAAAATCATGGCGAAAGTTGTCCCCCTTGATATAAAAATTGACTTGTTTTTGAGTTTCACAAAAAAAATTCCCTCTGGCCAGAAACCCGTCTGTTACCTTTTCGTTGGGCCACCCTGTATACGTATCTAATAAATCTAAATCTAAATAAATCTGGGCATTTATTCCAAGGTTTCACCAATTTGATTCATTCCTTTAGAAAAAATTCTCTCGTCAACCCTACAAATCATTCTTTAACAGCTTCTTTCACATCATCATCGCAAGAAAATCTTCTTTTTCTGATATTTTTTTAAAATGTTTGAACAGAGAGAAGTGGCATAGGACTAAGCCAACAATAGCAAACCATAATCAGCAATAATCTGCTGCACTGTGCGCGCATCGTGCATCCCCCAATTGTTATGCAGCAACCTTTTTCCCTTTTGCCCTTTTGCATAGATATTCAATCAACAGAATTCCGTCAACATCGCAAGAAATCGTCGCCATCAATTCTCCCTACGAGAATTGCGTTCTTACCTTTAGTGAGCCTGGGTGCTGTACATTGATTTTCTCCATCAAACTTTCCATTATGCGTCGTCTGCATATCAATCCCTGTTGAAATGGCAACTGACACATAAGATCCTGTTCGATGGACAATGAACATATCCGTCAAAACTCCAATGCTCCAAGGTTTGCGCGAAACACTGAAGAAACTTTTGTTGCACTTATTTGATGTTAGTCAGCGACAAATTATGACGAAAAATTAAAAACCAACCAAAATCTTATTATTGTTGAATAAAAGCCATAAATTCGTAATTTTGCATTATCAAAAGATCAGGCACTACGGTATTTTAAATTCAAATTGAATAAGCTTTTATCAAATTTTGTCCGACTTAAACTTCCCAACAGATCGAATAGTTGGTTTACAACGTAATCTACCCCTATTAATAACACCAGAGAATGTTTTCTACCATTTGACACTGAAAACAGTATTCATTTAGTCGTAATATCATTTTCAGCAGTGCATATACATTTTCAGAGTCCCACACTCTAAAATTCCAGCATGCGCACACGAGAGGTTAGGAGACTTTTGATATGTTGTTCAGTATATCAATTGAAGCAGCTGTGCCAATTTTCATCTTTACAATATTTAATTCCGGATTGAAGCATTATTCCACCTCAAATTCTTCGTCTATTAGGAGAAGATGAAGCAGTGAAATCTAGCTGTACTGTAGTGAGGTAGGCAGCCAGGCTAATTTTGGAAAGAGTTAGACAATCGATAATTAACTGAACAGTTAAACGTTTGAACGTTTCGATTAACTTGGAAGCTACTCCAAAACCCCCTGACAGGATTGTAAGAAGTCTGCACATACAAATTATCAGCGATATTTCATATAGTCACCGACGTTAATTCTTCGACAAGATGAAGGTAAACATAAGATGTGGTGTCATGTTAATTTTTTCCAGAATTCTAAGTACAAAAGCATACCAAACATAGAAGAAGATCTAAGGATTGTTAACTAAGTATAAATGTTCACAATCAGACGTAAGAAAAGGAAAGTTGTTATGGTAACATACAAAAAAAACCGCTTTGATAATTTAACATACGAAATAGTAGTTTACGTAACAAGTCCCGAAAGTGATCTTTTACTGGACCAGTAGGCAAATTACAGGACGAGCCGCAGGCGAGTCCTGCAAGCCTGCGAGTCCAGTAAAAGCACTTTTGGGACGTATTACGTACAATATTTTTTTTTAATCGGCCAGAAACGGGCAGAACAATTGACCATTCTAGGCCGGAAAGTAAAAATGAGTACGGTAAAATAAAAATGAGTCCGGTAAAACTTTTACCGGACTATCACAATAACTTTCCGGCTCGGTCCGACAAAATGACATTTTCTGGCCTAAAAATAATCCGGAAAGTACTACTTTCTGGCCGATTTTTAAAAAACAATTTATTGTAGGTGTAAAGATAGAAAAGCGATTCGAAAATAGCGTCTTTTTTTCTTATAATGACAAAGTCCATATTTTTTAAAGGAAGTTTCATGCTCTCGTGCATCTTATATGGATATTAGGATTAAAAGAATATACACATAAGTTCACTAAGTGAATTAGTGTAAACAAAAGCAAGTCAAAAGTCAGACACATAAAAAACTGAATTCCTGAAAACTAAAATTCAAAAATGTATCAACACGCCCATATGTAAATTAAATCAAGTACCATAAATAATAATTATTATAAAAACCCCCATTTTTACAAATACATTAATACAAAATAATCTCGAATGGGAGGAAAATCGTTAATTTTTCATGGAAATGAAAGGAAGGAATTTAGCATTTTGACAAATGCCAAAAGTTTCAACAGATAAATGTTTTGCTTTTTTATACTATTTATTTTTATAAAATTTACTAGACAGAAAATTGTATAAATTTTTCTCGCTGCCTATTACTTTGTTAATTCCCTAATTAAAAAGAAGTGTTGTGATTAATGTACTTGTTTGCTGACAAATTTTTTAAGAAGTTGGGAATTTGTTTATGTGTTAAATACTGAAGTTTTACTTATACCAGGATGTAAAATAGTAAAAAATTTCAATCTCAGTAAATTACTAAGTTTTTTTACACACTCTACATAATATATTGCATAGTGATATAAAAAGCTACATACGTCTTTACATGTTCGAAGTTTTTCTAAAAATGTTGCTTTAAATATAGTTTAAATTAAAAAGAGATTACTACGATGAATAGGTACTAATTTTTGACTTTTATGTGATAAATAATAATTATTGTAATAACGATACGCGAGAACGAGTTGTTCCTTGGATAACTAAAACCAGGACCTTAAATAGAAAATTCTTCGTTCGGTACTTCTATTTTATGTTTCCTTCTTTATGTTAAAAACAGCACACGTACCCTCGTATTAACGTATTTTTTTAACTTGTAAATTCCAAACATACTAAGTTCTTTTCCTTCTTCCTCTTTGACCATTACTAGTAACGCCAAGTTATCGCCAAATATCACATGCGTTACCTTAGTTTAGAGGACGTCGTGGTGCTAACTTTCGGATGCTACAGAGAGTTGGACTGGCCCCGATGTACCCCTTTCCTTTATAAACTCCCATTGGTTCCCCTTGTCATAGCCATCAATCAGTAGAATTTGCCTCTGTTTCAAAAAGCTTGGTCGAAATGATTGATGGATTTCGATGAACGAGATCAAGAAAATATTATAAACTATCTTAATCTTAAACTGCGATTAAAATAATTATACAATTTATTACACACCGCGAAGATGAACTTTATAAACATATTACACAACCATAATTAACTTAATTGACAATTAACTAAAAACTTTATCGGACAAGCGAACATGACATGAGAATTTTTTAACGGAGCAGGGAGGAGAACTAATGACGAGATAAAACGAAACTCCCGTTACAACAATTTCAAATATTTAAAATATATCTATTAGTTTCTATTAGTTTTTAACAATGCTGTCAACTATTTTATAGAGATATTCCGCAATTGCGCTTTTCCCCGGCTTTGCCCATACGATCCAGGAGCTTTTTGCCTATTTTAAGTGTACGCAAATTACTTTTCTGGTATGTAGCTATCGCTTGTATTATTTCCACAAGCTTTTCTTTGACTTCTCCGTGTCTACCTTTAGGACATATTATACTTCCTGGATATCATCTATTTCGTTGCTCCACCAGTACATCCCCCCATTCTATTTTGTTGAGGGCCGTTCATGATGTCTTCCTGAAGACCTGTTGCATTTTCCTTATCAGGTCCTTTATGTAATAAATTCTTATCTAACTCCTGCAATATTCGAAAAAATAATTCTTATTCATTTCCCTTCTAACCATTGTACTACGTTATAACTTATAAGTGATATAAAGGCACCCTTAATTACTGAATGTATACTGGTCAATTGCGTTACATTACAAGGCAGCCTTTAAAGCTTGTAATAGGTATTTAAAAGCACTTAGAATATCCTAAACGTTCCCTATTGCACGATTATACATAGTTGGACTTAAAAAACTATTCAGAATTTCGAATGATTTGAAATATAGTCCAGCACACAATAATCACTATTTGTGTTTCTGTGCTGCTCGTGTCGATAATAGACAAAGCGAGGCGTTTCAAACTAATGACCAATTCGAAATGCAGTAGTGTAGTAAAACAAATTTATTTTAAAAAATAAAGAAGAACGAAGGCAACGACAAACAGAAGAAAAGGAAGCTTTTTTACAAATGGTACCAGGAATTCGACATTGGGAATTGCTAAATATGGTTGCCGATTATAGCCGTGTTCTTGATATCAAACTATTTAAATGCAACTTTTTTATTGGTCGAATTTTCGAAACCCGTAACATAAGCAATCACTTGATTTCAATTGTTCTAATTGGTGTAAATGAATTTGAGATCTGTAACGTATTTACAACTTGGCTGGTGTAAAACTCGTCGCTGCCTTCATTGGTCAAAATTTATTGGGAGGAGCTTTACTATATCTGTTGGGGGAACAGAGTATAGAATCATCTCACAAAAAAGTCGATGTCGCCATCCAAAAATCAACTTATCCATACTTGAGCCAAAAACATAGTTGATTTGATTATTCCTTTGATGAAACATGTACTAGCGACATTGTTTATAAGTACACAGCATAACCATTAGTAAAAACAATTTTCGAAGGTGGTTTTGCTTATGGTGAAACAGGCTGGGAGAAAACACACACACGATGGGTGGAAATATTAATGGAAGAAATCAAAGGAATTTTTTCAATGTCTGCTGCTATTTTCCAATTAGAAAAATCCCCAAGATATGGTTGGTTGGTCGAGTTTTTTTTAAATATATTCCGGAAAAGTGTTTGATCTCTTAGCAAATAAGGCTAAACTTGGAAGATACAAAGCAGCCAGTACACTTTGATAGTCTTACAGAAAAAGTAGTTACATGAGTAGAAGAAATATTGAGATTAATTCAAAGGGAAATTTAGCGAGAACTTCAGGACAAACATCTGCTAATATTAACTTTCTTCGGTCACATTTTATATTTCAAGTATTATTACGAATAAGTAACTCTATCCATAAACGATGTCCTTAGGGTATTTTTTCTGGAGTTTTATTTGGAAACGGGTTAATGAAACATCGTGTACCTACTTCATTATTGCCGACGTTTCGACCAGCAGATGGCTAGTCTTTTTCAAGGCTCTGAAGAAATAGCGTTTCATTAACTGTGAAATGGCAATCAATTCTTTTGGACCAGCTACTGGTTGAGGAGGAAAGATTGGACCCAGTATCGAGACACATGAGCCAAGTAAAGTAATTACAACGCACAATTATTTAGTTAAGTTTGTAAAATAATAGACAAAACTGGACAACCAGAAGAATAAATAAGGAATATTCACGTGATATTTACAAGGAATGAAAATTAAAATAGTCAGCTTATTTCAGCTCAAAAGTGCAATTGCACTTAATCGCATTTATATCTATTCAATCTTTATAATACACACAACCAAACTTATATGGAATCACTCTGTATTTCTTACTAAACTTTTTGTAAGGACAAAAATTGGTATCCAACTTTAAGATAAGGCTTCTTGTTGTAAATAAACATCATAATAAATAAGAAACGACTGCTGAGATTTATTAATCTTGTGACTTTTGTTTTCAGTTGTAAAATCCCGATTCTTCGGTATTTTTATTTCGATCAAAAAAAACAAAAAAATGCCTTATGTTGGACTAACAGATGTGCAGAGGGGAAGAATTATTGCTCTCATTGAACAAGGAATGTCCCAAAGAGACGTAACAGAGATAGCAGGCGTTAAGCTATGGTTTCGCTGGAGCGTCTGGCGGCGGCGACTCGCGACTGCGTCCCCAACGTTTTAGGTGCGGACGTTTTCGAACAAGTCGCAGCATCTGCGTCTCGACTGCCTGATATACCAGTCTAGGCGCGCAGCTGTGCGACTTATCAC
The DNA here is from genome assembly GCA_036250285.1 of Pyrocoelia pectoralis. Taxonomy (NCBI): domain Eukaryota; kingdom Metazoa; phylum Arthropoda; class Insecta; order Coleoptera; family Lampyridae; genus Pyrocoelia; species Pyrocoelia pectoralis. The sequence goes on from CM070076.1 coordinate 2,752,318, forward strand.
TTTCAACCTTATATCGGGCAGTCGAGACGCAGATGCTGCGACTTGTTCGAAAACGTCCGCACCTAAAACGTTGGGGACGCAGTCGCGAGTCGCCGCCGCCAGACGCTCCAGCGAAACCACACCTTTACCCAGGGTGTTGTATCGAAAACATATGCAAGGTATTTGGAACTAGGAACTCGCAAGAACAGTCCCAGACAAAGTCGTCAAAGAGTCACAACTGAACAACAGGACCGCTTTGTGTGCCAAATTGCTAGAAGAAATCCCAGTATTTCTCATCCAGAGCTGCAACGACAACTTCTAGAAGCTACAGGTGTGAACGTTTCACTTGAAACCATAAGAAAAAGACTTCGCGCTCAAGGGTTCTACAGTAGGAGAGAGTTACGGGTCTCACAGTTATCTAGGCAAAATAAAATTGACTGGCTAAATTGGTGCCTTCAACACCAAAACTGGACAATTGAGAATTGGCAAAATGTTCTTTTTTCGGATGAGACCAGAATTGGCCTAAGATCAGATGACCATCGAATTCGGGTTCTAAGAGCAGCAGGAAGACGAGCAAGACTCCAGGCGGCCAGATCTGTCCCAAAATATAAAGGAGGAACTGTAATGTTCTGGAGGGGTATTATGTTGGAAGCAAAAACTCCATTGTTACCACTTCAACAAACTTTAACCGATCGGAGGTATGTTGATGTAGTGCTAGAACCAATCGTTAGGCTTTGGAGAGCTGCAATTGGGCATAATTTTATCTTCATGCACAATGATACACTTCCCCAAAGCAGCAGAGTGGCTAGAGAATGTCTTGAAACGGAAGGTGTCGCAGTTTTAGGCTGGCCTGCGTATTCACCAGACCTAAATGCTATTGAACACTTGTGGGACCAGCTCAAAAGAACGGTTAGAGCTCGTCGAAACAATCCAGGAAATGTCGCACAGCTTATTGATGCAGCATTAGCAGAATGGGAAAACATACCCCAAGAAAATGTTGACAACTTAATAAGAAGTATGCCAACGCGAATAGAAGCTTGCATAAGGGCTAGAGGTGGCAATACGGATTATTAAAATTACCAATTTTCTTTTTATTTTTGCTTTTTGACCATTAAAAATTTAAATCTCATTTCGTTTCAGAATCCAAAAAAATTACCGTTGTGTTTGTTATGTCAACTAATTCAATTTTTTTATCGATATGTGGGTTATTTTTTATTAAAAGTCTTTAGTAAGGAATGAGTTTTATTCATAAACCACAAATGATCATACATCTCAAAAATTATGTAAAATAATAGATGATTCCATATAAGTTTGGTTGTGATAATAATGAAAGCTTCCACAGTTATTCATTATAATAGAAAATTATTTATTTTGGGTTAAACTGTGTAGGTAATTTTTTTTATTGATAAAAGAATCCAAACGTTTCGGACACCACTTACAGTGGGTTAACATTAAAAATCAATTTTAATTTTAAAGGAAAAGAAAACTGACAAATTGTACAATTAAAACTAAATTGTCAACTTTTAATTTAATTTAGTTTTAATTGTACAATTTGTCAGTTAGCTTCACCGCGACTCGCGGGAAGCTATTGCAACGATGAAAAATTTTCAAAAATAAAAAAAAATTCACATTTCTCGACATTTGCATCCATTTTCCGTAAAAAAAATTTTAATGTTTGTTGTTTCTATTGACTTCAAATTGCGGTAACATCGGTGAAGCTCCTGTTCACGTCTTCGGCTTACGTGCAACGAATTTTCTTTTCCTTTAAAATTAAAATTGATTTTTAATTTTAACCCACTGAAGAAGGCATCTATAAGTGGTGTCCGAAACGTTTGGATTCTTTTATCAATAAAAAACAATTACACAGTTTAAACCAAAATAAATAATTTTCTATTATTCAATCTTTATGTTTATGACAAATTTTAACGATATTTTAAGTTGTACAGCCAGAAATTTATTAGTTTCTTTCAGAGTAAATATCACGTGACAGGTCTTTTTCATCTTGCGATTATTCTAATTTCTAATACAATATGTACGTATACTTTGACATAGGTACTATGTGTAAAGTTAGCAATAACTGTTCAGCAATAAATTTTAAAAAACCTTGTTTTGCACAATAATTCAGAAAGTTTTATGGTGGAGTGATAAACTAAACACGCTAAACGGCAACATAAGCCAAACATTTTTTTACATAGGTACGTACATTTACTTTTTTCGTAAATTCACCGAAAAGTGTTATACGAGGACACGGTTCCACAGTGATTAATAGCTTTAATTTTAACAATAAATACAAGTAATTCAAACTCAACTAATTTTACTAATTTAGTAACTTGTTACATTAAGCAACAGGGTAATTCCCGATTTTTCCCACAAATTCTCTTTCGGTTTACGTAGCTCAGTTTACTTCAGTTACATCCTTTCTATTACACTTTTGGAATTATTAAAAACTCGTTCAGGTTCAGACGAAGTCTGATTGGAGAGGTTTTTAAATAAATTATTTAATTAACGCTGGTTATTTCTTTCTCCTTACAATGGAAAATTTTTATTTATTATAAATATTTATTTCATATTATTTATTTATTTAATTATTTATTTAAAATTGGAAAAGGAGACATAGAAGTCGAAGCCTACGATGGAACCAAATGGAGAAATTTTTGTATTCAAGATGTGCTGTATGTATTTTTATACCTATACGCCTCTTTAATCGACAAATAAAGGATAGATTTGAAAAATTTAATATACCTATCGAATTTTGAGTTCGTTCCAGTTTTGAAACTAAACGGTTCGTTTATAAACTATGCCTGGAACTAAACCTTCTTTCACAGTTTGTGACGCACAATGAAGCTTCCAGAGAGTTTGGTTCGAGTGCATCCTTACCACTGTTGATCCTTGCTGCTAACAAGATTCATCTTAAATATCTGGATAATCATGAATTAAACAAAATTATTGGAATGTGTTCGTATTATAAAATTTTCAATTTTCAACCCCCGTTAATTTCTTATAATAAGGCATAGTACAGGATTCTTTGAAAGTTGTTAAAGAGAGATGCTTCAGAGCTTCTGTGCTTTCTGTAGGATCGCCAAATGAATGGATTACACTAAATGCAAAAAAATCACAGGTGCAATATTCAAGTGCTTCGTGCTAGAGCTGCTGATGGAAAAATTACGCAATTTCTTCAAATCTTGATGAATTGCACGTTTTCAAGTTGGCTTCTCACCAATTTATATAAAATTACAATGTTGACAATTTTTTGACAAGTGAATTGGGAATAATCCCAAATTTTATTTACGAAAATCTACTATATATACATTACTCATACATTATTTTGAGAAACCAATACTTGGTAACGGTAAACATTAACCCAAATGTTTATTGCCGAAATTTACCAACAAAAGTCGGTAAGTAGTTTTATCTATACCACATCAAATGAGAGCATTTAAAAATACGTAAAGTAGGTGGAAATGAGTGGGTCAAAATGTACTAATTAAACTGTTGGAATACATCAAAAGTTTGCCAGTTCCAGATTTGAATAAATAGAGCGGATCCTAAAGAAATGGTCTAGATCTTTAGCGTAAAAACGGTCGCTCGATTTTGGTGGTGATTTGGGCGTTTGTTTGTAGTAAACTAGTCACTCTAGTTGTAGCTTGTCGAAACTGCGGTGGCGATGTCTAGCAAAAGTGGCTCACGTCCAAATAAAATGATTCATTATGTCGTTTGGTAGTAACTTTGCTGTCTACACCTGGGGGGAATGCACTGATCCCCCCACGCTATTGGAACTGTCACCGTGCAATAATTCCCGATTATTAATTTTTCCGTATAAAAATATTAGCAAGTTCCTTGCCTTTCTCAAGCGTATCTAAAATTACGTTCCGATGACTCACGCGCGTCCACTTACAAAAATAAACTCTAAATTTTGATAACAGGTTGTTTACTATTTATGTGTAGTAAAATTACGGAGCAAGTTGAAAGGAAGTGTCTCCTCTTTTTCTTTTTAATAATACTTTTTAAAAATAACAACAGGAACACGTGGAAAACGTCATAAATTATAAAAATACGGAACTGCCGGTGTTTCAACATTAATGTGATGTTAGTCAACTAACGGTTGAAAAATTAGGTGTCTGGAACTAAAATGTCCTTAAAATTGATCTAATGGTTGTAATATAAATGAAATGAGTGGGCATATAAATATTACTTAAAAATAAACTTAACCGGAATGCTAAATTACTTTCAAAAAAATTCTTGAACTTAACATCTCAAAATACAACGTACTTAATTGGATTTCTGAATTTTTGTATAAAAATGTTGGCTGAAGTATTTTGATTGCTCCTCTTACGAGAAAGTTGGAAAAACAAAATTTGTTTTATACAATTTTCGACTTTCCTTAAAGCCGTCTGTCGAATCCTTAACGATTAACCTTTTTTGTACCTTGTAGAATAAAATAAATTGAAAAGCAATTTGGCTGGATTAGGGTAATGTGTTTTTTCCCTATTCTTTGCTTATTTGCGGTTCTAATATTTATGATTATCGTAAAATCAATTCAGCGTCTCCCAGAAATTTAAAGTAAAATGGAATGCAGAAGGTCTCCCCGTACTTATTAATTGTACTCTAGCACTGGTTCATGTATGTATGTACTTAATTGCTACAGGCCCGTGCGCAAGGGGGGGGGGGGGGGCTCAAACCCCTCCCATAACCCGTTGAAATATAAGGAAATATAATAATATACACTGTGGCCCGAAATAAAGGAGTACATTTTTTAATCTGAAATAACTTTTTTGTTTTTAGGGCGATTTATTTTCTTTTTACAGGGTTAATACCTCAGCATGTCCCCAATATGAGTGCAAATTTTGGTATAAATAAAATGTACAGGGTCGGACTTACAAATTTTTTTCTTTAATGGTGCATTTGTGATCGTTGCAAATGAAACATGTTTTAGCTAAATTTGAACTGATATGCTCTTTCGGTACGGTAAGTACCCAGAACACTTCCGTACAAACGAAATTCTCCGAAATTGTAGGATTTGCGAAATATCATTTTTTTATTGAAATAAGGAAATAATACGTTTTATTAAATAACACAAATTATAACTAAGAAAATTAGCTACATAATTTATAACTTAAAGTAAAATATTATGAATGTGGCCACCATGATTGTTCACCACTTCTTGTAGGCTTCTGGGCCATAAATTGATGGCCCCATTTATTTGTACGCTGTTCAAAGTTGTTCCATACAAACTGCATTCGTTCGAAGAAATGGCAGGAAAGATGTAATTTAGTGCTAAGAAGCTTCCGTATTAGTGAAGATATTAGAAAAACATTTAAATTTACATAAATATTAAAATTCGATATTTTTCTTTAGTTTATGGCTAATGCGCGTACTTAGTACCATTTAAATAAAAAAATGATATTTCGCAAATCCTACAATTTCGGAGAATTTCGTTTGTACGGAAGTGTTCTGGGTACTTACCTTACCGAAAGAGCATATCAGTTCAAATTTAGCTAAAACATGTTTCATTTGCAACGATCACAAATGCACCATTAAAGAAAAAAATTTGTAAGTCCGACCCTGTACATTTTATTTATACCAAAATTTGCACTCATATTGGGGACATGCTGAGGTATTAACCCTGTAAAAAGAAAATAAATCGCCCTAAAAACAAAAAAGTTATTTCAGATTAAAAAATGTACTCCTTTATTTCGGGCCACAGTGTATATGTAGTTATTAACGTACTTTATAAATACATACCTAATTATGTATTTAAAAATAGATAAATATTGAATACCTACCCAAGTTTCAATGTTTTAAAGAATATGTTAACCTAATTTTATTATTGGGAGTATCGCAACCTACTATCGGAGTAAAAATGCAAGGCCTCTGACTTTAAGTGGTCATAATGAAAAATCTTAGGGGTGAAATTTCTTCATTTTTGGGCAGTAAATTAGTCATTTATATATGTTTAACATGTGTAAAAATCAAAATGGTAGAATCAGTTGTTTAACTTTTATTTTAATTAACAGCAATAAAAACGCTGTATTAAGTATATTTTCTTGGCTGACGGTCAGTTTTAACTTATCATAATATTGTTATTGTTTGATAAATTGTTACCAAATTTACAAATGTTATAGCACACATACTTCTGAAAAGTCGACAGCCAATAAATATTGATTATTCATATAATTAACTGGTTTTATAAGCCCTAACCGAAAATTTGATTATTTTGCAATATACGGTAGCTGAAGAAAAAATTCTTGTTTTAAATGCTAAATTTGTATTACTCAAATCGAGCTGGACTACTGCTTTATTGAAAACAAAATTTGTTTTCTTGTAATTCAAAGTAAATGTTTAATTATCGCGAAAGAAAGACGCACATATTCCCGCGAGAGGTAATCTACCACATCGTAAGCAGCAAGCGGCAACCCGCAACAATGTGATTATTCTTTTGCATTGTACAAAACCATGCGCTTTATAGCAATAGTGTACGACAACAGCTGCCCCGCGCGCTGCGCTTCACCGCGCCAACCGAAACATGCATCCTGTTTTCAAAATTTCTTTAAAAAAAAACGATGTATAATGACATTATTTTTGTGAATCTTGTTAGACCACAATATAATTATTGCTTTAACCTTGTTATGTTACTGTCAATATTTTTAATATCGAACGTTCAGGTACTGAGTTACACAAGATGTCGTTTTTTCATTATAGCTTTAAGGCTAATAAACCAATTGGCCTGAAACGCATCTCACATCGACAAATAAGTATACATTTTTCAAATATATAAGTATCTACCACTCAGTTTCAATAATATAGCCGTAATTAATTTTTAAAGTGGAGCGCTTGTGCGATTTGAGTCATGATTAGCGCTTTTTCGCACATACACTGCTACAGAAAATTAACGATGTATTGTAAAAATCTGAAACTGTACACCTTTTTGTAGAAATAAATGGTCTTTTAAGTGCACTTTATTTCATTAAATTATGATTGCTAATTACTGAGATACAAGCATCTAAAGTCAGAGGCATTTTTACTCCGATAGCAGTTTATGTTTTATGAATGTTTGGGCCCTTTGAGGCGTTGATTGAAATCATTCAATCAACGTTTGAGGTCTTCCCTGTGCCCAACCCAACCCCTCCCATGGACAAATCCTGCGCACGGGCCTGAATTGCTATGTTATTTTAAAACTAAGAAATCCAGTTTTTGTTTAAAATAAATTTGGTGAATCAAAGCGATTTTGGTCTGAAACCAGTCAAGGTTGGTGGCGATCAAATAAGGGTATTGATCAAGTCAAACCCATAGTTGCAGGAACGGTGAACAGCTGTCACTCAATTATTAATCACCACGCGAAGAACGTGAGATACGTAAGTCAACTCGATGTTTAAGATCCTTACGAACTCAAAAGGGTCCATTTGACCGCGCATAAAAAGTAGGAGTGTCCAGTACTACAGTTTACTCGACATTGCGAAATTTGTGTGATCCCGTGCTAGAACATTGAAAAACTTATGATGGACTTTACAAAATATTAAGCTGAAGAAAGTTTAAACATTTGACGAGTGAATAAATTTTTTATTATTATTTTATTATTTATTATTTATTTATTATTTTTTTATTATTATTTATAAATTGATGTTAACATAACGTACCTATTGTAATGGAAGTTAACACCGGATTTGCAGTTTCAGCAATTAGTTTAGATTATTATTTAAAACTTTTGATAATTTTGAAATCTTACAATATGTACTTTAGAAATTTCTCCTCAAGAAATAAATGAAGGAAAACTATACCTTCGCTATAGAACGTTACTTAATTGACATCAAAAAATAAATTATGATGAATTATGATAGGAATAAATTCGACAAGTTTCGACAAACGATGTTGTCATCATCAGGCTTCTAAAATATAACTTACTAACATTGAGCTATAATACTATAATATACTTACATGACGTGATTAATTAATATCAAATGGTAAATTAGTTACAAAGTTATCGTTATACTTTTACAATTGAATCGTAAATTCTTTTTCAACTAATTTTGCGATCGCCTTAATTTTCGTACTTGTTCATTTGATCAATTTTCTATCGATTATGTTACAATGAATCGGTTTTTCTTTTTGGGGATGAATTTTTTCCGTCTGTAATTGAGTAGATTTTCTAATTTATAGCATATCTCTTAAGTACCTTCGTCGCTCCTTTTTTCAGCATAAAGGTGTTTTAACTTTTCTCTCTATTCCGGTGGGCCCTTTCTTCAGTCTTCTTTTCTTTCCTTGTTTATCTTAAAGTTGTTTCCAGCGATGTAGGTATCTTTGATATTGCGTTTCAATTTTCGAATCAATTTTAAAAGTAAGATGACTTTTTAATTAATTTGATGACAAGACCGTTTGTCGAAACTTGTCACTTTTATTCTTATCATAATTTATTTTTGGATGTCAATTAAATAACGTTCTATGGGGAAGGTATAGTTTTTCTTCATTTATTCCGTCTATTCTCCCCCCCCCCCCCCCATTTAGAGGATTCAACTTCATTTAATTTAACCATCATTTGAATAAAGATTCACCAAATAATTTCTCGTGAAGGTTTTATTGAAGTAAATGTGAAGATTAGGAATTGTTGAAAAATTGCCAATATTGTGGTTGTTAAAAGCGTTACTACACCATTATTAGGCCGAGATCTTTTCAATCAAATGTATTTTATTGTACAGGGATAGCCATTATAAATTACCCAATGGATATTTTCGTAATTATTGCAGATAGATGCCTATATTAAATGTAAAAGTTGTAGGATAATAAGCGAAGTGTCCTAATTTATCATGAAATACACAGTGGCTCACCGCATTTCGTAATTTAAGAAGACGATATGAATTATGTATTGCAAATAATGGTGGATACTTCGAACACTTTTCAACACGGTTCAAGCAATGGGTATCATATGGTATATTTTTGAAATCAGAAAAATATGGGCTTCATGAAAATAAAATAAAATACATGGTGTTCCATTTAAAAAAAGTATAATATATTTTATATCTCTTAGCTGCGGTAAGCCACTGTGTATTTCATGATAAATTAGGACACTTCGCTTATTATCCTACAACTTTTACATTTAATATAGGCATCTATCTACAATAGTTACGAAAATATCCATTGGGTAATTTATAATGGCTATCCCTGTACAGTTGATGTAGAGTCTGATCTAAGAAATTTAGTTGCCTCCCCTGCAACTTTATTTAAAGATGAAGATATGTAAAAGTCAAGTTGTTATTAATTCCTTTTGCATATAAAAAGAAAGTGGTGATAGAATTAGAGGCGCGAAGAAGATTATAAATTCGAGTTGGGGGACACCTTTGGTTTCAATTTTAAATACGGTTCAATTCGATTTATGTGCGGATTACTAAGTTACTATAAATCCCTATTTAGAAGATATAAAATATCCCTTACATAATCAACTTGAGTTGGAGGAAGAGGGAACACCGTTGTTAGCTTGGTCAACACATAAGAGGGTTTATAAAGTGGAGAGATTACCTTTCGGCACAAAACCAGCATGCCCGATATTTCAACCCATCATAGAGAAGACCTTGCAAGGCTTAAAAGGCGTTGCGGTGTTCCTCGATGATATCGTTGTGGCAGGCCACAATAATGAAGATCATTTCAAACACTTACGTATGATCATTGAGTGAGAAATGGGATGGTATTAAGCGATTAGAAAATGCAAGCTTTAGGCTAAAAAGAGACAAGTATTCATTTTTACACAAGTGAAATAAATTATTTAGTATTAAAAAATCCAAAGAAATAATTGCATCTGATACGGTATTGGTGCATTTCAACCCTAAGATTGTGTGTTATTCTAGTTCCGTATTAATTTCCAAAAATTGATGTAGACATAAAAATGTTAGTAAAATTCTGTGGGGATATTTGACCGTGTGCATGTAGATTTTTCCGGACCATTTACAAATGAAATATTTCTCATTTTAATCGATAGCTACACCCCATTGGCCAGAACTTCTAAAGATTTCGTCAAACAACACAAAGAAAACTTCTCGGTGATATTGTGGCCAAACCATCCTTGTTTTAATATGGTGACCTTTTACCCCTTGGAAACCGCAAGTGACCTTGACCGGATCAATGGCCATAAACCACTGGAGGCTCACGTATGAACCCATGGAAAATATTTCAGCCCTTTAGCTCTTAGCTCGAGCCTATTCACGTCATAGGAAGTGACAGACGGACGGAGCGATATATACGTGCGCAATATTTATCATAGCAAAAAACCTTTCTTTGGGCCAAGGCAAGGGTTCAGAATATGTGAAATGTAATGTGAAAAATTACAACCTCTTTGTCGATGAAACCAGCGAGACCATTGCATTACCAATGGTACAAAGTGAATATGAGATATTTTGAAGTCCTCTTCTTATTTTGGGCACGACATAAGAGGAATACGAAATGGCACTCTTTCGAACTTTTAGAGAAGCAGACAAACTCGTTAAATAGAAGTTTCCAACATTTTTATTTGTAACAATTAGTAGAAGTGGCATCGACAAAGTTACTGTTAAATCCAAAAAAATAATATTCATATCTGGTCCATAATTAATTAAATAATAAGCAGAACACATAAACCAATTAAGATACTGACAATTACACATATGCAATAATATAAAATTCGAAGTTTTCCATTTTGAAATTTTTTGTTTATAATTTGATATTAAAAACACGTATCATACGTCATGTTTTTGTATTTCAGCAATAGAAGTTAGATTTGTTTATTTCCAGTTCTTAATTTTTTATTTTATTTTTGATCATCACTATTCATTTTTAATTATTGATTGTCAATTACAAATTATTAGTCGTCTGATATGGTGTGTATACAGGGTGTAAAATTGGTGGATGCACCATAGGGATTTCAATGTAAAATAATTTGCTTCCCTAATTATTTTAGACAAAGAGGCTATTTAACTTTTTTGTAGAATTGATTGATGTTAACATATTTTTATTTTGAATTTTTCATAAAACAAATATTTATATGCATCGACACATTCTACGTTTGCTACTACTCACGACAAGGGACCTCACTCACGGTACAGCCTCTGGAGTAGCCTAAATGCTCTCCTGACCGCGACGTTTAACCCTTACTTAGCACCATGTGATTTTAATCTCTCTTTCCCGAATTGAACGAGTTAGGAAGTTAAAGCTTCCAGACCAAAAATGAACTTTAAAACTACGTTAAGGTCCGTTTAAGGATATAACGTTCCTGGAAATTTATTCGGCGATATGATAAATGCCTGCATCTTCATGGAAAACTAACCATATTTGTTACGTACTTCTTCGTAACACATTTATTTTGTTTTTTGTTGGAGAAGGGCCCTCATGAAAAGGCCCTCAATAAAAGGCCCTTATAGACCCCAATTAAGTGGCTCTCGGTTGTGCAACTATAAGGGGATTGAATATTTCCCGAAACAGTGCCATTCCGATGAACTTATAAATTATTTATACATATACATGCAGAAATGTAAAGGTGGTACTGTCAATATGAATTTTATTCTAAATAAAAAGTCCATTGTTGATTGATCAATAAATCGTTAGGCAACATCGGAGTGACAATTAGCCTATCTGGACACCGTTCTCCCGTTCAACCGCTACTTGTAGTAATTGTCTCACTCCTGAACAAATTTTTTCAGTGTAAATGGATGAATTTTAATAACTGCGCAAATCACGATGGGGGTAATAGTTTATTAGAAGATTTTTTACATTCCCAGCAAAATAGTATAGGTACACCACCTACTAACTTAAATTATGCAGAAGATATCTGGATGGAAGTTATTAAAATTTGTATACGGGAAGCAGAGGACCTATTGAGTGACCACCAAGATCCCTCGGCCTATACCATGCGTTTTTTTTTTCTTTGAAGAATCTGACACTCATACGAATTCTGCACCATTCATTGAAGAATTGCATAGGGAAAAAATAGGAATATTGATACTGAAACGTTTCGGAAGGTACCTACGTGAAGAATTTGAAAACTGATTTTTTATTGTTTATAAAAAAATGGTAGCCATATTGAACAATTTTTATATTTTCTGTGAGTAAAAATGTGGCCAACATCGCAAGTAGAACATTGGTTCTTGAGGGGGAAGCAAGGAAGTACGTTAATTGCTCACTGATAGTAACAACTTCCCATTATTAGTAAAAGTAGCCAACATGGTGTCGTTTTAAATTAAAACCTAGCTGTACCATTTAGTTAAACTTTTACACGTCTAGACAGTAGGAGTAACATTAGTGTGTTTCATAAAATACTACAGACAAATTTTTAGGGGTGGTAGGGGACATTAAAAGAAACATTTTCTGTTTTGCCGGGAAACGGTTTGTTTTCTGGGTACAGGTTGTTCAAGTACAAAAAAAAATGTTTTGTATTAATATCTGAAAACGCTTCTGCTAATTTTATTGAAATTTTCAATGGTTGCTCGTAACTTTGTGAGGAATCTTTTGGATTTATTGAAGTTGATACAGTAATTCCAGTGGCGTGCTCACGGGCCAACCTGTTAGTTTTATTGCATAACCCCAGCGTTTTTTTGAAATTTGGAACTTTTTTTAGATCAAGTAATAACACAACGTTTTTTTCCATTTGAATGTTTTGTGTTTAGTTTTCGAGAAAAAAAATTTGCACCACATAATAAATAATTTTATCTAACGTGTAAATTCTAGTTAAATTTGAATTAAAAGTCAACACATGTTTTATAACAATAAACTACTCAACAGGATTAAGTTTTAAAATTAAATAATCACTCTGTTACTATGTGAATTTATCGTATTGGATCTATTGTTAGTTTTCAAATGATCGTCTTTATAAATATAAGGTAATAAAACTATGTATAGGTATAATCCCACTTAAATATATTAGGTGTATAAAAAAATGGTAAATGGCACAGCGGCACTTTTCGGCCTATTTGGACACCTGTTTGCATAACAAGTGGACATTCTCAGGTCATAAAGACACCGTTTACATTATTTAAGAATTTCATTATGTGATTGGTAACATAAGTAACCACGGAATGGTTATAGAAGTTTTGCCAAGGTTTTGATGTTCGAATTCAAATTCAGGTACATCGCACTAATACATTTATGAATTTAATATAGTTTCGTCTACAAGTGTATTAAATTGCCATCTAAATTAAGGTCATTAACAGCATTGAAATGATAATAATTGTTAAAAAATATAAAATTAGTGATGATTGACAATTAACAACATTAACAAGCGAATGCGAGTCTGATCCAATATAACTGGGCCTAGGTCAGAACCTTAGTACTTTTCAAAAAATTCATTCAACACAACAACAATATTGTTCCAACACCTATAAATAGGTATAGAGAACTTGTATCTGTATTCGAGCTAATTATAATTAATTAGTAAGAGAAATCAAGTTTACGCAATCACACTTAAACATCGTCGTACGTTGTGCGATTTTAAAATAAGTTACAATAAAAAGGACCAACTTGACACTATTTTTTATGTAATCGTGTTTTTGTTTCAAGTTGTTCCAAATCATAAACGCGCTTTTATTACATAAGTTTAAATACCGCCTACGATTACTTTTCATCGAAATGAAAATTCTTGTACGATTCTGTAAACACACCTGAAAAAGCCTTGTAACTATTTATAAAAGTCCTTATCCTCATTTTTTAAATAATACCTACTCATAAAACGGGATTAGTACCGCAAAAAACTGCGACCTCTAAATCAATCAATCGAACAATTAATTTTAAAGCTCATTCTTAGTCTGGTCTAGTCTCGTAGTAGGTACCTTTACAGAATTTATGCTAAATATATTTTAGCGATCAAAAAACGCCGCAAACCTCATCCTTATTAAATACTTTCCCCTTTACGTTCTCGTTTTATGTAAATGAAATTGTTTAAATTCCTTAAATAATACATTCAGTTCATGATTTGTCCTTGCCACGATATTTTTTTCTTTAATATTGCATATAAAATAGAGTCATCTTACTAATAGGATTCGGACGTATAAACGTAAGGATTCATTTAAACGCGGTAATTGTTGCAAATGCCGCAATTAAGCGAATCTCGCTCATTCGCATTCTTAACTGCATCTTCGTTGCATATTTCGGCGACATTGCTGCATATTTGGTCTGAACTATTAACGGATTCCGATGCATTGTTTTCAATTTAATATTCTAGACGCGTGTAACTTTGAAAGTACATTCCGCGAATTCGGCGTTTTACTTCAGATATCGTGTTTTCCATCAAAATGTTAAATCCATTACACGAATATTAAATTTATTTATTTTATTATTGTCTTTTTTCCCATTTTCAGTACCGAAAGCAGTGAAAAAACCGAAGATTAAAGCAAATCGGACGAACGACCTCAAGGTGGGGAAAAAACTTCGATTAATTTGTAACGTGAAGGGTTTTCCTGTACCGTACGTTTCATGGCTTAAAGATAAGCTTCATCCAAATAAGCGGGCGCGGATCACTTATAAGAAGTAAGTATTTAAGCTTTCCTACTTTTTATAACTGCCTCCCATAGGAGGCAACGTAGACTACACGTCTGAATTTATATATTAAAATTATAAATTAGTTTAACGTTTGCCAAAAATGTTTGGCAAAGGTATTTTGTACTTTAAAATGCCTTTTAGTTACTCATACTAGATGATTTCACCAAAAATGTTTCCTAGTTTGATTTATATTATCCTTTACTTTTCCTTAATCTGAATACCTGTGCAGTTTCTTAACCTCAAAACCTAAAAGCTCCCATATTCATTTAATTTTATTAGATTAACCCCACTTAAGCACACAAATGGGTGTTTACATGTTTCAATTTTACAGTTGCATCATCGTAGTTTAAATTAAAGTTCAGGTTGAATTGTAGTTCAAGGCATTTTTGAAAATGAACATCACATTGCTTAAACTGCGATTCAGACTGAATTTCAGTTGAAACTAGGCTGGTACATTGGGCCCTTAATATAGATGAATAATATACTTTTTATTAGGTTGCATGATCTTTGACGTATTTATTATCATAGTGGATCCAAAAACGAATGGTAGGGTGTCATGGGTTATTGTGTATTAATCGTAATGGATTGAAAATGATTTTACTTGATTCGGCAACTCAACCTTATTCTTTTCATCAGATGGTCGAAAATACCCTGTAAACCTTACACTACACAGAAGCAGTGTAATGAGCACTTCTTGTGGACAATTTCTGCCAACTCCATTCCTGTCTGGAAATTGACGATTCATCTCCTACTTCATACAGTGGAATTGTAATCAACTTTTCTGAAACCCAACATCTTCTACTTCGTCAATTTGAGGAAAAAGAAGCGGCACAGCACGTCTACATACCGAGAGGTAACTCACACGGGGATTTAGCAGCGTCTATCTTAAAGTTAAGTAGGATGAACATCAAACTTGCGACAGAGATCGGACACAGGCCACTGTCGTCTGAACAAACACCTGCACAACACGAGACTGATCAACAGCCCGTTATTCAGGAAGAAAAACGCTATATCACGTGATTTGCCAATGTGAGGCATACACAAAAGCAAGGGAAAGCTTGGAAATGAAAATATTACACAAAGAGAAGTAACGAAGATTCGCCCTACTAAAATTTCGCACACGTATTCTCGAAGAGTATACAATAAGGGGGAGCACAATAGACCAAAAGGTCACAGTACAGGAACCAATCGGGATCACCCCTAGAATACATAATAATAAGGGTATGCGCATACCAGAAGAGAGAGTACGTCATTAAACATGAGAAAGCTTGATGTATTTATTAAATGCTGACCAAAGATGGACCAACATTTGGACCTTTTTTTTGAAAAGGATTCGGTTGATTTCTTACAATGGACGACTATACACCGAAAACAAATCAGTGAGTGGAAAGTGAAAGCTCTAAAGAGGACGAAGTAAAGAATCACAGGAAAATACAATATTACCTATTATTCTCAATACATTTCGGCATCAAATCTTAGACGTCAACAACAGTGGCAAACCATTTTTTCGAGTTACTGAATCAAATAAAATTTTACTATAGCCCCATGAAATCCCGCACTTTATTCCTGTATTTTTACACGGTAATTAGACACCTAATTAAATTCAAACAATAATTAAATTTATACAAAGGCTCATTATTGGGTTGTTGCGTCTCGTTAGTAATCCCTCCATGTCCAAAATAAAAGATGGTGGCTGAACATAAACTTAAGAGTAGAGATAAACCACTAATTGAAGGGTCCAATAAAATAAAAAATATAAATACAAATTTAAATTTAAATTAAATAACAACAAAGCTGACCATCAAAGATAAAATAAAACTAAAATTAGTGGTTTATCTCTACTCTTAAGTTTATATTCAGCCACCATCTTTTATTTACAACTGTTTATGTTTTTTGCCCAATTTGTTAGGGCCTCTTTTTGACTTAAGGTTTTTACCGCATTTTGTGTTTATAACCGCTTTACTGCTTTTAGTGTTTTTGGTTTGATAATAACCCAGTGGGGCCGAAACTAGTCACACTCTTATAATAAACAAATATACTCCCGTTGGGATAAAGACTTCGAGCTTTCCTTTTTACCTAACTTCATTATGAATCCCAACTTTAAAAATAAAGATATGGATCAACAGAATTATTTATCTCTTCTCAAGTTATTAACTATTTCTGTGGCGAGTGTGTAGATAACCGTTGGTTTCAAAATATTTATATTTTCTACTGTTTCACAAACCTTATTTCCTCGTAAACTTAATTCAAATTTTACAATTTACAAATTTGTATACAGAGGGGAGCAAGAGAGCGGGATCTTGGTTTAACCTGTCAATTTTAGGAAAAATCTTTCAAAAATCTGTTCCAATACTATACATATATTAAGCTATTATGGCTTTAAATATAAATTAGTAACACATACACAGGGGGGGTCTCCTCCTAGCTTTCGAAGGGTCGGCAACTTTTTTTTTATTTTCGTATTCTATGTTCAAAATTCTGTTACACTTCTTAATTACCTAATTTTTCTGTGTCCCGTACCAAAAAATCGTTTCAAAAATATTTTTTAAAATATCATTTTCTAAGAGTTCAGAGTACGTTTCAGATAGTTGTCGTATAATAAATACAAATGGCGAGCAGATTTTGTGTTAATGTGGTCGAATTAAAAACATTGGAAATATTTACTATGTATTAACGCAAAAAAGCTCTTCGTAGCAAGCAATAAGTAGTATAATATGTTAGGTCTTGCTGCATTAGTTCCGATCACGTGTGCAAGTGGAGTTGAGTTGTATTTACTATTACAATTAATTATGGAGTTCCACAAAGTAAGTTTGGAGAAAATGAAATGTATTTTAAATATTTGGTTATCATCCAACAGAAGTGCGGGTGATTTATTCTCAATTGGTCCACAATATGCTGGATATGTCATTATTTGCCCGGTTAAAAGTCAAACTGGCATTTATTTCAGGTAATTAGTCAGCAAAACTGTACAACTTCTCGATTTGCTAGGGCCATTTCATGGTATCGATGCACCTTCACCCAAATTCAGTATTTAAATATTCTCTACAAAAAAATTGCTTGTTTGAAGGGTTTTGCGTAACATTTGCCTGAATTGACAATTTATAACTATGTGCCTTTTTTCCGGTATGTATCGACAATTATTAAATAATTTTCGTTTCGCAATCGAAAATATCGTCTGAAAAATTGAAGGTAAAATTTTAAAACGGGCTAAATTAACATCAAAAGTGCCCTTGAGGGAGAGGGTGTTCCCTAAAGAAATATCCTGTTTTAAATACGCGCCCATCACTTCTTGTGATGTGGAACGTTCATTTTCACAATATAAACACATTGTAACTGATAGAAGAACGGATTTTACAGAAAATAATTTAGAGAGATTATATAGTAGTGCATTCATTTTACGTGTAAATAAAAAATAGTATAAGAGTAAATGAAACTTCAAAAAATTAGTAATTTTTATTTCTTTGCTATTAATATTAGTAATCAGATTGTTTTGCCTGAAAATACATGTTTTTAATTTTTTTGCCTAATTTCATATTTTATTTTGCCTGCAAATCTGGCCTTTGGTATGAGTTGAAAGTTGAAAATCGTTTGAGCACTTTTCTTAGAATCTGACACCGATGTTGCGCATGCATTAAAGGCTCAATCGTTTGAACTCAAAAGCAAAATTAAAAAACTATACAACTACTTGAAAACCATCAAATACGAGTAATAATTAATAATTACACAACTCTTTAAATAGTCAATTTAATATACCATGTGCTCCAATTTCGATGCTCACCATTGGTACCTCGGTTATTAGAAGACATAGAGCAACAGTTAAATGGGGAATGTTTTGCAGAATTCAATACTCGAAACTAATCTTATTTAAAATTTGACTATTTTAACTATATTGATTTTTAAAATAATTTTGGAAAATCAAAAATTTGCCGATTTCATCATTCCTCAATAACTGAGTTTAAGTTTTATATTGTTGAGACGTTTTTTGAAGACAAATTATTTGATATAATTACTTAGAATATCGTTTCACTTTCATTTGTCATTGGTGTTTAATTTCATATTTAAGATTAATTTACGTTTTTGTTAATATTTTCCATATACCAACTAAAAATTTTTCGGGCATGTTATACATCGTTGAAAAGTACTTTTTAAGGACTACCTAACAAACCCAAAATCCAAATTCAGTTATTGAGGAATGATGAAATCGAAAAATTTTTGACTTTCCAAAATTACTTTAAAAATTAAAAAAGTTAGATCAAATTTGAAATAAACTTAGTTTCTAGTATTGAATTCTGCAAAACATTCTCCATTTAAACGTTGTTCTATGCCTTCTAATAACGGAGATACCAATCGAAATTGGGACACACGGTATACAGGGTGACAATGCCGGTTAAATAGCAAAAGATACGCCTGTTTTGACACGGAATTTAATATAGATAGTGTTTTGTTTGAACAGATTGTGACCTACTAGATAACATAAAAATTAAAAACCGTCTTTTTCTTCAAAGGCGGATAGTTTGATTGTTATGAAAGAGAAAGGAAAATGAAATGATTTTACGAGGAAATCAGTGGTGTAGAAAAAATTTTCATTTTCTTTAAACTTTTAAAATTTCAGCACAAACTTTTTTGAATATTTAGTAATTGTTAATAGTAATTAGGCACAAATTAACCAGAAAACGAATTTCAGTCATATGAACACAAACAATGGAATATCGAAGGATCCTCAGTATCACCATCACGTATTTTGATGTTTTAACGTTTTTAACATGGTGGTAGCCGAAAATGAATGAAATTCTCGATGAAATGGGTTTGGACATTTTATTAACAAAAATGCTCCATAAAAACAATTTTGAAATGGCTTGGAAAAAAAGCATATGGCAGCCTAAAATGCATGAAATTCCCTTATGCATCCACGAAAATTTTGATACTTAAATTTTGATCAGATTCTTCAGAATTATATTAAATAGCTCTACATCTGAGGACCATAAGCTATAGGGAATATAGCAAAAGTGCGAGGTCGATACGTCATATGTAGAATTAATTAATTCTAGAATTTTGTCTGTCTATTTTTACCGTTCCCGATTCACACGAACTCCTTATAAATCAAACGGGTTTTCTTTATAGTTACAATCTGCTCAAATTTTTCCGATAGTTTTTGGATAGTAGTCTGACCTTATTAATGCGTACATTTTTAAAATGTGTCGTAAATTCAGTGTTATTAATACGAACTGCCCCTACTAAAAACCCTTATAATACAAAACAACAAATTTTCAAAGTCGATTTAGTATGTTTGCTATTTTTAGATAGTTGCATCTCATTTTTATAAAAGTACGCTAATTTCTGAACGTATCTGCATTTTTCTCAGAAGGATCAGCATTTCGATGATTTTCAGTTGGAAACTCGAAAAAATTTTCAATAGGACAATGCACCGGCGTAAATTTGTCTAATGCGAGTGAGATAACCAGGTCACCATATTCCGGTAATTTTTTTAATTTGAGGAGTAATAAGGGATCGAGTGAATATCCTAAAATCTCCAGTTAGATTTCTGTACCTACGCTTAGAAAATTAGAAAGATATTAAAAAGGGTCCAAATTTTTATACAAAGAACGAAATAAACTTTGAGGAGTTATTTATTATTTTATAAGTGATTCATTTATTGCTAAAGGCTTAAATTTATAACTCTGTTTTTCTAGGTTCATTTGTTTTCATGTTAATGACCGATTTATTATAAATAAATTTCGTTTTCTGAGAAATTTGTTCTTAATTCAAACAAGTATTTGCATTTAAAAAAATTCTGTTGTAACTCGAAAACTGTAAAGCAAACAAAAAATACTTCATCCTTAAAAATATACAACAGTTTTTCATTTCACATTTCACGCCTTTGTTGATGTATTCCGCCTCAAAATAGTTGTCACCTCGATAAACTACTGTGGGATCTCGATAGTGAGAAGGATCAAAATACTAATCACTAAATACTTATCTCCTAACGTAGATCATATTGCAAAATATTATATTAGCATTACCTTATCAATGCCTAGGACTCAATTTTTTCGATACCATTAGATATTTAAACTAACTTGTATCTTTAAAACTATACTTACAGAAAAATGGACTTACCTTTTGCTAACAGCCTCTCTTGGGATCTGCAATACAAAAATGCTATGTAAGAAATAACACTGAAAAAGTAAATGAGTCCAGGAAGTCCAAACTCCGATTTTCCAAAGAGAAGATACTTTAAAACTTACCCTGATGGCGGCATGTATTAGTCCCGACCCCTATAGTACTCGTACAACACAGAACGTTTTATTTTAAATATACCGAATACATTTTAACACTTTCACACTAGTTAATACCGACACGCCACGACAATTGAAACTATTGTTAAGAAATGGTATGCACTTTGATATAAACGTGTACTGAAAATTATCGCCAATCAGGTTTTCCGTCTTTTACGGTATCCAATTAGATAGTCGCTAAAAATGACGACAGTGAACACGTGTTAATAACAACTCTTTACGTAGTTACTACAAATTTTGTCTAGAAATTAACATGTGTTAACCTAGATAACAATACATGAAACAATATACCTATATTGTTTAAATATGCCAACAGATATAATGGGGAAATTCCAAAATATAATCAGGCATTTCATTTAGAAGAGAAAAATTGTTAGCGATATGGCTAAAATTTCACATACATTTAAAAAACATTTTCACTGAACTTAGAACGTGAAAAAATTCATAGTTTTCCATTTCCATGACAGATCAATTCACCTTAAAGCAAATGCCATGAAGTTGTCAACAATTCTTAAAATGTCTTAACATAACCACATAACTATCAAAACCATGCAACCATCAACATTTTTTTCCTAAACTATCATCATTTTTAATGTATTGATTTGTGTATTTCTGAATAGTGGCCCCAAATTGTAAGCCATTTTGCTCTTTTCCGTAATTATCCCAGAATATTTGTTTTATAATCCAATGATCTGGGAAAATGTTTTCAAGTGCTATTACGGTCATTAATCATCATCCATACAATTGTAAATCTAGAAACTAATCATAATTAATACTCTTAGATAAAATTAAGATTGTAAAAGCGGATTGCTGATTACATGCAACTGCACATGCCATTTTATTTCTGTTGGTGGTTCCCTCTGGGTCATTATCCTGCACCAATGGGACCTCACTCACTCAAGATGTCCGTATCCTTAAATAAGCTATGAGGAGGGCTTTTTCTAATGTCCTTAATTTCTTGTTGATCCACTTATCCCTTAATACGGGTACTACTTGTGTCTTGCTAGATTGCAAAACGTTGGGTTTGATCATTGCTGTGTATATCTTTGGCGATATATCCTAGTTTCTCCTAAATATTTGTATCCTTTTAAGGGGAGAAAATTGATAAAGGCAGCTGACGCAGTCGGTCCATAAACTTCACAGAACACTGTACGATTTGAAAACAAATTTTCACAAGTTTATGACGCACTTGCTATAATAATAAAAGCTTGAAATGAAATTCGGTTACCGTGCATTCTCGAAAACCAAAAAAAGTCTATCCAGAACAAACCAAATGAATGGTAAAAAATTCCTTTCGGAGAAGATTTGGGTACCATGGTTTACTGGGTTGATTCCTTTACTTTGATAAAGCTACACTCTAGATGTTAATTTAAAAGGTGTCTAATTATTCATTTTAGTTTAATTATTATTATTTGTTTAAATTAAGCAATCCATCCTGTTCCCTACTAACTTATCAATCTATTTTTGACACCTTTTGTTTTGCACATGCAGCGAAGGTGATGAGGACAAGTAAGTGACGTTTCCTACTCATACTATATTCACCTTATTAAGGCTCCTAAGGAGAGGTCTGCAATTTATATTGCTAAATGGTCATAAAATGGCCATTTTGGACGTAATCATCTAACAAAAATTAAAAAAACGATGCATAGGTCAAATTCTATGTAGCATAGTGATCAATTAATGTAAACCTTCTGGTTTCAAATTAAATATTTAAGTTGCAATCTTGGTCGAAAGTTGCGTAAATGTAGTACCTCTCCTTCATAACTTTCGACCAAAATTGTAACTTAAATATTTAATTTGAAACCAGAAGGTTTTGAGGAATTGATCACTATGCTACATAGAATTTGACCTATGCATCGTTTTTTGAATTTTTGTTAGATGATTACGTCCAAAATGGCCATTTTACCAATATGAACTACAGAGCTCTCCTTAGGAGCCTTAAGATAGTGACAATTAGTTACATAAGTACTAGTGATTCTAAGAAGAAGAAAATGAAATGTATGATGTTACCATAAACTGCATGATTTGCAACCAGCCAATCAATCATTAATTTATTTGGCAACGTTCACTATTATACAAGCCAAACATTTTCAGCTTGGATAAAAAAACCATGAGCGTTTAGTGACCTAAAACTGATGGTACTTTAGTAACATAATCTTTGTACTTCATGTGGTTGCCAAAACTGGTGACGTATCCACAAATACAAATCATTATGCCAAAATTGTCAGGTCAAGGAGGTTTATTAGTCAAAAATATATAGTAGACTGTTTGACTGCTAAAAAAGCACCTACTTTTTATCAAAATGTTTGAATACAGCACATTATATACATAGCATTTCGTTTACAGGAAAAGGACGACGCTAATAATAAATTCCGTACAAATGGAAGATGAAGGTACTTATCGATGTACGGCCAGTGGAGTTAACGGGTCAACTGCCTATGAGGAAGTAACTGTCCGAATATCTAACAGTGAGCAAGATAACGGTACCTTTGTTGTCTTTTTCTCTTTTGCTTAATTAGTATTAGATACTACTTGCATGATATCTTAGATCACACTCTAAATATTTAAGGTTTCATTTCTTATGGCACTAACACAATCAAACGTAGGATCTGGTATGCATGAGTATACCTGTTTGGCAATAATAATAATAATCAGCACGATGACAGTTACTTTTAAATTAAAATGTATGGTGCACTATTGGTTTCATCGGTATTTAAATAACTGTAATTGGTAAAATTATCATCGCTGTTCATTCATCAAAATAGATGAAATGATCGTTTGATTTCAAAAAAATGGTTCTTTTCCTATTTCCAATGTAAAATATATGTAAGTAGGTATATTAGGAAGTACCTAATATGTTTAAGTTGTCCAGACATTAACGAAACCAAAATGCGAGAACAGTTCAGCATTTATTATCGGAAAAATGTTTACTATCAATTTTACCTATTGTTTTTCTGATACTAATATGTACCTATAGTTTAGTTTCGTTACAATTTGGCATTTAAAGGTCAAATTGGTCTGATTTTAAATGTAAATGAGAACCTTGTAAACATCCATGTGGTGCTGGATCGCTGAAAGCAGTTATCACACCAGAAAATATAAATTTCATTTATGGTACTCAGTTATCACAGATATGTAGCTTTTCAGCAGGTATGGTTGGAAAAATTTTGTACGATGTATTGGGCTCCAGAAAAACCGTTGTCCGCGGACCATCACACGCATCCTGCGGCAGAGATTAATTTGGCGATAATTAACAAGGATACGACTGAATTTTTCAAAGCATTGGCACGGTTTATGAAATCTGGGATCATCCATAGTCAAAACATCAAAGTGTAGAATGGTAGCATAAGGGTTCACAGCCTTCACGAAGGTTTCACGTGACGTCTTCCGCCGATAAGGCCATAATAACAATTTCTTAGAGCTTAGATAATTTTTATCGATTATTTACCATTATTAACATTATTACTGGGAAAGTTATTTTCAAAAGTCATTATGCTATCAAAGAAGAATGCTGTATTTGCATCAGGACAATGTTGTTTAAATGGCTGCAATTCACAATGCTGCCTTTGAAAGTACAGTCTTATTCCCTGACTTAGCTCCGAGCTGCCATTTTCATTACTCTTCAAAAGTTTGATATTATATGAATTCGATGTGTGTAAAATTCGAAAATGCCTACACCGTAACCAATGTGCCGGACTTGCACCGTTCCACTGTGGCCTTATCATTCTCCCGCGGGACGACCGCTAGGTATCACATCGCGGAAGAGGCCTTAGCCGTAGCTCTTTTTTCGGTGTTGTTATACGACCTTACATCCCCCGTCCCACTCGAGATGTATAAGTGGTGGTTTAGGCGTTCGTGTCGCTTGTTTCCTCTATGGCTTCCTGGTTCCCGGTGATGCGTGTCCCCAGCTGTTTCTAGACTATCGTGCGACAGTCACTGGAACGTGGGGATTGAAACAATGCATGTCCAGTGTTCTGCTCAACTGCTACACATACTAGGCAGTCCGAGGAATCTTCATAACTAAACTTATAAAGAGAAGCGCTACAGAGGCCTTTCTGCTGCTCTGCTCGGTTTGATCTTTAAAGTTTAACCTCGCATCGAGAATCACCCCTAGTTACCGAATGAACGGTTGGGGTATGATTTCACCGTTTCCATCAGTTTCCTGCTGGTTACGAGGAGTATTTCTGTTTTGTGCTGCAGTCCCATCGAATTCCTTTATCTTGGCGAAAGCTTCGTCGAAGAGTGCGATAATTTGCTCCAAGTATCTAGCGACGATAATCAGCGCCTCGTCATTTGCGAACGCTACTATGGACATTCCTTTTGGCAAGGTCTGTAATAGCAGCGGAGCATTGTACATGGTGATCCACAGAAGCGGTCCAAACACAGAGCCCTGAGGAACCGATTGTTAAGGTTTTGAAGTTGCAATTGTTATTTACTTGCACCAAATTTGAGCACGAATAATGTTATTGTTGATATGTAGGAGAAACTTAACTAATAATTAGAGCAAGAGACTTACAGGCCATTTAAGTTCAGTAATCCAGGCCTAAAACCGCAAACGAACTTCAACACCATTCATAATTATTTTGCGTGTCTAAACTCAGTAACGTGTAAGCCAATGTGGAAAGGGTTTCAAAAACGTAGTATAAGTGCTGGATATAGAATCGGTAATGACTTTGGCGCATGAATGAAAATCATCAACTTTTTGTTATAATTAATTTCATTAGAATGGATGAGTTATAACGTAAGAGATTATTAATATATCTAAAGATCCTTTTTTTTATGTTGAAGAACTAATGACAATAAATTTCTGCGCCAAAGAAGCGCCACGATTACACAATCTCTTATGTATTTGGCAAACCATCAGATTTTGCTCATATAATTGAATCCATTGAGTGTGCCAAGCCCATTAATGCTTGGATAAGCGATGCCAATATGAACATTATAATAATGAAAGTAACTATCGCTGATTATTATTTTTTTATTGCAAAAGTTTTCTTTCTCATTTTCACATTTAATGAAATAGGTACTTATTTTTTTTTTGTTTAACTAATTTTTACCCGTTTTGTTTTAGGAGAAGAATGCAAGAAATATAAGGATACCTTTTGTCTTAATGGAGGAACTTGCGTTCAAATTCTTCATAAAGAAATAGGATGCCAGTTAGTATTACTTTATTTTTACTAAATTAATTAATCAAGCGCCTGCTTTAAACATATTTAAATATTTCTGTGCATATTTTATTTAATCAAGCCTGAAATTAAGTGTCAACCTTGACGGTCGGAAGATTAAAATTTCACTTGAACCACAAAGTATTGAAGGGATGAAATATTAGTACTGGAAAAAACATCCCCCACTAATACCTACCCCACTAATAATACATATAGACAAAGAAATAAGGCAATGAGTTGTAGTGTTATCACTAACGATTTCAGACAGTGACAGGCTGACAGGTCTCTCACTATGACGACATTATACTTTTAATATTCAAAAACTCAGAACCCTCATGGGATACTGTCTATTGTTCTTAAAAGGTTCTGCACTTAAAGTTATTAACTTCTTAAAATTGTTTCTGGGCAAAGTTCTACCAAAGACCATATTGCTCTTTGGTTCTATGTTCTAGCGTACTTCGATGTGTTTCATTCGTCTGTGAAACCCTCGATTTTTTATAAGCCGTATAGCACTTGCATTGTACAGTTCTTCGGTACTTCTTTCAGATTCACAACTATGATTCCACTATTAACATAGACGGCAACCACCAGCTTTAACAAAAAAAACACAAGGATCTGCTTAGCTTACGCAAAATTCCAACCTTTTCATTTTTGTTCAGCGCGATAATTGTTTAAGCCCATACAGACTTTTATTCCATTTACAAACAGGTTTTGTTCCATCAGATTGTTGCATTATAAACTTCATCTATACCCTTTTGTTGCGTGTGCCCTCCTACCACCAGCTTTGCTTTATATCCGGCAATTTCTCCATTAGTGTCTAGTTTGGTTTTCAGAACCTAACAATTAGAAATTATTTTCTTGCCTTGAGGAAGATCATCGACCAGTGTCCACGTATTTGACTCAGCCAAGGCAACAATATCATTCTTCATGGCTTCGCACCACAAGTCAGCTTCACCAGATTTCAAAGCTTGCTGTACAGTTAAATCACCTTCTACAGAGAACATAATCACTTAAATAAGACGGTAGATTCTTAACTCTTTTACTGCATCTTATGTCATTATCTTCCATAGGACGGTTTGGACTTTCTTCAACTGCTTTCTTGGACGTTTACAGGAATTTCTTCTTCGTTATGTATCTCAAGGCAAGAGCACTCTTTGACGGTCAATGTGTCTTCAAGTACCGCTCTTACCTGCTTAAACACTATATCATGTGTTATACAGCTTTTTCCTTTACTAGAAACGTGGACCATCCCTAAGACCATGATAACCAACTAGAACTCAGGGAATACTTGCTGCATCCCATTTTTTACGTTGTTGTTTAGGTTCGTATATTTTAAGTTATAATTTTGCAACATGGAGCGCACAGACTCAACTATAGTTCTATTTCCCCCCTCCACAGGCCCCCTTTCCGTTCGGGACAATCAGGAGCGCTAGAATTTCAACTCCATTCTCACGAGCACCTTTTATTGTCTACAAAACAGATTGCAGCACTAGTCAATGAGATGAAGTGTTGAAGTGAAGAGTTGGCTAATATAGTTATGTGAATGGCTTCGCCTACTTGCGCACGAGGAAGAACTTGCACACCCTCCGAGGACTCCAAGAAATTAACGACGATAAAAACAGGAAAAAAGAAAACCTTGTGAAATTTGGGAATTAGGAAATACAGGGGTTATTTATAGTTTAGTCATCTATTTTAAAGAAAATTTTGAAGTTAAATGAGTTGCCGTCCAAATATTTCTTCTGACCTAACCCCCGCCCTGTTGACCTACAGTGTCTTCTAAACCACAATTACTCTAAAAATAATTTTGAGATTGTTTAATTTGCAGAAGAGAATTGTAATTTCCAAAGCTGTAACTAAAATGTAGGAAACAAAAAACACGAAAATGCTTTCGCTAATAATTTTATTCTTGTTCCAGGTGTCCTGATGGCTTCATAGGAGAACGCTGTGAAGCAAAAGAAGTATCAAACCATTCTAGTATGTATGGGCAAAACACATTTTCTTGTAAACTAGGCCTATCGACAACATACTACTGTTAGGCGACAAATTCCTTATTACTTTAGAACAAAATGGACACGTTCAGAGGGGTAGTGGATAACTATAATTAAAACAGAAAGTTAACAAGATTAACTTGTATTATATTTTCTTTAAACTATTGTAAATAATTTCCCTTTTATACATCTACCCCCCTAAACATTCTAAAAAGATCTAAGTATAAAGAAGTTACTTCTCGATTTGAGCATTGTAAATGTTGTATAAAATCATTCTAACGTATTTTATAAGACTGTTAATTTTATTATTACCTACTCGTAATTTTATATAAACAAATTAATATATAGAAAAAAAAACAGTCAGTACATCACCAATGTTCAAAAATCCTTTACACATCAGGGACCGAAATATTATAATATTCGTTTATTTAATTTTGTATAAAGTCATGTAGATATATTTATTTATTAACGCATCTATACTCACAACAAATTGGCAACTATTGGTCGAAAGAGAGAACCGATAATTGTATTTTACAGTATTTTACAACAAAAATACATGATCAACAGTGTAATAAAAATTAATAAATTATTTACAAAGTACATACTGAAATTTTTACTTTATATACCTCCAAAACGTTAGAAGTGTTATGCTGATTGGAATATGCAGGAATTCGTTTTATAAATAAATAGGTATGTAATCAAAAATTTTTTGTCTGGTCTGTTCACTTAACAAAAAACACTTCGTATATAACAACTTTACTAATCTACAAACTAAATTTATTTTAAATAACGTAGAAATTAATTTATATATTTGTTGTGAGTTTTAGATGGCTAACTTGTACCTACCTACCTACACACACACAAAATTTTGCATGTTTTTCCGTTTCACCTGCTCATAACATACCTATATCTGTTACTTATTGGCTTATAACACATTACTTTATTGTAATTTAAATTTTAAATGGGACAAATATAATAAAATTGACATTTTAGGTGAAGATTTCGATTGGACCACTTCATCTTATATACCCGATTGATGATTTTTGCACAAAGCGAGGTTTTCCGGATATATTACACGTCTGAGTTTGTTAGTAAGTATCGACATTTAATGCTTTAGTCTCTATATTCTGATTTTAGAGGAAAAAATATACCAAATAAAATCTAATTTCAGTACCTACTAATTAAACTGTCACTGTCCTCGTAGGCGCACCCCTTGAACTCTTAAAGAGTCAGTTATTTTAAATGGCACCCCCTTAAAAAAATTTTATATTTTACAAGATATCGGCAATGACGGCAATTAGTTGTAACAACATCAATTTCAAAAATTACAGCATTCCCTAATCCCTACAACAATAGTTTTGAAAATATTTTGAAAAAATGTCATGAAAATGGCGATCGTGTTTGGTTTTAATTTAATGGAAATATGTACTATTCTTCTTCTGTTACTAAAATGACGTTTTTTCAAAATATTTTTGATACTACATGTTAACTTTACCCATCAGCAATTGCCATTTCTACTGAAATATAAAAGAAAAGTACCTATTATTATTGTAGTTTTACCTAAATTAAAGTACTGTAACTATCAACAAGGCTGTAGACAGGGGTAAGTTTTGAGCACGAAAATCACCCCGTAATTACGATTATATGTTTTTCCAGGATTTTAAATAGTTTAATAACTTCAGTAGAAGGATAAAAGGAACTGAAAAGTGCTTCTGCAAAGTATCTAAAACTGTAAAATAGGGAATAAGGAGGTAGTTTTAGTACCTACCTAAATCGTTAAATATTTATTTATTTATAAGGTGCATTAATTGATTCTATCCTTGTTCTCAGTTACGAACGTATTCAAATAAACATTTCACTTTATATTATTTTATGTTCAGAGTGTGTGATATAGAAACACAATTTTACGCAACTCCCTCTGAGAAAATTCTGTCTCGGCTTTCACTAACAATAAGAATATAAATAATGTAATGAGGATGGATAGAGGGATTAAAAAATAAGGGTAGCTTTACAGATGTAGAATTTTTTTATGATTTTGAAAAGTATGAACCTTTAGGTAGGTACTGATAAATGATGATAAAAACAAAATATAAAATTGCAACCCCTTCCCATTTTAATAATGTAACTTTAAAGCAATAATAAATAAACGAATTGCGAGGAATGTAAAAGTTGATTGATCCCACAAAACACGTCACAACGACCTTTACATCCCTTGCAACTATCGCGCTTATTACAGCCTGTATAAAGACATTGTTTCCACAAAAATTATGAACTGCCAACCGGTGAGTGGTTATAATTTTATTTACCCTTATGTGACTGATAATGGATCATTTTAACGTAATCGATTAACCATCCTAGTACCCTAATGCAGCGTTTCCCAAACTTTTTTGACCACGACCCGGTACGAGGTTTTAAAATTTTTGGCGACCCATCTTATGAAAAAATCCCACTTCTTTACAAAACAAATTTTATTTTTTAATTAAAAATCTAGTTAATTGTTTGTTTGTTTTATTTCATACACAAAAATTTCAAAATAAAAATATAAGAAAAATAAAAGTACTTAAAAAATTATATTCATTTAAAACTAGTAAATGAAGTAAACTAACAACGTTAGCAGCACAACGCGCGGACGCGAGCGATAAAGCTACGTGAAAGAGTGCAAATGCACACTTTTCCACTATTCCTAGTGTATAACGTACAACTGATGTAAAAAAACGAATAGGTACTAATTTTTTTTGTGTTTTTACCATTTTTTTCCGTGACCCGGCAAAATTTTTCTACGGCCCGGTGCCGGGTCGCGACCCACACATTGGGAAACGCTGCCCTAATGTATATAAACAAGGCTAGTACCGTTGACTGAACGAATATTACATTCGTTCAGTCAACGCTAGTACCTACTGGGTAAACTGTCAAACGTGCCAATACTAGCTGATGCGCTTGTCGCCCCGACAGCGCATCATTTCAGTATTTTACAAAGGGGAGCAACTTAGTAAAAAGGAAAAAAAAAATTTTTTAAACCGGCGGCGGCGCGGCGTGATTGTCAGTTATATAAGTTTAACGTACTCTTTTCTTGGTAGTAGCGTTGACTGAACGATTATTCGTAGTAGGTAGTAATTCCAGGGGGGTCAACTGCCCTACCTTACCCCCCCCCCCAAATGACGCCCCTCCCCCCGCGATATGTTTTTGTTTAATACTTCTTACAGATTATTAATTGATTAACTTCTTTTTGCTTACAATCATTCTTCCTAGAGGAAATGTGACATAGTCTCTCGTTTTTTCCACCGACTCTCTGTCCAAATTTTCTAACGCTCTTAAATAATACGAAAAGTGGCCTTTCGTATTGTGATTGTAAAGTCTGTTATTCTACTATTGGTAAACGTCTCTGCAAGTGCTGAGCGTTCTATTCCGAATGAAAATGAGTCTGTGCCAGCGCCGGATTAAGGGAGGAGCTAGGAGGGGCTACAGCACCGAGCCCCGTTAGATAGAGGGTCCCAATTTTATAAGGGGCCCCCTTACCACTTGATTCTACAAAAAATAAATGCCGTAGTGAATTTCGAAATGCATTTTTTTAATAAATAAATTAATATATGTTTATTTATAATATTTATCAAATTATTTATTTACTTTATACTCATATTATTCATATGATTTTATTTTAATTGTTTATCGTGTAAAATAATTTCGATGAGTTTAAAAAAAGCATTTACGAGGTTCATAAAAAATATGAGGCTAGCTATCTTCCACTTTCTCTGTTACAGTAGGTACTATAAAATGTCTGTAGCGTCCTCTGTTGCATTATAATGGGATATTATCCCAGGTTTCTTTTGGGTGATTCTTTGGAATGAAAACGACACTATTATTACTTCACACTGAAGTCCAAAGGTGGAAGCAAGCTCGCTAGTAATGTTGAAAAGTTATCTGACACTATTTCGAGACCAAAGCCTAAAACTTGTTTTTCCCAGTTACATTCTAGATTATTGCCGGGTTTTTTTAATGCACCTGCAATCTTTACAGAAGTTTCAATATCGGCAAATGCCCGAAGTTTGATATTTATTATTACATTATTGTTATTCGCGCGCTTTGCTCTCCACGTAAACTTTAAATGAGCATCTGCCACTAAAAAGAACACGCTGTTTGTAAGATGAGAACCTGGGTGCAAAAAATTTCGAATAAGTTTGCACCAATTTTTTCTATATTTTCGCTTATTACATAATTAACAAGTGCCTTTGCGGTCAAGGCAATACTAAGTGATAAATTGTTTGTGGATTAAAGGGTTTAAATTATATGTCATATCATATAAATCAAATTATTTAATATACATAAGACGACGTTTCGCCACTCTGAGTTGGCTTTATAGAATCTAAAAATTTCTACCTCATACATACCACCCTTTATAATTCATTTTAATAATGTTTTCTCACGGTCATTGAAGTTGCGAGGGTATACACAAGACTGTAGTAAGACCAACAGCGATTTATGGTTGCCAAGTATGGACACTGAGGATGTTAGAGGTATAGGAGAGGAAGATCCTGAGAAAGATTTTTGGTGGAAAACAACTAGAGAGCAATTAATGGACGAGAAAAACAAACAACGAATTAAAGGAATTGTATGGTGAACTAATTATCGTGAACATAGTAAAAACACAGAAGATTAAATGATTAGGTCATGTGATGAGAATGCGAGTGACGGAAGAACTTCAAAGAATGTATGGAAATCGGATGTCGGTGGTGTAAGGAAAAGAGGAAGACCTAGAACTAGATATGGAGCAGAGAAGTGCAAGAATACCTACTTGGGCGAAATAAATAGTAAAAAAAAGCATATTACCGTTTTCAAATTATGTTTTCACGAAATGGCAGCTGTCTTAAAATGAAGCGGAGAAAATAATTTTTCTTTTTCTTCAATAACTTTCTTTTGCCCTACCTCTAGGGCTATATTTCGATAGGAGGCTCAACACCTCGGACTGGCTCTCTCCAAGATGTATTGACTCATTGGATTTAAGTACCTCTAAACTTACCATCGAAAACAAGCTGCTGCTTTACAAAGTTGTATTGAAACCAATTTGCTCATATGGAATCCAGTACAGCATCTACATCCAAATATAGAGATACTTGAGCGATTCCAAGCGAAAGTGCTGAGAATAATATAGTGAATGCACCTTGGTTTGTGTCCAACCCAGCCATCAGAAGAAACCTTCGAATTCCTACGGTTAAAGACGAAATTTGACATTTCAGTCAACAGTACAATGCGCGACCACAGACCACTAATTAATGGTCTGTGTGCGCGACTATACGTTCTTACCCCAATGACCTAGCATCGGCGTATCTACCGATGCGCAATGGTGTGCAAAGCGCCAAGCGGCCCAAGTGGCCCGTGTTACGTTATTTCAATCGTCTACTAACAACTATACTTATACTAACAAGTTTTCCCCGACATCATCAGTCCTATGTCCTATAGTCGTCACCCCTTCCACCTTTCCGCGCGTATAGCTCAATGGATGATGATTAATTACGAGTCTTAAGGTCCTTTCAGACGGCGATACTGCATGTGAGATACGGAATCGAATACAGCGAATACATGCGCTCAAATGGAGCCTTTCACGCGTGGCTGCTGCAGGCCCGTGCGCAAGGGGGGGGTTTTGGGGGTTCAAACCCCTCCCATAACCCGTTGAAATATAAGGAAATATAATATCATGGGCGCCGGAAGTCCTAAATTTAAGGGGGGCACGATGAAATTTTCCACGAATTGGTATACCTATACTCAATATCTTTAATAACATTTTAATTTCGAAATAGGTACAGACTCATTAGCTAATTTTAAGTTGAACATGTTCACTTATTTCTGATCAGAAAATAGCAATGAAATATTACTTCTTGTTTTTGAAATTAATAAAACATTCTTTATTTTTTTTAGCAAAGAATTTATGCCCACTAAGCGCACAAAGCCCACTCATAGTCAGACATAGTGGACTGCAACCAGGTCTTAAAGTACTTGATCTTTCAATAGTTGTTGTTTGGAGAAGAGCCAGAAAAATGTTGAATACTTTTTTTACGCTGGAAAAAATCACAGAGTGGTTATCTAACAGTTCAACAACTTCCAACTTCAATTTTCATTATCATAAGCTTTCTGGGACCACATTTGCTTCCACGTTTCCACGTCAACTTCAGAAGTTTCGATATCGTATATTTTTAAAATGTTAGAATTATATTTTTTTAATTATTCAAAATTTTCAATTAACAACTGTGGATACAGAAGTGAAAGTGCAAATGTGCCTCCTTTGTCTCCTGAGAAAATCGAATCTCGGTAGACTGAATAATCGAATCTAGATACGGAACAAAAATGGATATTCGAAAATAATCCTCAGCACACGTTTTACCATAGTTAGCCCTTTGGGTTTGTTTAGCTGCTAACTAACACAAATCTTAATTAAATTGTTCTGGGTTTGGTGAGATGTATATTTCGCATTTCCGGCACAATTTTTCAAATATTCACTAAACGCGCTAAATCTGGGTAGCACAGTAAATTATTGTTGAAATTATGAGAATAAGTTTTTTCTATTTGATTTAATTTTTTCTTTTTTAAAATTGTTCTGTTGTTCAGGATACGAGTACTTTTGGCCTCAATAATTTTTCGAAAATTCATAGCCTTCAGCGTGGCTTTATTAGGCTTTATTACGAAAGACCCAAAAACTCCTCTTCTTAAACTCGGACAAAAAATGACACAATTCTTGTAAAAAATCAAAATAAATTGCACTAATTTCATTTAGTTTAATTTGTATTCCCAATTTGAATCCAGAGGGGGGCAAATGCCCCTCCTTGCTGGCACCCATGAATAATATAATTATATGTAGTTATTAACGTACTTTATAAATACATAGGTACCTGATTATGTATTTAAAAATAGACATAGGTATATTGAATACCTACCCAAATTTCAATGTTTTAAAGAATATGTTAACCTAATTTTATTATTGAGAGTATCGCAACCTAGTTTATGTTTTATGAATGTTTGGGCCCGTTTGAAGCGTTCATTGAAATCATTCAATCAACGTTTGATTGAGGTCTTCCCTGTTCCCAACCCAACCCCTCCCATGGACAAATCCTGCGCACGGGCCTGGGCTGCTGGCCGGATACAGTATCCCGCTTCAACATTTCCGTATCTTGTACATTTAGCCGCTCGCGACGGTATCCGCCTCTCGGATACAGAATTAAAATGGAGCCTTTCAGACGGGGATACCTAAATAGCAGAATACATTGGCGTAGGATTATACTATTGGTGATTGAACAAGTGAAAAGCTCGTACCTTAGAGGGATCTTTTACCAAATCCAGCTAAAGTAAATTGTACGTCCACCGGGGCGGTTAATGAATGAATTGAAAGGCCTTATCTGGAAAGTATGCCGTCAATTTCAACCGCAGATGCCTTTATTGCGCATTTTATTCGTGTATCTTATCCCCCTCGAATTCCGTTGCGAAGTAACTGGTATTCGACCATGACAATAGCAGCCATAATAGCAATAAAAATTCAGATAAAATAACGCCATGTCGGATCATCATTCGTCTGGTCTAGACGGGCCTAATATGTATTTTGCACACGGGCCCGAAAGGCTCTTACTACGCCACTGTGACCTAGCAGTGAACCTTCTAAATCAATCCATAGTCAACAGAGTTGAAACAATACATACCCAATGATCTGCCTATCAGATTCTGATTTGCATGTTTTATGTTAGTTTTTAGTATGTAAGCGTGATGAGTATCCTAAAACCTTAGAATATAAAGCCTAAAACACATCGGATATACCTAATCAATTTGTTACAGAAGTCTGCCACTGGGCAACCTTCTACATGTTATGTTTATTGTTCTACCATTTGCTAAATGTTTGCAACTCAAATAGGATTTTAAAAAAATTTCCGTTTTTCACAATGAATAAATGGTTTTTCATTTTTAGAACGGTTATTAGTAAACGGGCGACTCTTATTAATATAGTCTACGTCAGGGGTCGGCAGACCGTGGTTCGCGAGCCACATGTGGCTCTTTGAGTCCAAAATTGTGGCTCCTTCGAACAAATTCGAAATGCTCCATATTTGAACAAGTATCTGTGGCTTGTTAAAGGAAAATGCTAAGTCGCTAAGAATCTCCATTAAACAGTTTATTTTTAGTTCATTTTCATTTACATGCGCTTTTGGTGCACAATGGTTCACATGTTTCCATGGAATCCGCTCCCGACGTGCGTCGAGATTGTGCGAAGTGCTCGGAGTACGGGGAGTTTCGAAGAGTAACGGCGCACGGCCGCACAACCACCACCATACATGTGTGGCTCTTTGAATCTGGTTCAATCTGTTTATTGGGATAATTGGCTCTTTACACTCCAAAGACTGCCGACCCCTGGTCTAGGTCGCTAATAAGGCATAATCCGCCACTGCCAGTTAATGATATCTTTGCAAATCTTCAATTGCTAACATTCAAGTTAAACTTAACATAAAAAAATTAATAAATCAATTTCGTGACATCTTCAAAATCGTTCAGTTTAGACATATTATTACCTTAAGTAATTAAAAAATCTGTGATTTCAGACCTCACATGTAGAAACTTACATTTGCCTTCAATTAGTCACAGTAACTTTCGTTTGGGAAAATCGATTCTAGATTGCATATAACAAAACAGTATTTTCCCTCCAACAAGCAATAATTATTACGAAACTATTGCTCATATTACTGAACATATTTACTCATATACTTTATTTTGTTTACAGGAACAATCTAAAGAAGAATAGATCAAGAAATATGGAAGATCTTGTCGATGACTTTTACATTGAACCTTGATTGTAATAAAGAAACTATACCAAAGATATTGATGTATTAACTTTTTTTTTGTTGTAATGTTTTGTAAATACTCCATTTTAAATTATTTGCAACTTGCATTCAAAGTATTTGCAAATGTGTGTAGATGTTCCTAATTTGTTTGTATTACCTACACTTACAACGCAATTTTACATTGTGTATGTAAATGGTGCTATTAGTTACATTTTAGTAATCAAATCACGTATTATGTACAACCGCCGTCTATATTAATCCAGATTATAGGGCAATCGAAGAATGAGTTTCCTTTCTTACAGCATAATCATGCCGTCTCCACTTACACGAATTTATGCGATAAGAAAAAAGGAAAGCCATTCCTAAGTTGCGCTCCAGCATATTTAACTTAAATTTTTCGATGTTAGTTAATTATAAAATACTCGCATAATGTGATAATGGTAAATGGTGATAATTTTGCTACTTAGCATAGCAATTTAGATTTTTTATAAATGCTACATACATAGAATTGAATCTCGCCAATAATTGTATACTAGAAGAATAAAAATACTGCTTTCGCATTTCGTTTAATCTTTAAACGCATTAATGCTGTTTTAAAAAGGAACATGCAAAAAATAATAAAAATATATCCGCAGGAGTTTCTTACAATTAAAATAAAACATACAAGATCTAGTCTTCGCTCTTATACGTAACGAGAGTTTCCATCTTATGAATGTTAGTAGAAAATGAACGTAATCTAACAAATTGAGCATTCTTAATATCGGCAGGGTGAGTATCGGCCCATTCGGAAGGTAAATCGATATCTTTTTTTGTGTAAAGCTGTATATCGAAACTGCAGAGACAATCTAATAAAGGTAAATATGCTACGGACGATGCGATTTGCTTCAATACATCCCTAATTTCGTTCTGAATTTGTTTCAACGGTTTATCGGATGTTTGATTAGGATTTGTAACGTCACCTTCGTATTGAACGATGAAATCCCACCTTTCCATAACCTCTCGAGATTTTACATTCGTAACTATTAACGCTATCTTATCAACGAGCCTTTTTACTAACCAATCTAGAAATAAATATTATGTATTATTTCCGCAGAGACAGTGTCAGTACCAACTAACCTTTCAACTGGCAAAAAGTAGACGATAGAAATTCTTTGATTTTATTATTTTGTGACATATAAATCGGTAGGCCATAATTTTCGACTGTTTTAAAATCTTCAGGTGGATAAAGGCCTCTTTGAAATAAAATTGAGTTAATTCCAAAATCTGTATGAAAAAGAATTAAAAAACTCTTCCACTCCACTTTATTTAGAATTTACCCAAATATTCGCAAACAATTTCAGCTGATCCTCTTACAGTTATTGCAGATTTACTTTTCTGGGCGGCCATTTTTGTACAAACAACTGAATTAATAAATATCTATTATCCTTACGAGTTATAGAATTTTCAATTCGTATTCAAAAAAAAATGTGTGATAAACATGTAACGAACATAATTTTTAAAATATTGATTACGATTTGTACCGTTAATGTTAAATTTCTGCAATGCTGAGCTAACACCTATTTTAGTTATTTTACCAGTAGATGGCCCCTCTGTCTTCAATGAAGGAATATACAGGGTGGTTCGTTAAAGCCGCCGAGGTATCTTATCTCAGTATCTCAGTTTCTAATTCTGCTGCTAGTGGTTATAATTGGTATGATCATAAAAGGAAGACAATTTTTTAAGATAATATCTCCACTCCATATATAAGTTGTCAAAAGAATACTACTATTACCACAGATTTCTAAGCCCATCCTACTAGTTTTACACTTCTAGCTTCTACTGTTGGACGTAAAGTAAGAGGAGTAGAGGAAGTGGAAAATCTAGCTATTAATGACAACCATAATTTAGGTTTGGCATGGAAACATGGGAATAATTGTCCAATAGTTCAAGTTTCGATGTGTTTTGTAGTAGTAGGTATATTATTCAACGAGCATGTAATAATGTTACCTACTACTCACAAAGATGAGGTTCATTGAAGATGATAATCATATAGTCCACTAACTGTCAATCAAGCATGTTACAGAGAGAACATTATTTACCTATTGTGAGAGGCAATGGTTTCACTGTTTCAGCAAGATGGTGCAACGAGCTGCACGCACCTAAAGTCACTAAGATATCTAAAGTACCGCAACGTTCGCCATTTTGGGGTTAAAATTTTGGCGGCAATTTCAAATATTGAAGACCTAGTCACTAGAAAATTTAATGACTTTATGAAGTGTTTGATAAAAACCAAACTAACATTAGATACTTATCAATATATTTCTTAAAAATTATTTGCCATTGTTATTAAAAGGTACAGTTTAATTGAAAGATAAAAAATTTGGAACATTGCCAAACGAACCTAAATACGTTTTTAAAATTGACAGTTTATTTTGCCGTGTTAATACTTCATTTAGAATCGTTATTTAAATCACAGAAAGGGATAACTAAAAAATACAGCAAGTAGTGTGTAAGAATAAGAAGACGAGCCTGTCTATGGGAAAACTACAAGTTTATGATGTTTTTCAAATTGCCGCGTTTCAAACCAAATGTCAAACGTCGAACTTAGTAGTAAATACCATTGAACTGTACGCTATACGCAACTGGAAAGGAAACGTCCATAAGCGGCACTGAAGCCACAGCAAAGTTAGGCAACCCTCAACGACTGGGCATTTCTCTCTCTTTCTTTCGCACGCAACGTCATATCTATAAACGATAACACGGGGAATAAAATGTAAGTAATAAATCAGGTAAAAATACGTTGATGGTTATCTCTTTCACCAGTCATACATCCATTGTGATCCAGGTCAATAAAACGTTTACAATAAAATAAATCAATGTTTTATTATGAGAATACTTACAATTTTTGTGACGCTATACTTGTACATCATGCATATTGAGAATACAAACGCGTTTACAGAACAAATTAATTTAGTTATTTCGTTTGTAGTAAAAAAGTTATATAAAATTTGGTGCTATTTTCTGCTAATTGTTATGAACTATTAAATTGTTAAATTGACTTATTCACCCTTAGATCATTGTAGTATATATGATCTAAGAGTTCACCAGACAAAAATTATGCAATTTCTACATTGCTTGTCTTTGAAAATACAGTAGAACCCCCACTATTCCGAAAATCCGCCTATTCTGAACATAACTAAAAACACGCGCACTTATATTTCTCTTCATTTCATTCCTGGACCTTTTATTGGGCACGGAGAAATTACACGTTACGTTATTTATTAAAAACAAATCGTATAAGTTGCGTTGACAACGATAGCAAATAATGTTAGATAAAATTTGTATTAACAAGACTTATTCACCCATGAAATTGTTTAATACTGCGTTTATCGGCTAAATTAGGACATCCGTATGCAACACAACAATTCACCATCGTGTTTTGATTTAATAAATTTCACAATCACTTTCAAATATTATTTTACACCTTTCAAACTATGGGAAATACGCGGTTAAAAGATATCTGCCCTACTAACGCAACAAGTTAGAAAGCGACAGAAATACCCAGTCGACATCTGTGCTTGTCAGGCAAGCATGGCTTCAACGCCTACAATGCATTAGAATAGGCCGTATCCCTTCCAGTTGCGTATAGCGTATAGTTCAATGGTAAATACTAATTTTCATCGTATGTCAAACACAGATTTGTCATATTTCCGCCATTTTGGGGTTAAAATTAGCTTTCTCTCTCTAACTCATTGGAACATAAGGTTGCGGTACTTTAGAATATTTAGTGACTTTACACGCACCCTATAAACTTACTCCAGCAGCAATTTGATGATTGAATAATTTCCCGGAGAACAGACTTTGAATATCCTTCTGATTCACCGGATCTGACGGTCCTGATGCGTACATTTTGGCTATTTCGCTCAGAAAATTCGCCTAATAATATTGCACAATCAATATGAAGCTTGGCTTGAGTCGTAATGGGTAAACGAACATTTGAAACATTTACATTTCAAGAATTAAAAGCAAAACAAAAAATTGAATTTCGGTAGTGTTTATTCTGGCGGTACTGTATTTTGTAGTAATTATGCCTTAGGGCTTAGATCATATACACTCCGTAGATAAAGCATTAGCCTTTTATTTTGTGTCAGCTTGAATGACAAAGAAAGCAAATATTGCTTTCATCAAGAGCATTCGGCACATGCGCATTAAAGCACGCTCGTAACAGTCGTAACTGCATCAATGCCAGGGCCGGATTAACGGAGAGGCTAGGGGGCCCCTTAAATAGAGGGCCCCCATTTTAAAAACATAATTTAGAAAAAAAAATAAATTAATGTGTTTGTTTATTTAAAATATTTATCTAATCATTTACTTGCACATTTATTTACTTTATACTTTATATTCATATGATTTTATTTCAATGTTTATCGGTAAAATAATTTCGATGAGTTTAAAAAGGGCCCCTCAGCTCTTTAATGCTGGCCTGGTCACTGCATGTCGGTTTTGGAAAGCGGGTTGAAAGTGCGCATGTGCGGATCTCTGTTCCGTATCTTGGTATAATATATTCTTTTGTGTGCGAAAATGTCGAGTTTTAAGGCGAATAAGCGTCATTTGCGAGAACTTTTGATTTACCTCTTCAATTTGAAGATGTCTGCAGCTGAGGCGCATCGATTGCTTGTAGAAGTATATGGTAAGGTGGCCTTAAGTGAAAGAAGTTGTCGTGAGTGGTTTCAAAAGTTTAAGAACGATGAATTTGACATTGAAGACAAAAAGCGTAGCAGTAGGCCGAAATTGTACGAAGACGCGGATTTGGAAGCATTATTGGGTCAAAATTCGTACCAAACGAAAAATTACATTAGGAGTGACTCCATAATCAATTTCACATCGTCTAAAAACATTGGAAATGATTCAAAAACAAGGAAATTGGGTTCCACACTGACACCAAGAAACGTTGACCGCCGATATTCCACATGTGAAATGCTACTTGCCAGGCATAAACCAAAGGGTTTTCTACTCCGTAATAGTCATTGGTGATGAAAAATGGATCCACTATGATAATTCAAAAAGGAAGAAATTATGGGGACCACCTGGCCATGCTTCAACATCTACAGCTAACCTATATTCATGGAAAAAAATTCTTGTTGTATATTTGGTGGGATCAGCCGATGGTGTCGTGTATTATGAGTTGCTCAAACCAAACGAAACCATCACTGGGGCTGTCTATACCGAACACAATTGATGAGATTGAGTCGAGCACTCAAGGAAAAGCGCGCCCCTACCAGTCCAGACACGACAAATTTATTCTCCTGCATGATAATGCTCGTCCGCATATTGTGGCGCCGGTCAAAACCTGAAATGGGATGTTCTATCCCAGACATTTCACATTGCTCCTTCTGATTTCCACTTTTGTTTCGATCGATGACGCTTGTCCTCTCCGAGCATCATATAAAGATACCAAAAATTGTGTCGATTCGTGGATAACCTCAAAAGGTGAAACATTCTTCCGACGTGACTCCAAAAAGATGAGAAAAGGTAGTGGTG
Source organism: Pyrocoelia pectoralis (assembly GCA_036250285.1). Classification (NCBI taxonomy): domain Eukaryota; kingdom Metazoa; phylum Arthropoda; class Insecta; order Coleoptera; family Lampyridae; genus Pyrocoelia; species Pyrocoelia pectoralis. The sequence continues at coordinate 2,794,557 of CM070076.1, forward strand.
GCAAGCGATGGGCAATACTTCGAATAAAGCATATAAGGTTTAGACACAAAAAAATAAAATCTGAGGGACGGCGCACTGCATACACTACTATACTTGCCATTAATAAAAATATCATCGTCATTTATTTCATAGAATACCAGACTATTAGGTTACATTTGTTAAGAAATGCATTGCGCCGTCCGCCCGTCCCTCAGATTTTATTTTTTTGTGTCTAAACCTTAACAGATATCATCAATTAACAAGTAACAAAAAAAATTACTATGGAATGTCTCTTTCTGAAACTATTTTTTTGAAAGTTATTGGCCTTAACATTAAAAAGTTTTTGACTGGTTTATGCCGTGTTACCCGTGTTTCGTACACTAATGGTTCACTGATAATAACTAACATCACCTTAAAAGATGACCTACATCTGTAAGGAGTACAATACCGAATATTATCCAAATCGATCCAAGCGTTTTGTCGTTATGGATAAAATAACTTTTTTTGTAAAGAACTTTGAAGCTGAATACTAGCTAAACGAAACGTAATTGTATATAGGTAAGTTTAGTTATATCGTCTTATTTTCGAACCAGGAATCTGTGGTTAAGCGATGTCCACGCATTTCAGGGACACCCTGTATATATAATTACATTATATCATTAAAATGCTTTTTGAAAAAAATTACTAGCATTAAAGTTGGTGCTTGTCGGGGGCCCCGAGTATTGCCGGGCCCCACCACGCGGCGGGCCCTGCGGGCCCGTTATCGTCGCCACTGGTGCAACTCTTTCAAAGTAATAATGGAGTTCAACATGTGTACAGTATACAAAGTACATGTTAACAATACCGATGACGCAAGTCAGCTGCGAAAGAGTGTTTTCAAAATTGAAGCTCACGAAAACTAGACTAAGGTCGTCGATTCAATTTCTTGGTTCCCAAAAAAATATGTACTACTAGGTACTACTAAAAAATAAATTTATAGTAAAAATATCCTAAGTTTTGTACTTATATTTTTTGAAGTCAGGTTAGTGTAAAAAGTGATTTCTGGGAGTTAGATTTTTAAAAAATTTCCGGGTATCCCTCAGACCCCCTTAAGTGGACAGAGGCGGATCCAGACTCGATTTTGATCAGTAAGGGCAATCAGTATTGTAACTAAGAAAAACATATAGTCCGGGAGCCGCCCACCTTTTTTGCAATCAATTAATATACTTTTATTTCATACTGACTAGTAATAATCTGTGTTTTACCAGACTCATACGAGTCTGGTAAATGAAACTTTACCGTACTAGAAATTTTGTACCCGAATACAAAGGTTGCCATAGCAACATAAAGTGACATGACTTTGGAGACGTCAAATTTTATATAAAGAAATAGAAAAACTCTTAAGAAATGAATCTATGGCCAGTATAAAATAAAATGTTTTACATTATTTGTACGTTAAATCAGATTACGTTACTCGTTTCGAAATTCTTGCCTCAGCTACGCTTCGGCAATAAACATCTCACTCGTTAACGTAAACCTTGATTTACCGTACTCATATGTAAATAACTATTTATACTTCGTGAGCGGCTTTATTGTAACGAGACGGTAAACTTTTTCCTCTGCGAAAATGTTCGCAAATGGGCCTTACGGGGGTGCGCAGGGGAAAAACATGTTTATTTGGAAATAACAAAAAATGGATGAATATCATGGGAAAACGGCCCAATTAATTTGTGGGACAAAGTGAGCATTTAATTATGCAAATATTTAATAAGCTACAGAAAAAAAATCAGCTTGATATTCATTATTTTTGTTAATGTACTAATACCCACATATCTTCGGATGGGGACACTCTTGATGGACTCATTTTTGTTGTAGGACAAATGTTATTTTGAATTACTTACAAAAAAACTTCAACGTTAGCTAAAAAATTAAGTGATATTAATCAATTTTTTGTAATTACCAGATCAACGTGTTTTACCCCTGCGCACTCCGTAGGACCCATTTGCGAACATTTTCGCAGAGGAAAAAGTTTGGCGTCTCGTTAAAATAAAGCCGCTCACGAAGTATAAAAAGTATATTAATTGATTGCAAAAAAGGTGGCCGGCTCCCGGACCAATAGGTTTAAGCAAGATGCCGATTGCGGGCGTAGCGAGCCCAAAGTAGTAATTTTTCAGGTAACGTGTTAAACAAGTACCTCAAAATAAACCTTAACTTCTTAATATTAAATAAATTAAACTTTTAAATAAAGTTTTATTGAAAAATAAAAATGCAGTGACTGCTACATTTTTAATAATAAGAAAAAAAACTCCGCTGCAGCAGCGGTCAGCGGACGAATCTAAATCGGAATTTGCGTGAACGTACTGAATAATATATTGCTAGCTTTTTAAAACTGTTTTAAGCAAATACATGATGTAATATTTATGTTGTATAAATGTATATATTTATGTTAATTACTTTGTAAATATTTTTAAAAATTTAAAAATGAAGTTACTATATTCTCAGTCGGGCAATTGCCCTCATTGCCCCTCGCTGGATCCGCCACTGTAAGTGGCGCCCCCATCACCCTACCTTGTCCCCCGCCCTTCAGAGGTACCCAACACGGGCCTGAAGGTTCCGTTCTTTCACCATAAATGCGCAATTTTTGAAAAAAAAGACTTATTTGTACACCAAATGACCCAATACAATTAAATAAAGTTTACATTTTATCTAAATTTACCTAACTTTTTATTGTTATGTTTCTGTAACTCGTTACTATTGGCAACAACCTTTTTTTTACTTCACACTAGAATACATTTAGACACTACAGACTACAGTTTCGTAGTAAACCCCACGACTTAGACCACCCTGTATACAATAGAATTTCATTATAAATTAATAAAGCCGCGTATTATCTTATTTCATTTTTTATAAAATCGATTTTATCGAGAAATACCTATTTACTTGATGTATCTACCTACTTACATAATAAGAAGCAAAAATTGTAATCTCTAAACTTAAACTAACATGGTGTAAGTAGGTATTCTAGAATGTTCGAAATGAGAGGGTACTTTAAAATTTAATACGTTATTGTTACTATTCATTGAGAAGTACAAAGTACTCATACAACTTTTAAGGTAACAAGGTCGTAAACCATAATTTGAAAACGTATTTATCTCCATCCAGAAGTTGAGAAATCGATACTCAAACCGACCTCGTGGGAAAGTTCTAGAACGAAAACGAAATGCAAGACAGAATTCCCGCAAAAAAATATCAATGTGGTTACTCATACAATTATCAAAAATATGACGTTATAGATCCATGCTTGCGATTATTATAACGTGTAAACCTAAAATTGCATAATTATACGAATTTTCAGCTGCAATTTTTCAATTGCATCTTTACTATTATTTTCTACCACACTTTTTGTTAACGAAAATCCACCTCTTTTCTTTTGTCTTTTGCCTACAATTTGTAACCCATTCTTTTCAATTTCAACCCATTTTTTAACAAAAACCGGTATTGTGTTTTTGTGTCGATCAATTTTTAATTGTTACGTTAACGTTACATATCGTTAGGTAGATTATGCCGATAAAAATGCTCCTTTCGGGCTTCGGCCCATAAAAAAGCATCGCGTGCACAAATATTTTGAATTTGGCGCGTTACCAACAGGAAACGGTACGCATTGATCTCCCTCTTATTTACGTCGCGACCGTCCACGGAACGCCGTAGAATCATTCGAACTTGTTCTAGAACGTTCTAGAAGGGTACGGCCTATATAAGCAATCCACGCTTTCCGAACGTTCAATTGTCAATAAGCTGTGCTGCGAGGAAGTTGTACTTGTAAAAGTGCGATTTACCGGTTAAATCTTTACATTCATTTAATTATTTCAAGTGTATTTAAATATTTAAACGTTCAAGGTATGTATTTTTTATTTTTTTATCTCCCTGTTTTTTAATTAAGTAATTTTCATTTATAATCTTGTCATTTTATTTCATGGGTAACCTGCCATTTTATATACACGCACCTACCCCATTGCTTATATTTTAATTTTTGCCGCAGATGCCCGAAGAACAAATGGCAGAAGTTGAAACCTTCGCCTTCCAGGCAGAAATCGCTCAGTTGATGAGTTTGATCATCAACACCTTTTACTCCAACAAAGAAATTTTCCTTCGTGAATTAATTTCAAATTCCTCAGACGCTTTGGATAAAATCAGATACGAATCTTTGACAAATCCATCAAAATTGGACAGCGGCAAGGATTTGTTCATCAAGATTGTTCCAAACAAAAGCGAAGGCACCCTCACCATCATTGATACTGGAATCGGTATGACTAAAGCTGATTTAGTCAACAATTTGGGTACAATTGCAAAATCTGGTACAAAAGCTTTTATGGAAGCTTTACAAGCCGGTGCCGACATTTCCATGATCGGTCAGTTTGGTGTAGGTTTCTACTCCGCGTACCTGGTCGCCGATAAAGTAACAGTAGTTTCAAAACACAATGATGACGAACAGTACATTTGGGAATCATCGGCCGGTGGTAGTTTCACAGTACGAGTCGATCACGGCGAACCACTCGGTCGTGGTACCAAAATGGTCCTTCACATTAAGGAAGATCAAACAGACTTCCTTGAGGAACACAAAGTTAAAGAAATTGTCAAGAAACATTCACAATTCATCGGTTATCCCATCAAGCTTTTGGTAGAAAAGGAACGTGAAAAGGAATTAAGTGACGATGAAGCGGAAGAAGAAAAGAAGGGAGAGGAGGAGGAAGATGATTCTAAACCAAAAATCGAAGACGTAGGTGAAGATGAGGAAGAAGACAAAGAAGGTAAAGATAAGAAAAAGAAGAAGAAAACCATTAAAGAAAAATACACCGAAGATGAAGAATTAAACAAGACTAAACCAATCTGGACTCGTAACGCGGATGACATCAGTCAAGAGGAGTACGGCGAATTTTACAAATCCCTCACAAACGACTGGGAGGATCACCTCGCCGTCAAGCATTTCAGTGTTGAAGGTCAACTGGAATTCCGCGCACTCCTCTTTGTACCACGCCGCGTACCTTTCGATCTTTTCGAAAACAAGAAGCGCAAGAACAACATCAAACTTTACGTTAGACGTGTCTTCATTATGGACAATTGCGAAGAATTAATACCCGAATACCTTAACTTCATCAAAGGTGTTGTCGATAGCGAAGACTTACCCTTGAATATTTCTCGTGAGATGCTCCAACAAAACAAAATTCTCAAAGTCATCCGTAAGAACTTGGTGAAGAAATGCTTAGAACTTTTCGATGAACTCGCCGAAGACAAGGACGGTTACAAGAAGTTCTACGAACAATTCTCGAAGAATCTCAAATTGGGTATCCACGAAGACTCTCAAAACAGAGCCAAACTCTCCGATTTATTACGTTACCACACATCCGCGAGTGGCGACGAAAGTTGCTCGCTTAAAGAATATGTAACGCGTATGAAACCAAACCAAAAACACATCTACTACATCACCGGCGAAAACAAGGATCAAGTAAGTTAACTCAAAATTCCCCCCCTTTTTTTCAAATTTAACCTTCCGATTTTTTACAGGTAGCCAACTCATCGTTCGTTGAACGTGTCAAGAAACGTGGATTCGAAGTCGTCTACATGACCGAACCCATTGACGAATACGTCGTTCAACAAATGAAAGAATACGATGGCAAGCAGCTCGTTTCCGTAACCAAAGAAGGTCTCGAACTCCCAGAAGAAGAAGATGAGAAAAAGAAACGCGAAGAAGACAAGACCAAATTCGAAGGTCTCTGCAAAGTGATGAAAAATATCTTAGACAATAAAGTAGAAAAGGTAGTCGTATCGAATAGGTTAGTAGAATCGCCATGTTGTATCGTAACCTCGCAATATGGATGGACCGCCAATATGGAACGTATCATGAAAGCGCAAGCTTTACGTGACACATCGACAATGGGCTACATGGCCGCCAAGAAACACTTAGAAATTAACCCTGACCATTCGATCATAGAAAACCTTCGTCAAAAAGCGGAAGCGGATAAAAATGATAAGGCAGTTAAAGACTTAGTTATCTTATTATTCGAAACCGCTCTTCTTAGCTCGGGATTCACACTCGACGAACCGCAAGTTCATGCTTCCCGTATTTACAGAATGATTAAGCTTGGTTTGGGTATCGACGAAGAGGAACCGATGATGACTGAAGAAGTTGAAGGTGGTGCTGCAGGTGACGTTGCGGCAGCTGATGCCGAAAACGAAGATGCATCGCGTATGGAAGAAGTTGATTAAATTGTTCCAGTATTTTAAGTTTTTCGAATTGTTTGTTAAAGGCATGTGTTGTAGTATGTCTTTAACGTTCATTCCTTTTTCTATCGCATTAATTTTTAGTTATTTATAATCTGTTATTAATGTACAGGCTGTGTTGAATGAACTAGTTTTGCAAATGTACTGATTCCAAGTAAAAATCTCTTTAAATTTAATCAATTGTCTTATGTTATTTAATCTACTGATCTGTCATGGCAGTGGGTGGTTGTTTTATGTTTAGGGGACCTTAACATTGACACATTAATAATGTGTACCCTTGAATAAAGTCAAGTCGAACCATTAGTTAATATAGTGTGTTCAAGATCCTAATATTGAAAACTCATTTACAATAGGTTCCCACACTGCGACCTTTTGGTGTCAATACCTGTATCTTTCACAAAGTCCAGGATTTTAGTAGGGCGAGGGAATGTATACGTTGGAACAATTATGACATGGAACACAATACATCGTTCTCACAACCAATTGGTTAAAGACTAGATTAAGCAATCACAAGAGCTACATTAAAACCAAGAAAAATCATTGTGCATTATTTCTACATTTAATTATAACCACTCTTGATTTTGAAAATACATTTATCTTAAATCGTTCTAACAAAAATTCAACTCTTAAATTTATGGAAATAGTGGAGATTAATAAACAATTAAACAATACTGTCAATTTTAAATCTGATGTAGAAAATGTACATGTTATTTATGCCAATTTACTTTCAATTGATATACAGTGTGACTCATTTAGAATGGAAACACACATGTAAAATCTGAAGTTATTTACCGATTTTAACCAATTTTTTTTTTAAATGTCAAATAATCAAAAATCTACTTTGGGACAAAATTTTAAATGTTTATTCCAATTTTCAGGGCATACTACGATAACTTTTTCGTACTCGGAATGGAGAATTATTATTAGCGATTTGTTTATAAAAAAAATATCTACGCCACTGGATTCAGAATGCTTCCAAATAGCTATCACCAAAATTTTACAAAAACATATTTATTAATAACAAAGTTATAACAACTCCCATTTAGAGTCCTGACTAACACCACGATGGATCCAATCAATTTCAAATATATTATTTTTTAAACGAGCGCCACATTCGGATTGACCACATTTTTTCGAATCTTTTGATATAAGGTGTTGCTACGTTATACAGAGTCCTTTAAAAGTTATGGACACGTTTGTGTTAAAATCGTAGATAAAGCAATGCCCTCTAACCTACTGTACATTACAGAAAAAAACAATTTCTTGCCTAATCAGGTTTCGTAATATGATGTAATATCCACTCATTCGATTAAATTTTAATTATTTTCTCCTTTGTGTACAGGGTGGATCAAAACTCAACCTTTTGTTTTCTTTATTTTTTAAATGGAAAACCCTGTATTTAATATCATAAATAGAATCTTTGATTATGTAGCTTTAAGTACAAAATAACTCTGTTTTTATGACCGTTGGGTACAGGGAATGCTTAACAAAAATTAAAGCTACATAATCAGATATTCCCATATTGGTCACACTCCCCCCCCCCCCCCCGCTCCACAACACAGTTTTACAGTTTTATTACAATTAGCATTGTTTTATTTTTGTGTTTCTCAGAATTATGACATTGCAATTAGGTATCTTAATTTATTTTTTTTTAAATCAGCCAGAAAGTAGTACTTTCCGGTTTATTTTTAGGTCCGAAAATCTCATTTTGTCAGACCGAGCCAGAAAGTTATTGTGATAGTCCGGTAAAAGGTTTTACCGGACTCATTTTTACTTTTCGGCCTAGAACGGTCAATTGTTCTGCCCGTTTCTGGCCGATTTTTAAAAAAATATTGTACGTAATACGTCCCAAAAGTGCTTTTACTGGACTCGTAGGCTTGCAGGACTCGCCTGCGGCTCACCCTGTAATTTGCCTACTTGTCCAGTAAAAGATCACTTTCGGGACTTGTTACGTAAACTACTATTATATTATGACTAATTCAAAAAAAGTAGCAAAATTCTACAACTTTCAACTTTATCACCAAATAATTTTAGAACACTTAGGAATAAGTAGTACAAAGTGAGTATCTATTGAAAGCTCGTAAAAATGCTGCTCAAATCTGTAATAAAATACATTTAAAGAAATGAGAAAAATAACGAGCAAAATGGACCATCCTGTATAAGTACAGAAAAGAATATGCAATCTGAGTATAGCAATACTATTGTAGACAGTAGATGTGGTGACCACACATGATCCTGCTACACAATCGCTTACATACTGAGCAACGATTGATTCTCATTGGCCGACCAATGAGAATCAATCGTTGCTCAGTATGTAAGCGATTGTGTAGCAGGATCATGTGTGGTCGCCACACTAGACATATTAGGAATACAAATTCCAAAATTTCCCTTCGATATCTTTAAAGATGACGGAACAGGAGCCTACTTAATTGACTCATTTTTTTCAATAACTTAGGAACCGTTAGTTGTAAATCCATAGTACCTTATATCATTTTGCTCAGCGCTTAACAGGGAATTCAAATTTCAAATATATAAAAATATTAGTGTTCCATTAAAAAACACACAAGTTTAGCATAGTGCTGGAAAATGGGCCATCCTGTATATATTTTTACATAATCGATTATAAAACCTTGAATCAGTGCTAACAATCATGAGTGCTAACATATGTTTGGAGAATCAAGTCTCAGCACAACACTCTTAATATGGGGGGATATTTCCCTGACATGTTAGAAAATGATGAATTTCTCCTTTAATCAGGTGCACATTTAGCTGATTCAAGTGCCTTATTAAATCGCACAAGAAATAGAGACCATTGTTCCAATTTCCATGACCAAATGATTAAAGTTTCTCGTAACGATTTAAATTCATACGGAAAATACTGATTGTCTTCCACAAGTGAGCACTAAATTCCTGTGGGGTTCCACAAAATTTCTCCAAACAAATGATTTGTGGCTGGATTGAGGGAGAGCGAAAACATGAATTGAACACCATTGGTACAAAATTGTACCATGATGTACCCTGGATTTCGGCAACTCATATCACACTTAGTAGACTAAATCTGTCGCTTTATAGTGATTATTGATACATTAAGAAGAACTACCAGTGTTGGTGGAGAATACAACAAACATCCATTATTAGCAGCTAGGAAGGTAATCCAACGGATTTCGACAACAGATTTACCAAACGAAATGGGCCAAACAAATATAGGTAAGTAAATAGGAAAATAGTATCTGTCGTTAAAAGTTCCTATATCAGTACCTACCAGAGCTTTAAGGCGTAATTTAATTGTGACTGTAAGAAGAATCCTTCGCACACATTCATGTCCAATTATTACAAGAATTTAATACCATCATTGAACAAAAAGGATTCAATGATATTGATATTGATTTTGAGAAGAAAAGCGTAATGAAGATTGAAAGATTTTCAATTAAAACCAATTATGTAAATAAAATTAACGATTATGTCTAGAGGCAAAAAAGTTTGCAGAACACATCCAGTACTGCTGAGGTGATTTCATGAACTGGGACAGACATTTCTTGAGCAACATCAGCTAATGAAATTGAAAATTTCATAATAAATCCTAAGAAACAGCAGTGCAGTGTCCACAACAGACCATCAGACTATTTATAACAAGACGAATTAATTTGTTAATTGTTATTAATTCACATTTTATGCCCATATAACATAGTGACAATTATCACTGTGTAATAAGTTTGTGAATATAATATATTTCATAAAATGTATGTATTGATCAATGATTTGCAATGATTCAGCAACCAACAAACTGTAAAATAAGAGAAGGAAACAATACACTTAACAAATACTAGGGACTGTGGAATAAAAATCACATAAAATGACTGGCTGTTTTGGTTTTTTATTGAAATTAGTTGACATACCGTCCAGACCTTTTCTAAATTACGCATCATGACTTTATTACTGACAAATACTTACCATGCACATATTTATGGGTGGTTATGATGTTTTAATAATCACAAATATCAGTGTAATCAGAACAATGTGCAACAAAAATTAAGCTGAGCTTAAACTAATCTCACTGCACAAAACAATGCTTTAAAGTCCCATATCACATTTAACAATCTTAAAAACACTCACTTTGTCTTTGTGTAATACACTTACAACTTTTCATACATCAGTCTACTTTCTCTTTCACTATAGATGAATACCAACGCTTCAGAGACATGATTGACAACACAACCGGAATCATTATTGGCAAAAATAGTGGAATATAAACCGCATACCTATAAAAAAAAAGTGTAAACAAAGGCATTACATATTTAAACCTAGTCTTACTTCTGGTCGTCTGGGAAATAAAGTAGAGCTAAAAGTGAGGTATCACTGAATGCGGCTTCGGAATTTACAAATGCAATTTTTGCTGCATCTAAACCTAGCTTTAAATTGTCCGCACGTAAAAATTCTTCAGCTTCATTTGCTTTTAATACTGCCAACTTAATCTTATCGGCAACATCATCACTTATTACAATGCTGTTAATCTCCAAGAGAAGTTGTGCTAAACTCTTTAATGTTCGCCTTGTCGAATCGATCATTTCCATTGCTCTTACAAACGCAAATTCCTCTATGTCAGATTTAGTGTTACCGTTTAGTTTTAGTAAGTGTTGTAGATGTTTCGTAAACGTGGAGATAATCCACGACAGTTGTGGTTCGAGAATTCCAGACTCGCACGATTCTAAACTGGGATTTAATATGGAAATGCCACCCCAACGTGGACTTAGGAAGGAATTTGTTGAGAGTTTCGTACTATTTTCATCTAATATGTACAGTGGAGTTTTACACGGAGCTATGTACAGTACAAGGTTTATGGAAGGTTTCTGTGAAATATGTGACCACAGCTTCTTTTCCAGCGGAGTTATTACATGTGGCAACTGTTCTTGGGCGAGTGTATAATACTCATCAACCTTTTTTGGAGTTACTCCCAACTCGGTCAAATATAACCATTGTGTTTTAACTGTGAAATCGATGACATCGCCTAACAAATTTAGGAATGGTTGTAGATTTATGTCTATAAGTTCGCCATCTAAGTCCACGTTTAAAGACTGAGGAGTTGGATTGACAATCGTAATTAATATATCATATTCAATACTTAGAGGTAAACCATATGCTCGATCTGTTCTATTCTTTAACTCAAATTCGTATATTTCACTTAAAGGTAATTGTGCTCGATATACTCGCGTTGTCATCCACCATACCGGTAGACCAACTACTACTAGGATTACTATAAATGATATGACACTGTATAAACGATAGATAGCTTCCGGATCTACAAGTAGGTAAGTAAGAAAGTGAAGAACTGAAGAAATCGATTTTACCTTTTTCGGTTATATCAAATAGAGACTCTTCCTCCTTTTCTTTTTTTGTCATTCTTAATAATCACAAGGAAAAAAATTTAAACTTGATTTTTATATTTCTTATTATTATTATTATGGGGTTATGTCACAAAAATAGTCAGTTTTACCACAGATTACAGTGTGTAATCTGTGGTTTTACAGTGTTGTCACATGATACAAATAAACAAGATATGATATTGCGCATGTGGGCGGAGTCATGATTACGTCACGCGGTGGTGGATTTCAAATAATCGCGTTAGCTTATGTGACGTTACCGCCGTTCTTTTTCTTGTAAATTTTTGTTGTGCGTCAAGTGATTTACATAAACCTTTTTGATTTAAAATGCGGTGTGCAGTTTCCGGGTGTAACAGTGATAATGGCTCAAAACATTTTACAAATATAGTCCACAATTCTCGCGTGTTTCCTGTTTAAAATCCTGTAACTTAAAAAAATCCCTATACGTATAAGTACGTAATATAAGCATATTTAAGAATCAAATGTGCTATTTACCCTTAATCGTCGTAAATAGTAGTCAATAAATCCATAAATTAACTTTTTATATTAAAATTGCATAAGGAAACTTTACTTTCTTATTAGTACAAGCCTCAAATCTATTTATTCAGCTCCGCGTGACGTCATGCGCAAGCCGGACGAATTTGGGACGGCTATCGTTCATATCTTGTGTATTTGTATCATGGTGTTGTCAGTTCGTGATTTGCCACAGTATGCTTGTGACCGATTACGTCATAAGTATAGTTCAGTGCTGTGCCGACTGTCTTAAGTGATTATGAAAAACACCTTCTCCATTAAGCTCTAATGATCCCTAAAAACATTACCTTACAGGACGATTTCCCTACTGAAATGCCTGTAATAAATTATCGCCCAGCGACTGCGTGATTACACAAAATGAAATAACCTACTCTCACCTTCCCAATATGGTGTCAGACCCCAACCATACATACACTCTGAAGAAAACAATACACTATTTTTAAACATTTGACAGAGTCTGGTATGGTACATTAGATCAAGGGTCACCAGAATTCTCAACCCTATCACAAAATTGCTCCTCTTCTAGCTCCAGAGATCGAAAAGAGCCAATCCAGACCCTTCACACCACTATCAGGAGTTTTTCAAAGTTCACCCCTTGCACTATACCGGGTGAGTCATTTAACCTGGAATTTGAAATATCTCGAAAAATATGCATTGTATAGAAAAATGTTCCGAATCAAAACTTGAATATTTTCGAGGGGGAAATTCGTTAGTACTAAATTACATCCTCACCCCCACCCCCCTATAGGCGGGGCGGGGAGCAAATTTGAAATCTTAAATAGGAACCCCTATTTTTTATCGCAGATTCGGATTTTACGTTAAAAGTTACGTACGATTTGTCCGAAACATTTTTTTCGATTCGCGACAGGGGGAGTTGTAATCGCAAGAACTGTAGAGTCCCTGGGACTCTAAAGAAATGGAGCAGAAGTCAAAAACATATAAACACGTACTTAGTAAGATTCCACAGACAAACGCTTGTGTCCAGGTTGTTCAAGTTGAAGGTCATCATTTCGAGCATTGACTTCATTAGTGAGGGGCAAGGGGATTCACGTTAATGAATAATGAAGCACTCCAAATGCAACATAAAACTATTACGTCCTCGTCGTTATTCCTGGGTTACGTTAAAAACAGTTTATTCACCCCCCCCACCCACCCCGCACACACACCTGCAGGAGGGCAACCCTAACATCATTGAATAACCTGTCGAATTTTACTAAATACATGTTTATCTGTTTTTTGACTTCTGCTCCATTTCTTGCGATTACAGCGCCCCCTGTCGCGAATCGAAAAAAATGTTTCGGACAAATCGTACGTAACTTTCGACGTAAAATCCGAATCTGCAATAAAAAATAAGGGTTCCTATTTAAGATTTCAAATGTGTCCCCCGCCTCGCCTACAGGGGGTGGGGGTGAGGGTGTAATTTAGTACTAACGAATTTCCCCCTCGAAGACATTCAAGTTTTGATTCGGTACATTTTTCTATAAAATGCGTATTTTTCGAGATATTTCAAATTCCAGGTTAAATGACTCACCCGGTATATTACACATCATCTAGAGTCTAGACATATGACTCACCAGAGTCAGTAGAATAACAGAGTACCGCAAGCCTTTGACGCGACAAATGCCGCTCTGGCGGCCATGTTTAGTCCATATACATAAGATAGACGTGTAGAGAGCATTGAACTGTATGCTATAAGCAACTGGAAGGGATACGGGCGATTGCAATCTTAGATCATAGTACATATGATCTAAGATTGCAATGCATTATAGGCGTTGAAGCTGACAAATACAATGCGAAGTAGGTGTTTCTGTCGCCTTCTAGCTTACCGAGGTAGTTAAGCAGATGAGAGAGATAACTGCCGCATCGCTCCCTGTCATCGTTTGTATAACGTTGCGTGCGAAAGAAAAAGATAAAGATCCCTATATTTTGGGCTTCAGTGTTACTTATGCGCCTTTCCTTTCCAGTTGCTTTAGCATACAGTTCAATGGTAGAGAGTGAGGCGCGGAAAGGATTAAACATGGCGGAGGTTGCGGTACTCTGTTAATATACTGACTCTGTGACTCACCACCATATACGACGTATATGCTCACCACTGACAAGTGCCATCTTTGTGGATGACACCACATTGTGGTCATTACAGCGACACAGTCTCCCATTATAGTACCGACACCACTGACCTGTATCATAAAGGACTGAGCATTCTTCAATACAACATTGAAGCAAACAAGCCCCACCTAAATATTAGTTACTTCAGGTGCCAACTAGTGCGTTAGTTATATAATGATGGTAGCTCGGTGTTTATAATGTGTTGGTAGTACTGGTATCAGCTGTTACAGTTTAGCTTGTTCTAATCTATATGCTTAATATCTGGTGAAAAGTAGTATAATTACAGGCTCATAATTATTTAAAAACGTAAATTATTAAAAATTGTATTTTATTGCAATGCATAAACGTAGTTTATACTACGTATGAAACAAGGTTATGTTTATGTAAATAAAAACATTAGTTACAGTGTTACCAATAATCACCAACACAACAAACCTAAATTACTAATTGGCACCTTAAAACACCGGTTTTCAATTTGCTTCAAAAATAGTGGAGGGGATCATTAGAATGCTCAGTCCTTTATGATACAGGTCAGTGACCGACACGCTGGAGCAAACCTGACATCAACATTGGTCATTGACATACGAAAAATCCCTAAGGCAATTGACGCTAATTTCAAATGTTATGCTTTATTATTTGAGGTTAATTTTTCATAACTAATGTGATTAATTGAACCATTCATTGAATATTATTCAATAATTAAACTGTGAATTAAACCTAAAAAATTAATGAAAAATGTTGAACGGCCGTTTTCAGACTAATCGGACCCTCTCATTACCTTTCGTTAAAACCTCAATAGTTCAGCGTCATAAATTGCAAATTATACAATTTGAATGCGAGCAATTCACATTACTTTAAAGGATGCATTTAATTTAATTACCTAAATTACGGTAAAGTAATTAAGTATATTCTTGGTAATGAGGGGAAAGTGAGGTTAACCATGTTTTTGTTCTAAGGTTCGCAGGATTCTAAATAAACTTTGCCCTTTTTTGCCACTGCTGGTGCAACCTCTTGTAAAGCAACCTGGCACTTATAATAATTTACAATTTACATGTTATTTACGGAAATTTTCAGATGGAAAGATTGCAATTTGCAATGTAATCAGGGCCGGCCTAAGGCGAAAATTGCAAGTGTGCAAGACTCACATTTTATGCCCCTACCAGCCCTCCCCGATTTTTTTTTGAAATTCATCATCATCAAGTAGTGATCAGCCCGAAGACTGGTTGGAGTTAGACACGTGTCTCCATTCTTTCCTATCCTGCGCTAACCTACGCATTTCCCTAAAAGTGGCACATCCCACATCCCATTTTGAAATTCAAGGTCTAAAAACACAGTGTTTGTGCGTAAACTACTAAACACAATAAACGTAGAAAACACAGCAAAACAAAGAGATTCAAACCAAATCAGAAAAACGCAAACGCAGACGTGAATCGTGAATGACGTGATTAATGTGGATCACTCAACTTACCTACTAGTCAGTACTGCACCTGTCACAATCGCATATCGATCGCTACTGGCTAGAAAAACAAAGACTTGGGAGGGGAGGCAGGAAGATTAGTCACAATCCTTCCCGGTTCCCGCGTCCCGCCACACGGGCAGACGACTGCTCTACTGACCCTGGACGTGCGCCAAGGACATCAGACTACTGTAATTCTGAACTCGTTGGGGAAGATCTTCGGTTTTACCTTGAAATTCAACTGTAATATACTTTTGAGACAAAGTTCCTTCTAGTTTAAATATTTCTGCCCAACATTTAAATCAATTTCTAAAAGTTTGCCAAATGTTTTTTTTTTACCAAAATTGGACAATTGTATGCCCCTCCAAAAGGCTCGAGTGTGCGGCTGCATACGTCGCACACCCCTCAGGCCGGCCCTGAATGTAATTGTAAACAAATAGAGAAAACAGCAAAGCGAAAAACACAAGTGGCGCTTGTGCTGTTGCGCTTTCTATTCACGCACTTCATCCGCTTAGGGAATTT
Organism: Pyrocoelia pectoralis; assembly: GCA_036250285.1. Taxonomy (NCBI): domain Eukaryota; kingdom Metazoa; phylum Arthropoda; class Insecta; order Coleoptera; family Lampyridae; genus Pyrocoelia; species Pyrocoelia pectoralis. The sequence goes on from CM070076.1 coordinate 2,810,790, forward strand.
TTTAGTGTTACCATTGTTACCAACCAATTTTGCTCCAGTCGGCAAGATCAAACGTTGTCGGTACTATGTGTTTGTAGGGGCTATATCTCCCATATTATACTTGTTGCACTCAGAGAATTATTAAACTGTACTTATCATTGGAAAATCCAGCTGAACCCACGAAAGTATACCTACAAACAATTCTCCATTGTATTTAGTCTTGCACTGGCAATCACGGGTGTTTCTCTATATTTCCTTTATATTCACAGCATATGGGCGATTTGGAGACATTGATACAGCATTGGCTGATGCCACTCTCTGATACTACTTTAACTGAAAACAGCCTAACAGGGACCAGAACAGTTTAAGGTAAGAGTGATCTAAAAAAAGTAAATCTACATCATGGCAGAGAGACAACTGGAGTGCTCTGCGAGGTAACAGAGTTAAATTGTGCTATAGGCTGAATTTAAGAATCACGGTCCTATAAAGGCAAAGTTAGAGGTTTTGTAGAGGTAGATGAGACATGTATACTTGCGAAGAAAGGTGTCAACGCACTGGCAGATCTATGTACTAGGAATGTATAGAAGCTGGTAGTACTGAAACACCAAGTGAGGAGGAGTTAAAGAATATAGTAATGGAATCAGATACTTTCCTCCAGGGAGGTAGGGACTACTGCAAGGGTAAATAGACTAAATCTGGTTGTCGGATGTGATGCTAATGCACACCATATGACCTGCAGAATATAATAAGAGGTGAATTTCTTCACAAATACACTCCCAATATAGTAAAGAACTATTGAAATAAGCCCATATTGATTACATGCAATGATATAGCACTTGCTAGGACAGTCTCTAATGAAGAGTTGTTTAAACCAGAAATACATCCATTTTCATATAACTACACTAAAGCAGTATAAGATAGCGTATTCTGATCCTAAAAGAACCAACTGGGATTCTTTCATAACAGGCCTAGTTCAGAACCTTCAGGAGATATGAGATGATATTAAGACGAATATTCCCTTAAAATTACTGTAGATCAATTGAAAGAGGACCATTGAAAAATTCTATAATAATTGTTCTCAAACAGTAATAGACGGAGAGCTGGCTACATGGGGTGTGACATGCCTCGGTGCATGAATTATTTTACCTGTAAAAGGTTCGATTGCTGTCAATAAAGTGGAAGGGCGACACAATTTGCTCTATACAGTGTAAATTAAAATTGTCAGAAGTGTTCTTCAATATGTCAATTTTCTGATATTTTTCGCAACTTTGGCACTTCTGACCCGCTTTTAGCTTCCACTTACCCTTCTGACATTTTTTTGACTGATTTTTCTCATGATCCTCGATATCTATGTAAATTTTGAGCCGTGCACCTCGACAGTTTTTTTAAATGGAAAATTTACACGTTTGATTGTCCGCCCACGCACTTAGCTTCCAGCGCGCCTTCTGACGGTCGCACTTCCGCTTTATTGACAGCAATCGAACCTTTTCCAGGTAAAATATTTCATGCACGGAGGCATGTCGCACCCCATGTAGCCAGCTCTTAGACTATAAAGGGCCATTACAACTTTAAAAGTTGCATTTGGTGACTACCTACACCAAAACAGGTAATTAACCTACAGAATTGCTTTGAGTTCACTTTCCCAAAATAATTAGGATAGCTCAATAAGGGCAGCCGCTATATAATCTCATATAACCAGATCAAATATATGTGAGCGCCAATTATTAAATGGACAGGTGACAACACTTTTGTAATAAGATCCAACTATACCATTTCAGTTATTCAAAACTTTGTAGCAGTGATCATCGATGGAAAGATATGGAGCAACACTGGTAGCTTCATGTTTGAATATAAAAAAAATTATGAAAGGAGTTATTAGTTCCAAACAATTGCCAAAATCTTGAAAATGTTACATTTTACATAGCCACCATGGTTCATTAAATTTGTAGTTGTTTCTTTTTACCCAATTGAAAGAATTACAATTCTACTGTTACTCCAAATGTAAAACATAATCAAAATACCTAATAGTCCTTACCTCTTTTACAAATTTCTTCAATAAGGAAAAAACTATTCCTCCATCGTACATAAATCTAATATATTTACAAATTTAAAAATGATGATTTTAACAAGATATGGAACATAAAAACGTTCTTCATTTTTAACACTTTGGAATGCTTAATACTAAGTGAAGGTATATAATAGTGATGTTAAAGTAATACTGGGATAGATTAAGTGAGAAAATTGACACACATAATGTGGTATAATGAATAACATTATGTAGGCCTATTTTTTAATTTCTTCAAAACGTAAAATATTTCTCAAACAAAAATGGACTATAATTGACACTCAGAATTAAAAAATAAACACTATGTATAACATTAATCCTATTTAAAAAAAAATGATCTATTTATATAATTACCTTGTGTACAACAAGACGGATTTTTAACTTAAAAGTCTATAAATCAATTGCGACACCTAATCAATTTTCACCGCCCCATATATTTTTCGTATGAAAGCATATGCAGCAAAAAATCCTATCGTTCCAGTTAATAACCAAAATGTTATAACCATAAGTGCGGTATATCCGATGTATAGTAATGTTGGTATAAATTCTGTTATTTCTAATTTAGTTACAAAATAAAACATTGAATATGCTAAAATATATAAGGCCGAACCACCTGATGTAATAAAACTTCGCCACCACCAATGGTAATCCTGAAATATACTTTACCAGACAAGTATATGTTAACTATCTTACTTACCTCTCCGCATAGTTGAAAATAGACCATGACAATGGCTATTTGTGAACAGGATATCACCAAAATGATAAATACCAAGAAAAGGAAACCGAAAAGATAATAAAACTGATTCTCCCAAATTGCGGTGAATATAAAGAATAATTCGATGAACACTGCTCCAAATGGCAAAATTCCCGCCATTAAAGTACTAAGGAAAAAATGTCATTATATCGTACTTAGTTCACCAACAAACTTACCATAACAATGGATTCATATACCAGTGTTGATCTGGAACTTGGCGCGGAATTTGATTCGTTCGCACGGGGTGCTGGAAAGGTTGCTTTCGATATCCAAAGTAATAGCCCAAATGTACAAGTGGAACTGATATACCGAACCATAACAACAGCAATGAAATCATTGTAGAAAATGGAACTGCACCACTACTCGATTTCCCCCAAATAAAGAAATTTAGAAAGAAGCATGTCATAGCTATTATTGCCGGATATAAGACTGCAGTTAGGAAAGCGGCCCTCTTCCATTCACGTCCCTTCATAGTTTTATATAAACGTGCCGAGAAATATCCGGCGATGAGACCCATGAAGACGTACAAAAATATCGCAGCCGTCATTAGTGCACCTCTTGATGCAGGCGACAACATTCCCAACATTGCGAAAACTACAAATTAATTTGGTTACACAAAAGCAATGTATCGTTACTAGTTACATATGGTGATGAGTGCCATTAAAAAGATTTGTATTCCTGATCCAATAACAGCTGCAAATAGGCGAGTGTTTCGAGGCGGTCTAAAAACATCACCGTGGACCAATTTCCAACCGGTTTCTTCAATTGCTTCATCCATACCCTCATCTGCATTATATCTCGCTATGTCTCTACGTAAACTTCTCACCAATATCATTGTTAAGATACCTACAAATTTAGTAATTTAAATAAAGTCAAATTTTATTTTCTGATGCATGGGTTTAAAATTTTGCAATTTAGTTCGTAAAGTGCTACAAAACATTTATGTTTGGTAAGGCTTTCGTTATTCCTTAAACTTAAAAAAACTAGTTTATAACATAGATAACGTTGTACAGAAAATGTGTACTGGTCACTGTATGTGCAATGAAACCTTGGGCCAATCCTGACAACAGATCCTCATAGGAGTACTGAGGGGAAAGTGTCTTGGGTTCTATCTTGTATCTGATTTACACAGTAGATATGGCTATAACATGAAGAGAGTAACACCAACCTTAAGAACTCCTCACAAACCTTACAACATTCATTAAAGTAGAGGAATGCTTCAGCTAATACAACAAATTAGTATGTACGAGTATATTTTAATAATAAAAAGGAAAATTGTCCTACTGTTAGATAGATAGATAGATAGATCAAATACCTGGGCACAATTGGAGAAAACATATCAAAAGGAAGCAACTGAGGTAACTCAATAAATTTCACTGGATGATTGTAAGGAATTTGCAATTATGATTCAAAATAGTCGATTAGTATACAAGTCTGTATCAAAAGGAATATGGACATACAGAATTCATTTGTGGAGTATCTACAACAATTTAAGTCTTGACATCCTGCAAAGATCCCAAAAAAAAAGTGCTTCAAGTAGAGAATAGCATCCCCCTGATATATTACTAACAAAATGGTACATACAGCCTTACACTGCCAAGGACGTATAGTAATATAATATTAATCTTTAGGTTTTCGCAGCTGCTGTATGTAACTGCTGGTTTCTCGAGTATTGATCCGCGTAGCTCTTCTAGTCTTCAAAAGACTGGTTGTTACAAAACGACGTTTCGACAAAGTCTCATTTGCCATCCTCAGGTTGGTAACTGTCTGCTCGTGTTTCTTGCTTCATAAAATTATATGGCTAGTAGAAGAAGAAACATATCATGAGATTCTCTTGTCTGTTTCTACCAACAGGACCGATTTACAGATATAGATAGGTGACTTATTTTTAATACTTTTGGAACGAAAACAAGTTTAGTGTACAACAAGTAGAAACTTGATGTCGGTGCTTGTATTCCTATACAAAAACTTAATGACATAAAAAAAGTCATTTGCAAAAAACATTTTTAAATACACTTGGTACATATGAATAAAGTTGGGGCAAAGCAAAAAGCGTTGCACGTCACGAGTATTATATACATGTCAACAGTGTTGTCATATGGATTAAAACGAAATAGAATAAAATACGAAATGGAAGACAATAAATGACAGATGTCCTTGTATTTTTATTTATGATGCTGCCAACTTGTAGAATTATTTTACCCTAGAATATTACCTTTAATGACAGTCCGAAAAATTAGTATTACATTGGTACTGTTTTTACATCATATGTCACGTGCAACGCTTTTAGGATTGCCGTGACTGTAGATGATTCATGACTGGATAAAAAGGATGATGTAAACATAAATGGTTGTTTGAACAATTCTAATGAGAAATGAGAGCAACAGAAGGAACAAAGAAAAAAAAGAACTGTAGGTAAGGAAAGGAAAAATAAATTAAGTGTTAAGCGTTTTCCATCACCTGAAGAAATCGTTGAAGCTTTTAAAGTACTTGTTTTGCAGATATCTTGCTCAGAGTGGCAACAATGTTTTGAAGATTGGTTTTACCGAATGCAAAAGTGTATAGATCTTAAGGGAGAATATTATGAAAAAATGTTTACGTAACATTATGTCTGGATTTTTTCCAATTTCCCCGAACTTTAGCAGTGACCCTTGTCAATGTGGGATGGGACACAAGCCGACCTAACAGCTTCTAGTTTTGTTTTTTGTATGGTACAATATTTAAACGACCATTGCCCACTCAAAGAACTGTCTGAAATACCTACATAAATGGCTGCACCTATCAAAATAGCAATGTCACCATGTCAAGTGCCTTATTGCATTTTGCCGCCCAAAATAAAATAGAACAAAAGTATTTAATAAAGGGTCACACAAACAAGCTAGAAAAACACCAATTCCGTTTTCGAAATACATAATATAATCTTCCCATATCTTTCTAAACATGACAACCATAAGCATACAAAAAAAACGATAGGAAAGGTGAACATCCTTTTAAGTTTAATAGAGATAATATTCATGTAATATTAGGTATTTTTTCTTTTAATAAAACTTTTTAGCCTTTTTACTTTTTCCCATAAAAATTCCCAGTCCCTGGTCTTCACAACTGTTAACGATTTCAAGGAATCATTTTTGTGAGTTTTAATGATGCAGGATTGCATTTTGTGACTTATATGATATTAGAATGAAAAGCATTAGTCTCAGGCAAGGACCTTGAGGTACACCCGATTCTGAGCAAAGTGTATGACTTATGTTAATATAACTCATACTGCAAGAGCACATATGAAGAAATTTGTATGGTAGTGCGCTTTTGGCTTTTGGCTTAGTCTTAATAATTAGTGCTAAGTCAAAAATTAGTTACTTTCACAGTAACTGTATAAAGTGTTATCAATATGAATGTAAATATTCCTGTTCAGGGCTGACCTAAATCATAAATTTAACAGTATTTGTACATACCTGATAAAAAGAAGATGACGACAAGTGAATTAATAATAGAAAACCAATGAATCTGTACATCATTCATTGCTAAGTAAGTATCCCACCGAGAGGCCCAACTTATTTGGGAATGTTCCCATTTTACCTCATACGTAAACAGTAACGATGTACCCAATTTGGGATCGACGGGTTGTGGACGGGGTTTGTTAGGAAAACTGCATAGTTTATTGTTAAACTTGAGCTCCTCTAAATGTATTGATTTAGCTTCCACATGAAAACCCACAACTCGATAGATATCCCTGCAAGGTGTAACATTAGTAAAACCGCAACTACGGTCATTAATACGTACGGTGATGGATTGTGATAAAGTAACATTAATTTCAAATGATTATTTATGTAAGTTTTGCCATTAATTTCACTACCTAATCTGTATCCGTGTTCAAATTGTTTTTCGTTTGTCTCAGGATTAATAACACTTGTTGCTGCTGGCAAATTATCAACAAGCCTAAAAATACACATGACAAAACGCAAACGCAACAGATATCAACATACAGATGGACGAAGTATTCGTGTTGTATACGATCAGCAACAGTTTGAGATTCTTGAGGACTCCAATGCATCGGTCTTTGCGGTTCATGACATAACAATGAACACTGAACATTTTCTGCCATTTTGACATCGTAAGGAGTGTTAACGATTCGATCACCACGTAAAACCTCGCCCAGATTTTCAGATTTGTAATGTATAGAACCATTTTTAGGTACACAGAAAGGTAATGAGTAATATTCGTAAGGTAACTGTGTATGTATACTAGTCATCTTTACCGCTTTTACATCTATGTAGTCCCCCTTCTTGAATTCTACCGGTGCCATACCTGGCACATAAAATTGTGAAGAGTAAACAATGCATGTTGCGAAAATGCATATTGTAAATAAATTAATTCTCTAAAAAAATGGAATTGAGGTTATGGGGTTAAGAGGTGAATATTTTTAGACTTACTAGGAAATACATTATCACATAAAGTTGTTCGTATATAAATAAAATTTGCAACTATTTGCCCGAGCAAGTAGAAATTTACTGTTTGTCAGTCCATTATTTAACAAATTTTGACAAGTTTGTTTAAAGTTGACAACATGGATAATTTAAATAATACAATGAAACAGTGTTGCCGATTTGAGAATTTTGTCTACAAATGGAAATGTCATGTGGTGTATTTATTTTCAAACATTGATTATATACAAGGTATTTACGTAAAATAGTCGAAGAGATTTTATTTTAGGGCGTACGTTTTGAGTAATCTATACATATAAATAAAACTGTAACTGAACTGTACATTGAATGTTTTTTAAAAATAATTATTGTTGGCTACTACATAAGCGGTACTCGGTACAAGCGGTACAAGTTACCAAACAAAAGTGATATTTTTGGAATTTGTTGAATGTTTGTCTGTCCGTCTTATTAGGTGTTTTCTTTTTGCATCGCCACATGGTTAGGTAAAGTCACAATCATCACGTGATTGAAGTGCCTTGCGTCATGTAGACATTTCTGCCTCAGGATAATATAAAACTTAAATAAAGCTTTTAAAACGAATAGGGTTATTGAGAACTGAGTCAAATTATTTTTATAAAACGAATGTGTTGTGTTATTGACAGAGCTGACTTAAGTCGACTACAACGTGCAAAAAGAAAACACCTATTGTATCATTCAGCATCATGTAAAAACTACAGTACCGATTTTGATGGGGCTTCCACTATTGTATTCTTCGAGATCGTGGGAGGACATTGGTTATAGGGGGGGGGGGGGGGGGGGCACTCCCACAAATTCCTTTGCATTATTCAATAAAGTAGCACATAGGAATCTTACAGCCTGAGCTCTGGCAAGAATCCTTGAAAATCTGTAAACAAGTAAACAGTGGAAATGCTTACATTTTTGCAAGTTAACTTATAGTAAAGGCCAAGTACACATTCAAACAGCGGTTGAAAATAAAGTACGCATTGCAGTATTAAGAGTGAACTAGACAAACATTGTAATTATAGTACTTGGATGAAAATGTAGACGTTACAGCACGAACAATGGATGACTCTGCACAATAGTGATGGAAGAGAAAGTTTTTAGTCTAGTCAACGAATGCCCAAGAGGGGGTCTAGAAGGAAAGTCAATATAGGAGGAAATACCTACTATGGTACGTTGTTTGGGAAACCTTGTAATATAACATACCAAAAGTCCTTGTCCCTACGGGAGGGGGAGGGGGAGAGAGGGGGTTAAAGGTCTGTTTTTTTGGGTTTTCGCCTATATCTCAGGCATCAGGACCTACAAAAAGTATATTTGTATACAAAATAAAAGCTGACAAAAATTCTCTACATTTTTTTGCTATCTATTAATGAGATATACGCTCCGAAAATCATTGATTTTGAGACAGAAGTTTGGCGAAAAATGTGTTGCGAAAGGTTTTTTTTTCGAAAATTACATATTTTCGAGAGCGTATATCTCATTAACGGTTGGTTGGTACTTCCTCTTGTTGACTTTCCTTCTAGAATCATTCGTTGACTGGACTATTTGTGCAATCTGTTGTAATCAAGATAATATCTTGATTCAAGATCAGAACCTTGCATTAGCCATGATACAAACCCACCTTAGACAAGTTGGTATTCGTATCTATATCTGTTCCATATCCTTAAGTCCACATGAGGATCTCCAAAGGGTGCATCAATGGTGATATACTGGTGGTATAACACCATGGAATGGTTACTACAAATGAATGAACACAATATGATATGTTTGAGTAGTAGCGAAGGCTATTTCAAGTACCCTAATAAACTGAGAATTACTCGAAATTAATATCAGTAAATAAATAGGAGCTTTAGGTTACGTGTCATTGCTGTACATTGCATTACATTACATTACATTACATTACATTACATTACATTGCATTACATTACATTACATTCCATTACATTACATTCCATTACATTACATTACATTGCATTGCATTACATTACATTACATTACATTACATTACATTACATTACATTACATTACATTCCATTATATTGCATTACGGTAGATTACAGTACATTGTTTACTATAAAATGCTAATAGCGCCACGGCTTCCATGGTCACTCAAAATTTAATTTAAGAGGGGCTCAACTGGAAATCAGAAAAGCTGCTTTACTGCAGTACCTACCCTTGTTATAACCAATGAGATATATGTAATCCGCATGGGAGATGTTTTCAAAAATTGCCCTAACATCCATTATTTTCCTAATACGACTGTATATCCAAGCAAGATAATTAACTAGCATACCGAGAGCGTTAAGTCGCACTTTGGCAAATATGGATTTAGTCCCGATAGCAATTTTAGCTAATAAGAATCGATCTGTCATTCGCATTGATTCCAATATTCTCCCTGTTTATTTTGGTTAGAATTAATATCTCTCGTTCACCGGTTTACGCTTTAGCTATTGAGATTTTGTAAATGAAGTGCGACAATATGAACGAAGAAGATCTTACTACAAAGAATCTCATTAAGTCAAGAGAGTGTCTCTATCGACTTATGATAAGGTAAAAAAATGTAAATGTTGCATCTTAACCATAATAACTTACTTTCCATTTTTATCAGTCAGTTGTTTTATGATGGACATCAGTCTATTGCAACTACTTTAAGTAGTGCAGTCTCTGCCGATCCACCTTGTGCACCAAGTGATCGACTATTACGTATAATGATGGCGGGCTTAGAAAATGAGCCGGAACGAAAAGATCGACCTGTTAATGTAGGCATTGGCAATAATAATGTCGGACCTGGCTTGGATCTCGAATTTGAAACCGAATCCAATTTGCCGGCTCCCGAACCCGCCTTGTACGAAACTGCGTATGTAACCTCTCATAAGGGTAACTGTCGTGCTGGCTGCTTTTCTAGTGATGGTCAGCTAATTGCTACTGGAAGCGTTGATGCTAGTATTAAAGTATACTTAATATTGTTTAATCTAACCTTATACTAACATATTATGTAGATTTTAGACGTCGACCGTATGCTTGCAAAATCTGCACCAGATGAAATGGATCCTTCACGTGGCGAACAACAAGGCCATCCAGTAATTCGTACATTATATGATCATATGGAGGAAGTTACTTGTTTGGAATTTCATCCTCGTGAACTGATTTTAATTTCGGGCTCTAAGGATTTAACCATTAAATTATTCGATATATCTAAAGCTAGTGTCAAGAAGGCCTACAAAACAATTACGGTAAGTACCAATTGGATGAATTGCGGTTCTACTTTAGTGTTAATAGGAAGCTGAGCCAGTACGTTGCTTTGCTCTACATCCAGCAGGTGAGCACCTACTTGTAGGCACGCAACATCCGGTAATACGCTTGTACGATATAAACACCTCTCAATGCTTCGTATGTAGCATTCCATCGAATCAGCATACGAGCAGTGTAACCTGCATGAAATGGTCGAATGATGCCAAAGTGTTTGCTACTTGTAGTAAAGATGGGAGTATAAAGTTGTGGGACGGTGTGTCTAATCGCTGTATTAACACCTTCGCAAAGGCGCACGATGGTTTAGAGGTGTGCTCGGTCGCTTTCACAAAAAATGGAAAGTATCTATTGTCTTCGGGAAAAAATTCTATTTGTAAACTATGGGAGTTAACTACAAGTCGCTGTTTAATCGCATATACCGGTGCAGGTACGACCGGTAAACAAGAGTATGAAGCACAAGCTGTATTTAATCATACAGAGGATTACGTTTTATTCCCCGATGAGGCAACAACGTCCTTATGTGCGTGGAATTCTAGAAACGCTTCTAGAAAAACGTTATTATCTTTAGGTCACAATGGAGCTGTCAGGCTTATCGCACATTCCCCCACTCAGGCAGCCTTTTTAACTTGTTCCGATGATTTTCGCGCCAGATTTTGGTATAGGAGAACAGCTACATTATAAACGTTTAAGCTTTACATATGTATTTAGTCCCATATATAATTTTAAATAAAGTATTATATGTTTTTATATTGAAATTGTTACTTTGAAAACTAACAACTTTTGTGAAGCCAAAAGCTTATATACTTAACACTGATTTATAAATCCTTGTCTTCGCCAACTCCAAATTTTTTAGTAATTGTATTATTATTTTAATGCAACGTTTCAATTGCGATGATAAGGACTAGGAATTTAATAATTGTTAACAAAAAACAAATGGAGTTAATAAATATTGACAAAATAAAATTTTAAGCCATCTTTGCATTCTATTTTTGTACTGCAGCCCACAATTTAACATTGGATTTACAAGCATTTCCCACTATTTTTTTCACTTTTATTTCGTAGTACAGGTAAATTGCGTAACAGACAACTGATGAAAGTTTTGGGGGTAATTTTGTTTTGGACCAGAAATGATCTGTTGAAAGGTAAGTTGAATTAAAAAAATTAGTGAGGTGCCAACTTACTTTTCTTCAATCTGTGACTCGCTTGATCTTCATTTTCTTTCCTTTTCAGATCGAGTCTTTGCAGTGATATCAGTAAATCATTAGTGAAACCATCCTGATGTACCACAACTCCTAGACTTCTGTGTTATATGTTGAATAACTGGTTTTCAATTAACATCAGAAACCTGAAAGAAAGAGGTGATCAAAAATATGGTCTTCTGATAGGTGATGGTATAGTAAGTAGTTGTCCAGAAAACATTTTCTGCTGAAAACAGATCACAGGGGAGTTTTAATTTCCAAAAGACATGTTATTCTGGTGTGAAGATTTACGCAAAGCGCAAGACTTACTTCAAACGGAGAATAAAAAGGACTGTTAAGGACTATTAAGAAAACATGAATGATTTGCCATCAGTGGCAGATAAGTTAGCAAAGTGGCAAAAGTAACAATGCTATATGGACCCCACCTTGGCCAGAATCTAATGCAAATTTACCTATTCAGTGTCATATTCTTTGAAATTTTGCTGTGCAGATAAATTATTATCAATATATTTAGTACCTAGTCGAAAATTTATGTATCTACCCTTTTGGTGAATACCACCCATTAATTTGTTTAAAGTCAATTTTGTATTTTATTGTTTTCCCCATTTGGTTTATTTGTCTTTTGCCCATTACTTGGTTTACTTTTGTTTCTTGAACCTGTACTATAATTTATTGTTGTAACATATTTGCGCACACCCAAAACCTTAACCAGTTTGCAAGACACAATAAAGTAAAGTCGACTAATTAGTCATAGAAGATCGAAAAATCTCTTATAGCATCCCAACTGGCATGTGAAAAAGCACACAAAATGGTGAAGAGAGAAATAAAAACCATTCTAGAGGAGTAGCAGAAGGAATACAATTATTCTGGTCAAAGACAATCCAAGGCTCCCCAATGAAAGAACAGATCGAATTCTACAACGAAATCATATAAATCTATCAATGTCGAATGAAAAGACACCTCCACAGAATGGGCTATGCTATATTATAAAAAAGACCCAATGTGTAGGGTTTTTGAGGGGAATCGCCGAAGAACACCTTCAAATACTGCATCATTGCAAGGCATATAGGTACTACTACATAACACTTTAAAAACAAGTTCTTTGGGAAGAGGACCCCCAAGGAGATTATACAAAGCCGTCTTCAGGAAGAGTTTAAACTTTTTTAAGGGCACAAACATTCTGAGAGAATGAAGGAACCACGTTTGTAAGAAATAACTAATAATAATAATACATATTAGGAGTACAATGCTCTTTGGTGAAAGTCGTCCCAAATGCTCTCTAAGCCCTTCAACCAACCCAATCATTTTAATTACACGGGGGGTCATTTCATTATTTGTTTTTTTATGGTCGAGCTTTGCTAAAATTCTTCACCTGGATAGCTCTGTGTGGAACAGTGAAAGTTTTCGGATTCGCGTGGTGTTCTTGACAGCATTCTCTTTTTCTTTTGTAATTCTTGCAATTGTTCTTCTCCGATAACGTTTTCCCTTTGGACGAGATGCGAACATTGACGTGAGGTTCCATCCGCCGCATCGCCCTGCTTGTTATACATATGGTGCCTTTAAGAAACCGTTAATAGGTACACCTCTACCGAATCTAAGAAAGCGGAACAAAGGTATATATAAACTATAGGAGCGTGAATGTTAAAAAATCTTTCAAGAACTGTGACAGGACGTCCCACTTATGTCGCCTATAGAAAGACCATTTTTACCCTCTAGATGGACAATTCTGCCATTTACTAGTACATAGCTCTATTATCTTCCCTAAACAAGGGATTAAGGAGATGGGTCGATAACTACCACTTTCCAAAATTTTGTTACAAAAGTCTATCAGATAAGACCAATAAATTTGTGAGTCAATATCATATAGGAGAAGGAGATATGTAAAATATTGGTGGACAGACGTGGAGAAATCTACCTTCTTTGGAACAAAACAGTTGTTGTCCACAGTCGAAGAATCGAGGCAACATCTCACCAACTTTTGAGATGGCGTGGCGATGCTCGTATACCTACGATTAAGTCTGGGAAAAATATAGTGACAGTTGAAATGAAACTCACTCAGCCTGTTGCGTTTTACCCCAATTAGAGAAATAATTTTTCCAACGATATAGAACCCATCAATCAAAAATATAGTGCTTAAGACCTTTGAAGCGATTCTAGCAACTTATCTTTGTCACTTGGCTATTTTCTTATCTTGAAGGATCATTCGGTGTTGATCGCTCGGTCTCTAGATTTTCTACGTAGAGAGGGATCTTTAAAAACAATGGAAAGCTCGTTTTTGTGCCTCATAGACGCCACGGATTTTATTGCTCCATCAACCCGTCGCGTCGACCTGAATCTAAGGATGCCCCTCAATTTTAAAATGAAGTAGGTACGTATCCCTGATGTTACACGGCCTAGGCCGAAGGTCAATTTATTCACTGAAACAGCGATGATGGCACCGATTCAAAATTGTTCCCGGTTGCCGTGATCGTTTGCCTTAGTTTGTAAATGGCTCCGGATGAGGATGAGGATAGGAAAATATGGTTACTATAGTGAAAGTCATTTATGAGTTGCCACTAGTGTAAGATCGATAAGCCATGTTGGGGTCTGGATTGAAATGGTCGAATTCAGCCCATGCGCATATAGGTTCGGTTATCGTCCAACCATAGGTATGCAACATCACTCAGCCAAGAGCTTATATGTCCGACTAAGACTTGGACAAGTGCGGAACACTCACAAAAAAGTGTTCGCCCGCCGCCTCATCTTCTCATCAGTGGTGATCGGATCAAGCCCGCCCACACGGCATGTTCTTCCTCGATAACGCAATACAAAAGCGAGCCACACTACGAAAGGGACACTCGAATAATTATGCTTTAACATCAATTTCTATTTGGTGTTGTGTCCGGATGGGTTGCTCTGAGAGTTATTAAGTTGAGTATTCATAAAGATGAAATGGAAGTGAATATTGTTAGGCAGCATGGGTGAATGAACGTTAAAATCTTCCACTAGAATGATGGAGCTAGTAAATTGATTCACCAAGTGCCAAAGATTCTCTGTTGAGCAGATACACAAGGTCGTTCTGGAAATTTATGTTTGATTTTAATTGCCATTGTCTGGATAGTTGTATCTTTTGAGGGGGGTTGGACTATAAGGCAAACTGCCGGTTGGTCCTTGATAGTTGGCCAATCCAATATTAAAATTTGGGATACGTCATTTGGAGAGACGGACAGATTATGTTATTGAATCATACAAGTAAAGGAAAATAATTTTCAAAACATTTACTGCAATTTCCTCTAGAAATCCTTACATCGCAAGATCGTTGTGGTCACCAATATTTCACAAGGTCCATTGCGTTGTATAATCTAAATATTTTTCGCAATTTTTGGTTTCCAAATTGTGGTCGTGCATATATGAACAAGGTGGTCCGGCGAAGATCGATACACGCTTAGTTAGCATGTCCCCTTTTTACAAATTACATGCTACACCTATGGAGAAATAAGTCCCTAACAATACAAAACTAAAAATCCCCAAAGTTTTATCCCGCCAAATTTTTTTTGTATTGCGGTACCTATTTTAATGTCCTGTAAAATGTGTACATCTTTGACATTTTATTAAAATAAAATTATGGTAAATATGTCGACCGAATTAGAACTTTGTATTACAAATATGGGAGAAGCAATCCCTACTATTAACAATAACTACGTAACAGCAGAAATTGAAGAAAATACAAAAGAATGGGTAAATACAAATACATGTGCTCATCTTCCATTTTTTCCTTATCATTTCTTTTTTGTCCATCTAGACATATACATGTGACATTTGCAAAATTAATACAACAAGCCATAAAGTTTTATTACGACATTATGAAGGTAGAAAACATAAAGTTCGTGTTGAACGTGCAGGTAAAATATTTAATTGTGACCTTTGCCAAGTTAACGCTAATAGTCAAAAACAACTCGACAACCACCTAAAAAGTAAGTACATATAACATTTTAATTTCAAAGTTTATATATATAGTTGTCTAGGCTCTCGTCACAAATATCAAATAGAAAAAAAAGACCTAATCGAAAATTTGAAGTTAAATGGAAATCGAGGGGTGTGGGTAATTTTATTTGGCATCGGATGTATCTTTGTTAATTTTCTTCTTATTTTTAAACTTTGGTTGTGAATTATGCGTGTATGTATGTTTGGCCATTTAGTTTCTAAGTGTAGATTTAAGTAATATTTATTTATTATTTTCTGTACGTTAAGATCTACAAAATATTTAGTTTGTTAAATGTAATCGACAAAAATGTTTACGCAACTTATCATTAACAAAAACACTTTAAGCCATGTGAAATATTTTTGCAGTATATTTTTGTTTATATTCTTAAATATTTCATTATGAGTTTTGATGACTAGAATAATATGAAAACATTTTGTTATTGCATTTTTTCATACGTGTAAAATATTTTGTGGTTTCACTCAGTGTGTTTGTCGACAATCCTGTATTACCTAGAATTAAATTGTTTATATGATTATCATTAATGATACTTACTTGCACAACTTTAATTAAAAGGCTGAATAAAGTGTTCTAGCAGTAATAGCTTTAATTTTATTTAGTATTGGATCAATCAATGTGTGTCACACAGTCAATATCGTGTGTTGCAATGGCATCATTTTTAATTTACACTTAATACTATATAATAGTATTTATGTATATAAAGGCTGAATTTTTTGTAATTTTAGAGTCCAGTACCATTGACTTCCAGTACCTACCTAAAGATCCAATCCTTTCCAATAATTGCGGTGTCTACGTTCACATCAGGATTAGCAGATCCGGTATGACGGTAAGTAGATAAAAATAAAATTGGTTTTCCTCATTTTTTACATATTACAAATGATTATATATTATATGAATTGTTTTGTATGAAGTATTTATCTTCAACGTTATAACTGTGTTTTCACTCTCTGATCAACGGTATATCCCTATCCCATAGCGGACATATATATTTCCTCCCTAGCAATAACCCTCTCAAAGAATCTTCTCCAGTGGGGAGGATTAATGGTGTGCAAGTTTTTGTCCAAATCATATTTTGCGAGGGCTGTGCCAACCAGCTGAATCCGAAAAGGGTTTCAGTAGCACAAATGGAACCCTTACTCGGCAAAATATTACAATGAAAATTACCCACTATGAGTGATTTTTTTACTAACATATGACCCAAAAATTCAGCTGGAAATTTAGATAGCAGGTACCTTTTGGTCTATCGGTGCAATGACATCCCCTTTTAGAAGAAGCCTATCCACTAATACCACTTGAATGTGCTGTTGGTCACATTTATCCATTGAGCTTGGCCTGCTTCTCTTAACTTCATATTCGTTGCCTCTCAATCTTTTTCTTATGTTTTACAATATTCTTGTATGTAGTCTCATAGTTTCACTTTTCTCGTGGATGTTCTACTAATGAAAGTTTTGTCATCAGTTCCATTCCTATATGTCTCTGGTGTAGGTACTTAACTCAACGCGTTGATTATTTTTGGTAGTAGAAAGAGGTATGCATTTTCGTTCACTCATAATATACATGTAGGTACTGCATTTTAAATAAGTACGCCATAGATAGTCCATAGGCTATGTCCACCAAAGAACTGCCTTACATAGTAATTAGTGAGAGTTAACTTGTGTTTTCCATCTATTGCCATTTTTTTATAAGATCCACTGTGACTTAATTGTCAGTAGTTTCAGCGTTTATTATATCAAAGTTTTCCTCTGGGCCTCTTCTACCATCAAAACCCCTTCTCTACACCTCATCTTGCTTGCACATCTTACTCTTATAGTATTATTCTTTCTAAAGAGTCCAACATGTTTTTGTATTCTTGAATAAGTGTCATATAAGAGTTGATTGTATAACCATAGCTGATGCTCTTTCACTTTGTTCTCCGAGGCCGCGTGCGTGGGTCATGATTTTTGTTAAAGCTGCTGTGGTTCTCGCTGCTTTATTCGTTACCTGCATCATGTTCTGTCAGCAGTATGGTCATCTTTCCTTCCACCATCACCAGCTTGTTTTTTTCATCTATTTCCTTATTTTTATTATGGTTGTTTCTTGTATTTATTTCTTTCCAATTGATTTGGCAGACAGCATTAAGCTGTTAATGCGAAATATTTGAGTGCTTTTTTACATTTTTATCATATTTTTTGTTATTGTCGTCTTTAGTTGGCTTACATAGCTTGCCATGTTGGCGTAACTATGAAGGCGGGCCCCTTTGAATTTGTAGTTTGCATTATGTAACTGTATAGTAGGTATATGTAATAATGTTGGGCCAAGCACTGATCTTTACGGTAGTATTCTCACTGTGTTATCTCATGCAACACTGTTGACATCATTTCTTATGCCTATCAGCACTAAGTGCCTAATGCAATCAGTCTTGCCAGAGCTCAAAATATAAATAGTGGCCCTATATAAAAATTTTCCTTAAACCACCTTGTTCGTGCCCATTGAGGCAATACATTTGGCACTTTTTCCAAAGAAAAGCCTTAAATGAAAATGTGATGGGCAAGTGGTGCGTATATGGAGGTGCGACGTCCTTTTTTAAATAAACAAATTATTTCCATTTCTCCACTCCTTGCAACGATTGTTATTCCTGCGTGTATATAAAATTTTGTAGAATTTCCATGACTCCACATCTACAGTATATAATGAAACTAATAAGATGAGCAATGCTCAACTTTTTAATTGTTTTAAAAATAATTGTATCTACGGAGAGAAAAAAGGGCACCTGTCACACCTTCAAGGTATGAAAAGTTTCAGCCCTCTAGGATTCGGTTCAAAGGGACGGACAATTTTTTTAGTTCTTATGAAATCCGCTATCACTGCTAACAGTAACAAATTTGTGAATCTCAGAGTGTTGATGAGAGGTGGTGGATGTACTTGTTCCTAGTTTTGTTTCTTGTCCGTGTTTGAGTGACTGGGTATACGGCGTGATATTTGTGGCTTTGAAAAAGGAGAAAGAAAGAAAGTAATTTGGGAGAATGTTGGTCTCTTTTCGATGACGAAAAATTCATCATATGAATATTCACAAAGTCTGAATGTCAGTTGCTTTTTTTCTGTAGACATTTTCGACATTCTGACTTCGGATTCTTGTAAAACATCAAAATTAAAGACACTTTTGTATCGATCATTTTTTCTATCATCGGTAAAGTGGTCAAAATGGCCGTCGTAAATATTGTTCATCATGGCAATGCATTTTCACTTTGAATCTCCAGAGTGTTAAAACTCTCATCTCCATCCAGAGAAGGTTGCAGACCAGATTGCTATATGCTTTTCTTTTAATGTTTTTTCTATCATTATCCTTCTTCTTTATACTTTACCTTTCTTCCTTATGTCTTTTTTCCCATCATCTTTTTCTTCAACAATATACCTAAGCATTCATTGCTAATTAATCATTACTGCACTTTTAAGAGCTTGGTTTGGTCCAATGTCAATACGGGTTTTGCATTAGTAAAAGAGATAGAGGCCGATTCCACCAATCCATTGGCATGTTGATTGATTTCAATCAACGGTATAACTCAATAACATTTTTCTTGCACATACAGGGTGTTTCAGACCACCCGCTGTATAAGGTACCTATAGCATTTTTGCGCTGAGGGCAGAACTGTCATAAGTCATAAGAGTAAAATGCACAAAGTAATAGTCAAAGTAAAACTCTTATGCATGATTCAATGCTTGCAAGGGCATTATGACCTTACAAGTATTAATCCAGGTCTTATACCGATTCAAGTTCTACAGGAAATTTCTAACAGAATTGAAGAAGTTTTTAAAATCGTTTAATAATACTACAAGCATAGGCTATATTAGCCTATGCTATAAGTATATACTACTGGAAAATAAATAATAATTAACATTGATTTAAGTAATAGTGAAAATATTTGAGGTATTTTAAGCCCATATTTGCGCTAGGGATACATGCTTTTAATTAAATTTTTTTAACAAGAACTTTTACAAGCCGCCTCCACTACGCTCAACTGAAATCTTTTTCTTCAACATTTCTCTTTCGTGTTTTTCTTCCTCCATTTCGGCCATTCTTGCAAAGCGCGAATATGCAACGTGTCCAGATTTAATGGCGGACATCATCTATATGACAAAATGACACAATTAGTAATGATTCTACACGTCTTACGAGTACTACAATGCTTAATTATAGAAATAATAATAATAATAAAAGAAAAAATCCGTGCAGATAGCATCAGTGTCGCTAGGAAGCTTAATTATGAAAACAAAAATAAAACTGAAACTAAAAATCCATGCAAGAAGCATCAAGGTGCCTAAAATCGTTAATTCAAACCTGTAAATATTCATCAAGTTCAACTTGACCATTCATGTTTGTATCAATTTCTCTAAGAATTTCATGCAGTTCTTCTTTGGATACATCTTTTTCGCCCTCTTCCTGTAATAGAAATAAAATTAAAGGGTGTTATGACTCTTACCTGTAAGTAATCTGCCAGCTCTAATTGGCCATTGTGGGATGTGTCAATATCTCTTTGCAGTGCGTGGATGTCATTATCGTCTAGTTTCAAACCTAACGACTGTTTTAAAAAAAAATTAGTTACAACACAGCAAACACCAGAAACCACAATGGTATTCTATTAAACGGTACACATTTCAATAGTGTGCTGTGACAGTACGACTGACTGGTTATACATTGAAAGTTAAGCAACTGTTAGTCGAGGAAATAAAGCACTAAAATAAGCCAAACCTACCAAATTTTTGTAGTAAGACGGATTGAGATGGGGTTTTTTGCATTCGCTTCCTAAATTTAATAGGAAACTTTGTACCTACTTTTCATCATGTTTTTTTTCGAAATTGCATTTGTGCAGTCGAAAATGCATCCTGAAAAATGCATTTACATAGAAAAAATTAATAACTTCGTTATAAGCTTCAAGAATCGACTCAATTCGAGTACAAGGGGGTTTTCGAGGTCGCTGATCCCGAATATGACCTCCAAATTGCCTCACCGCCCACCTGGAGCTCAGGATGGCTGAGCAACGTCATCTCCGAAGCTTTTTCTGAAATTCACTCTCAAATGATTCTAGACATCTCATACGAAAGTTTGTTTGGGTTTCTGATTCCAAATCAGGCATCGGCAACCGTACCCCGCGTATCTGTTGCCCCACATCCGGGCGTCAACGTCATCCTCTGAAGTTTCACTGAAGTTTCAAGACTATAGGGAACCGAAAATTGTTTCCGGGGTTTTTTGGATAGCTTAGGTCGAATGTGGCACCAGATACTTGCTAACGGACACCTGGTGCATCACACAGCGGCGACATCAACGTCATCCTCTGGAGTTTCACTAAAATTTCAAGCCTAGTAAACCGAAAATAATTTGTAATTGCTAATAAAAGGAACAAATTAAATTAAATTAAATTGAAACTAAATATTTTATAATATTAACTTACATTTAGATGATAATGTTATTAAACAAAACTTAAATTTTTTTATATAATATCTCAATTTTATTTCACAAAATGAAAACGTCCACATCTATTCAAATGTTTCATTATAAGTTTTACCTCATGATTTCCTGATATGATCAAACAAGTATTAGAATGAAAGCATTTGAGCGAAAATTTCAAGCGAAACTCCAGAGGATGACGGTGATGCCGCCGCGGTGTGGTGCACCAGGTATCCGTTAGAAAGTATCCGGGACCAGATTCGATCTGAGCGACCCAAAAAAACCCGGAAACAATTTTCGGTTCCCTATAGGCTTGAAACTTCAGTGAAACTCAAGAGGATGACGTTGATGCTCGGATGTGGGGCACCAGGTACGCGGGGGACGGTTTCCAATGCCTGATTTGGAATCAGCAACCTTAAAAACCCTCGGATGAGGATGTCTAGAATCATTTGAGAGTGAATTTCAGAAAAAGCTTCGGAGATGACGTTGCTCAGCCATCCTGAGCTCCAGGTGGGCGGTGAGGCAATTTGGAGGTCATATTCGGGATCAGCGACCTCGAAAACCATCTTGTACCCGAATTGAGTCGATTCTAGAAGTTTATAACGAAGTTATGAATTTTTTCTATGAAAATGCATTTTTCAGAATGCATTTTCGACTGCACAAATGCAATTTCGAAAAAAAACATGATGAAAAGTAGGTACAAAGTTTCCTATTAAATTTAGGAAGCGAATGCAAAAAACCCCATCTCAATCCGTCTTACTACAAAAATTTGGTAGGTTCAGTGCTTTATTTCCTCGACTATGTTGTTTTGCGAATGATACCAGTATGTGTTGCTGTTGAAACGTCAACGGTTTAATAAAATATTATTGCTGCTCTTGATGTTTGCTGTGTTAACGGTCACAGGTGTTCCAGTTCTTTTAAGTAAAATTAGTAATGTTTACAGTTTAGGTATGTGTAACAGAATGTTACACAACCAACCAATCTGCATAATGAATTCATTAAAAAGTTAATTACTTTTAATCCTCTTCGTATATCATTAATTGAGACGTATCCTTTACGATCCTTATCGATAATTTGGAATCGACGAATATACAATTGGATTTCATCTTTGGTTAGATTAATGGGTATTTTATCTCGACTGGCTCGATTAACCATTTGTCCCATTTCATTCTGTAAAAATTCGGTAGCAGTTTTCAACTGTTTCGCCTTTTCAGCTGGAATATTTTTTCAAGGTCAGAACCTTTCTATAACACCTCACCTACCTTCAGACCAACTCAATTCTTCCCCCATTATTTTAATAATATAAGGAAGCGCTTCTTCGGCGGCTTGTACGTTTAAGAACGCTAACCTTAACCGACGAGCAATCATATCGACAGCTGTCATTGCGTATTCTCTCACACCGTAACGAATTTCGGCATCTATGTAAGGAAATTCTGGGTGAAGTTTGATACCAATAATTGGCCAACGTTTCCCTTAAATTTCACATGTAGGTTTCAATAGTTTTTTACCAATTAATTCACCTGTAAGGGCTGCCAATTTTGCAACTGCAAACGCTCGATCACCATAGGATTTAGCTAAGTGTTGTGCCACCTCGCATTCTAATCCGAAATCTTGTACTAATCGAATATACATCGTTGGTGTCCACCCGTGGGCACCTTCAATAAGTAGCCCATCCGTTTGCGACTTTGTACTTGTCGGTTTTAAATTACAAGCTAAAATACACAGAGTAGGTAAATTGAGTTAGCAAGTATAGCAAGTAGAACCTTCAACTGCTGCATCTATTGCTTCTTCGGCCATTGATCTATATGTAGTCCATTTCCCTCCTGCAATGGTAACCAAGTTCGATTCACTTACGTGCACTATGTGATTCCTAGCTAAAGATTGTGTATCTGCCTTATTGGGGTCTGATACAAGTGGACGAATACCACTCCACGCCGACATTACGTCACCACGGCGCACTATTATAAAAACCGTTAATAATGAAGTAACTCGCACAGTAAACTTACCTTCAACATCAGGATTTAAGTAATTTTTCACCTCTGAAAGAATGAACGTAATTTCATCTTCAGTTGGCTTTGGACTGTGCGTTACTTTACAAGGTAAATCTGTGGTTCCGGCTATTGTCTGTTTTTGCCAAGGCAAAAAGAAAATTACACGTCCATCACTAGTTGATGGATCAAGTAAACCCATCTGTTCTGGACTGTAATACCCTGAAAATTAAATTTGTAATTAATACAAAAATAGGTATACAGAATGTGGGTTCGGAAGAGCAACCAGACATAACTATAAGAGATCAAATCCACTAAGATGAAAACGAGCTAAACAGACATATGGTTAGAAAGGGAGGACAAAATCAACTTCTACAAATTATTCATGTGCCTAAAGGAGCTGAACTACCCAAAGTGGGCATCGAAAAATGTCAATATATTCCTTCTACAAGAATTTAAGAAAATTACAGCACAAGAGATCATGATCAATGAACAGGCTTGCTGCGCTGTCGGTGATGTAAACTGGCACTAATTAAAAATTGTTTTAAAAAAAAACAGGACAAAATTTTGGTTTTTTAATGAGTCTCAAATGCTATCGTCTTTGGAAGAAAAAATTGTTTAAACATTTCAATGTGATTCCTAAGATCTGAATTATGCTGAATATTAAATCGCAGTTAACCATATGACTATCTCTTAACAAGATCTCCATGGTTCGCTTGGAACGTATTGTATACTGACCAATATGCGCATTAGTCTACACCAAAAGAAAATATAGAATCGAGCACAGCAAGTGATGAAAAGAGCTATATTAAGCATAATTAACAATAAAGGACAACGTACGAAATGAAAAAATGATAGAGTGATGTCCGTACCACCACAAGAGAAGAAGAGGATGACCACCTATGCGTTAATACAACTACGTCAAAAGGTTGGATTGGTTTAAATGGATACAAACAGCACAAAACAAAGACAAATGAAGATTATTAAGGAAGACCTACATCCAAAAATGGATCCAAAACAGTGTAACATAAAGAAACACAGAAATGAATAGGTAAGTATACCTGGAAGGACAATGTGTACTCCACTACTAGGACTACAAATTTCCTTTATGGTTGGGTTATCCATTTTTCGTATGGAATCCGTAAAGGGCCCAGTTGCGTTAATTACACACTTAGTTGGAACGGTCCACTGTTTTCCTGTTATTTCATCCCTGACGTGAACTGCTGATAACACCTCCTTCCCTGACTCATTTACGCTCTTCCTTAAACCGGTAACCGAGACATGATTAACTACTGTTGCTCCATGTCTTGTAGCAGTTACCGCAATGGCTAGGTTCATTCTTGCATCATCTTGTTGTCCTAGATACAAAGCACTCGGTATCATATTCGGTGATATAAAACAAATTACCGTCATAATAAACGATGGCTCCTACAAGTTTATCACCGCGTAACATTGGAAATAATTCAAGCGCACTTTTTTTCGACAGCAGGTACGAGCTTTTAACAGTTTTTGATCCAGCTACCAGATCGTACATTTTAATACCAAACCAGTAATACGGAACTTGCCACCATCTGGAAAGTGGATCGTTTTCGATTATTGGTTAATGTCGAAACCCACGAAAAACATTAATATATCTAAACGTACCCCCAAACATACTCACTGATACACAGGTAACATAATTGGTAAGGGATGTGCCAAGTGAGGTGCCGACGTTAACATATTGGCCCTTTCGTGTAGCGCTTCCTTTACCATTCTGTACTGTTCAATATCGAATTGCATTATCGCCTTTTGTAAGTAGCGAACGCCACCATGGATGAGCTTGGTACTTCGACTAGACGTTCCACTTGCAAAATCGTCCGCTTCTATTAAGGCAGTCTTCAGTCCCCTTGTTGTTGCATCTAACGCACATCCAGCACCAGTCGCACCACCGCCAATAATTACAACGTCAAAACTTTCCGTTTGTAAAGATTTGATTTGTTCATCCCTTGTTGGTAACGGACCTTTCGCCCTTTGTGGTATACCTTCATGGGCTTTTACGATTGCCCACTGAAATCAAATGGAGTTAGCACCCCTATATTGTACCTAACCACTGCACTTACTCTTCTATCACCATCTTCTTTTAAAAGGTAATAGGCGGCGACCGATGCGGCTACTGTCCCTGTGACACCACTTATTGCAAATTTTCTTAAAGTGGAGGCCATACTAATTTACTAGTCGACGGACTCCACCCACTATCGAATTACCTGAAATAGAAGACTTTGTTAAATAAAATAACCATAAAAGTAGGTTTGCGCTAGCAAGAAATGTGAAGCAATGCTGTAATTTATTTAGGTACCTGGTACGCACAAATACAATTGGTGGGAACTTTCTCAAGAGGTCGCTCCTCCTCTACTGACTATACTTAATTTTGGAATTTGGCTCGAAATTTTTAGCCACTACCCTTGTTTATACAAGGCTACTACTTAACATTTTTTAAAAAGTGAAGCAAGAGAAATTGTTTTAACATAACGCAAGTCATTCAACGGTTCCAATTTCGTGTTGCAACAATTTTACGTAAACCATTAATTATAGGTAATAAACTCAATAACAATCTAGTACCTACATATTCGTTCCAGTTTTACGGTCGACTTTGCTTTATTATGTCTAATATAATTATTAGTGGGTCATTAGAAATTATTGTTATTTATTTTTGAAATGTAGGTAGATACTTCCTCCAAATACCACAATTATAACAAGTCAAAAACTGTGTTGAGATAAGATGGACTTAAAGTTGAAAGATTTTTTAACAAATCCTAAACAAAAATTGGACTCTGACTGTGTATTGTGTACCTAAGTCTAACGTATAAGCTAATCTTTTTTGACTTTTACCTTTTCCATCTTTTTTTTAATATCAGAAATGGATATCCGGAATAGCTTAACTTCGATAATTGTGTTTTTTAATGATAAAATAGGACTTTAATTTTACTGAAAAATCCTAAATTCCTGAATCATAATATTCTTATAAAATACGTGTTGAGTACAGTTATGTTCTTGCTCGCTTTACAGATTTTTGATTGTCGATTTTTAGGTAAAATTTAATGGAAAATTAGCTTTTTTCTACTTTTTTCGCAATAGCAACCAGATATTCATAATATATATTTGCCACTTCTGGCAATTCGTACTTCACCACACATTTCTGAATAATTTTAGCTACCGACAACCCGTGCTGAGTTAAGTTTATTTAGGCAGGGTTAATACAGGATGTTTACAGCAAAGTAGACGTTTTCGAGAAAAATTCACCTTGGACGCAAAAGCAAACTTTTTCGGATATCGAATTTAATAAAATTAATATAGAAATGTGTGTAGAATCGAACGCAAACATCGATGAAGGCAGAAGAAAAAGTAGATTTTTTTTAATCTACAAAAAAATGAAATAGCCTTTTGTCTAAAATAATTAGGGAAGCAAATAATTGAACTCCCTATGGCGCATCTGCTACTACACCCTGTATAAAGCAGCAATCTCAGTAAAGCAACCACTCGCATCGAGTTTACTGATTTTTTGTTTGTTGTAATTAATATCTTTAATAATTAATTTAATTAGTGCCTAATATTAAATAACGTATCTAACAATTGTTTTATGACTAAATGCCTTCTCTGCAGAGTTAAAAAATATCAACAAAAATCCAGTGATTGAGTGATCTACCCTATAAATCGTTTTCATTATACGATCGATAACGTTCGACAATTTATCATCAACTTACGACATCAAAAATTGTTGAAATTGCACTTTTGAGTGAATCATAGCCGTTAGGTCACTTCCAATCGACCTTTTCATGTAAAAGAAACAAGTTTTTACAAATTGGATAACGATGAACAAATTGTTGTTACCTTTCAGTATATCGACGACGTTTAAAGTGAACGGTAAAGGGAATTCGTGTTTTCGGGTTTAAAAATCTGTGCATTTAATAATAATTTAACCGTAGACGTTTTTAATTAAGGTGTTTCACTTGGGAAAAATAATGGACCATGACGTCACTAGGGTAAGTTAGCAATACACACATTTTCGAAATTCGCTAATCTCTATC
The DNA here is from genome assembly GCA_036250285.1 of Pyrocoelia pectoralis. Taxonomy (NCBI): domain Eukaryota; kingdom Metazoa; phylum Arthropoda; class Insecta; order Coleoptera; family Lampyridae; genus Pyrocoelia; species Pyrocoelia pectoralis. The sequence goes on from CM070076.1 coordinate 2,837,934, forward strand.
TTCTTGCATTGCAGACTTGGTGCACGCCAGCACAGTTTAATACTGTGACGCCAGTGGCTGAAGGGTAAGTCATTTTTGTTGTTATTTATTTTTTAAGCTGCGCGTCAATTTGGTTAGAAACGCGATATTGATGGTAATGAAAGAAAATCTATTCAAACGTGGACCACATGTATCCCTTTATTTGCTAAATTATTTTTGATGACTGTATTATTGAATGGAAAGCATTTGAGACTTTATCCCATTTCCCATACTTGTTCTAGCTATAGTATCGTCTATGAAATCTGAAATCCTTACATCCTACTCTAAGAAGGATTAGAGTAACAATAAATTATAATAGCACAGTCATCATTTTAGATTTTAGATTTAAGTTCCTACGGACTAAGATTCAAAAATGTTTTGATACTATCTATAGGTTTACAGTTTACAGTTTTCGTACTTTTTTTTCTTTTATTCTGCGGTTAACTAGATTTATCATACCGTCTTTTGTTTTTAAGTTTGTGCCTATTTAAAAAAATGGGAAAATCTCTCATTCCTTGAACCTTCTGTAGAACCCAAATGTGTCGAGGTTTGAAAATTTTAGTAAGAGTAATATATAATCTATACATTTTTTACGTAGAATCCAACCACGTACCTACTAGTCCGGGAGCCGGCCGCCTTTTTTGGAATCAATTAGTATACTTTTTATACTTCCTGAGCGGCTTTATTTTAACGAGACGCCAAACTTTTTCCTCTTTGAAAATGTTCGCAAATGGGTCCTACGGGGGTGCGCAGGAGCGCAAGGGAAAACATGTTGATTTGGAAATTTCAAAAAATTGATGAATATAAAAAATCAGCTTATATTCATTATTTTTGTTAATGCAGTAATATCTACATGTATTTGAGATGGGGTCGGGGACACTCTTGATTGACTCATTTTTGTTGTAGGACAAATGTTATTTTGAATTACTTACAAAAAAACTTCACAGTTAGCTAAAAAATTAACTGATATTAATCAATTTTTTGTAATTACCACATCAACGTGTTTTACCCCTGCACACCCCCGTAGGACCCATTTGCGAAAATTTTCGCAGAGGAAAAAGTTTGGCATCTTCTTAAAATAAAGCCGCTCACGAAGTATAAAAAGTATACTAATTGATTGTAAAAAAGGTGGCCGGCTCTCGGACTATACCTAATTATTTTTTAATGGGATCTATAGTTATCTGTGACCTAAATAAATGGAAATAACGTTAAATCATCCTTAGGTGCTTGCACTATCGACAAACATTTTTTTAAGTTAAGTGAGACAATTTTGCATTCGCGTGCTTCATGGGAATTAAAAGACAATCTTAGACAGTATTTTATACAATTCCCTAACTCTCCTCGTTACACAGTGCGTTCATAACGTAACGTAAATATTTAACAATAATGCGAGATAACCACGAAACAATTATATAAATACCTATAATACCGAATCGATATTTCGTGGACATCTTGGGTGGTTTAAAAATCCCAACCTCCATGTTTTACTTCATAATTAGAAATGGCACAATTGTTTAATACGATAACATAAATGTTGATAAATAATTTGAGGTTTTCGCGGTTCCTCGAACGGTTTTCGGCTTATATACCAGGTCGTTATAATTATATTTGTTCCACAGCCTGTGTTGAAAGGGATTGCCTTGCCTTTTACCTCGTGAGCCAAAACAAGGATTTTTGAGATGATTATCTTCAGAAGATGCAAGCTGCAATGTATTGCGAAACGTCAGAACTTTTTGTTTCACAATCAGCAGTCAGACCTGGCAAACCTAGACATAACAGCTCACCACCATCGGGAGTTAAGAGGATGGATAATAATCATCCCAAAAATCCTTGTTTTGGTTAACAAGGTAAATTTCAATCAACGGTAAATAGGCAAGGCAAGACTTTCAACGCAGGCTATGGAACAAATATAATTTATAACGACGCGGTAAGGTGGCTTGTATAAGCCGAAAACTAGTGACATAAATGTTGATTTTAGTTACTTACATAATAATATTAACAATAATAGGTAGTATTTGGCTAACAGGTGTCAAAGTTAGATTGAACAATACAACAACAATAAAAATAAATAAAAGTTACGCAATTCGAAAAGGTCCTTTCTTTGAACACTGGCTTTAATTATTTATAAACAAAAGACGTGCTCATTTTGACTATTACCATTGAATAAAATTTATTCAATGCTATTACAAATACGAATCAAGTATAAATTAAGTTGTCTGTTCTGGTACATAGATATTTATTTTTAATTTGTTTAGTGTTCGCAATCGCATTAAACTATTTTTATTAGGTAGCTTATATTTTATTTTTATAGCTAGATTGTTAATAAGAAGGCCAACTGTTTTCCAAAAGTACATAAATTTGTATTCGTCCAGCACTCTATTACAATATAATTATACGGTGTGTCACGATAAAAAAACCTTGTAAAGTGTAAGTAATCAAAACTTCTCCATATGACAATTCAATAGAGGAAAACTATAAAATACTGTTTACTAGAAACACGAAGTCATGGGATAGTAGAAATGTTACAAAGCTTTATAATATTGACATAAAAGGCCATTTTAAGCTGTATCAAATATGAAAAAATATGCAAGACACTGAACTGAACCGTTGAGTGAAAAGTTGAACCCTCTGTATATATTTGACGGATAATTTTAAAAGTTGAGGTTTTCGAGTTCAAAATAATTTTTTTTTTGTATTTACAATATTAAATTAGGTATAAAACGTTATCAATTTATCCAACTAATTACTCTGTATACAGAGTGTTCTTCCAAAGGCCATTAATTTTGGGTTTCATTATTATTTTTAGAAATAAACATTTTACTTATATTAAAATTGAATGCATTCAAATGGTACAATTTCTAATTACATATGCGTGGGGGACTCCTTACCGGAATGTCGTGTCTACATAATTTTCAATTAACTGTTCAATTTAATATTTATAGCCATAGACCAAATTTGGTCTATGTTATAGTCTATAGATAGAGAAACTGTACCAATTTTCTTTCCTAGAACTTTTACCTTTGTTGGCATGAAACCGTCTAGGATTATAATTAGCAATGTGAAGATATTGTAGTGCCGTTATCATTTCACTGAACCGTCATGGTGACTTTCTGATTTTGATTTCCCATTGGAAGTGAACGAAACGTCACGTCGGTCTCGCGATTAAAAACGCTAATACGAAAACCTTTACTTTAGCATTATTATAATTACCCCTATTGTAATAATATCCCATTTTTGCTTAAGAATAAAGCATTAATTGAAACCGTCTAATTAGCTACCTAATTAAAATTTGAAAACTTATCTCTGCACACAAATGTGGTTAGTTACCCATGAAATTAACATTAATCTTCACCTTGATCGTTTTATTTTTCGTCACCGAATCGATGAGCGTAATCTTGACTTAAGCCACCTTGAGCCAATTGTAATTTGTATTATGCAGTTTGCACGTTGCTATTTTCATCCGATGTACAAAATGGATTACAATCAAGGGCGGTCAATAGAAATGTTTTAAATATCAACATTCCGTCCTGTGGCCAAATTGTAAAGGGCGCATTTTAAATGAACACACTGTATATCTATTACCTTGGACCAAGCCTACTATATACTACAATTACTAATCCGCGTCCGTCAGATAAATAAGTGGTAATAAAGTTACATCATAATATTCATATCATTACATTTTATGAATCAACGTAGGTCAAGTGTAATAACAAATTAGACGTTTCCGCTCATATGTGCTCGATACAAAATTCCGGGAATTCCTCTAATCCTTGTCTAATAAAAAAGACAATTTCTCCTCAAACTGAAGGGGCGTTTAAGGGATTAATTAAAATAAATACCTGTTAATAATAGATAGAACGAAGTTGATTCGTGAACTGACAAAAACACTAACTCGCTCGTTTTCGCAATACAATGAGACGGAATAGGCTTTTCCGCGATATTGATTAGAAATAGCAAGACGCCTTTATAGGTTTTATATTTATAAAATTATTAACTTTTTATCAAGTACTTACCTAGTCGTAAAATGTAAATCTCAACAAATCTATCGTAGGTTATTTTATCACGTTAGTCACACGGCTCGTAATCGTGAAGTATCATCACGCGAATCTGTGAACGAAAACACAAGAATAGATTTGTCTTGGTCGCGTACAAAAATAACACACACTATAATATATTAGGAAGGTGATTTCCCAAACTTAATATCGGAATGTAGGTTAGTGGGCTTTATCTTTTAGCGTAAAACACAAACAAGTTAACTTTTCATGGATTAGACGAGATTCAAGGCGAATCTAATTATGAAAATTATTGTTTTATTTGTTTTTCTAATTTTCAATGACCGTAGTAACAAAATTGTAGGTATCTACAGGAAATAAAATTTTGTTTTTGATTAGGAAATTTTATCGGAAAAAACAGTGGCGTATGCGTTGTGGTTGCACAATCACTTAAAACACGCGCTTTCCTCATAGTAATCATAGCTACAATTTGTTGTGGCATTTTGCTGTTCCCCCCACAGATGGGAGAATCTTTTTTTTTTAATATTAAAGACAAGTTGTTTAAAAAACCTAATATGACGCAACACACAACACTGAAAGGAAATGTTTACGCACTGTAAAACGGGGGAGATTTTTTTTTCAAAATATTAGGATATAATACTTTTTGGAGAGTAGAGCTCAAATTTTTTTCACCAAAAGTAAACATCAATTTTTCCTGTTATGTACAAAATTCATATTATTTACCTACCTACACGGTATGGGGTAACGCATAAAAATTAAAAAAATATATTATTTGTTTGTTTCAATTCAAAAATAAGAAATAAAACTTGTCAAAATAAAATTTATTGTTAAAAAAAGTGTACGCTTTTTACCAAAAATGGTTTTTTTGAAACTTTAATGTATGCAGCCAATAAAACATTTCTCAACAGTTTTCTTCTTCTGAGCTTATAAGATAATTTCATCCACCGCAAACTCATTTTCTTTTAGTTTAGATCTATATTTTGTATGACAAATTTCCTTGTTCGGATTTTCATATTATGCATTTATCACTAAAGATTTCAGATTTTTACCGTCTGTACAGGAGCGACTAGACTATTATACGTATAAAAATTCACCCCCAATTTGAAAGTTGTAACTACTATCGGAGTAAAAATGCAAGGCCTCTGACTTTAAGTGGTCATAACGAAAAAACTGAGGGGTGAAATTTCTTCATTTTTGGGCAGTACATTAGTCATTTATATATGTTTAACATGTGTAAAAATCAAATTGGTAGAATCAGTTGTTTAACTTTTATTTTAATTAACAGCAATAAAAACGCTGTATTTAGTATTTTCCTGGCTGACGGTCAGTTTTAACTTATCATAAAATTGTTATTGTTTCATAAATTGTTACCAAATTTACAAATGTTGTAGCACACATACTTCTGAAAAGTCCTCAACCAATAAATATTGATTATTCATATAATTAACTGGTTTTATAAGCCCTAACCGAAAATGTGCTATTTTGCAATATCCGGTAATTAAAGAAAATATTCTTGTTTTAAATGCTAAATTTCTATTACTCAAATCGAGCTGCATTATTGCTGTAATTCAAAATAAATGTTATAATTATCGCGAAAGAAAGACGCACATATTTCCGCGAGAGGTAATTTACCACATCGTAAATCGTGAGCGGCAAACCACAACAATGTGATTATTCTTTAGCATTGTACAAAACCATGCGCTTCATAGCAGTAGTGTACGATACCATCTTCCACCCCGTACCGCACTTCCCGAACGAACGCAAGCATCCATCCTTTTTTCCAAATTTCTTTTAAACAAAACATGTATACATGGCATTATTTTTGTGAATCGTGTTAGACCACAATGTAATTGCTTTAATCTTGTTATGTTGCTGTCAATATTATTAATATCGAACGTTCAGGTACTGAGTTACACAAGATGTCGTTGTTTCATTATAGCTTTAAGACTAATAAACCAATTGGCCTCAAAAGCATATCACACCGACAAAAAGGTATACACTTGTCAAATATATAAGTATCTACCACTCAGTTTCAATAATATGGCCGTAATTAATTTTTAAAGTCGAGCGCTTGTGCGATTTCAGTCATAATTAGCGCTTTTTCGCACATAAATTAATACAGAAAATTAACGACGTGTTGCAAAAATCTAAAACTGTACACCTTTTTGTAGGAATAAATGATCTTTTAAATGCACTTTGTTTCATTAAATTATGATTGCTAATTACTGAGATACAAGCTTCTAAAGTCAGAGGCCTTGCATTTTTACTCCGATAGTAAGAGTTGTCAAAAATCCTAAACTAATATCTCTCCCAGGTGCCTGAGACTTAGATGTTGTTTTGCCTTCAGTGTGTTACTGGCGTTACCGCGAGCATCTTTTGTTAGTAGATGTAGCACACGATTTCGTTCCCTCCACAATTTCTGCTTCCTTTTACCGTCTATATATGCTATGTTTCTTCTTTCATATCGGAGCCATTCCGACCCAGTCGGTTAGGTTAATGGTTATATAGCAACGCAGTTGGCATGAGTCCCATAATCGATGTTGAAATGTGGAATAATAGCGAAGAGGCATACCTAATAAAAATCTTCTTCTTCTTTTATACTGTTAAGGGGTCGGGTACCTATTGTTGTGTTACGCATTTTCTCCATTCTTTTCTGTTGGCTGCTATTTCTTGTGGAGGTGTGACTTTAAGGAGAGCTCTGTGATTCATATATATTGCTAAAATGGTCATTTTGGACGTACCAATCATCTAAAAAAAAACTGTGCTTAGTTCAAATTCTATGCAGAGTATAGCGAGCAATTAATATAAATTTGAGTGTCAAAAAATGTTCCGAATAAAAAGTTAACGGTTTTGACGGGGACATCTGATGCTGTAACAAATTTCACCCTCTGACACCTAGGGGGGTGACTTTAAAATCTTAAATGGAAACCCCTATTTTTTATTGCAGATTCAGAAAAGAAAAAGAAAAAACTGTGAAGGTTTTATTTGGGACCTTTTTTTTTATTTGCAACAAATGAATAAACACGTGTAACGCAAAGAGAAAATTTATGTTTTTTACTAATTCAGATTTTGGATCCTTTTTTAATAATTCTACACTAAATAATTGTGTTTCTGATTTGCAGTAGTACATTTTGGAGTATTAAACACATTTACTCCATACTCCACATTGTATGCGGTAATTCATTTCTAGTTTTGCTGGGTTTTTTAGCACATTGTGAAATATTAAACGCGACATTTCAGGAAATTGACATTACAAAAAAGTAATTAAAATCTAAAATGTCAAAAAAGTCAACAATACAAACACGCGAAGTGGACTATTAACTTTATGACTCGAAAAAACAAGCAACACGTCTTCTTCTTGCCATGCGAATGATCAATAACAATATCACCCCAAAGGGGTTTGTTTGGGAGTATTACATTTTGCACTCTTGCTGGTCTTCAGAGGAGTTGAAATGGTATTTTTGTCACCTAAATACCAAATAAATACAAAATAAATAATAAAATAGGATTTTAACGATTGCAGCCCCACCTGTTGTAAATCAAAAAAAGTTCCCAAATAAAACCTTCATCCTTCTTTCTGAATCTACAATAAAAAATAGGAATTTCCATTTAAGATTTAAAAGTCACCCCCCTTATGGCCCTTATCCACCACCCTGTGTGCCTGGAGGTGAAATTTGTTACAGCATCAGATGTCCCCCTCAAAACCGTTACTTTTTATTCGGAACATTTTTTGATCTGATGAAGTGTTGTAGAATTATAACAGGTGGCGGATTAAAATGGGACACCCAGTATATGCTACATCTACATTAACCAGAGCACATATCCACAATGTTTTCTATAATAGAAAATACACCCTTCTAAACCAACTTCACTAATTAAATTGTTGATCAATCAAACCAGCTTAAGTAGAAGTAGGTACATCAAAGGAGATTATGAAGATGAACAATTGCCTTTTTATAGTGCAAAACGGACACAACATAAAGCAGATTAAATTGTTTTCAATTTTTGGCGAAATTTCTAATGTTTTTGAGATTCAACACAGCGGCGTACCCGATGCGATGAAGTTTGTGATGCCCCTCCCCCCTCCTAAATTAAAATTTTACAAGTTTATTATTATCATCGATTTTATTCACATTTAACAGATAAATAAATTTTAAAATTTAAATTTAAAATTACAAGTTCACTTTACGAGGTTTTTGACTAGCGCTGTCAAAGCTCACATCATCATTGAACAGCCAATGTTCGATTGACATAATTGCGTGGTTGTCCAATCTCAAGTTGCTTATAGTCAATGAACTGTGTACTACGTACCAGTTCATTGCTCATAGTTAATCCGAGATAGTTTTTGATTAATTTGAGTTTGGAGAAACTCCTTTCACAGGTACATAGCTATACTAATTCTTACAGTTAGGAACACATGCAGTAAGATGGTAATGTTGGGTAGGTACTGAATCAGAAAAATGATGCATCTGAATGAAGGGAAGTAATTCCAAAGGCCCTTAATTGGTAATTCCAAGTTCAAGAAACTGTCCGATATGAACCACCCAGTACAGAATATTTTTAAATAAGTTAGATGCATCATATATTAATAGTTATCAAAAATAATTTATTTTGAATTGGTACCTATTTCATTAAATCTCAATCATAATAAGCGATTGATACATACAAAGGCAAAAATCAGTAGCAGGGGTTGCCATAGTGAAACAATTGCACCATGAGACTATTAATTACGATTTTATATCTATCTTATGGGGAAATTTCAGTTTTTTCAAAATGTAAATATAAAATATTTCGTTTTTGATGTATATAATACATCAACTACATTTTTATTGTAAAGTATAAAGTATAAAACATATACATCATATTTGAAAGTAATATTTTCCAACTACAGAACTGTACTCATTTTCTATAACAATTCCATCAATTTGAGAAATGTAATATAAAATCTTTAAACACTATTAACTATAATAACAAATCAAATACAACATTTTAATAAACTATAAAAATTTCAATTCCGATTTTTAAACTACAACCGAGTATATTCACATAATTCCCATAATATCAATACACCTCCCGTTAAAATTTCCCCAATATAAATGAAATTATAAAATTTAACCATTTCTAATGATCTCCTGAGCTTTCGACATAATTTCGGCAGCACCTTCATTCATTAAATTTTTTGCCAAACGAGTCCCTAATTCTTGAGCCTCTTTTAAAGACGATTCGGAAATGTCATAATGTGGTACAAGTCCTACATACAGATTGGAGTTATTCGCAACACTAGGGCCCTCTTTTTCTACATTGTTGTTATTAGGTATAACCTCTTGCAAGATACCTTCTTTTAAAAACGGACATTTACTAAAATCCCCATTAATTCCTTCCACTTGACCCTTATTAAAAATGGGACATCTCTTTGGATATATATTAACTATGTTTAATTCGGATTCTAAATATGGACATTTACCCATAAAATCTAATCCCACTGGTAATTTAACGGGACAGTACTCGTGGAAATCAGAATTTAGCAAATCGGATGACACTTCTTGTGATTTCCGTTTCTTGGTAACATTCCCGTTAGTTTCCTCAATGGGTCGTTTAAACGAGCACTGTTGCAAACATTCGATGTCACTGTTTGTACATTTTTCGGCCGTACACGAAGAGCTAATAGTCGCAATATTGGATGCATCGTAACTTTTAAAACCAAATGGACAAATTGCACATCGGTTACACTCTCTAATTTCCACTTGCGCCTCATCGGATTTTATTAACTCTTCTTTACCATCCAACGACCAAACCGCCCCTGTCAGTGACATTTTGAATTTGTTCGTCTCCGAAGGTACCAACTGTGTCGTAACAGCAACAGGTGCACTGCAACCACCTCCTAACGTTCTTAGAAAACTTCGCTCGGCTATTACTTGCATTGCAGTTTTGGGGTCATATAACGGTCTTAACAATAGAATTGTGTTTTCATCAGATTCCCGGCATTCTACAGCTAATGCGCCTTGACCAACAGCATACAGAAGTTCGTCTTCTTCGATAACCTAAGACAATTTGTATTAAATACAAATCATGATGGTATTACATAAAACCTGTATAAACTTGGCAGCTACTTTCTAGTAGCCAAAAAACCAAAAACATGTAGACGCAATTACAACAGTAAAAAAAATCAACAGATCTGTGTAAGAAACCTTTATTAAAACACTCAGTAAGGTGTCATACTTATTCTAATATTGTTCACAGTTTAGTATCCGGGTCCATCCGAATTTTGAGTAAAAATTTTATGAATGATAGTTGTCTGGTAATACTCTCTTATAGGGGGAAAATTGAAACAGTTGCATGGTGCATGGCCTCGGATACTAAATAAAATTGCCAATGACGTAGTAGCCATGGAAGGGAGCAAAATCTACTTTCAAATATTTAAAGAAAAAACCATATAACACGCTCAAAAGATAGGTTTCAAATTTACACAAACTTTCCCTTAAAAAATGCTGTTGACTTGTCTGCCCAGTAAAATGTTTACAAATAGGAAACGCCTTGTGTTAATTCTGATACATTCTATAGAAATCTGTGTGGAGTAACTTTTTTCTTCGCCTGACCTCCAGCTTTAATTTTGAAATTCAACAACTGATTCTGGATGCGACACCAGCATTTTTATAAAATGTGAGCAAAATGCTACCTAAAAACTATAGTAAACTGTTTGAGTCATGGTCGTAATCTAGAATTCAGAGAAGAAACCACCTCTTAGCTTCTATTTGACCCAGGCAGGAGTAGCACAAGCAAGCGTCGTTAGACCATCAGATGTTCCAACTATTGAAGAAATTGACTCAACTAGGGAAACTTTACCATGCCCGTGAATAAATGCACAATAAAGTGGCGAGAAATATAACTCAATGAGACAAGATAAACCCATGCCACATTTGCTTTACGTAGATGAGAAGACTTTGTAACCACCTTCATCAATAAAATATACATTCTTAAGAACGAATCTGCCAAATATTTGTGTCTCCATTTGGGTGGCCGATTAAATTAGAAATACCATGTAAGATAAAAGACACAAAAAAAGAAAAATGTACAGGTTAATTGCACATGACTTCCAATTAAGACTTCACACAATTTGGATATACAGGGTGTCCCACTGCTCCGTAATCGGTCGATAACTCAATGTGGGTTGAAGATACAGAAAAAAGTTTCAAATAAAGGTTGCTTTGATTTGAATTGCGCATCTTTTAAAAATATCTACAGTATGTTGCATTTTCACGTGGCAGGAAAAATTCACTTTTTTTTTAATGGCACACCCTGTATTTTTTTCTCTTCATGTATCGACCAATCATATTTATATCACGCCTGAAATTTTTTTTGATATTGGATGTGCGGTTGCCAAGTTATTAATTATTTTGTCAAAATTCTGTACAATTCAATATAATATTCATAACTAAGTCATTCTTCAAAAAAGGAAAAATTTAATTGACGAATAATATTACTCTAATGTCGTGTTAATCTACAAAAAAAAAAACTAAGTGTTTAAAATGAGAATTCAAACTTTGTAAACTTTAAATAGAATTTATACGAATATTTTAAATGGAACACCCTGTATTTTTATTTCAGGCGTGATATAAATATGATTGGTCGATACACAAAGAGAAAAAAATACAGGGTGTAACATTTAAAAAAAAGTGACATTTTCCTGCCACGTGAAAATGCAACATACTGTAGATATAAGAATATTTTTAAAAGATGCGCAATTCAAATCAAAGCAACCTTTATTTGAAACTTTTTTCTGTATCTTCAACCCACATTGAGTTATCGACCGATTACGGAGCAGTGGGACACCCCGTATACTGAGGAAACATTGATTAGGTAATGATTAAACGTAATTAAATTAAAATTAAACCTTATTAAAATGATAGATGATAATCATTTTTTTAACGCCATTTGGGGTGTAACTACACCGGATTCAATCTATTGAATATACTGTCTACAACTATGACCATACCATATCATCTGCCAATGTGAGGCACACACAAAGGTAAAGCAACGCCTACTTGGAAATGAAAAGATTACAGAGAAAGTACCAAAGATTCGCCCTACTTCAATCCTGGACTTTGTTAAAGATACAGGTATTCTCAAAGGGCAGATAATAGTGGGGAGCACAATACACCAAAACGTCGCAGTGCAGGAACCAATTGGGACTACCCCTACATTAAATCACTAATATAATAACTGAGAAATGTGTGTAAACCACGCAAAACCCGAGAATCGCGTGTACCCCGTTTATAATAAATAATAATAATGGGACCGTGCTAAAGAATTCAATTTTGAAAGTTTATCCAACAAACAAAAAGACTACTTGCTGCACCATTGTTGAAGCGATTCAAGTTCTCGACACAGCTCAAGATGTAAGAAGACTCAAATGTAACAATTAGCTAAAATTTTGACTTAAGGCAAGGTTTATGAAGTGAATAGGTTACCTCAATGAACAGATTTACTTCGATTGGTTGAGTAAGGCTACGTCATCGTAAGTTTTTGTAGATACGCCTACCATTAAATTTGAATTAGAATAGTGAAATTTTAATATATTTTGCAAGTGTATGAATTAAGTTCTTGGTATTATGTACATTTTTTTGTGGAAGTAACTAATTGCTGTATTTTCGTTTCATATTTCTATACAAAAAAGTGCAAAAGTGTTACTTATTACAATAAATTATACCTACAAGTAGGTCGATATCTTTTTAAATTTTAAGATAATACGAATTCCGTTGTCAAGTGTGGACGGTATATTTTATGCTTACTTATAAACAAAGCAAGTTATTACGTAAACTATTCTTATTTCGTGCCTATTTATTCTCTGTTGAACTCGTATTTCTCTATTTGTTAGTACAGTTTCGGTCGGTCTTGCAATACTGCATAACAGGTATTTAGAAAAAATTTTGTGTCATCAAATTGTAAGTAGCAAAGAAAACTTTCTTTTCGTAGATATTTGTAGCAGTTTTTCTTTTAAATATTTCATTCGTAGGTTAGGTGTGTATTTATTTGTGTATATTCGTATTTTTTTTTCTTTGAAAACGTAGTCCTTTATCGAGTCTTAGAACAATGTAAAAAAGGTGTAAATATGAGTGAACTATTTGAAAATACTAATGAAACGATGAAAAAGACGTATTAAAACAAAATACTGCACAGGACACCTGACATCTCCTGCAAATAGCTACGTTCCTAGAGGATTTTATAAATTTAGATCAGCCGGTTCGGTTTGTTTTGCCGCTTATGACAAAGAAATATAAGTATGTATGAGGAAATGTAATTTGAAAGAAAAAGAAAATTTTAGCGTTATTCAAGTACGTAATGTAATAGAAAATGAAAGAATTTTTATAACAGTTTATGTAGTTTTTGTTAAGAAACACAACAATATCCCAATGCAAGTGTGCAACAGACAAATATATTACCTATGCAACAGACTGAGAGCGCGCTATAACGTGAAACTGGCAGTGACGTTGCACCCTCCCTGCACACTGCGAGCGATCACCTACAAGCTATGTGATTGAGGCAACCTATTCACTTAATAAACCTTGGACTTAAGGTACTAGACATTGCCATTGCAACCTCGCACATGTTTTTATCATACCCATTAAAAGGATATTTCCAAAAAACATTAATCATCATTATTTGTTAAACTTGGTTCTATTCCATTTCTATAAAATGTGATAGAATTAACAGAAAATTACCACACCAATTCCCAAACAAGGCATTTCCTAAGGTAATCGTTTTGTGAGGATCTTAGATAAATTATTTAACACTCCAAGGGAAGATTTCACCCTTTTTTGACTGCTAATAAATGAAAATTATCTTACACAGATCTATTGAATGTATTACTGTTGTACCTACTCATTATTGGCTGCGGAAAGGTGACTGCCAAGTTCACACCGGTTTATATACACACCTTTGAGATTCTGTGTTTCCAACCCATGCGATTCAAACCGGCTGCCGCTAAGATAATGGCATGGAAAGTGTTGAGTTCGTCTAGTTTCCGCAACCGAGTGTTCAAATTACCTCGTATACTTTCAACCTTTAAATGTGGAAATTTTTTGGCTAACTGTGCCGTACGTCTTAAACTCGACGTACCAATAACACTATTTTCGGGTAACGTTTCTAATGTTAAATGTTGAGAATCTTTCCTTAATACCAAAGCGTCACGAGGATCCTCTCTATAATTTCAAATTATTCAAAACTGTAATTTAAACACTTGTAACAAACCTGGTGAGAACGGCACCAATTGCCATTCCGGCAGGTAACGTAGTAGGTAAATCTTTTAGTGAGTGTACGACGAAATCGACAGCACCGGTCACTAAAGCAGTCTCAAGTTCTCGTGTAAACAGTGATTTTTCGCCTATTTTCGGAAGAGGTATATCCAGCACTTTATCACCTAATGTGCTCATGGTAACTAAAATTCTAAGAATGTATCGAGAGAATGTGAAGGTAATAGTTTGACGTACCTATTTCAAATTCCTTTTGTGGATGTAAATTTTTCAGCAATGAGATTACATGACGAGTTTGAATTAAAGCCAACTGAAAAATTGTTTAACTTATATAACTAATTCTTAGGTTAATTTTTGATAATTAGAATTCTTTAATGAAAATTAGGGAAAATTTAATAACTTACCTCACTTTTACGAGATCCAACCCTTATAACGGGCGATTTGGCAGCTTCTTTTTGTTCCATTTCGAATGTTGAGATGAATTATTTAATTTTTATAAAGTAATTATGTTTCAAAGTGCTTTATCATATCTTTCTACTTGATTAAATTAGACGTCATGGACTCTTACTAGACGACGCACGACAGAGTAGGATGATATAAATTTTAATTGTAAATTACTAACGTAATCGTAATGAATGAAAGTAGTATTGCTAATTATTTACCAACGTAAGAATGCTGTCGTACAGTAACACTGCATAATTAAATATCCCCAAAAGTGCCGTTACAAAGAAAACCAGTCACTTTCACAAATCACAACGTATACAGGGTGTCCCAATTAGATTTAGACGTCATATATCTGAAAAAACAATACTATTGGAGGTTCCATCTTCCATATAGATTCCTGTGATGCGCCCTTGGCGTGTTGCACCCTCCACTTTTAAATTCACGCTCTCGAGGTGCCAATCTTTACAAAAGTTTAGTATCTTCCTGATGGAGACCTTTTGTAATGCCCTTGGCTGTAATTTCCTTTCCCCAAAGCATTGACTAAATAATACCCAAAGCAAAGAACCTATGTCTTATGGTGTCGTGTGTCTTACAGTGACCAGTATCTCCTCACAATGCTCGTATCCCCTGCAGATTGGATCTGCTCTCTGCTCCAGGTGTCTTTCTTCTTTATTGAATTTCGGCAGATTTTCCGTTATTTAGCTGGAGGGCGCCCTTAACTTCTAATAAGTCTTTGGCTTCCCTTGGCATTTGTGCGTAGGAGTCGATTGTGAATATGTTTGACTGGAATATTTTAAATTGTAATAAAAACATTTTTATTTTTACCGTAACCCTTTCATGATCAAAGATAGTAGAGGGCGTCGAAACGCATTGGCCTACATTTAAAGTACAAAAATTAGTGTAATTACTTGTTTTTATTACGGTACTATAGGTTAACTACTTACCATCCTTCTCTTATTGGTCAGCCGGCGATTATGTTACTCTTTATTCCAGAATATTAGCTTTACCTTATTCTATTTTGCCAGCTAGTTAAAGCACTAGACCAGAGCTCATATCTGGTGCTCTAAAATTCTTTAATTCTGCTTGGTCGTCAGTCATCATTAATCTCTTGTTGAC
Organism: Pyrocoelia pectoralis; assembly: GCA_036250285.1. Classification (NCBI taxonomy): domain Eukaryota; kingdom Metazoa; phylum Arthropoda; class Insecta; order Coleoptera; family Lampyridae; genus Pyrocoelia; species Pyrocoelia pectoralis. The sequence continues at coordinate 2,853,775 of CM070076.1, forward strand.
AGAGTTCCTCTCCAATGAAGTTTGTGCCCAGAGCCCAGGCGAATATTTTTGCCTGGTATAGGTATTGTTACGTTGGTCGACAATTTAGATCTTTATGCCCCATACATTCCGATTCCTATTTCTATTTCCCCTTCGTAGCAGACCCATCGTTGTAACAGACGCTTTGGCACTTTAAACGTTTTGTTACTCGCAAGCATTTTGGATAGGTATACCTAATTTTAAGTACGGCGCAATTCTCTTTTCATCTTTCTTCCGCTTCCGTTATCAAATGTAAAAGTGGTTTGTATAGAAGAGTCTAGAAGGCAACCGTAGACGTTGTGACCATCACCTCTGCTGTATCTGAACAGACCAACACTGTACTCTCATTGACAGAGGACTCTATTGCATGGAGTTCAAAGAGTTGTTATCAAATGTCTTCTTTGCATGTAAATTGGGTTAGTTCATAAAAATAAATTTCAAAATAAACATAAGATTCTGCTTTTGAATCGTGTTTGTAAACTATTGCAGTTCAAAAAAGTTAAATAAAACGTACCATTTCCGAGAAAAAAAGAATTGAAGTGTTCAAACATCAGCGTTCGCGCTAAATCAGTTTTAAACAGATAGTGACGTCACGTACTGGGAAACGCCCACTGTCAGTCGGCTATCGTTGCGTTTTTGAAACTGATTCTTACGATGGTGGATGCAGGTTATTTGAAAGCTATGTCGGATAATCTTCCTCGATAGATGTTTTTATGTTGGCCGAGTTCTTAAAGAAGGATGATCGATTTAATACTGCAGAAATTCGTGGAGCAAAAGCTTGAATAAAACCTAACAATGTGAAATTCGTTTGCTTGACAGACTCTTACTACGCAGATATTTTGCATATTGCATTACTTTACTCGTTTACCACGTCTCATGTATATTTATTTTTGTCAATTACTTAAACATTTAGGTTTGCTTAGTAAGTAACTACATCTTACATCAAAGTGATCCTCGCAGCAGTAGAAATCCGAAGAAGTTATTTTAGAATAATCTCTTCTAGCTGCTTTGAACCACATTTTTCGAATTTTTACGTCTCGAGGCATTGTCAAAAATGTCTTTTCAGGTGTTGTAAAAGTCGTATTAGTGCACATAGGCACAAAACACCACTTGTAACACCTTTTTGACGGCTCCATGATCGCCAAACAATCATTCGTAAATACCAGTTTAGCTGAAACACCAGTATATGACGTCATGCCGTAGTCGGCACCTGTCGCTGAGTTGTCGTGCAGTTTCGACGCTTCGCGATTTAAAATTTGAAAAAAAGCTGTTTAAAGTATTCTAACGCCGCTTATTTTTGCAATATCGAAGACATCTGACATCTTTGCATTTATTAAGCGTATAAAAAAATTATGTGAATTAACCCAATTAAGGCACCCACTGCAACCTCCTAGAATCTAAGTGTTTCTTCTATTGCTCTCACTACTCCAGGTAGTTCGTACGACTTTCCGTTGGTCACTGTAAAATAATCGACACCTCCCTTTATACTGTATTAAAATTCTGTTGTTTAAGAACGATATGTGCAAGAATTTGATTTTGATTTGAGCATGCGCTAGGAACTAATAGTAATACGAAGACTCACACCCTCCCCTTAATATTACTTTATTGGATAAGATGAAGTTGAAATGATGAAAGTCGGCAACTTGTTTCGACTTACACCACCTTCAGGCATGGCAGATCAAATTATATAAATTAGTTCTCAATTTCTCAAAAACTTGAATTTTGGACATATAAGCTTTTTGCGTTATTTTGATGAGAGGAATCGGCTACTAAAAACTCTCTGTTATAGTGCCATTTGTCAATGTTTTTCTGTCTTAACTTTTCTTCAAAATAATAAGACTTTTGAACTACAGTTTAGCAATTAGGAAACGTGAGACCGCTACACATTAATTACTATAGAAAGTGCAAGTTTTCATAAAATTCTAGCAACAACTTTAATTAATTTTCCTCGTTCATAGTTGTTACGTTAAGTAGGTACTTACCTACATTACCTTTTGCAAAAAGCCACTTCAGATTTTCTTTTTAAATTAACAAATGCCTTTAATTTCACGGTTCCTCGATTTAAATCTCGCCACGCGAAATGCCAAAAGAGGGTTTTTCACTTTCATCCAATACTCAAAACATAAGCCATTGCAATCGTTTCTTCTTTGGTAAAATTTGTTATTAATTTTAAGAAAGAAAGAGTACACACAGCTGAAGCGCTTCACGTCAAACTAACCATTGTGAATTTTCTTGTTCTTATGAGTAACTTATGAGTTTTAGTAATACATAGAATAATTTATAAGAATCAATTGATTTAATGTTGAATTGTTTAGCCTTTGATCAGTTTGAAGTTAAGATTTAGGATAGGTTTGGTAGCTAAATTGATTTTTTGTTTTTCGAGTCTTTATTTGATCGGAAACGTTATCCATTTCTTCTCATAGACCGTCGTTCGTACATAGTGAAATATAAAATTAGTGACGTGACGTTTCGCTCACTTCTTCATGGAAATCGCCCTTCCTTCGATTTGGTAATATATTTAATGTTGAATTGTTTAGCCTCAATTTTTAGAATCAATTGATACCTACATTCCAATTTATTGAAAATCTCTAAGTACGGAATGAAGTAAAAAAATATTATAAAGTTTGGCATCGTTATTTTTGGAACATTTTAAAAAATAGAGAAAAATTAACGTTACCACAACTTATCAAACGAGTGTCGCGGGTGTCATTTTTAACTTCATTTAAAATAGGTATTAGTGTCAATTATCATTAGGGTAAAATAAAATTAATTACATTAACAATATAGACCCCACAATGCTGTAAGTATGTTATTTTAATCAACGTTATAATTTTAAAAAGTTTGGGGTAACTTCCAAAAATAGGGCATCCTGGATGTATTAAAATAGGTACTTTTAAGTTGTATTCCTATTGACAGTAGTCAGTAGCTAAATATCTACTCTGTATCTTGACAATGTATCCGCATTTAGCATCATCATCATCTGCACTAAACATATACCTAGGTTGTATAGTATTTTTTCCAGATCGATAGCTGTCCATTTTGTTAAAATTGTAGGTAGGTAATCTTGTACCTAAGCGTTTGTTTACGTAATTAATGTGAAACTTTCATTAATCAAGACTAGGGTAAAGGGGAGAGGCGAATGTGTGGGAATGTAATGGTGTAACGTGTAACCAGTTTTAACAATACGGCATTGACATGAAATTTTAACATAACGGATGTGTAGTTGAATTTTGGAAACGCACACGTCATGTAGATACCATAATTCTCATTATATTTATTGTGATATTGTCAATTTTAATGATTTAGTTCATTTAATCAATATAGTCATAATACTCATAAATAAGTAATTAATGACTAGAAATAAAATCCAACCAGTCATGGACATCTACAATAATACTGTAAATGTAAACTGACTAATGACAGCCATTTATAGACAAACAGATAATCGAAATTCGAAACATCGATCAAAATGTACAAGTCTGCAAATAAGAAAAGCGGGTACAAACACATTTTATTATTAAATTTTTTAAACAAAAATTTTGTTGAAATTGGAATTAATCTACTACTAATCTTTAAATTATGCTTACTGACCCTGTCATTGATCCATTTTTATAATATAGTATTAACATATGTAGTAGACAAAGACATGACTATTAAATAAAATTGAGAAACTTGCTTTTATAAAATTGTAAAATAATAATATTTGACCTGAACTGAATTACAACGATTACATTCATCACAGGACGTTCTATAATATTATAAATAAATACAAATAGAAATTGAAGATTGCTTTTATATCTATTGTTAAATATGTATATTACATCGTAACGAGTAGGTACCTATTACGCTAATTACCATAAGAATAATATAGTGTTAATATCATACCTTTTACAGTATCGTGGTCTTTATCGGTTATGTAATATGTATGAACGTATTAATATTTTTGAAACAGCAGCTTCCTTGCTGGATCCCACAGTATTCTCAGATCATAATCATCATCATACACACGTACACATTGAGTTTCACGAGATGCATTCAAACTTTGAGTTTGAGTATAATTTGAGGAGTTTCGATTAGCATCTGTATACACATTTATAGTCAAATCGACATCTCGACAAAATAGTTGATTTTTGATATTAGTATTATTAGTAGTTGGTTAGTCGACATAACTTGAAATCATGGCACTTATTACGTTTTAAATTTTTGTAAAACGAAACAATCTCGTCTTATTAACATTTTTCTTTTGATTGCTTATATCGAAATTCTTCAAATCTGTCAGTTCAGGTTGAAACGGTTTGTGAAATCTCACTGAAAAAGAAGAAAAAGGATTTTTTTCTTTCCTGCTGTACTTCTCCAAAACAATGGAGGGTGGTGTTAATTATACATACTATATGATGACGCCCATGCAATAAATCTTCATTATAATAATATAGGAGTAGGAAATGTGTGTAGGAAAAAGTGTTACCACAACATTGTCAGAAATGATTATGGAATACAATGTCCGATGCTGTAGGAAATTTAATAAATATTAGAATAGTTACATAACTGTTATCTGATGCCGTATTCGTAATATTCATTCAGAATTGTTTTAGATTTTTCCAAATCGGTTGTTTTCCAATGTAGGTAGGTGCTACGAAAAAAACAAACAAATCGTAATTTGTGTCCTAAAACGTCAATACCTTGAGGAAAACCCAACATCCTGTGGCAATTTACCACTTATCGTTTCCGCATCTTTGAATATTTATTAGTGTAAATTTTGTAAACAAACGATGTACACGAATAGGTATTATAATAAATATACCTACGTACCAATAAATGCGTAATAAGGAAGTGCTAACTTTTTAAATATTAATCCAAAAAAGTAAGAAGTTGCTCATTTAATTTGAAGTCTTAATATGAAATTGAAAATGCCTAAATTTAAATAGAACTTTCAAGAAATACATATCTATTTATCTCAGAAATATATGATGGTTAATTTATTGATTCGAAATGGCTGCATTTGATATTTTCGACTTTGACGTACCTACTTTAGACTTCTATTAGGTACCCCTACAGCAAACATTCAGTGATAATCTTAGTAAATATATTTATAAATGGTTAGATTGCGATACAAAGAGACCCTGTTACCATGACCGAATCATAAGGTATATCATATCTCATAATGAATAGATTGCTCAGTTTGCTAAGGTTGAGGGTTGACATTGAAGCACAAAAAAAGACTTGTCAAAAATCGATCTATCCACAAACACCATTAAATAATGATGTAAAAAACCATTTTTTGCTTATCTAGCTATTATCTTTGTCTGGCACGGCAAATTCTTTATGTTCGCCAAGAACACGCATCTTGACAGTGACTAAACGTAAGGAATTTGTGATGCCAGGGAAAGATGATAACAGAGCCAGAAGGACTCAACACCTCCATTTGGATAGGAGACTACAAGACAACGCAAAGCAGCAGTAACAGCGCGTGCAAGTTTACTTTACTGACAGTTGTGACTAGCGACGAGTGGTTATTTTTGTGCTATAATTAAACCCCAAAATGCCTAAACGGGAACATTTAGATCGAAAACAACAGTTCTTTGACGAGCCTATTCCAAGACGTCGCGACTGCGTCTAATAAAATTTTAAAAATTACGTGCACTTTCTGTGCTACACAAATGTCAAAAAATGGAACAAGAATGAAGGCTCACACATAATAAAATGTGAAGAAATAACGCGGCCAAATTGTTATTTATATTTAGTCTTCATAACTTGATAACTCAAAATTATTCACCACCGCCGATGAAAAAATTCCTGAAAATTCCTAAAAAGATGTGGAAGACTCGTAATATTCTGTTGACCAGAAACGGGTGCAACGATGGTCTGAGTTAGTGTTTATGTTTTGACTACTTATTTATTTATACTCGTTATTTATGCTTGACGAAAACAGATGTATTTATTTAATTTTGTAGTACAAAAGCACACTTATTTTTTCTTAATTGCTATTATCATTTTTAAAAGTACCATTTTTTCTGTAGGATACCTACCTGCAAGACGTGCTTTTGAAAAAAATGCATTTTTTGAGAAAAAACCAGTTGGAAAAAACCTGAAAAAAACAAAATTTCATTTACTTACCTATCCGTCATTAAACCTGATCGCGCATAAAAAGCTCTTGTAATACCTATTGAGATAAAAATGGTCAAGCACCACAATTCATGAATGATTTTCCGATTCCTAAATTTTGTAATAATTTATAGATAAATTGATTTGAACGTTATCACGAGATCATTTAATATGAACGCATTTCATTTGATTAGATAATACCTAATCTATCTAACACAAATTTTGATTTAACAATTGACATTATTGTAAATTTCCGGTCGAATAAATTTGAATGTAATTCAAGGCCCTACATAATAATATTCTTCGCAATGGTCTGGACTCTGGAACATTCTTAATCTTTCTAAAAAGTGGAGAATTACTCATTCGGTTCGTTCACTTTTACAAATTCAAAACAAGAGCAAAAATTAATGGTCATATAATCAGTAGGGCATTTATCAGTTGACCTCTATTGGGAAAATATCAATGAACTTGATTCGTATTCAATGTCACTATATACAGGGTGTCCACAGAACGATTGAGTAACATAAAAAACGACGTTTGTTTTCGAAAAATCAGGTACACATGTCACCTTTAGTAAATAGTTTCATCCATTGTGCACGGGACACATTTGCTGTTTTTTTGTTTTGTGTATTTCTACTTGGATTTTGTTAAAAGTTAAACAATATATTTTTATAAGAGCGATAAAGACTGAAGTGAAATTACACTTGGATCCCTTCAGATTTGAGATGCATGTTACATTGAGGATCAGGGGCACCGGAACAAAATTTGTTAGGGGGCAAGAGCGCCGCCAGAAAATTTTCCCAGGGGGGGTAAGTAGTATTGGAGGTTCGTGGCTCTGACGTTTTTTCAAGATTGTAAAAAAATTATTTTTATTTTTAATAGCTTTTACCTTTTTTCTTGGCGGCGCCCTTGTTAAGGGGAGCCCTTACATTTTTTCAAGTAGGTATTAGAATGTTTGAAAAAAAATTTTTAAATTAGTAAATCAATGCAGAAGCAGAACACGAACACCGATGGGATAGAACATTCTATTCCAAAAGTGGCTGGTTTTATTGTGAGCTTTTAAAATTTTCTAAAATGGATTACGCGATTTATGAAATTCCAGGATAAGGGCCCGACCCCCCCTTGCCATTTACTAGCGGCACTCCTGTTGAGAATAAATAATTCCTAGATTTCATTTATTTTTTTGCAGTCATTCTTTAATGCCTTTTTAATATTTGAACTTCGGTTACTGATGGTTTGTTTTCTCTTTTTTTAGTTGAATCGGGCCTAGGGATTTTTATACAGTGTGGAAATTGAGTAGCGGATAAATTCGGTAACTGCCTTAATCTGTATGATAGAAATAAATTTTAAAAGGGGTGTAGGTAGCGATTTAAATTACAGCGCATATGAAAAAGATTTTTTCAGATGTTTACATCAATTATTGTTTTGAAAATTGTGACGTCATCAATATTTTTTTTTTACATGACAACAATGTATTTATAGAGATGTGGGTCACAGATTACAGTAATCTGTGTGTGATTGGCCTTATAACACCACATGATTATCCTTTATTTTCGTTGAAGGAACCACCCCTAGAAGAAGTTCTTAGTTCAATACCAGCAGATGAGATGGCGCCCCGCGTTATCGCTCATAGATGTAAACATAGCGTAGTAGTTTATGTGCAGTAGGAAGATACACATAAAGCATACTTACCTGGCGTAGGGGTTACCGTGATCAATAAGGCGGTTCCCCCAGGATGAGGCCCTCTCATTGCACTACGATTGGGCTGACTCCTGCGATTATCCCTAATGTGGATAACTCGGGCGCGTAATTTTTGGTAGTCGGGACTGCGTACGCGCTGTCCCGGTTTAATTAAACATAAAAATAGTTAACCAGTATTGTAAAGTGGATTTTTCCGGAAATCGTCTTGGAAACGACATTTTCATGCGTTTCATGCGTATTTACGCGCAGCAGAAAAATGGAATTTTCCGTACTGTTAGGTTAGTTGCCTGATCTGCATTAAACTGTGCCTGTGTTAGTGCTGTAAAAGACTTTACAAGACGCAAAATACAGGGTGTTCTCCTCAAAGTGGACAATATAATAGAGGTGTGGAACTCGTCAAAACTAACACTTTTGTTTAAGTTTTGTTTTCGAATTATGGACCTTTTGTTTTATAAATCTATATCTCCATTATTTGTAGTCGAATTTCAAAAAATTAAAATTTTTTCGAATCAACAATTTAATATCTACAATGTTTGATCAAAACTTTATTACAAAAATGCCAAATGGTGGTCATTTTAAATTATAATAGTAGTAATTAAGTAAATTTTTGGTGAAATATATTAGATATCAAACTGTTGATTCCAAGGAACTTTGATTTTTTGAAATCCGACTACAAATAAAGGAGATATAGAGATTTATAAAAAAACAAAAAAAGGCCCACAATTCGAAAACAAAAGCCAAAAGCAAAAAAATTATTTTGAAAAACCCGTTTGTTTTGACGAGTTCTTACGTTGTCCACTGTGAGTAGAAACACCCTGTATAGTTTGTAACTATAGTTACCAACAAAATTGACAAACTTAATTTTTGCGGAATTTGTAAACAAATTTTCTAAAATTTGTATACAAAACGTCAGTAAAATCACTTACTTGACTCAGAGCTTCAATTTAGCTCCTCTTCAGTAATGTAAGATTTTCGTGACTTACTATTGTCCACGACTAAGGTATAATAATATAGTTGTTATATGTCTCAGCAGACAATACTAACATGTACAGGGTGGGCCAAATTCGACGTTTTCATGGGGTACAGCAATAACCATAAGAGTTAGCAAAAAACTAATAAGGTACTTATGAGCTCTCTTTAAAAGAAAAAATCGGTGGCATAATCAGATTACCCCTATCACGATTATTTACGTAGATACAGGGTGAAAACCAAAAAGTAGCATTTTCGAAAAACCGCAATATTTTCTTTATTATAGAAGTTAAGGTCGTGAAATTTTCAGGATATAGGTAAGAGGATACGGCAATTTAAAAAATGGCATCAATAAATTTCTAGGCCTACTAAGTTGCGCACGGCCAAAGCCAACTTTCCTTTTTCTTATGGACGCCATATTGGATTTTTACTTTATCAAAATCCTCATTTGAAATGCTCTTCAACCATGTATAACATGTTTATATTTGGTCAACATAAATAATAAAAAACAACAAAATGAAGATCTCGTGGAAGTAGGCTTTGATATTTCTATTCAATTTTTCGATATAGGGCTTTGCTGTCTCTTTTTTAATCATCTAACTGTTAAAATAGAATTTATTGTAGGTATCATTTGTGTGCAGTTAATAATTTGTGAGTTTTAAAATGAATTCTATTCAAATAGTGAGAAATGTGATATGTTGCAGTGTTTTATACTCTGTCGTTGACAATAAGCTCTACTTTGACCGTTAGATGATTAAAAAAGAGACAGCAAAGCCCACTATGGAAAAATTGAATAGAAATATCAAAGCCTACTACCATGAAATCTTAATTTTGTTGTTTATTATTATTTATGTTGACCAAACATAAACATGTTATACATGGTTTTGAAGAGCATTTCAAATGAGGATTTTGATAAAGTAAAAATCCAATATGGCGTCCATAAGAAAAATGAAAGTTGGCTTTGGCCGTGCGCAACTTAGTAGGCCTAGAAATTTGTTGATGCCATTTTTAAAATTGCCGTATCCTCTTACCTATATCCTGAAAATTTCATGACCTTAACTTCTATAATAAAGAAAATATTGCGGTTTTTCGAAAATGCTACTTTTTGGTTTTCACCCTGTATCTACGTAAATAATCGTGATAGGGGTAATCTGATTATGCCACCGATTTTTTCTTTTAAAAAGAGCTCATAAGTACCTTATTAGTTTTTTGCTAACTCTTATGGTTATTGCTGTACCCCATGAAAACGTCGAATTTGGCCCACCCTGTACATTGGCTGCCATGGGTATTACCGGTGAACCCATCATTTTATTCAATCTAGGCCACGGGCATCACCCGTGATCCCGAGTAGCATTACAGTAACATGTAAATATATTTTTTTTATTGGTGTCCTATTTTAGCCTTTTAAACCACGCCCAGTGTGTTTAAATCGCGTTTTTTAAAACTCGCGTGTTTTAAAGTTGCCATGCCAACATTAACAATTTTGTTCTGACAGGAGCACTTTTTTATGTCAAATAAAATGACAGATTGCAAATTAATTGCCGTTTATTGGTTATTGATCTGACAGGAGTACTTTGTTACGTCAAATAAAGTAACAGATTGCAATAAGTTAATTTCCGTTTTTCTCATTTCCATGACAACGAAAGGTATACTGATTTCACATTAGGAATTCAACCATTTCACATTATTAGTTCTTATTTCCATTTTAATACCAGATTTTGAAGTGAACCAATAAAAAAAAATAGCGTAAAGTATAAGTGGATGAACAGGTCTTTAAAACACTTGCTCTATTTCAAGCACTCCGGCTGCGCCGTCGTGCTTGAAAACTCGCGCGTGTTTTAAAGACCTGTTCAACCACTTATACTTTAATATACTATAATTATTGAGTGTGTTTTCATAACACATACAGAAAAACAAAAAAAGCGCTAACTGACAAATGACCAAATTTGTTGGCCAAATGAATAATACAATTGTATTGACACTTTCTAAATTATCTTGGACGATTGTAATCAATTACAGATCCCCCTAGTGTGCACCTCAAAAATGAAAATTTTGAAATCAAGGTATGCGCTTTTGATGAGCTGTCTAAGGGGAAGGATAGTCTTTGGTATAGGATTCGGCAGTTGTCGTAGATACACCCTGTATGTATAAATTCTACCCAAAAAATACTCAAAACCTGACGATTTTAAACTTAGTTATTATTAGAGGTTGCAACTATCGATAAACTTTTTGCAACGTCACTGTAGAAACTACCCTTAGCACTATAATTAGTAGACGTCTATAAATTCCTCCATGTTACCAATATTGGAACAAAGATTCACAATGGAAAGGATAATTTCCCTTGTATGAAATATATTTTTTGCAAATATTACAATAAAATAAAGTTTATTCCTCCATTTTTTTAATCTTGGCATAATTGAGACACCTGTTACCAAAACTTACAAAACACGTCCTGAGACGCTGTTGCACCTTTACCCAATCTGGAAACGGTGACACCGTATTCTTGGAGTAAATGGTCATCGCTTGTAAATATAATTCCATTGCCTTCTCGTAATTATTTCGTTTATAACTTTCTTCGGCTTCTAACAGAATGTTTTCCAAATCCTAAAATGGTACTTCTTAAATACAGGCTCGATACCTTTACTAATACTTACCGCAAGTGCTTTGAGGTGTGGAAAAAGGTTTGTGAGGCTATTACATGACGTACAGGTAATAACGGGATTATCAACATTATCGTTCAGGAAAAAAAAGTTTGGGCATTTCGTATTTTTGCACGGAATTTTGATAACGTTATCTTCCATTTCTTTAAAAAGTGGCCAATCTTCCTCGCATGCCCTACAGTGGCAAGTAAACCAATAATTTTCTAACAGAAACTGTTGCCTTTCATCCTTTGGGGAATTTGTATATATCGGCCCGTAATTTTCATAAATGACTTCCCCTTTTCGAATCGGCTTGACGGTTTTTGCGAACATTTTTGAACCAATGTTGTACCTAAATAATGAGAAATGAAAATTATGATTGCAGTGCTTTCACTTACCTAACTATACAGGGATCGCAGGAGTGATTAAAAAATGCAAGGGTTGGATACAATCCTCCACCAATGTATATTGCTTTAAAATTGGCTTCGTCTTGAGGATCAAGTGGTCCGGGGGGAGCCTCGTGCAATTCGGAAATTTCGTGCGCGTTAAACTGAAGCATTTCAAGATTGTGGAGGATTAGTTTGCACACGAATATTTCGTCATCTTGTAATTTATCGTCTTGGGTAGTTACCCCAAAGTACGTGGTCGTTTTTAGTAGGCGGAGTAGGTAGATGGCCATAATGGTGTAATGAAAGTATTGCTTGATGTTTCGCAAATGTTCGTTACGGCACAATGAGTACACACACGCGTAATTATTAAACGTGTGCACTTCTGGTGACTGTCCGATGTGTTTAATAACCGACTCCAGGTGGGCAAAACTGCTTTGGGTGATAATTCGAAGTGCCATTAAGCAGTTAATGGATGCTTCAGATTCAGATATGGTTTTGTGAAGACCACATTCGTACTGGTGATACACGGCAGCGGCAGATTTGCAGTCTAAGCTGCAGAAACAAATATTTGCACACTTCTCGCATGGAATTGGAGCATTTGTTGACTTAGTGCAATGTTGGCAATTTGTCAGTGAAAATTTCGTTGCCAAAACTGCACAGTGTGCCGATTCCTGGATTATAACTTCTCCCGCGCCAATATCGCAAGCTGCCCGTGCAAATCGTCCCAAATCGGGATTAAAATCAAACATCACGGATGTACTCGCTGATGGGAATAAGGGATTTGATTTAAAAGTGTCGATTTTTGCTTTGCTTTGTTTTTGTTTAAAAATTTCGAGACTTTTAAGAGCATTTCGTATTTCCAATTTCTTCTTATCAATTGCACTTTTATCTAAGGTCGACAAATCTAAATAATCTAATGCTAACTTGTAAGATGCTGCTGCTAAATGCATCTTGTTAGTAATAAAACTGTAACATTTAGCCTCTCGAGAAAATAGTTTATATTTCAGATGATCGGGATAAACGTTTAAGCATCCCACGTAATTTATGTCGCTTAGCGTTGCTTCGTATTCCTTCAGATCATACAAACAGGCACTTCGGTTTGCGACTAAAATTGACAGGAGCTTGCGGGATTCTGAAAAAAAAAGAAAATTTGAAAAGTATATCCCAAAATAAATAACGACTCCTTGTTCCCCGAATTCGTCTTTTCCATCTTGTATCTAACATCTTCCTCACTATCCACCAATTTAACACATAACGTTTGAAGATTTGTTCTTCTACATCAGTACAGTACAATAATTCCGCCAATTTCTTAAACAACCAAATAAACTGATTTTCGTAAATGTTTTCATCCATCTGCAAACTTACAGATGGTTGTTTTCCGCTTGTCATTCTAAATAACTTCTAATCGAATCGTAAATCCTCTTCATCATCATCATCATCATCATCATGTCACTTGGTGCCACTCCGTTCGTCGCACCAGATGTTTTTCTATGCACAGACAGAAATCGAAAAGGGCTTTACTCCCGCACTCATGGCACTGTACGTTTGCAACGGTCGGATTTCGTCATTCATCATACCGAAATGAACTGTGGTGCAATATCCTAATTATGGCTGGTATTCCGTACCAAGTTTCAGATAATCTTCTCACAAGTGCCGCCTTCTGGACAATACCGTTACTACCCAAACACTATATGCATGTTAATCATCGCAGTTTCGTCCAAATCTCAATGTGTGCACGCTGGCCGATTTTTTAGAAGAATTCCATGTGTGGATAGGTGCTGAAGCTGAACCATTACGATTGATTTGACATGTTTTCACGAACGTTCCAGGCCAGCAGGCAAACTGACGAGCAGATCTATTAATTCTTCACTCTGACAATACCAGAATGAGTTCCATGTAGTTGATTCAGTACAGATGAGCGAAGGACTGATGGTACTATCGTAATCTTCACATGATTATATCTTCCCCATTAGTATTCATTCATTACAATGAACAAAAGACGAAAGGAACTGTTCTTGCTGTCTTCACCTACCTCCGTAGCATTAAGAATGGATAATATTTTCATGACCTTGAGTGTTCCTACATTCAAAATAATCTCCAAGGAAAGTGGGTGAAGACAATACTGAGCTGAGAACATGTTTTTTATTTTGAAAAATTTGCAACTATAGATTGTGATTCGTCAGAAGAATAAACTTGTACCAAAAACAACCAACTCAGACATTTTTTAGTGGCAAAAACTATTGATGAATTCAGGAACTTTTAGAGACTTCTTCATAAACTCCCGCAAGATCAACCGTAGTTGGACTTTTGCATTCGCTATAAAACAGCACGAAAAAATTAATAATTTACCACTTTCACGACCCATCCACAAACATCCCTCCAAATTTTCTGAATTTTATTCTTTTGTTTTTGAAAAAGAGCAGGCGGTGAAGCTACGTGTTGGGGTAAAACGTTGTAGTGATGCAACCATGGATGAATATTTGTGAGTAAATATTTGAGAGTCGATGTTTCGTTCAACCATATGAATTAAGTGGACTCGACTGATGATACCAAGTTTTTTCGTTGGTTCCAACTTACGAGCAACAGGATTCATCAAGGAACTATACGGAAAACTTAGGAAAACAACCCATTATCATATTATCACATTCGTTGAAAATTTTCTCCCATCTGTAAAACATTTCGTGAATTTTTTTTGAAAAAAACAGGAGATATAGAATGGCATAATTTTCAAATGTCTTCAAAATTATCAATTTTGAAGGTAGAGGGTGGAAATCGGTTTCAAGAGGAAAAGAAATAAGAGAATTTTAAAACAAACAACTTTAATTACGGAAAATTATGTCCTGGACCGTGCATTCTTGAAGAAGATCTTGGAAGTTTCGCATAGATCGCTCAACCATATCGTTTGGCACAATAACAATGTTATTTCGCTGTTTGTGTTATTTTATAGTCGTTCGATTCGAGGGGTTATTGGTGTACACGCTCGCCTTCAGGCCACCTCAATTGTAGAGCTGGAATGTTAAAAACTCACAAGTCATTCCAGCGGCCGGAGATCGGCGTCTGGTTGAGCGTTTGGCAACCCTGAACCATGAAGGGGTAAAAGGTTTATATTTTCTAATATAGAAAGATTTCTTTGTCAAAAATTTAATTAATAACGTTGATGGAAATTTTATTTGGCCATTTAAACGTTATATTTCCGATTTATCTAAAAATACTTATTACGGGCTGCTCAAGTGTAAAAAATTTAGATGAGTAGGCGACGATGCTGAGCAATCAATTAAATTCTAATCCAAGGGTCAAAACTAATGTTTGTGTAAATCAAAGTTGGAGGCCGACTTTTTCTCAATTTCACTGATAGTTATAGTTTATTTTTTGGACTGTTCGTATCCAACGTAAAAATGAAGGTTCTGGTCAGACAATTGTCTTCTTCTTCACTATTCGAAATTTTCCATCCATGACAAGTGCCTTTTAGGAACTAAGCATATGTTTATTGCAAAATGGCCGTTTTCTTTCTTTGTAAATTGTGAGTATCTCATAATTGTATAGTTGGGAAGAGGGTCGTGTTTTCCCCTAGTGAAAGAGGTACGCATAAAAATCTGCCTAATTTGGCAGAAAGTAAAACACTTGGTGCATGTATTCTGTACACCATTATAAGCAATCTGACCCGTAGCACACCGGCCCCGGAGCGTGTAGAGTCAAGATAAGACCCCTTCGGGCGTTAATTGCCAAAAAATTACCAAACTCCTAAAATAAACCCTTGGGAGCAAATTAAACATCAATTCCATTCAATTTGATGTCGCTAAATTTATTCGGGCTGGTTGGCGCAACTAGTTAGTTTAGGCCCTATAGCCGCCTGTTTTTATTATTAATCCCAAAAATTCACTTTCGTATTCTTTCGATTCGATCAACGATTTTATAGGAGAACGGATTCGCAAAATGTTTAAAGCCTCTAGTTTTAATTATTTTTCATCCCTCGAGCTGAAGGTTCCAAGGCTGAGATTTTCTCCATTGTAGTGTTTGAAATTTAAAAATGAAAACTTCTAAGCGATAGCATTTTCAAAAATCAAAAAAAAAATGTCGAAGGAAAAAATGTGCACGTTCATAAGATTCTGCTTAGGACTAGGTGCATGAACTGCAATTCTATGGCATATAATAATTTATAAAATACCCAACCAATGGACAAACTAATGAATAGCAATATAATTATTTCACCACATATACTTACGCATTAGGCTTTAAATATATAGGGTGGTTCCAAAGTAACACTTGTTAGTAGGACAAGTTTAATCATTCTCTGAATGAGCAATGTTGTTTAATATAATAATATCATCATAATATATTATTAAATATTTAGGTTGAACAGGGAAAGAAAACGTGAGTTCAAATTTGAGAAGTTATGAAAAGAATATCCTACCCTACAGGGAACATGCACGAAACTAGTGGTCAGACAATTAAGTGGTATAATAGTGGAATCTCATAAGTAAAATGTAAAACGCAGGGGGAGGGGTCCACATACCATATGAATTTTGAAATTATCGGATTTTAAAAATATACGTTGGACTCGCCCACTTTTGGTTTGTACAATAATTAGACTGTGTAGATTTCGTATTATCGATACTCCCAGCTTAAATGAAGAACAGTTTCTGTAAAAAAAACCAATAATTTTGTTACAAGCGAATGTATAATGATCAGGAAAGGTTATGAATTATATAATTTACGTCTCGTATCCATTGAGGGTTCACGACCATATATATGTAGCCGGTAGTTTGTAGTCAGTATTTCTTTAAAATGAGGGTCTTAAGATGAAGAATTGCGGCGAGTGAAACTGATCACAAATATGCAAATATCGTACGCATGCGACAGTTTTTAGATCATCTTAGTTCTTGAAATTGGTACTGCAGGGATGCTGAATTATGACAAATCCTTCAGAGGTAGCTTTAAATGTTAGTTAGTATTACAAAAGGAATATATTTCTTTAAAAATAAAAAGAAGGTCACATAATAATAAACAATAGGCAAATACGCTTATTTACTTACCCGTAGAATTTTGAGGACACTTTAGAACTCCTGTGGAATAACAATTTAAGGCACTTTCACAATCATTTTTAACAAAATAGGCATTTCCATCCCCTTTCTCTTTCAAGGCATCTTTCATACTTTTTCCATAAACTTCCGAAGTTATAGAAATACATTGCAAATGCGGATACAACAATCTAATACGTTCGCCTTCATCTGTGGTATTTTCAAATTTTTGATAAAGTTGCCCGGTCAATTCATTTAACAAATCCGCGTAATTTTGATTAAAAAAGTTACTAATTAGCTTCATTTTTTATATAGGTAAATGGGAGTTGACACGATGAGTTGTGTATTATACTTTGTACATATTTGGAACGCTTCCAGAACCGAATAACGTAGTGGATGTTTAAAGTTATTTATAAATTAGATTACTTCCTCAAATGCTTGCTCGTATATTTTAACCACAATGGAACTACAGTTATATTTTCCACAAATTTTGGTTGCAACTTGATGTATTAAGATCGTCTTCCTACTTGTCTCGTAAATTTTGTACCTGTGACGAATTTTATTTTGACATAGGTAGGTACCTAATGCAAATAGGAATTTAAACAAGAAATTTAACATTCCGAAAATGATCACAAATTAATGAGTTGTACTAATGATATACCTACTATACTGGTTCCCCCGGTTTTCTTATACTACTATATCCTTTTGATTTATTACTCACCACGTATACGACGATAATTTAAAAACTTTCCGAAATGAAATGGAAAAATCACTTTAATTTTAACAAAGATTACCTACCTATACACGGTGTCCAGAAATGAAGGTGCCAAACGAAAATTCCAGTTAGTAGACATTATTTTATGTCGATTTAACCCAAATTACCTTAGTCCAAAAATGCTTCTTAAGCGAGCTGGAGCTTCTTATAGATGGTACCATGAAGTACTTTTTTTGGAATATGTAGGTATTGAAACAGGGGGCCGTCATGTAGAGCACTTACTGTAAAATTTGTTGTTTTTGATATAACTTGATATAAGAGTAATTTAGTTAAATAAATTAATAAATTAGTAATTTATTTAAATTTATTTTTCTCGAGAAGGTGCATCCTAACGATTTGAAACATGAGCACATTATTTTTAGAAAAGACTCTAGAGAATTCGAATTTGACACAAAAAATGTCAAGAAAATAAATGTAAAAAAAATACAATAGAAAATGTCTGCGGCCCCTCCCACATGGGACGCTAATGGCCGCAGCAAGGAAGTATTATTTACAGGGACCGATGTGTTATCAGAAGGTAAGTCATTGTGCAAAGTTTGGACATTTTCGATCGAAACGTTTTTGAGATATTACAAAAAAACCATTTTTGGACAAGGGTAATTTGGGTTAAATCGACATAAAATAATGTCTACTAACTGAGATTTTCGTTTGGCACCTACATTTCTGGACACCCTGTATTTTATATTGTTCTGTGGAAATACGCTTTTCCGACTAAATTGATTTTTCCCACAGCAAATTATGCCTTGAAGAAAAATGATTTCCTTTTTTTATAGGTAGGTACACTGCGCGTCCTTTTTGCGTGAACTTTTAAATCGAACTTATCAACTAATCTGGCAGTGTTATACCTACGTTGATACTTTTGATGTTTTGAGATATTCAACCAAAAGAATTCCTTTTAAATAACTCATCGTAACTTGTCTAATCGATTATGTGCCCATTGTCCTATATCTGTGGATGTGAAGGAGTTCTGTGTTTCTACTGTTTTTGAACATTGTTTAAGTTTTAGGTATTTTCACACATAAAATGTTCAAAACTTAGTCTCTCTTGAGAAATGTTCATTTCATCATCTATTTTTTCTCAACAGGCGACAGGCCATGTATGTGCGATTGTAAGTGGAAGAGTTCCTATGTCCAATAACGTTTTTATATAATAAGACAAAAGTACACCTTTTCTTTGAACAAACGAATATTGAAGAAAATGAAGATTTAAAAAACGTGATGATTTATAAATCGCCAGAGATATAGATGGTCTCTGTAAACTGCTAAATAAACTGAAACTATACAGACTGTTTCAAATTAACTCGGCACTGTTGCTATTTTTGTTATTACTAATTTTAGAAAGTAGGTTAAATTAGCAAAGTCATAGTGTTTGTAGCGCTGATTAATGTGGAAAATGGAATTAATAAAAAAGCAATTGAATAACGCATTTTCGAGAAATTTACAAATGTAGTATTTTTATTAATGAGACACCCCCCGTATATTTTTATTGTATACTTAATAATAAAAACGGAAAAGGAGGGTCGAATGGTGCATTAAATTAGCTGTACTTACTTACAAAAATTGCCTATCTAATATGGAAATGAGTTTTTATGGCATAATGTACCAGAAAATTACCCATGGGAAAAACTTTGAAATCTCTAGGTATCTGGCAGGCTTCTGATATGTCACCAAAAAATCAGATGTGGATAATAATAATCAAACCAAAACTGACGACAAAATAAATTAGAGGAAAGAGGGATTAAAGGTAGAAAAACCCAAATCAGATTTTGTTTGGCGATCTCCAGGACCTTGATAAAGCTCGCCTGCTATAATAAGTCTAATAGGCTTAATTCCTTTAATGATATCCCTAATAATATAAGTAGGTAGATAGGTACCTATAATCGTCTATTTTTTGATGATATAAAATTGGATATGCCATAAGAGCAATTAAAGATTTGGAAAATACAAAAAAATGTAATGTAAGTGAAGAGGCTACTGGGGAGAGTCAATTTTACCTACTTTTATCTGTATATGACGATCTTTTAGAAATTAACGGCGCCACTTGATGAAGTATAATCAATTCAAGTGATTGCCCATTCACATAGGAACTGCCAAGGAAATTAAGAACAGTTTGCCTGCCAAACCAGTATTAGGACACAGATAACATGATGAAACACCTTCTTTACGTACACGCTTTTATGGGATGCGACACAACCTCTGCTTTGTACAGAAAAGGTCCAATTTGAGGCTTCAACCAGCTACAAAATGACCGTGAACTGCAGAAAATTGTGGAAATATTCAACGGACCCAACCGCGTCACAGGATTGTGCTTCAGCTACAGGAGAACAAATTCATCATCCTCGACCATTTGTACGGAGGTAAACGTTCAGGGGGACTTGACAAAACCAGATACAACAATATGTTCAGAGCAGACAGTTGCCAAAAAATCTCCAAACTCCGTCATGGATTTTGCGAATGTTCCTCCTACTTCAGCTGCCGCTCGCCAGCATAGTCTGCGAGTATATATGACCAAATCCAGACGTGGAAGGGTTACGTCTTTTCAGCTAAATATTGGGGTTGTACGGTCGAACAGAGACACTATAAGCCTGTCACATCCACTTTATCCCCGGCGCTAGAGAACCTGCTGCACTCGTACGTTGTGGATGGAAAGGAGACTGCTCCCGAAATTGTGAATGCAAGCGAGATGGGCTGATATGCACCAATCGGAATATTCCTGATTCCGAGGAAGAAGACGAATTCGAAGGCATCTAGGCATCTGTGACACCGAGGATCATGTCGACGCCAAACGTACCGCAGCTCCACCACCAGAGACGATTATGCAATTTTGTCAGACAAATTGAACACTATCTGTATCTGTATTATGTGTTCCTTTTTTCATTTTATTACGTTAAGTTATAAGTTATTCGAAACAAATTGTACCATTCATTAGTGAAAAAATTTTGGTATGTTTTCAAACCTGTTTCATGCAATATAATAGGTGTATCAAATTGTATCAACTCTCTATTTTTCATTTTTTATTGCAGTAATGAGTTCTTCTTCCAAAACAGAATCGTTTGGCATCAAAAGCACCTCCTTTTATGAGTCAGTGTCCATTGCTCAGTTATAACTTTTTTTTGGGAGAGTCCAAGATGGTGGCCGTTTATTCAAAATTTAAGGGTGTTCCCCATGTACCTACGATTTTTTGGGATTTTTCTGGGGAAGTACAGGGGGACCTAAGAAACGTATTTCAGAATAAATAAGCTTTCTAATAATTATTTCCGTCTACAATCTTATTTTGCCTGATTTAAGATCACAAACTGTTGCTATAATTATATAATGTATAGGTAATGAAAAAGAGAATTTGGTGATGATGTTCATATATCACAAGGTTACTGTGACATACTGTATACCTATTGTGACATACGGTGTACCTATGGGGACACACTTCAGACTGGTTGTCAGATAGTAGGCATATTAACAAATTGTATTTTGTACTTTACTATTTACTTAGTAATAAACTAAATAAAGTATTGATATTGATTGTCTCTAGTAGTGATAAATATGACATGGCGCAGTCTAATTAAAGGAACCTTGAAATAAATAAAAGAAAAAAAAAATAAAATGTTGTAGGTACGACTGGTGCAACACGTGCTAGCCCGGAAGTGTGGTTAAAATTTTATCTACTAAGTATACGTATCAAGTATGGAGGGATTTAAGCCACCAAAAAGTTTAATATTGGATGGTAATATAGCTGAAAATTGGAGGAAGTTTAAGCAAAGTTTTGAAATATTTTTAAAAGCAACGAGTAAGGATGAACTAAGTGAAGACAAAAGAATTGCAATATTGTTAAATTTAGTGGGAGAAGATGCGTTAGATCTTTACAGCACCTTTACGTTAACTGAAGAGGAGAAAAAGAAATATGATAGTGTGTTGGGAGCTTTTGAACAGTATTGCAATCCACGGAAGAATGTAGTTTACGAGAGGTTTAAGTTTAATAAAAGGGAACAACGCGAAGGTGAAAGTTTTGATCAATTCTTAACAGAGTTGAAGAAGTTGGCTATGACATGTGAATTTAGCACATTAATAGACCAGTTAATTCGTGACCGCATTGTCTTGGGTATAAAAGATGTGTCGGTACAAGAAAGGTTACTTCGAATAGATGATTTAACTTTGCAAAGAGCTATTGATGTGTGCAAGGCTTCAGAAATTACCAGACAGCAGGTTAGAAGTCTACAAGAAGAAAGTGTTGATCTAATTAGTAAGAAATCTGCTAAACCCAAAGCCATTGAAGAAGATAACAACAAAGCTTCATCAAGTGGAGCTGCTACAAGAGATTTTTCTAAGAAATTCAAGTGTAGAAGATGTGCAACATGGCATGGCCCTCGTGATTGTCCAGCATTTGGTCGTAGGTGTTCCAGTTGTAATATGTTCAATCACTTCGCTGTTGGATGCAAGGTTGGAAGGCAGGTTAGAGAAATTGAAGTAGCAGCCAGTCAAGAGGAATGTGACGAGGTGACTATAAGTTTAATAAATATTAAAAATATAAATCAAGTTATCTGGAAAGAATGTGTACAAGTAGAAAATAGAAATGTTAGTTTTAAGTTGGATACAGGTGCGCAGGTGAATATCTTGCCGAAAAAATTGTTAAATGAGTTGGGTAAAAATATTAACTTGTCTACTACTAATATTGTATTAGAAGCATTTGGGGGATCTAAAATTGTTCCGTGTGGTATGGTCAAACTAAATTGTAAGCACAAGCTTAATGAAATAAGTACTGATTTTGTAGTTACTAATGAAGATGTGGCACCAATTTTGGGCTTAAATACTTGTGTCAAGTTAAATTTGGTTAAGAGAGTTGAAACGATTCTTAATGTTCAGAATGTAGATAGATTCATCACTGAAAATACAGATGTGTTTGAGGGTCAAGGAACATTCAATACAAAATGTGAAATTAAGCTCAAAAGTGGTGCAAAACCTGTTTTTAACCCACCTAGACGTATTCCGTTATATATTAAGAGTAAAGTGAAGGATAAATTAAGTGAATTGAATAGTAGAGGCATAATCTCGAAGGTGGATAATCCTAGCGGTTGGGTGAGTAACCTTGTAGTGGTGGAAAAACAAGATAAATCTATTAGGTTATGTCTTGATCCTAAATATTTAAATGAGGCTATTGAGCGTGCCCCAAACGTTTTGATTCCAACTATAGATGAAATTTGTGAGGCTTTACATGGCAAAAAAGTATTTACAGTATTGGATTTGAAAGAGGGCTTTTGGCAAGTTCCCTTAACAGAAGCATCAAGTGTTTTGTGCACGTTCAGTACTCCTTTTGGGTGTTGGAAGTTTAACCGTTTGCCTTTCGGCTTGAACATTGCTCCTGAATACTTTCAGAATTTAAATCAATCTAGCTTTGGTGATATACCAGGAGTACTTGTGTATTTCGATGATATTTTAATTGCGGGTAAATCTTTGGAAGATCATGATCAAATACTTCGTAATGTTATTCAGAGAGCAAGGCTCGTAGGTGCTAAGTTTAACAAAAATAAAATTCAATTTAGAACAGACCAAGTTAAATATTTGGGTCACATATTTTCTAGCAAAGGAATGAAAATTGATCCTATGCGTATAGAAGCCATTAAATCACTCAAAAACCCGGAAACGAAAAAAGAATTGCAGTCCGTACTGGGAATGATTAACTTTTTAAGATCTTTTATTCCCAATCTTTCAGAACTTACTAAGCCATTAACAGCCTTACTGCAAAAGAATGTAATCTTTAACTGGCTTCCATATCATACTAATATTCTAGACTCAATTAAAGATAAAATTACTAAAGCTCCCTGCCTAAACAATTTTGACGTAAATAAAGAAATCGTAATACAGGCAGACGCGTCACAGAATGGTGTAGGATGTTGCCTATTGCAGGAGGGCAAACCTGTTAGTTTTGCGTCCAGAAGTTTAAGTAATTCAGAAAGAAATTTTGCGCAAATCGAAAAGGAACTACTTAGTATAATTTTTGCAACAACTAAATTTCGAAATTATATTTATGGTCAGGATATAATTGTAATTACTGATCATAAACCACTGGTAGGTCTATTAAATAAACCAATAGCAGATATTGCGTCGTCTAGACTAAAAAGAATGAGACTGAAACTTTTAGATTATAACATAACTCTAAAATACTTACCTGGAAAGTACATGTTTGTTGCTGACCTATTGTCGAGGTCCTATTTAGAAAATGAATCTTTTATTGATGACACATGGATCACAGAAACAATACATTCGATTAGTAGTGGTCTTAATATTTCGAATGAAAAGCGTAAAGAGTTTGAAGAAGCAACTGAAGCTGATGCTGTGTTGTCATGTATAAAAAAATACTATTTTGAGGGTTGGCCGGATTCTTTGAGTCTAGTACCAGGAAATGTTAAACACTATTTCAAATTACAAAATGAAATTACTTGTGAACAAAATTTGCTTTTTTTTAATTATAGGTTAATAGTACCTTCAATACTAAGAAATTACATACTAAAATTACTACATGAGTCGCATTTAGGAATTGAAAAGACAAAGGCTCGGGCGAGACATATTGTATATTGGCCTGGAATTGATAGGGAAATAGAGAATGTAATCAATAGTTGTCCTGTTTGTGATAGATATCGGGTATCAAATGTGAAAGAACCCCTGATTCCGCATGACATTCCAGATATTCCTTTCAATAAAATAGCGTGTGATATTTGCGAAATTCAAGGTAATGATTACTTAATAATACAAGATTATTACACTAAGTGGCTTGAAATTTTAAAATTAAAATCGAAAACATCATCGGAAATTATTTCTAAATTAAAGACAGTATTCTCAACTCATGGTGTTCCAAAGATTGTTATATCAGATAACATGCCATTTAATTCCTTTGAATCTAGGGAGTTTGCAAAAGCTTGGAACTTTGAATTTGTTACTAGCTCTCCGGGATATCCTAGGAGTAACGGTCAAGCGGAAAGAGCAGTTCAAACTGCAAAGAACTTGCTTAAGAAAGCTAAAGATGATAACATAGATATAGAATTAGCACTACTGGAGTATCGTAATACTCCTATCGTGGGATTAAACGTTTCTCCTGCTCAAATATTATTTAGCAGAAGAACCAGAACCAAACTTCCAATTCACTCACAATTATTAAAACCCAAGGTGTATAATAATGCACATGAAGGTATTAATTATAAACAACTTAGATATAAGCACTACTATGATAGACATGTGAAATCAAGACCTGATTTTAATGTGGGTGAGAATGCTCTCATTCAAAAGGGTAAGGTGTGGGAACCGGCAAAAATTGTTGACAAATGCCCCTCTCCCAGATCTTATTTAGCACAGAACTCTGAAGGCAAAGTGTTGAGAAGAAATTCAATGCATTTACGAAAGAGTCAGAATGAATTTAAATTAACCGATACCACAGTGCCTGAGGAAGGAAGTAGCAATGGTAATCCTATTATTACTGAGAATGGTGGAGAATTGCAGTTAGATAATAGTGTTCAGGAAAATTATGTTAACCCTACTATTGATAATAGTTATAAAACCAAAAGCGGTAGAATCATAAAATTACCTAATAAGTTTGCTAACTTTGAAATGTAACATTAGTTTAGGATATGAAAAAGGGAGATGTGACATACTGTATACCTATTGTGACATACGGTGTACCTATGGGGACACACTTCAGACTGGTTGTCAGATAGTAGGCATATTAACAAATTGTATTTTGTACTTTACTATTTACTTAGTAATAAACTAAATAAAGTATTGATATTGATTGTCTCTAGTAGTGATAAATATGACAGTTACAATGTGTGTACTTACGTATGTACTTACAAGTATGTATGTATTAAAATATAATTAGAGAATAATGAATTTATTCCACGTAATATGCATATATAGCTATGTTTAGGTACTTACTTAAGTAGGGCCTTTTTAAAGGATTATCCTGAGTTAATGGATTTTGTTCACATATTTAAATATTACAGAGATAAGAGAAGTTTCAGAGAGTATGACAGTAATTTAAGAAAGCTAATATAATTAAGCAACATCCATTTAGGGTGATCGCTGATCGCCCTAATATAAATTAGTACCAGATCCGTCAAGCTTTATTGGACATATCAGAAAAAAATCCAATTCATTAATCATTATTTACGTACCTACCTATTATAGTCCTAATTCATGAGTACCAGAGAGAGACTATAAAGTTTGCCCATAAGTCATCACTACTGGCCACCATATAGTATGTATATCCATTAGCCATAAGTACATATGGATAGATATTGTGTGTTAACAACAGGAAGTTATTATTTATATTCTATCTTTATTCTTACACCACAGTTTACCCGTGCCAATATGGGTTTTGTTGCTTCCAAACACTCCCTCCTGCACATTAATTGGGTTTTCTTCAAAGCCTATATCTTTTCATTCATCAGAAAATGTGTTTTCCTCTTGCACAGTAAGAGACATATCCCATTTTATTATATTCAGTGTTTTGTCTATTGATTGTATAGGTAGCATGTACCTAATTTTAGTTCATTTTCCACCTTTGATGTGATTAAAATAGTTTTTTGCATAATAACTCAAAATAAAATAGTTTTTGCGTAATAAATCAAAAAAATAAAAAATAAATATATATAAATATATAGTGTGTACCTAGTATAGTTGTAATCAGAAAACGATTTCTGATTTTCTCATGAAATAATATGCAGGATGTCATAAACATTTTTAATATTTTGTTGATTTCCGGCTAAGCCGGAAGTAAATTGGTATACTTATTATACTCGATTAAAAGAGTCCTCTACTTCACTGTACAATTTTGCTTCTTCGCCTTTGTTAGCAAAAAAGGTATGAATTTTTAAAATTTTCAACTTCAAACATTCAACGTTTACTGGAGATACTTAAACTCTATAAAAAACATTACCCCATTTCGAGTTTCAAAGAAGAATTTAATCCACCATTATGGACACAAACAATCAGAGACGGATTTAAGGTTTTGCCGCCTGTAGGCGAACTTCGTATGCCGCCTAGAACACACTGTACCGAGTGGGCCAAATTGGACACTTTTAGGGTATATATCATTTATCTTAAGAGATAGAAAAAATGGACCTAGCTGTCTTGAGCTCAATTTTAATGAGAAAATCACTGGTGTAAACAGAATTCAGTTATCTCTAATGGTTTGGCCACTAGGGCGTTTCTCGAATTAAGTGGATTTCTTTAATACTCCATAACTTTCTTATTATTAGGTAAAGATAATTGATTGTGGCCAAATATTTCTTAGAACACTTTTTTACGTAGAATCTATTGTGATGGAGAATTTTGATACAGGCTGTTTGGTTTTTTGTGTACGACCCTAAACTGCATTTTTTCATACGGACCACCCTATATATTTTGGGGTTTTCGAAAAGAGAGTAAAATTTTCCAAATTTTGATGTAGGTATCATTTGTTATATTTATGTTAAATATTATTTTTATGCATTAAAATATTTTGTTTGCAGACATCTACTAGGTTTCCATGGTTAACAAAAAACGGCAGCATGATCTAAAACGACAATGTCTTAGTTATCTGGAAATTTTAATTGGCTCCAAATATTTTTAATTTGAAATAACAATGTATAAATGCAATATTGCAAATAATATTTAACATAAATATATAACAAGTGATACATCGAAATTTAGGAAATTTTACTTTCTTTTCAAAAACCCAAAATATATAGGGTGGTCCGTACGAAAAAATGTAGTTTAGGGTCGTACACAAAAAACCAAACACCCTGTATAAAAATTGTCCATTGCAATGGATTCTACGTAAAAAGACATATTTTGCCAAAATCAATTATCTTTAATAAGAAGAAAGTTATGGAGGATTAAAGAAATCGATTAAATTCGAGAAACGCCCCCTAGTGGCGAAACGATAAGAGATAGCTGAATTCTGTTTACGCCAGTGATTTTCTCATTAAAATTGAGCTCAAGGCACCTAGGTTCATTTTTTTCTCTCTCTTAAGATAAAGGATGTTTCCATAAGAAAGTGTCCACCTTGTACTTAAATATACACACGTAAAAACTCATTAGAGTTAAAACATTTGACACCGTCTAAAATTTGCCGCCGTAGGCCTCGGCCTATTCGGAAATCCACCACTGCAAACAATCTATTCAAACATTCATCCCCCTTCAGCCCTTCCCCTATGGGAAATAAATGTAGTGCCAATAAGTATAGTCTTTCATGAACTATTACAAAAAATAAAAAAATGCTTGGAGCAGATTTTGAGAAAATCGATTTTTAATTTTTGACTAATTTTGGGCAACAATAAATTGGCCATCTTAAATTTTTGTTCTTTACCAATTATAAAAAGTTCTGGCCATCCTTTGGCTACAACTTCCAATTTTAAAAATTTAATTAAGTTATTATACGGTTCTTGAGCTAAACCCTAAAAAGTAAAACTTGGAGAATTCCTATACTGGCCGTCACAAACGAAAAACTGCGTTTTACTTGTAACCATGTCTACTAAGTTTTCACTAAAATAACGCCCCTAGTTTGGGCCCTTTTGGGCCGATTTTGATGAAAAGCTTGTTTTACCGATTAAGTTTTTTTATAGGTCTTAGTTTTAAATTTCATCAAAATCGGTCTAGTAGTTTAGGTTCCACAGACATAACGTACACGTGTGTATCAGTGTATATGCACGGGAAAGTAAAAAGGGAAGTTGTTCAAATACTTTATTTAGAAATGTTAATTTATTTACCAAATAATCACAATTAATTAAATTAAAATTACGTTCTCATTCCTGGAGATTTTCTATACATTGTAAATTGTTCGAGGTATTGATGTATTGTATCGATTGGAGTATAAATTTCTTGCATTCTGTTTTGTAAATAAGCAGGAGGAGTGTTCGGTACCGAAGAACCCAAAAAGCCTTGTAAAAATTCTCTCATAAGTTCCCAACACATTGAAGGAACTACGCATGGTTTATACTCGACTTCCACTAACACCCCTTTAAAATTTTGTGTAATTGTCACGCTACCTAACTTCACTAGAAAGTCGCCAATTTCGAATCTGGGACCTTTTGATTCTACTTTTGTTTGTTTTTTAGCCGTATAAAAGTTGTTCATTTTTGTCATAAGTAAGTCGAATAGGCCATCGGTAGCTAACGGTATTGTTTTCGTTCCTGTTTCCAATATGGAGAAAACAGTTGCGGGTTGCTCCGAATTGTGTAGAACATGTACTGTTCGTTGATGACCTAATTGCTGAATTGAGGTAAATGTCTCACAGTCCACCAAAAATTGACCTTGGTGTGTTGCACCTAGAGCCGATACTCTTTTTGTTAGTAAATCGATGGTTAGCGGACCTGTTCTATTTTCCACTATTGGAAACTGTTGTAGCACTGTAACGCCCATGACCACAATTTCTTTGATTCAAGCAGCTCCAAACGTAAATGATATAGAGCTGTTTTTAAACAATTCTTTGAAAATGGTACAGGTTATGTTTGCAGTTTCAATTTTCAAAATAAACGACGTTGCCACTTCTCTAAGTATGTAAATGTATATCCAGGGCCGCATTTAGGTTCATACTGCTCATAGGGTGAGCTAAAATAACAATTATTTTCAAATGTAAATTGGATAAAAAAAGGTAGAAATGCTATCCTACCGTATGAATTAATTTAAGTATTTTCTTCTTCATTTTACATTTGTATATATTACTACTGTTTTATATTTTTGACATTTAATAAACTAAAATAATGTAAAAATGAATGTATTAAAATCAACGAAGTACTTTCTTTACCTCGTTGATTAAAATAACTATTTATTTATCAAGGACGTCAATGCGGCCGGCTGATGCGAAGCCGAGGTCGGCTGGTGGCTTTTAGGCCGTATTGACACTTGACGATGTAGGCAAATATTACATTCCAGGCGTTCCAGTGTTGTTGGTTTGCCTTTTTTCAGTTTTAGTGGGAGTCTTTGTTTTGGAGTGTCTTATGCCACCAAGGCACTGTTCTTGAGGTTCTACTCTCTTTCATAGGACAGCTTACTCAAAGGCATTGCTGATGGCCATGCGAAAGAGTTTACTTCTATGACCCGCACTTTCACCCAATGTTCGACCTTGGCATAGGACCATCATCGAGTTTGTTTATTCGGTTTCACTCGTAGAGATGCCAGTTAATTCTCTTCCGACTTCTGTTATTTACACCTGTAGTTATTACATTTGATGTCAAAACTGATATGTAACCAAAAATGTCAAAACCAATATGCCTATCTATGGTCCGATAACGAGGTCAGTGCGGTGTGCAAACGCGAGTAGGATTTTCTGTGGCGGTTGGCAGTATCGGAATCCCGCGAGTGACCAAAAGTAATTCTAGGACATTATTAAAAAACAGTTGTAGCCCACTTACGATGGTCCTTTCGAAGTAAAAAAATACGAAACGGCGATGCGCGGTAAGGCCTGCTAACGGCGCGAAAGCTGGACGGTGAGCAAGGCCTCCTGTGAGCTTAGGTTAAATATTATTTAACCTAAGACTGTAAGTGGCGCCACTTCCTTTCGCTTGCGCCCTCTCGCTTCTCCAATTGGTAGGAATTATTTTTGGTAGCTGGCGGGATTCCGATGCTGCCAACCGCCGCATCTGCCATCCTTTCCTCTCGGTAGTGTCATTATACAGCAAGGTCTCCGTGAGGGTTCTGCAACCGAATTCCAACAGTGGAAGTAACCTTAACGCTGTTGATCATTTTATTGAACTTTTTAATTAATTCATATACGAAACACATTATTTAGTCAATACAGTTTAATTATATTCGAGTTTATGAGTTGTGGGTACACTTAAGAAGCAAATTGTGAACGCCACTGGTTTCTTTCAGTGAAATACGAAAAAGGCAACACTGTATGTGTATGTGTATGCCGTATGGTTTAGTTTTTAGGTTAGGTATATCTCAAAATATCCACGCTTGTTAAAATCTTTCAAAAGAACAATTTCAAACAGTAGCAGAGTACAATAGCTATCTAATTAAACTTCTTTCGTTTAAGTGTAAGTATAAATAAGGTTACGTCATTGTTATTATTATATGTTCAATTTTAAAGAGCGAATACATATCAAGAATGAGTACCTCTTTAGCAGAACAGTTACAACGCCTTGCTGTACCTCAAACAACTCGTCTTCAGCAAGACAAAAAGCGAGCCTCATTACTGTTTGATCCAAAAGAAGCGGCAAGTTTAAATAAAGAAACCGTGTACCAAATCGGTATAGATGGATTGGAAGAATTGAAAGAACGTAATATAGTTTTTGCCGAGTTTGAAAATACATTATTTCATATAACTTCGAAAGATTTTGAACGATCGATTGAGACGGCACAAGCAAATCAAAAGTTGGATAAAAATATCCGGAGATTTTTATATTTGTTATCACCACATTTTATGTTTAACTGCTCATATAAAGCATTGGAATGGCTAGTGTATCGTTATTATATTCACGAATATAATAAGGAGGATTTATTAATGTTAATTTTACCTTATCACGAAACAAATATTTTTGTACGAACCTTACAATTATTAAATTTAAAGAATTCCAAAGATAAATGGCATTGGTTGAAACCGTTGCAAAAAACCGGAGTACACTTAACAAAACAGGTTTTGTACAATAATTTAGCGGCAAACGCACATTTTTTGGAATGTATCGCAAATTACGTAGTCAGCATTATTAAGGAACACGATAATCCGTCGTGTGTAACTATTGTCTACAATTTTTACTGTAGTTCTTTTGCCGGAGCTCTTGAGTACTCTGAAAACGTTAACGAATTACAAATTTCGCAAATGCTACCTGTACTTCTCGAAGGCTTGTCATCTAGTATACCAGATTTTGCGGCGTCCTCTTACATTATATGTGCACAATTACTGTCAAAGATCCAACTTTCATCGAAAATTTTGGACAAATTCACAACTAAAATTTCTCAAATACAAGTTCCGAGATTGAAAAACGAAGCTGTATTACTATTGATTGTATTGTATCAAACACAAAAGCATCACACCTCTATGGCGAATATAAAGATTTTAAGCGCTCAACTGGGTCTAGTAAAAGTAATGGAGAAATATAGTCAAGAAGGAATGCATATCGATCCGTTAATGATTTCTATCCTGAAAAGTAGTGTAAAAGAAATACTTACGAATAACGATGATGGTTGCAAGTTGTTTATAGACGAAATTTTAAATGAAATCAAATTTGACAATTCATTTATCGACCCCTTTATTAGGTAAGTGTTATATCATTTTTTGTTATCGAAATTTTATGTATTGTCTCGGAACAACAAATTTGGAAAGTAATAGACCACCGGTGTCGATAATTCTTTTTTTTTCAATCATTCTATGAAACGTGCGTATCCCCCCTCTAGTTACCCCTTTCTTTCTTTCTTTCTTCTTTTCCGTATTCTATCTTCCCTACCCTTACCTCCTTCCAACAACTTTGCAGTATCTTCCCTCCTCTTCCTCTATCTCCTTTTCTAGGCCTAATACCCATCTCCAATATCTATCTTACATCCTTTTTAGCACTTCCCTTTCTCTCCACCTCCATATCTCTGCTCTGTACATCACCATCCCTTTCACCAGATTGTTGAATATCCACCCCCTTCTCGTCAGATTATTCCCAAATATTCTCCCGCCTAACCCCCTAGCCTGTCCCAACACTATACAGGGTTGCTCATTAGTGTGTCAAAGTCCAATATAGGCTTTAATAAATAAAACTGAACGATTTAATTTTATAAATAGTGGTACAGTACCAAAATACGCTCATTTTAAAAATAATTTGAATTGTACAGGATGATGCCCTAAAGCGGGGCACATTCCAGGTCTTTTTTTTTCATAAAACACCCTGTATATTCTTTGATTTTTCTAATCTGCTTTAAATTGTCTTTTCAACGATCCCCGGGTTTTTGGTTTCGGATGACGCATTACTGAGTTATTAACGGAAATTTAAAAAAATGGTCGGGACAAGGTTTACCATATTAATTCCATGCGACAGTATTACGATTAGCTAAGACAAAATTATTTGGTAACCATATAGCCAAGGGATATGTTGAACCTACAAAATAAACAAACATTAATTTTATTATACAGGGTGTATGTTACGATGCAGTCAATTCGGCGATCTTCAAAGAGCGTTTACTGAATTTTTTCAAATGCAACACCCCGTATATTATTACATTTTTGAAATGACGCGTTAATTGCGCTTCATTTTTGTTAATAATGTCCTATACCCAAACCCAATAATTTCCGAGTTATTTTTAATTATTCATTAGTTCATTAAAAACCACTAAATTATTTGTTTTCGATTCGATCTAGTGTATCATCCTTGAACTTTGACAAACAAAAACAAATAAATGACAACAAGTATGAAACTGTAATTTCATTAAAGGTAAAATTTACAATAAATTATCAAAGTTACCTCCATTTTGATTCGAACACAATTGCAGCCTTGACAGAAAGGACCTATTTATGTCTCGTAACATGTCAATGGAAACGGTTTCAAAAGCATGTATTATGCGTTGCCTCATATCATCTGCTGTAGTTGGAGGTGTCTGGTATTCAATATTTTTTATGTACCCCCATAGAAAAAAATCAAGTTTTGTTAAATCTGGTGATCTAGGTGGCCAACTAATGTGACCACCGCGACCGATCCATCTACCTTAAAATTCTTGATTCAAATATTGTCGGACATCTAGTGCAAAATGTGCTGGAGCACCGTCGTGCTGGAGCCACATATTTTCTCTTAGAACTGGAGGAACGTTTTGGAGAAGCTGAGCCAAGTCATATTGCAAAAAATTCAAATATTGTGCGCCATTCAGATGTCCGTGAAAGAAATGTGGTGCAATTATAAAGTTGCCCATAATACCACCCCAAACATTTACAGTCCATTGTCTCTGATGATCAACCGCTCTTACTATTCTTGGGTTTTCGGTTGCATAATAATGAAGATTATGACGGTTTGGGCTACCACTCTGTGTAAATGTCGATTCGTCAGTAAATAATACTTTTTGGAAAAAGTTAGGTGTTACCCTTTCCATTTCTAATCCCCATTCGCAAAATGTCCGTCTAGTCTCTAAATCAGGACCCAACAGTTCTTGATGAAAGGATATACTGTTACCTTCCTTTTTGCCCAATCGTAATGGTGTTCCGGTGCTCAAACCTTCGGGAGCAGAGTCGTGAGTATTATACCGTTGCTTGTTTGTGGGCGCCAACCTGTCTAACTTTTTTGCTTGCCAACGACAGGTAATTAGACAAGCCACTGAGTAGTCTAGCTTAATAATTCTTATTTTGTTAATTTTATTTGTACAGACTTATGGATTGTAATACCCGTATAGGTAAGTACACTTTAATATTATAAATGCTTTGATAAATTTTTCTACTTGCTTCAGATGAATGATCATTCAACCTCTGCCGGATACCTATTGGTATTCAAATATTTACACTCTTCTAGAATAATTACAACATAATTATGATACAATTCACGGATAACAACGACAATATGTATTCAATTCAACTTCGGAACAAATGATTTGTGACTTGATAAACCAAACAGGACGATAGATAACACAATGGCGTTATAAGAAATCTTCACTTATTTAAGGTAGAAGTTCGTATTTCAAACCTGAGCTGGGACCGGTGTTCAAGTGGCGGCGTTACTGTTTAGCTCTAATGACCGTTATTCTTGCGAGCAATTGAGCTGGTAATTGGATTTTTCCGTCCCTGAAACCTCAGGAGCAATCTCCTATTCGTATTTTCCCGCACTTAGGGACGAGGGCCCTAAAAGGGTAACGCGCATTTTAGATGGGAATCTAAGACGATTTTAAATGAATCAATATACTTACTTGAGATAACAAACGGCCCTGTAAGAATTCTTAGACGACTCCTAATAGTTTATAGATTACCGCCTACTGAAACTGGTACTAGAAGTGGATCACTATCAAGCATATCTCTGTCACGTATCTTATATGTGTGTAACCAGAATTCTAAAACTAATTATGGCAATGATAGGCACAATGCATTCATTATCTTACGTGTAACTGATTGGTTTGCCATCCAACTATTTAATTGATTATATTAATTAACTTGGTTAGCACACTACGTGTTTATTACACCGCCTACTCACAATTGTCCATTTCCTGTCTTACGTACTCATACCTGCGCTACGCGATACGATTATCATGATTTATTTGAAAGTTTCCCACAATTATACCGTACCTATTTTATAATCTATATGAAATTTTCGGAACGTTACAATACTGTAGTCATGATATTTATTATTTTTTAAAATCTTGCTAACAGTAGATCATGGTATATTAGTTTCTGTTGATATTTTGGTTGAACTAGTAGAGGGCTCCTGAATTACTGATAACAAGACTTTCAATTTATCTCCGTCACTTGTCTTCTTTCTCCTTTCACACTTTTCATAACTCACATTTCCTGTTCTAATAAATCTTTCCTTAAGTCTTTCCAAACTTCTAACTGAAGGTTGTCTTCTGTCAGGATATCTTTGCGCATAAATTCGCTTAGTTAATAAACAATTTTTTTCAACAGATCTCATAATGAATATCATGTCCACAAGTTCGTTTATTTCAAACTGAATATTGACTTAACTAAACATCATAATAATAATAATAATAATATGTGATAAACCGCAAATGTACAAGAAAACTACGTAAGAATTAATCCAATCAATAAATAACACAATTACAATATTAAAGGCAGTATCTTAAGAAATCACTAATATTACACCTAATTAACAGCTTTAATTAAGATTTTGACAATTGAAACTTTTTGCCTTTATTTGTTTTTGTTCATCAAAGCGTATGCATGGTACACTAGATCGAATCGAAAACAAATAATTTAGTGGTTTGTAATGTACTAATGAATAATTAAAAATAACTCGGAAATTATTGGGTTGGGTATAGGACATTATTAACAAAAATGAAGCGCAATTAACGCGTCATTTCAAAAATGAAATAATAAACGGGGTGTTGCATTTGAAAAAATTCAGTAAACGCTCTTTGAAGATCGCCGAATTGACTGCATCGTAACATACGCCCTGTATAATAAAATTAATGTTTGTTTATTTTGTAGGTTAACATATCCCTTGGCTATATGGTTACCAAATAATTTTATCTTAGCTAATCGTAATACTGTCGCATGGAATTAATATGGTAAACCTTGTCCCGACCATTTTTTTAAATTTCCGTTAATAACTCAGTAATGCGTCATCCGAAACCAAAAACCCAGGGATCGTTGAAAAGACAATTTAAAGCAGATTAGAAAAATCAAAGCCTGTATAATACCCTCTTTTTGCTAATCCTCTTTCTCTTACATTATGCCTTATCTTTGTTGTCATATGTCAATTTATATACAGGGTTTTTCAACGAAAAGGAGCCACCCTTTATAACTTCTAACAGAATCAAAATTTGAAAAATCGGCGATACCCGTCTATAATAATATCGAGGGGGACACTTTTTGACATAAGTTTGAGATTTCATACCTTAACCCCCTGGGTCCCACAAACATACCCTTAATTTTTTTAAATGGCAACATGGGTCATGTGATACGTCATTTGAAAGGTCTTTTGATATCTTGCATTACTGCGTTTAAAATTTTAAAATCGTTCAATTCGTTTGTGAGATATTTTAATTTAAAGTTTTAGAGAACTGATATAATTTTCTTCAAAATGGTTGTTTTTTATTTTTTTTTTTGCTTTTATAGTCAAGATAAATTGATACGAAATTCATTGTATTAAACTTTTTTTTATTTACATGGAAATAAAACTTAAAATAAATTAAAAAGTCAGTAATACTTTTATATTGCATTATTATAACGACAAATTATATCAGTTCTCTAAAACTTTAAATTAAAATATCTCACAAACGAATTGAACGATTTTAAAATTTTAAACGCAGTAATGCAAGATATCAAAAGACCTTTCAAATGACGTATCACATGACCCATGTTGCCATTTAAAAAAATTAAGGGTATGTTTGTGGGACCCAGGGGGTTAAGGTATGAAATCTCAAACTTATGTCAAAAAGTGTCCCCCTCGATATTATTATAGACGGGTATCGCCGATTTTTCAAATTTTGATTCTGTTAGAAGTTATAAAGGGTGGCTCCTTTTCGTTGAAAAACCCTGTATATGGTAAACGCCAAACAAACTCCGTTGCACGTCATCAATCACCTGATAATTGACATCCCTGCCGTAAATGTAACGGCATAAAAATCGTGAAAATTCGACCTGTAAAAATTAATTTCATCAGAATTTTATGATCGCCACGTTGGTAACATTGGATTGTTTTCAGCAACGTTGCCAATGCCAATTCCATAAGGTTTAAATGTTTTGTTGTGGTTATGTTTTGACTGTCACAATTTTGAAGTTCTGATTTTGTTTGACTAATTTGACATTTATTATAACTAAAGTTACGAGTGAACTCAGAAGTTTTATTTGCGTTTCCTTCTTTCAATTACAATCTGGCAACACTGCCCCCAATCGACGTCACTCACATTATATGACGTGCAACGGATTTTGTTTGGCGTTCACCATACTTCACTTTTTCCACACTTTTTATGCTCTACTCCATTTTCACTCCTCCTTTTCCTTTCTTCCCCTCCTCTTCTGGAACACTACTGTCTTTTCCACATTCACCCCACATTCCTTATTTTTCTATAGTCTTTCACTGTCATCTCTCTCATTCGATCGCCCGTTTTCGCCACCACCACTACATCTTCCGCGTACGCCATCGCTCACCTCCACACTTTATACCCCCCTATCTCTTAACCACACTACCATCCCCTTTATATACACAGCGAAGAGGGCTGGGCTTAGTGGACATCCCTGCCTCAGCTCCTTTGTTGTCTCAAATTCCTCTCTCACTTTTCCCTCCACTTTGACTCTACTTCTTGTCTCTGTATAGATATCCTCGACTCTTTCAAACAGTCCTTCGCTTATTCCCTTTTCTTAGTTTCTCCCATAGCATCTCTCTATTAACACTATCGAATGCTGCTTTAATGTAAAAGGAAAAGCGCATACAATTCCCCCCTGCTCTCCTCCAGCACCTTTTCCAAGCGCTCTTGTATAGGCCTTGGGTATATCCTGTATCCTATGTTTGTCACGCATATTCCTCTGTAACTTCTCGCTTCCCTTCTGTCTCTGCCCTTACATAGTGGGATGCGACTGCCAGTCTCCACTCCCGCGAAATCCCCTCCTCTTTCTGTTTAACAACCTTCTACAATTCTCTCTCGCAACCTCTCCCATATACCATTGCTCTCCCTTCGACCTGTCACTTCCTTCCACCTTCCCTTTTTTGATCTTTCCTAGCACCCTCTTCAACAAAAATGTAGTTTTCCCATCAAATTTGCTTGAATCTTGGATTATTAATTGGCATATTAAAAGATCTGGGAAGACACTAAAAGCGACAACAGCATCATTAAACATCCTAAGGGAGACACAGTTACACTTGATCTAATTTTTAATTTATTTTTCATAATAAGTGCAAATACTATAATCAAAAATGGATAATACAGGTTTGTACAAAAAGATGTTATTCTACCACTTAGATGTGAGTGACTGTTATTTGAAAAACACATAATAACACACTACATATGTACACAAGTCCAAATGAAGCTAGTGGACTCCTTCGACCTGTACACCTTCATTAGCAATGTATGTTTCACAACAAAAGAAAATTTAGAATTATGTAAATCCCATCTAAGTGGTAACATATTTTTCGGCAACCCTGTATAAATGTATTCAATGAAGTGTACAAGACATACTTATATTCATTGTGGGAATATAATTATGTCTTGTATTTCATTTTAGCATTGCAAGCACTACTCTCTGGAACAACATGTACACAATTTAAAGTTATAGTCGGGGTCGTTCACATTATAACTTTTTTTAACATCTTTGCCCTTTATATTAATTTTGTTTTGTATGAAGAAAGTAATATTTTTCAGGCACTGCTGATACTTATTCACATTACAGTTCCTCAATAAGAATATCATATACGTATAAAGAAATATACCGCTGACTACCTATCTTCCTAATGAACGGAAACCGTAGGAAACAGAGTGAGAGGTTTGACTGCACCGTAATATTTTAGGCTTTAATACGCAGGGGCACCACTACTTCGTTAATCTTCGAATCGTACATCTTCGCGCCACTTTTACATCGCGCATTTAAATTTAATGGGTGGTTGATTAAAAATCTAATGAATTTAAACAAATATAATTGAATAATTTAATTAAATATTTACCAAACCACAAATTTAATAGTAACAATCCAATAATAAACAAGTAAATTCGAAAACTTAATAAGAAAAACGTAAAATTAATAATCTTTATTTTCCCATTAGAGGTCAATGTTATAAATACCAAAGTGATAAATCATAAATACGATGTAAACCAAACGTTCGCGTATGCGCATAGTTAGTAAAATACCACTCTAATGTTTGTTACGAGGTCAAGCCAAGCATCAGCGGTATATTTGTTTATAAGTATATGAAGAATATTAATTTCGCAACCAACATGGCTTGTGTATCTGTATATAAAGGAATATTTCAACATCCCAATTGTAATGCAGTAGGGTGCAAATAATGAAAATAGTGTAGGTTCCAAAATACACCCTTGTGGAATCCCGTGATACACTTATACATTAATAATATTTATTTTCTTGTTTACATACAACTATTACGTATCAAAATATTCTGATTTCTATCATTTATTTTTTCTTAAGGATGTTAACTATTTGTGTTCAGTTTTGTGTATTTCTAATGCTATACTATTCTATAGCCATTTGTTTCTATTCCATTAAATGCAGTAGATGCATTGACTCAGGTATGTAAATATAAAGTTGTCATATTGAACAACTGTTCTATGAGCATAACTTAAAATATTACTTTGTGTCTTTCCCATTAATTTTTCTTTTGGTAACAATTTTGTGGGGATTATTCCCACTATTCCTCTCTTCTCTAGGCCTTTAGTATGGATGTTGAGGTAATTAGATCATATGATATATTAAATAGTGTTTTTGATTAAAAACGACACCAGTGTAGTGCAATTGTTTCATGCTTTCATTGGTTTAGAAACACAAGAACTGTAAAATTATATGTTTAAATTTCACAACACTGCACTGGTGTAGTACAGAAAGTTACAAAATTCTGTAAGAAAATGCCAATATGTAATGGAGTAATTGTAATGCTCCTTCGATCCCCTCCTAATTTGTTAACTCACAGATGCTATAAATTGAGTATTTATTGGTCTGTTTACATATATCTATTGAATTAATATATTTTTTAATAATTTCAGGTCTCTTCTAGAAATCTGTAGCGAACATATTAAATCTGCACACGAAACAAATAATTGGGTGAAAGATCTTCTGTGCAAAATTGAAAGACAGTATCCAGCAGCATTTGACAAGGCAATTAAAGATATAATGAAACCGACAAAAAAACGAACTTTAATACAAAAGACAATTTGCAAGATACTAGGTGACATCGGAAACATAGACAGCATTTACGATTTAATGGAAAAACTATATAATCCAAATTCGGATACTCGTTTGGAAAGTGTTAAATTGTTACGGAAGAAATTTGACGTGTTTCGAGAAAGAGATCCCGAAGCAATTGAAAATGCAATCTTAGATCGGATTAAAGACGATTGCGTTGAAGTATCTTATAAGACATTGAAGGAATTTCGATCGAAGTTTGCCATCATTAATTTGTGCCGTTTAAAAAATGTTTTATTAGAAATTTTAATTCGGTGCCAGAATGAAACCGCTTGGTTGGAGGTATTACCGATAACGCTCGACCTGTTGTGTCAGTACTATAACGAATCCGATATACAAATTTTTCTAACTACTTTACCATTTTTACTGCCAACATCCGTTGACGAACTTTCGACTGCTCATTTAGTATTGAAATCGACATATGGTACTACATCTAAGTTGTTGTCATCTATACGCGATGATGTTGAAAATGTTAGCGCATCTGACTTTTCATCGATTGTATATAAAAGTTTGTGCGAAAATGAGCAACAGTTTGATATCAATTTGTTAGTAAAAACGTTGAAGGAAATGCCAGAGAAAAGTACGAACGCTCTTTATAAATACATGGCACTGCTAATGATGTGTAGTGCGCTTCCTTCCACAACGGATTTCGAAGTTGCGTGCCTGGTGCTAGATATAATCGACATATATATGTCTGAGCATGTTATTTCTGAAAGTAAAC
Source organism: Pyrocoelia pectoralis (assembly GCA_036250285.1). NCBI lineage: Eukaryota > Metazoa > Arthropoda > Insecta > Coleoptera > Lampyridae > Pyrocoelia > Pyrocoelia pectoralis. Next base: position 2,894,613 of record CM070076.1, read on the forward strand.
AGATAATATCGAGTTACATTTTGTTAGCGAGAAAAAACAAATTAAGTTTGCAATGTTTGCTCGATTGCTTAACCAATTTGATTACGAAAATTTCGATTGATAATGTAGCCTTAAACTACTACGATTTCAATCTGAATGATGGAATATCAGTTTTTATAATACGATTATTAAAGATTTTGATGAAAGGTACCAGCAACAAAAAGCAAGCGAGATCACAGGCTTACAAAACTGTCTTGGGTGTGTTTCTTAAGCGTTTTTGTTCGAATAATGTAATTTTTATAAGCGAATTTTTCTTAAATCTTCTAATTAGCAATAATCCGCTAATTGATGATCAATTTCGATTCAGTTGTGCGCTGCTAGTTAAATCGATTGTAAAGAAAAATGTTAAGTTACCATCGAAAAATTTTGTTATACCGTACCTACTGGTTGGGTTCACTACGCACGATGCAGTACTGCGAAAGGAATTTGCGGAGATTTTAACATTGTATTACACACACTTGCAGTCTGGGCATGCTGCCCGTCCTTTTTTGGTACAGTTTTGTGAACATCTCCAAGAAGTTGTAATGGATCATGAAGGATGTGCTCGGGTGATGCAGACTATTTGCGCGACAAAAACGGATGCAACAGTCCGTCGACTTATCGAGTTACTTAGTGGCAATTTCCCACTGTATTTTAAAGCAGGCATTCTCACCTTACTACATAAAACGGTCGACTTTGATACGTATAATAAAACATCAGAAACGGCCATCGAAATTCTAAAGAACAACAAGGATACATTTAATATTCCCGAATCGAAAATAATCGAAATTAATATTGGATGCTTTAACCGTCATCTGGCGAAACATGTAGATAAATATTCGACAGTCTGGTCTTTTATTACTTTATGCATTGACAATGATAAATCCACCTTTCAACTTGCCGACGAAAAGCGGACCTGCCCATCTGCATTTCTGCTAGAGGGAATCGACCGAGAGGTATTTTTACACTTAAACGAAAATATGAAAAAATTGATCTTAAATAAAATCGTCGAAATCGCAACGATTACCGAAAATCCCGAAGTCTCACAAGCGGCGAGTCACGTATTTAAGTACGTCGAACTTGATTCAAGTTTAATTTTGGAACAATTACAAAATATGCGAGACGTTCGTTCGCCATCGGTAAATCCACAAAAATTCAAACGTCGTGTTACTATCGTCCCAACTGCAGATATTCTCGAAACCGTTATGTGGAGAAAAGGTATTACCATTTTGGAGTTTATACAAGATAAGAAGAAAATTCGAAACACGAACTTGTTATTAACTATGTTATTCGAAATTTTGAAAAAGTGTTTAGATTTCGAAGAACAGGCTAACGTGGAATATCCCAAGCAATTACTCTTGTCCACGATTTTACATTGTGTGCAGAAATTGGATAATAAGATACCCGAAGGTGCTTTTGATATGCAGCTTGTCGTTCAGTGTATCAGGTAAGTTGCTACATTTAGTCACAGATAAAGTATACTATGGATTGTCAACTAAATCAGAATTTACTATAGTATCTTGAATCCATAATGCAAGTATAAGCTATAAGCAGTGTCTGATGATGACAATTTTTTGCCGAAACATGTTGCTTAGTGAATCAATTTCCCTTTATTATCCATCATTAAACATTATATGGGGAAGGTTTTGAGTATTATTATCACCTTTACGGGCAGAATTTACTAAAAACAATTAGGAGAAGTGGTAGCCTATGATTAGGCTTGATATTTTATTTTAGATTGAGATCCGATGTAAATTTATCGAACCACTATTTCACACTTTGGCAATAATTGCCCTCAAAATTTTTTTATTTACGAATCGATAAATTTTGGCTTAGAATCCATTCTTTTGTTAACGAAAATTAGTTTAAACCAAACTTTTGATTGTTTTATGTGATCGTCTAACTTGAGTAATATTAGGTGCCTTTCACTTGTAAATGTAAAAGAAACAAAGTTGCCTTGCAATTATCATACACTTCTCCACCTTCAAGCTATGCATTTTAGGTATAGGGAATACCTAACTTTGTCTGGAAGAATTAAAATATGACTGCAGTAACATAAAGAAACTGACGTGTATGCCTTGCCCCATCCTACATATTGTTTAGGATTACTTTTTATTATACAAGAGCGGTTTTGGTTTTGGGGACCATTGTATTTGGTGGCTAGCGGAAGATATAATATAAAACACAAGCCTAGCTCTTGCAAGTGTCTCTTCTAATATTAATACACCCTGCCAGGATGCGTTGCTGCGAATGGCGGCCATTTTGAAAATCAAATTTAGGGACTTATTGTTGTTTCATTGTTCATTGTTAAGAAAACAAAATAATTCTTGTTTAATGGCAGCAAGCCTACTTTGTTTTAAATGATTGTTGAAATTTATCTTGTAATTCTTCTTCTAATCCTTCATGCCCTATCGAGTGTCCCGTAATTATCCACTCTCTCCATCTCTTTCTGTATCTCGCTATTGTTTTAATCTCCAGTGTCACACCCCTTTGCTCTGATTTTTCTTTAATTTGGTCGATCCGCTTTTTTCTGGGTGTGTCTCTTTGTTTTTTTGGTGGTTTTCCCGCTTCCGTTAGTCTCCTTGCCAGTCTGTTTGGTTCCATTCTTGTTAGGTGTGCATAGCTGCCTCTTTTTTATTTTTCCTTCTATATCCAAATACTGTGTCCAGATGGCTATATTTTTCTTTTATTTTCTTGATTATCTTGCCATGATAATTATTAATTATGAATAGCAGAGGGCTTAGACTGTCGCCTTACTTGATGCCTTTCTTCATTTCAAACACCTCCCATCTCTGCCCTTCCAGCTGCATCCTCGCCTTGTTTTGTTTCTTTTGTTTTTGTTTCTAGTATTTGCTCATATACTTTGAGTGAGGTGCACAGCAGCGGAATGCCTCTGTAGTGGTTACATTGTTTGGTATCTCCTTTTTTTTATGAATTGGTACTATTTGTCCTATTTCCCAATCCTTTTCTTCTTTGCAAGCAAGAAGGGCGCCGCCAGAAAATTTTCCCAGGGGAGCAAGTACTATTGGGGGTTCGTGGCTCTGGGGTGGGGGTATAAATTTCGTACAAAATTTATTTTATTTTTCATAACTTTTGTCTTTTTTCTTTTCCCCGGGGGGGGGGGGGGGGGGGCTATTGCCCTTTTTTGGCGGTGCCCTTGGCAAGCAAGCTTTATTGTATATTTTTAATAGTAGTTGTCTCCCTTTCTCTTCTATTTTCTTAATCAATTCTATTGTAATTTTGTCTTGTCCTCTTGTCTTTCCATTCTTAATTTTCTTTGTAGCCATTTCCTGTTACTCTCTCGTTATTTCTTCTTCATCTTGTTCTCGATTGTTTTCTCTCCATTTCTGTCTCTTCTAGTTTTGTTTTGTTCTCCAACAAATTTTCAAAGTACTCTCTCCATCTATCCATTATTGCGTTATTGTTTGTTGTAACTTTTCTGTTTTTTTGTTTTAATTTTCGTGTAGTTTTTGATTTTGTTTGCTGTCTTCCTCATTCTTTCTCCAATCTCTTGCCATGCTTCTGTTACCATGTTCTTAATTTTTGCTCTTTCTTCTTTATATGTATTATATTTCCTTTACTTGCTAAATATTCTACCCATAGATGCTTCTTTGTTTTTATCTGCATTTTTAAATCCCTGCTCCACCATCATCATCAAGAAAGGAGTCAACTAGTTGCCACATTGAAGACAAAATCAATTTTTCTTTGATCGACATTTATGTGTTTGTAATTTAATATTGATGATAAGGTACTGCTTCCAGTTCCATATCAGGATAGAGCCGATACAGGTGTTTCATAGGTGTTGATGATGATGATGATGGATCATACACAGTTAGCCATGAATTACATACATTTGGTGATAGGGCAAGCTCTCTTTACCATTGCTTGGAGTAAGTGCTGTAAGTAACTGATCCTCATTGAGTAACTCTTCAATAAAGCACTGACCAGCTCAAACATTGATGATTTTGAACCAACAAGTGTAAGCTGTAGCGCTCCAATATCTAAAATTTCAGAGTTTAATGTTGCTGTTGATGATAATGAACAGTTGGTGAACGAAATGTTTGTTAAAAAATTTCACTGAAGGTATTTAAAATCGGCATACTATATGTGTACTTTTGTTGCTCATTAAATGCACTGATGTTGGCCGTCAGTAGTATCTTTACCTGTAATTTAGTTAAAGAGGGAACACCTGCTTTAACAGTATAATGTAATTCAATATACAAATTTATATAATTTTACAGGCTTCCAGAGTTGGTAAGAACTCTGTTGGGCACGAACAATCGCTGTTCAATTTGTTCATTGTAATGAGGTGTTTCCTATCATTTTGTGTTGTTTTTGTAAAATTATTAATCTATTTTTCTGCTTTTAGAGCATCCCAAAATCCACAAACTCACCATCACGCCTTACTATTATTGGCCGAAATTTCATCGCTAATTCCGAAACAAGTACTTCACCACATTATAACTATATTTACTTTCATGGGATCGTCCGTATTACGTCACGACGACGAATACAGTTTCCAAATAATTACAAAAATTATAGACACAGTTACGCCGATATTAATTCAAGATGGTAAAACTGAAAGTATCGCGCAAGTGTTGCGGGTGTTTGTAGATGCTATACTTGATATACCTGAACATAGGCGTATGCGTCTTTTTAAACAGTTGTTAACACGAATTGATGCTAAAGAAAATTTACACTTATTCCTGCTCATAGTGTTCGAAGCCCAAGTTGTACATGGTCAAGTTGAGAAGCAAAAAACCAACAATAAGTCGTTAACGAATAGTGAGGCCCCCAAACGTTTGGATATTGCGGCAGATTTGTGTAGAGAGTTTCCACCCAAAATAGTCATAAGCACTTGCATTAACGTTTTACAATATTTATCCAAATTACCGGAGGAGAAGAAGAATGACACTCAAAATATCAATAATTACACGTTTGATATAAAGCGATATAATCCTAAACAGTTTCGTCATTATAAATATACCATAATACTCTTCGTGTCCAGCTTACTCAGTTCGAAACAATTTGTGACACAAGTAGCTACACTTTCGGACACCGAAATGCAACAATTAGAGAATTTGTTTAAAGAAGCGATCATAGTAGTCTTGAAACACACTCAGGCAACGGCAAAGTTATGCGAGAGTAATATTAACACCCCTCAGTCGCAGTATTGGAGAGTTATGCTTCATTATAGCTGCGATACTTTGGACGCGCTTAACTCTTTACTTACGGAAAAAATGTTCCTGCTCGTCATACGTGGTTTAATGGTTTACAGTCTTAGCACAATACGAAAACGTGCCTTGGATTTACTTAACAATAAACTTCAAGATAGAACAGACTTTATCAACGAGTGCGATAAAGAAGAGCTGTATAATGTAATTGTAGCTCCTCTTGTTAACATTATAAAAACAATTGAAGACCCGGACATTGATTCCGATCAAGAACAAGTTATCCAAAAGGCACTTGTTTCCTTAAAATTGCTGGTTAGAAATATAGGGGCAGATAACCCGGAGAAATTCAAACAGATTTTGGACTTTACAGCAGAATTGGTGCAGACGGGACGCGGTACAATCAACGATAATGTTCTGGCATCGGTTATATTGTGCGTTGCCGAATTGTGCAATCAACTACGTGCCCATGCAATATCTAGTTTACACAAGTGCATGCCGGTGATGTTAAAACTTTTAAAGCCGAATAAAGATGCCACTCCCAGCTTGTTGCTGACGAGCAATGTCGCCGCCATCAATAAAATTTTGGATAGTTTGTCTCTCTTCTTGAGTCCTTTTCTAACGAAGCTTCTTTCTGGTGTTTCCATACTCGCGGCAAAATGGGGTACGCAATCGGATGATCAGAAGTTAACGGCATTTACCGCAAAGATTCAAAGTGTGCAATTAAAATTGGGACAGTTAGTTCCTCTTCGTGTATTGTTACCAGCCGTTCAAGAATCATACACGGTACTAGTAAACAAAGGCAAATTTTCGGCAATTGAGCCTCTAATGAAAGTTTTATGCGAGAGCTTAAATACTTTAAAAGGTAACGACATTCAGAGTCATTTAGGAGATTTGACAAACTTTTTCTTACAAGCTCTTCAATTTCGTACTGACAGCAAGTGCGAAAATGTGGATCAAATTGAAGAAAATATAATAAAGGCAATCGGTAGCTTAGTTTTAAAGTTGTCCGAAACAACATTCAGACCGCTTTATTATAAAATATTTGATTGGGCAGTACGAACTGATGTAAAAACCGAACGTATAATTACTTTCTACAATTTATCGCACGTTTTTGCAAATTGCCTTAAGGGACTGTTTTCATTGTTTGCCGGCCATTTCTTAAATAATGCCGCGAAACTTCTAGATGATTGTAATCAAATAAAAAACGAAAATTTGCACTTTGACGATACGTCCAAAAATGCGGCACTTGTCGAGAACATCTTAAAAACTCTTCACACGATTTTCATGTACGATAATCAAAAATTTGTGAATAAGGAACGCTTCGAGGTGTTAATGCAACCCATTGTCGATCAATTAGAAAATACACTTGACGGATTGGACGATTTAGAAATAAGGGCGAATAAAATTTTGATTCCCTGTATAGTACAATTTGCAGTTGCAACGGCCGACGATTCCTTGTGGAAACAAATGAATTACCAAATTTTGTTAAAGACCAGGCACAACACGCCTAAAATTCGTTTAATTGCGCTAAATGCTGTCGGTGAAACTGCCAAAAAATTAGGGGAAGATTTCTTACCGCTTTTACCCGAGACGATACCGTTCTTAGCCGAATTACTTGAAGATGAGGATGAAACTGTTGAGAAGTCTTGCCAAAAAATGTTACAAGAGCTTGAAAAGGTTTTAGGCGAACCATTACAAAAATATTTTTAATTAGTAAGGTATAAAATTTATTCAATTAATACTAACTACATCATTGTTAATAATAAATTAATTTTGAAGTGTCTTGGTGTCTTTTGTTGATAGTGTTCCTAGTTCCTCTTCGGAGAATTCCGGAATTTTTCTGAAAAGATAAAATATAAATATCACATTTTTACTGTAGGGCAGGGGGTTCGCGCTCTCCTTTTACGTTTTAATATCTTTTTAATAGTTTTTGTAAGTAACAGATGAATTTAATGACATCTAAACATTCTTAAACAAGGTTAAACTAAAGTCTAGGTTTACAATTTTTACAGTATAGCATATGTTATTACATAGGTACCGGGTGAGTCATTTAACCTGGAATTTGAAATATCTCGAAAAATACGCATTTTATAGAAAAATGTGCCGAATCAAAACTTGAATATCTTCGAGGGGGAAATTCGTTAGTACTAAATTACACCGTCACCCCACCCCCTGTAGGCGGGGCGGGGGGCAAATTTGAAATCTTAAATAGGAACCCCTATTTTTTATCGCAGATTCGGATTTTACGTCGAAAGTTACGTATGATTTGTCCGAAACATTTTTTTCGATTAGCGACAGGGGGCGCTGTAATCGCAAGAAATAGAGCAGAAGGCAAAAAACAGATAAACACGTATTTAGTAAAATTCGACAGGTTATTCAATGATGTTAGGGTTTCCCTCCCCTCTCCTGCAGGTGTGTGTGCGGGGGGGGGGGGGGGGGGTGTTTGGTGAATAAACTGTTTTTAACGTAACCCAGGAACAACGACGAGGACCTAATAGTTTTATGTTGCATTTGGAGTGCTCCATTAACGTGAACCCCTTGCTCCTCACTAATCAAGTCAATGCTCGTAATGATGACCTTGAACTTGAACAACCTGGACACAAGCGTTCGTCTGTCGAATCTTACTAAATACGTGTTTATATGTTTTTGACTTCTGCTCCATTTCTTGCGATTACCGCGCCCCCTGTCGCTAATCGAAAAAAATGTTTCAGACAAATCATACGTAACTTTCGACGTAAAATCCGAATCTGCGATAAAAAATAGGAGTTCCTATTTAAGATTTCAAATTTGCCCCTCGCCCCGCCTACAGGGGGTGGGGGTGACGGTGTAATTTAGTACTAACGAATTTCCCCCTCGAAGATATTCAAGTTTTGATTCGGCACATTTTTCTATAAAATGCGTATTTTTCGAGATATTTCAAATTCCAGGTTAAATGACTCACCCTGTATTTTGTTTTCGCTTGTTTTGACTTGCTTATTACTATTTATTTTATGTTTTTGATATTTTCTTTTATAATTTATCTTGGAATAAGATCGTATCCTCATCTCTTCGTATTTATTTTTTGTGATTAATTCCATTTGAATGTTAGTTACATTGTCCATTGACAACTTTTGACCACGTCTTGGCTTTATATATGGTAAATATGTGTAAATTTAGCTATTTGCTTGCAATTTCTGCACCATAAACGATAAAAAATATACATTTATATAAATATTATGTTAAGCTCTGCTTTGACTTATGTATGAATTATTGGTATATTTGAGTGTTTCTTTGTAAGAGTAATTACGAGTAGATATGTTACCTAATAGTGGGGGTGGGTGAGGGTACTGGCTGCAGATATCATTTCGGATTTTAAGGGAGCCGCGACTAATAAAAGGTTAAGAACCACTGCTGTAGGGCATGGGAGCAAATTACCAGGTGTACAACTTAGAAAGGCGGCCAGCCATAACTTAGAAACTATTTGAGATTAAGCAGCAAAATACAAAATTTTATAATAAATGTGCATAAGAGACAATGCTGGAAATTATTTTTAATTTTCTATCATTGCCGCCAGAGGGCGTTTCGTTGATGTCAAATTAAAATTCCCATTTTTTGGACAATATTCCTTAGTAATGTACCTGTTTATTGCAAACTAGTGATCAATATTTGAATTTTATAGGACCCTAATCAATTCAGATAGATTTTGACAACACAAATTTTCGTTTTTACAAATTTTTTGATAGGTACAATGTTTTTTTGCACATATTTATTATTATAGTGATGAAACTATTGCTGATAGAGAAAAAAATTTAGTTTATAAAGAGTAATTATAGAATCAACAAGTAAAATTGGTCGAATGTATCAGAAATTAATGTACTTATAATAAAACAAAAAACCATTGTTTTGACAAGAATTCAAGCTAGGAAACTATATTTTTGATTTACAGATTATTAAAGTACTATCCAATAGCATGAAAATGTACAGGGTGTTCTATTAGTGACACAATTTCTTTAAGGGAGTCCTTAACTCTTGAGCAAACAATCCTTAACCCATGTTTGAAATGAAAATCTCAATCCAGTTCGCAGTAGCAAATTTTCAAGAATGAGCTGTTTTTAACTTTTAAACACTTTGGAACATATACATTTTTGAACTAACTTTCTGTGTATAATTAAAAAATTAAGTAACACGCTGGATGTTTAATAATGACATTAGCTAGGCAGTTCTTGCCTCAGGTTAATATAAAACAAATGTTGAAATTGACCTAAATGGAACATGATCGTTGAGCATGTTCACTCTGAGGCACTCCTGCAGCTGATATAAATGTTTTAAATAGGGTTATTGGGCACTGGATCAAAGTTTATTTATAAAACAAATGGTGTGCTATTGATCGGACTGACTTAAGTCAACCACAAACTCTAAAAAGAAAATAGGTATTATTTTCTGTGGGATATCTCTGAATCACCATGTGTTCAAGATCAAATTCCATTACTAACTATCTTATTATTAAAAATGGAGGTTTGGTTTTGCAATTTACATTCATTTATAAGGTGTAATTAATTTTTTCTATTCTTGCTCCCAGTAAGGCAGCGGATGTTTAAACACACACGACATTATTTATTTCAGTTTTTAAATCAGAAATCAGAGTGTTTGATACAAAAGCAAAATTTTACACAACTTCCTTGCAAAAAAATTTTGTCTATGGCCTTGTCTGTTTAGTGTAATAAATATTATAGTGTGACGTATTCCGAGGTGGTTATCAGAGATTAATTGCTCCATATAGTATACCACATTATATTTTACGCATTCATGGCTCTCCGTTTTTCTACGTGCTATTTTGTTTTCCTATGGTTACTTAATATAAGTTTTATACCCTCAATCGTTGAAAATAATTGATTAACAGCCGTTTCATTCTCTAGCAATTCCTTGCGGATGGGTAACTTAAATGTAATGTTTTTATTTATTTATTTATTATACAACAGTAAAGGCTGTTTATTTATTTATGTTTATGTTTCTATAGCATACCTGATGGCAATGGTGATCTGATGATTATTTAAATGAGTCAGTGATGAATGGTAGCCTTTTAAAAACGGTAATAATATTGGAATGAATTTGCTCTTGTTACTTCTTATCCAGAGGCGGGGCAAGACCTAAATTTGATGTGGGCAAGATCAGAGTCAGTAGATTAATAGAGTACCACAAGCCTTTGACGCGACAAATGCCGCCCTGGCGGCCATTTTTAGTCCATATACATAAAATATACTTACGAAGTGCGTAATTTTTAATAAAATGCCGTGTTGTTGTGCCGTTAAGTGTATTTTTTTTATTATATTCCGAAAAATTTACTCAAAACATCATCTACTTTACTGAGCGTGTAGTGAGTGAAGCGCGGAAAGGACTAAAAATGGCGGAGGTTGCGGTACTCTATTAATCTACTGACTCTGGGCAAGATACATTTGCGAGGCCCTCTGGGGTCTGGATTTTATATAGAGACAAAAAAATTTTGAAACTGTCAAATTTTTATTCAGAAAAATGCAAACATCTTCACTTTAACTCATGGTCATGGCTTTTAATGGTCCTAGTTGACTATTTTTGATGAGTTAAAGAAAGAAAGCTACATAAACCTTCGAAACGCGAGGCCCCTCAGACCGCGAGGCCGTAGGCGGTGGCCCACGTCGCCCACGCCTTACGCCACTTCTGTTCTTATCTTATCTTACATAGTCATAATTATTAAATTTTATGAATAAACAAATGTCAAATATGAAATATAATACGGGAATAAAATGTAAGAAGAGGTATATTAGTATATTTCTGTATTTCTTCTTTATGCAGATTTTGGTCCATGTGTTAGTTCTCTTTGTAATTTTTAGCTTGTTTTACGATTTTGCTACTGTAGGGTGAATTGAATTCTTGTGTAAGAATGAAAAACAAAACATACAGCGATGACTGAACAATATCGTTACCCGTTATGGACAAGAGAATAAGTCGTTTGAATGAATAAACTGGAGCTATCGAATGGTTAATAACTATTAAATGGCTCGATAGTTTTCATTCGAATGTACCTATCATTAGCCACATACACATTCTTCCTCCAAAAAAAATATGTATGAGTCAGAGTGCATATAAGTACACAGGTTTTCAGTAGAGATGTCGATTATCGTTACTTTTAAGTATTCGTTACTATTCGTACCTCCAGTACAAAGTAATCATTTAATATATTCGTTACTTTGATTACTTTGATTATAGTTACTGAAAAGCAATATAATATACCTACATATTTATAGGAATAATGAATTTTTTAAAAATCAATAAATTAGGAGTATTAGGACGTGTTGAGAATTTTAACTTTATTTTGAAAGTAAACACAGAGTAGGTAATATAAACTGCTTTATTTATTGATCCATAATCTTGTATTGTCATTAAAGTCAATGGTATTGTCAAAAGATTACACTTTGATATTGTGTACGAAAGAACACGAAAAGTATTCGGTATCGGTAACGGCATTACAATGCGAATACTCCACTAACTAATGAATACTCGTACTCAAAAGTAATCAAAGTATTCAAAGTAACTATTTATCAGAGATATCAATAATCGTTACTTAGTATTTTGTAAAGTAACGAGTACTCGAGTAACGAATAGTTACTTTTTCAACATCACTAGTTTTCAGGCAGTTGAGCCCTTCCAGACAAGATTACTGCACTTCAGGTCATCCATTCAAGTATACTGACTAAGTAACTTTCAATACTATATGGGTTGTGTAGATCCACTCTGCTGGCATTGGTATTTCCTTTAGGTACTACATGTGCCAGTGTAAAGTATAACAATATTTTAGATAGTTGTGACGATGCCATTGATTATATAGTATATTATATACTATATAATCAATGAGTGTGCGCAAATATAAACCTGAAATAAATATAAATATTGAGGGAAGAACTACTTGATTTAAGGATGCAATGATAACTCGGATATGTACATAAGCGATTAGATTATTGTACCTTTATCTTAAGTGCATGTTTAGATTAGATAGAAGATTTTGACAATTTTGATAAGATCCCACAAACCCATTTTTTGTCAAATTTTCGGAAACCCTAGAATACATGATAAGTTTGTCATTTTTATTCCTGAAGGAAAAATATAAATATCATTTAGCTCTTTCAACCACCAAAAACACTGTAATTTGCCATCTTCAAATTGCCAATTTTACATGTTGGCAGCAATGCAAAAACAAAACTTTGCAAACATATTCCAAAAAAAAACTTACCTCTTTTTATACCGATAAATGACGAACAAGACAATGGAGTTAATTAGAAATAAAGCCACAATCACAATTGACGGTATCACAATTTCTAAAAAAAAAACAATTGATTTCGAAAATTTAAATTCTCCTTCCAATTTACCTTCAATTTGATTATTTGATTCAGTCATAACTCCTAATTTCTTATTTAAATAATTAGGTGAGGTAGTATTTTGATCGTCGATGGATAATGTAGTCGTACCTGTAAAAAAAATGTTCAAATTAAATAAACCGCCGTATCGTATTACATAACATTATCGATTAAACGAGAATTTAAGCTCACCAAAGTTATGACACTAACGCCCGTCCCGTATGTGCGTAATAATAATTAAAGTAATTAATTTTATCACTTGATCAATTATATCGCTCTCAGAGTAATAACGAAACGAATAGAGGTAATGAAAATAACTATTAAAAAAGAGGGGGGGACAGGAACACGTGCAAATTTCGAATTTTAACCTCAAATAAAAGTCAAACGTTTCTCGGGGCGGTGCAAAGAGAAGGGGTTGTGTTTACCGTTAACGAATGGAAATAATTGGGTAACAATAGAATATACTAACTTCCGTTTTGAATTGAGCTCATCTAAAAATAAGATTTACGACTCATTTTTTTCAATGTATAATATGTACGAGGATCGTATAAAAAGTTTGCAGTGATCGTTTATTTATGACCAGCCTCAATGTTGAGTGGTTTACCGTTTACGTCATATATCAGTGGTTTGGAGGGTTTTGCACTTTGATTATATATAACTTATATATAATCAAAGGTTTTGCACCACTGTTCAATAGTGGATGTTGCATGTTTAGGTACTTTAATTAGGTGTTTTCTTTTTGCACGTTGTGGTAGACCTAAGTCAGCTCTGTCAATAACACACCATTCGTTTTATAAAATAATTTGACTCGGTTCTCAATAACCCTATTCGTTTTAAAAGTTTTATATTAACCTGAAGCAGAAATGTCTACATGACGCAAGGCACTTTAATTACGTGATGATTGTAACTGTACCTAACCCTGTGGCGATGCAAAAAGAAAACACCTCAGGTTGTGGTAGACCTAAGTCAGCTCTGTCAATAACACACCATTCGTTTTATAAAAATAATTTGACTCAGTTCTCAATAACCCTATTCGTTTTAAAAGCTTTATTTCAGTTTTATATTAACCTGAGGCAGAAATGTCTACATGACGCAAGGCACTTTAATCACGTGATGATTGTAACTTTACCTAACCCTGTGGCGATGCAAAAAGAAAACACCTATTGTGTGGATGTGGACAGAAGGCTATTCGATATTGTGCCCATGATTGTGCCAACCGCAGACGCCTAAATTTATTAATGTAGATTGCTTATGACAGTCAGTACCTACAGTAATTGACTAAATTATATACAAATAGCAATTCAATATTGTATGGCCAAGGGTCATTGCCCACAAGGAGATCTAAAAAGTAAAGAACTTATCCTCGAATGTCAAAAAAAAGTTGTGGCACGCCGTTTTAACATTTAATGTAGGTCTATTCATGGATTTGAGTAAAGCTTTTGACATGGTTGATCACTCTATTCTCTTAACAAAATGCTACCAGTATGGTTTACGTGGCAAAATATACGACTGGCTCTCGTCGTACTTACTTGATCGTAGCCAATTCGTGCAAGTTGGCAATGAAAGGTCCTCTAAATTACATTTAAGCTCTGGAGTTCCACAAGGGTCGGTTTTAGGACCATTATTGTTTTTAATTTTTGTTAATGATTTACCCCATGTTGTCGACAATAAGAACATTACAATGTTTGCAGATGACAATAGTTATCTCTCATGTAGGCAAGATCTTTCATCTACTTTGAGAAATCTTCAAGTATCACTTAACAAATTTCTATTATGGTTCCAGTCAAATAAATTACACCTAAACATTTCTAAATCAAATATAATTAGTTTCGCGCCCCGTTCAAATAATCTAAATCAATCATATTTAATTCGAGCAAATAGTCAATCGTTACATCATGAAACTACAGTGAAATTTTTAGGCATTTATCTAGAAGCTAACTTAAGTTGGGATACGCATATAAATCATTTATCGAAAAAACTCTCTTCATTATCATTTGCAATATATAAGTTAAATAACCTAACCACACGACCAGTTTTGTTATCATTTTACTTTGCGCACTTTTATAGTAGAATTAAATATGGAATACTTTTTTGGGGGTCTTCAACCTCGGCGGTCAGAATATTTCGCATCCAAAAAAGAGTCATTAGAACCATAGCTGGAGTAACTAAATTAACGTCGTGCAAAAATTATTTTATGAAATTTAATCTCCTAACGGTACCAGCAATCTATATCCTTGAAGTCCTATTATTTGTTAGGGAACATCCTCAAAACTATCCCCCAAACAATTTCAATCACAATTACAATACCAGGTTTGGGTCTCAATTGTGCATTCCAAAACACAAGCTTACTGTGTATGAAAAAAATGTTAATTATATGGGTATACATATCTGTAACAAACTTCCGAAACACCTAAAGCTAGAAGGTAATCTAAAAAAATTTAAAGCTGAAGTGAGGAAGTTTCTGATAAAAAATTGCTTTTATTCTGTAGAAGAATACCTGTCGCATTAAATTACCGACTGTGAAAATAATATTTGCCTAAATGCTAGTTTAGTATTTTATTTTTATGTTTGATACACATCTTGTATTATTTTAACTAATGTCTTACTGACTTGATCTATACCATACCATATTATGTCTTGGTCCTGGATTTAATAA
The DNA here is from genome assembly GCA_036250285.1 of Pyrocoelia pectoralis. Lineage (NCBI taxonomy): Eukaryota > Metazoa > Arthropoda > Insecta > Coleoptera > Lampyridae > Pyrocoelia > Pyrocoelia pectoralis. The sequence goes on from CM070076.1 coordinate 2,909,828, forward strand.
ACTATTATTATTAATAATAATAATAATAGTAATAATAATCTTTGTACAGGAGTATTACCTATATTTTTAAGTAAAAGTTTCATTATAGGCACTTTCTTTTACTGTAACTACCTAATGATACAATTGAAATCATATAATAATTGCGAATGAACGGTTGTCCTGTGCCCGTCCGTAATAAATTCGCATTAAAGTAGATATACTGTAATCTCATGTATTAAAGTAGATATACATGTACTACATGTACCTATATCTACTTTAATGCATGCGCTTCGAAATTGTGTACGGCAAAGACAGCTCAGTCACTACAGTTGCAGATATGTTTACTGATACCAATAAGGCGCGAAACGTCGAAGAACCGCCGACGGGTTTAATGATAATTTAAATTAATGAGAATGCAAAAAGGAAAGATTTCTCAAGGAAGTGCAACCTGAGACAAACGAAAATGGTAATAATGGACTTCTTAAACGGAAGAGGAGGGAATAGACACGTACGTGATACAGGAATGTATGGGAAGACATGGTGAACATACAAAAAATTCAAACGGGGGTAAACTAACATAATTCAGCAGAGAAACGAGTATAGTATAGTAATATAACTTATAACAATAAATGGTAGTAAAAAATAACAAGAAAACGATCAAGTGATAAGTAGGGACAAGAAAGGTGTAACCGAGCAAAACACCTAAGAATCCAAGGGTAACCGAAACAGGAAGTAACAACTATTAGTTAACAATAGCATTGAAACAGAAAAAAAAAAACGAAACGGCAATAAAAATTACAAAGATATAGGGTGAAAATATCACAGGCTATACAAAAATTTCAAAAGAATCTAGACGAAAACTTTCAAAAGACAAAAAAACGAAAAAGAGTAAACAAATATGTGGGATTAATTGAAAAAGGCAGTTCGAAGAGCGGTGGCAAAAAGAAATGTCACACACTGTTGATAAGAAAGAGGCAAAGGAAGCTGTTACACGTTAAGACGATGGATCTACCAGAAAGTATTTAAGTAGAGGTGGTAATCCTTGTATACTCACTTTTTGTCACAGGCGCTGTTAAAAGGAGAGAGACAAAAGTGGAAAACGTTATTACCAGTACGATAAACAATATATCACTTCGAAGAATATAAACGGTACAGAAACAAAGTTAAGTGAATGATACCTATAGGAAGCAAGTAAAGATATTTTGAAGAAGAAAAAACTTTTCTTAAGTATAGGTACTGAGTAGTATATAAAGGACACAGAACTGGGAAATTTAACCAATAGATAACAGAGCGGAGAGGCCTTTAGCCAAGATCTCCAGAAAGTATTGAGGGCAAGGGGGCAACAACCATTAGCTAGAATGACACGGTCTTTGTACTAAAGAACAGTGAAAGAGTTAAGATACGAGACATCAGATACTACTAAAGTGAGACAGTCTTGTTCTTATTGGTATTCTATAACAGTGTTTAAAGAGTCAAGTCAACATAGCAAAAGAAATTACCGGTATAAAACTTAACCCGTAATTATTTCCACTGAAAGGGATCTGGACAAAGAAATAAAGGAAGTAACCAACAGTAGCAAAAAACACATTACTCAAGGGAAAAGTACCCCAAAGTATAGAAGTACAAATATTCAAAAAAGGAAAAAGGAAAAGGAAAAATCAAAACTATGAAAATAAGGAGTATAAGAAAACATTGGTAAGACCCTAAACGAAAATTATAAGAAACATTTGAAAATGAATGGTATAGACTAGAGACATAAAAGATGAATAGAATGGAAGAGGGAAGAATGAATAGCAAGAGTAGATGAAGAACGAGCACACTGAGAAGAACAACACACAAACCAATGGTAAATATTTGGACAGGGAACTTATGGCTTCATTTCACTAAGCCGTAAGGGTTGTAAAAACGTAAAGAATTAAGTCAGTAAGATGGTATTTCGAAAATAAATCATAGAGCGAGCAGTTATAGAGAATGTAAACGTAATACCTACAGATAAATATGAAATTGTTTACACAGTAAAGTATATAATCAATGACAGCACATAAATAAATATTTACAGACTGTCGTGCTGTAAAGATCAAATAACGATACTTGTTTTCCTTTCCCATCAGACAATGAACCATTTCTATTGTTTGTTCACAATGGTTATCACTTGAAGACTATATTAAATTATAAAATAACGTATTAAAAACGTTTTAAGTAGGTACTAATTATTTATTTATACCTACTTACGTTGTGATGAACGATAATTAAAATCAGAATTATTTGTTTTTTGTTTGTTATTGTGTTGAAGCGCGTTAAGAATGTAAAAAAAACATTGGAATTAATCATACTTTATCAGATCAGAATTTTTAATTCGAAATGCAGCTTAATTGGGAAATGGTACAAAAATAAAAATATGAACTTAAATTTAACAACACTCAGTTTTTCGTGGCTAAAAATCAATGTAGGTCACTATACCTACTTCTTTTCTCAAATTCCTTACCGCATCTACTTGTATTATAGCAATTGTCATTTTCGATGACAATTTCCTTTGTGAAAGCTGCAAACTTAAGCTCACGCAAAATTGTAATTAAGATGAGTAATTGGACAACTTCCACATCGTAATCGTGACCTATTCGAGCAGTAAAGTTTCGAAGAAACTTTAATTTCGTTTGTTAATGAGAATAATATCGTTTTAAAGCTTCTGGGTCACCGAGGGGAGCGAGGGTGCAAAATTTCAATTTTGGTCAGTGATGGTGGGTGCAAATACAGTTTATTTTCGTATCAAGGTGTTAACACTCTATTTTTATGAAGCGATAAATATAACTTTACGCTGAGTTGCACATCTAAAACCTAGAATATGTCACAAATGACGCAAAAGGCTGTCATCACGAATTCATTCCATCTAAATGGTACGAGGGGTGGATGGATATTTATTGTGCTTAACGCACAATACAATATAATTTTTCAACGTAACCACTAGGAATCGAAAGCCACTTCTGCTCCAAGTCTAATGCACATTTAAAAAATGGCATTCTAGCGAATCCACGAAGCCATTAGGGAAATTAGTGATAGCATCCAAACACATCATCTCCAAATTTTGTTCTGCGGAGGGTGTCTAAGTTTTGAGAACAAATAAGTCACTGAGGGCTAAGGTTTGGGGACGTTGGATGTTCTACCAAACATTTGTTGACTGGAGCATTGCCCTGACAAAAAATTACTCCGAGTCACAATTCTCCTGTTATTTTTCTTTGGCGCAATCACGGAAACGTTTATTTAGACGTGTATACTAGTCACCGCTAATGGTATGATGACTCTTTTGTAAGTAGTCTATGAACAAAATTCCCTCAAGATCTCAGAAAATTATCTGCACTCCTCAATCGAAGAAAAGGAGGACATCCGCGATCTTCATTCCATACTTTGAATTTTCGACAATAAGTCGAAATGACGAATTCAAGTTCCAAGTTTCACCAAGCCATTAACCGCCCAACAATAAATTACCTGGGTCTCCTCTAAACAACTCCAAATTGGCTTCCGAACAAATCATTCGCTGACATTTTTGTTCAAGTGTTCAGCATTCGAAACACATAGACAGGTGTAAACAATCCTTTAGAGTGGTTTCAACAGGAAATGCTTGTTATCTTCCAAAGTCACCTAGTCGTCAGTATACGATGTTTCATGGCCAAATCGGCGCGACAATTTTCTTGCGTACATACACTGTTGTCACCAATCTTTTACTAGGTACCTGATATGAAGGTTCGTGTTCCTCTAACACATTTTAGATAATAACCTTCCTCCCACAAAAGCTTATCATACACACAACTCGCCACTTTTCATATTTTCGCAACCAAACTATTGATATTATTAACTTTCCGATTACATTGGCCACTTCTCCCTAAACGCGAAACTACTGTCTTTTAAAACGTTAAATAAACGATAGACGTGCCAATCTTGTTCCACTGAAAGTTGCTGAAATGTAGCCAAAAACGGAAGGATTTTCTTGCGTCTGTTGTGAGTTTTTTTACACGCAGGGTGACATGTTTAAAGGTACCTAATAGTAAATCTCGCCTACATACTTTAAGGACTGGTTGTACCGCGTGATTTAAGATGGGCTTCACTTTCATTCAAGCAATAAGATTTGATTTCATTGGTTAATTTAATTTAAACCGCGATCGTATAAACGACATTAAATACTGGAGCATCAGATTTTTATTTTTGTATATCTGGTGTGAGCGAACGTACGATATTTTCTGAAATATGGCTTATACAGGGTGTTTTTTTGGCAGCTTTAGTTAAACATTTCCGGGAAAGTTTTATAGATAGGTTTTTGAAAATTTGGACTTACTCTGAAAACCGAATCAATGTAAAATATTTTCAAAATAAGGAATAAGTTAAAAACTATTAAAGATAGGGATAGGAACATATATATAATACCAAAATATGCCCATTTTGATTCTTTATCAAATTCCATAGTAAGAAAATGGTCATTTCATTTAAAAAATTTGAGTTTTTAGCCTTTGAATTTTCTTAAATTTGGAGCCTCATAGGTAACGTCGTACGCAATATAACTTTTTTAAGTAGACCAAAAGAAATCCCTATTCTTCCTCGATGCGTTGGTGAAAACTCGGTTGCCATAGTTACAACAGTTTTCAAGTAATTAATTCTTAAGGACCGTCTGCATCTGCCATTTTTTAAATAAGTGAAAATAACTTAAAAACCATCACTTGTAGACACTGATATTATATGGGTATCAAAAGAACTGAAGTACTGCCATTTTGAAAATATTTTACATCGATTCGGCTTTCAGAGTGACCCTTAAGTACTACACATTTTCAAAAACCTACCTCTAAAACTTTCCCAGAAATGTCTAACTAAAGCTCCCAAAAAGACACCCTGTATAGGTAGTCTATTTGACGTTTTTTCGCACTTGTCCGCTACAGAACCTGTAGAGGGCAGAGTAATATGTAGTTCAAAATCACAGAAATTGATCGTGACGGGCAAACGGATAAATACCAATGCAATAACACATTCTGTTTTAATTCCCAAAAGTTTCGCTGAAAATTAATCATAAAAAAACGAAAGTGGTGATGGGTGTTACCAAATGGATTGATTCCCAACCCTAACGATTCAAACCCAGCATTAGGTACATATTTTTCATCGCCGCATAGAAACTGGTACATAAAGATTTTGGACATCACCGTACCAGAGTTTTGGACATACTTAAAAACAAAAGTTTCAGCTTCCTAAGAAAATTCCGCGTGGACTAGTTCAAAACCACGGATTTTGGTAAGAGTTTTATATTTTTATTGTTGTTTTTTACATTTGTTTTGTTTTCTTGTCCTGTGATGAAGACCCTTACGAAAGTGGGCGAAACGTCGACTTTTAGTTCAACTTTGACACAGTCCGATTCCGAAAGTCGGTGTTATTTTGCTGACTCCTCGTCGTGGAAGCATCCGTTCTGATAGCAGATGAATTGTGTTTGATAAAGTAACAGACGATTGCTAAGATGTCCAAGAATGATGCACAACAAGAGCCGCGTAAAATAGCTGCTTAATCACTGCCTGGAGGTCGGGAATTTGGATTGAGGTAAAAAACAATGCGATGCACGTGAACGTATACCCTAAGAACCGTAAGGGAAGCAAACTGGCGCTTTTAAGGCTAACTCGGCACGACAAGATCTGTGAGAAGGTGGTAAACGGAAAACTAACCAATGAAATAAACTAAATTGTCCAAAAACCAGTTTGGGGTAAAACTAAGCGATGTACTCCGCCTCACGAGAGCCCATTTCCCCACTATTCAGTTGCTTGCAGATCTCACAAGGATAACCTCCACTTATCTAACGACAAGGGGGTTACAACAAAATTAGACGAATCACTGGAATACCACAATAAGTCTCCAGCTTAGGACGGCGTTATTTAACAGATAACCATAAAGGGGGTAAACATGGCTTTGTCGTATGATGTAGACCAGAGCGGCAGAGCATGAACGAAAGACAAAAATTGAAAAACCAAAGCTTGCATTAATAGAGATTGCGCCAGAGCATCAAAACAAAAAGTTTGTGTGGGTACAAATTTAAAATGATTTGGGAAGGGTAACAGGATTGGAATACCAGAAACTCTCATGGACTAATTTTTAGACATCAAAACATAGAAACGTTGGTGTTTTACGGTACAAAATTACGATAAGGAAACATAAAAGACGATAAACAGCTCGTAATTCTACAAATTTAGGAAGAGGATAATTATCACAGCTATAATTGAACAAGACTTTTAAAAAAGGGGAGGTTTATGGTGTTTATTTTTCATCGTACAACAATCTACACTGTAGGTATTTATATTGGCTATAGTTAATCTGTGAATAAAGGAATAAAACTCATATTGGTCATTTCTTTCAAATAGAATTTTTAAATCTGTTGAGAGAACTGAAAAACTAACATTGACTCAGTTTTGTTTGCATCAGATCAAAGTTTTCAAGAGGAGAAGTAAGAACTTTTACATTAATGTTCTTAAGTTTTGATCTTATATTATTAGAAATTTATACACGAACAGATTTATGATAAACGATTGAATTTTGTCATTGGAGAGTCAAATTTTTAAAATCAATTTTGGCTTCACGAGATAGATTAATTGTGCTTTTTTTGTAGATAATCTTGCCTTGTATTAGCAATCTGCAATAACTTGTAAAAGGCCTAACGGAATTCTTTTACTGAACGTATAGGTGTTAATAAACAGTAATAATAACTTTTTGATCAAAATTATTGAACGTTCACGACGCCGCCGTTCGATTGTAACGTCTAGACGTAACGACAAAAACGTCTGTGAATATTTATCACTCTGTACTTTCGACGAAATTAAATAATGAATCTATTTTATCACTTTAATTAGGTAATAAAATAAGTCTAGCAATGGTATTTAATTTTATTTTTATCACGTTGCAAATTACCAAGGCTGCACAATACCATTTTGACAAGAAACACGGCGGAATAATCGTAAAAAATTTGAAAAATGATAACAAAAAATGAAAACTACACGTACAAATACACGTCCTAAAAAAGCAACACCACATGCATAAATACATATAAATGGGATTCCCAAAAAAGTCCATTACCTACACGAGAAAATTTCCCATGTGTAACATGCTAATTTTAAAAAAAAGGGCGTAGATATATAAGCTTAATTTAAAAAATGTAAAATACCTTCAAAGTTTTCGCGTAGGACACTTGCTTCTGTGAACAACTCCATTGTAAATGCGCGCAATTCTGGCGCTTGTCGCGAATTTATACGTACTTTTATTATACCAAAACAACAAAAGTAGCAGCTACCTACTTGTTTACTTTATTTCTTCACACACATTATTCTTTGTTTTAATCACGCTCTGGCTGGAGATGATTGTTAAATGTGGAAACGTGGGGGAGAATGTTTACAGTGAGTTGTGTATTAAAATGACGTAACCACGTAACGTAACGTTCTATGCAAATAGACTAATGAGAGGAGAGTAACATTTATTTAATTTTGGCCTTCAATAAACAACTTTACTTATGTTGTAAATAGGTTCACGTTCATTAACGATGAACTGTTGCGCTCCAACGGCCGATCTTATGCAATATACAATACACACACAAACAATTTATTCAAGACGGAAATCAAAACAAACTTAAAAAACTATCCTCTTTTCTTGCATTTTGTTTTCTGATTTACGTAATGAAGGAAAAGTAGAAGTAGTGGTTAGAGCATTAGTCTGCGGTGTCGGTGACCTGGGTTCGATTCCCCGTCTCGCCAGAACAACTTTGGCTTTTCTGTTAGGGATCGATGTAAAATGGGTACCTAGGTAGGGTTTGACTCTGACGTGATAAAGAGCGCAGCGCTAGCGAAACTGCGAAATTAAACCGCTCTTAGTAGATAACCCCTCGCATAACCAAAAAGCCGGACTATTATTATTTAGAAAATGGAATCATAATTATGTACTTCGTTTGATAAAAAATAGTTTGGCACTACAGATCTTGTTAGTCATGTGTCAGTGTGACATTTTTATTTCTGCTCTTCAGTTCCCTTTTTGAATTTATTATACCTTCGTTTGTTATATGTTCGAAGTATTATACTAATATAATTGATGGACGACGGTAGACCACTTTTAGAGGACCATTACAGACTGTCAAAACGTATAGTCTTTAAACCATCACTTGGACGATTGCATTAGGTTCTCTGTTGATTTACAAAGTCATCAGAACCTCCCACAATCATCGTGTATCAGAAATAGCGGCCCGCCCTATTTTGAAGATTTTGCAACTAAATACAAAAAAATCTCCAAAGACAAATGTAACAACCTCAATAAAATGGTTACAGATAATAATGTTGGTGCAATTTTTTTCCAAGAAACACACAGCAAATGAAAATCTGGAATTTTTACAAAGAGGAAATATCACAGAGGTATAATTTAATTGAAAATATTAACCATCCTGTACCTACATGGGCGTTGCAACTTATTTAAGAAATAACATTATAAAATAATGGATATAGGTAGGTAGCTTCTAAAGAAACCTTATTGATCTCTTTTTTTAGTTATAAAAGTGTACATTAGCATTTATAAACCACCAAACAGTCCTGTAGAGTTTCCTGAATTTTTTCATCGCCCAATACATGTTGGAGATATAACTTATGGGAATATACGGAAAATATCTTGCATTGAAATAAATAATCTTCGCTGATGGGATCTATATGCGATGTTTTGTGGCGTGTTCCCCATGGTTTTGCATCTGGAATTGATTTTAATTGTTTCGGTCTTTGTCCACCGTTAAGGTTTGGCCCTATCTAGGCCATTGATATTAACCTAACGGCTTCGCTAATGTAATTTTTATTAATTTTATCAACTGTAAACTTCACCATCACTCGCCCTCATTACCTCATTACTTCAACCATATCCAGATTTATTATCTTTACCTGATGATGACATTTATGTTAGGTCGAAACATGTCGTAACTTAGCCCTACTTATTGTAATTTTGAACTGATTTACTATCAACTGTTTTTATTAGTTTATTGCTATTTCAATCTTTGCTCAACGTAACTTCAACTTTCAACTTCTTATTTCAATTTAATTGTAATAAATTCCATATGGGGAAGGTTTTGTGATTTTTAATTCACCACCTGTAGATTAAATAACGATGGCTGTGGATGTTTCTTAAATATTTATTTAAAAAGTACATGAACAAAATTTTAAACGAACCGTAACATTCTATCGTGATATTAGCCACTAACTAACTTAACTTATTTTACAGCGTTGCCAAGTTAACTTATTTGCGCACCATAATGGCAGATGCCTACACACCATTATAAATAATCTTCACCTAATTTTTGATGCAAAAGACCGTAAAACATTCAATTCTTCAATTCCATTCTTCCTTGCATTGTTTCACAAGATAATGACATGTTAACCTCACAAATCGTTCTGTTTTAGTAGACGTTCCCCACAGTGTCAACGCACAGACCAGTATCAAACTTTTATTAATACAAACCGTACAATTCCCAAGAGATTACCGTAAATGACGATCTTTACAATAATTTTCAAACAAACTCAACTCACAAAAATGCAGTCGTAATTTATTAAATTCTCTGATGCAAAGCAAGAAAAGACAAATGGAATTCACTTAATGGAAAACCTGAATTTCGTACATTCGATACTTTGAGTATAAATTGCTGGTCTTTATTTAGAAAGTTGAGTAATAATAAACAAGCAACAAATTCAATAAGTAACATAAATCTAAATTTAATATCAAAAGGATTAGTGAATGTATCAAATTCAGTTCAATTAAATAAAGAAGCAAAGAAAATCGTTGAAGTATAAAGAAGAAATACTCCATCATCCGAAGAATTGTCCAGTCCTTTCTTAATGGAAGAACTTATAACTGCAAGTATACCAGTATCTTCTTTAAAAAATCGAAAGGCTACTGGCTTTGATGGTATTTATCCCGTGCCATTGGTTATTGTCTTCTTACAACAACGTCATACTTTCTTCTGGAACAATTCCATCTAATTTCAGAAAGGCAAAAGTTATTGCTATAATAAAACCAGGCAAAAATTGTGATGATGTTGCAAATTAGTATAGACCAATTTCTTCATTAAGTGTTATGTATAAATTACTAGAAAAAAAGTACAGTTGCCTAGAAGACCATTGAACAAGCAGGTTTTCATCAAAATAGGAATTCTCTGATGAAGATGACACACTATCTTGAAACAAATAAAGTACCTACTTAGGTACTGGACTTTTTAATACTGAATAGCGTTATTTTCAATCGTAAAAATCGTTCAAAATGAATCTTTTCTTGAATAACTCCAGGCGCTAGACTCAAACCAACCTTTAAAAAGGGGTCTTTCTAAAACATTATATTAAAACATCCATTTTTGGATGCTACCTACCTAATGATATATTATTCGCGTCGGATGCTCCATGCAATTTCCAATGGAAGCATTCAATCCAACATGGTTATCATAGAATGGTTCACGTTATCTCAACCCATTATGGGTAATTTACCACCATCTGTAGTTAGCCCCTCCTTTCCCTTTTGATACAACCGGTATAAATTATGGAGGACTTTTCGTGTTCAAAGGCCTACAAAGGATACCTATGTTGATTTATTTGTTTTGCTATACCAAGGCTCTCCATCAGCCCCACAAACAGTGCTCTTTTTGTAAAAAAAGGTGATGGAACGCTAAAAATTTTTTTTGCAATTTTATATTATTTATAATTGTAATGTAATTAATTGTATGTATCTTATAATATAATCCGAGGGTGTGCGGGATGTGCCCGCTATTCGAAGATTTTTGCATTATGCTGCGTTCAATGTTCAGGCAACCAAAATGCAGAGTCGGTTAAACGGTGATGTAATTAAGGAGCTCTTGAAAATCAAATCCGATCTGCTCTGATCTCTGATCAACAGGGCGATTATATTTAGATAGGTATTTAAAAAAAAATCCGTCGAAAACAGGTGGTGGAACGCCGTTCCCAAGCGTTCCACGACAAGAAGAGCACTAATCACAACTGACGTCTTTATAGTGAATGACTTTTCGACGGTTTGTTGCACGGCCCTCCCACGTTTACTACGACAATGGCTCACACTTTTGTTTTGTATCGTCGGGAATCATTTTTATATCTAACATTAAAATTTCCATCCGCTTTACCCTCTTGTGTCTCTTTACATATTCACAAAATCACAATTCTGCTTCTAAAGCTTTACAATATTTGTATTTTTTTCAGTTTGTTTCTGCAAATGGCATGCCAAGTGTAAAGACATTGTAAAGATGTCACACCATTATATTATATTGTTTTTTTTTTATTGGTGTCCTATTTTAGCCTTTTAAACCACGCCCCAGCGTGTTTAAATCGCACTTTTTAAAACGCGCGTGTTTTAAAGTTGCCATGCCAACATTAACAAATTTGAAAAACGTAAATTCTATTGGTTATTGATCTGACAGGAGTACTTTGTTACGTCAAATAAAATGACAGATTGCAAATTAATTTCCGTTTATTGGTTATTGATCTGACAGGAGTACTTTGTTACGTCAAATAAAGTGACAGATTGCAAGTTAACTTCCGTTTTTCTCATTTCCATGACAATGAAAGGTATACTGATTTCACATTACGAATTCAACCATTTCACATTATTAGTTCTTATTTCCATTTTAATACCAAATTTCAAAGTGAACCAATAAAAAAAATAGCGTGAAGTATTCGTCTTGAAAACTTGCGCGTGTTTTAAAGACCTGTTTATCCACTTATACTTTAATATACTATTATTTGCGTGCCCAAATTGGCACAAATATTTTAAAATCTTTTTGTCATAAAATTATAATTTGTGCCGTCAACCTCACGGCTCTTTTCTATTCGTCTAGTATTGAGACTTATGAAAAATGAAAAACTGAAATAAAATAATAATAAATAGTTTGCTTATACGTGAAAATTTCTTGTTAAAAACGTAGATACTCAAAGGTTAGAGTTGAAAAGGGTGCCGTTCCCTAAAACCACAGCTAACATGGGATGTTTCTAGAGCTCAAATTTCATCAGGACAAACCCTGAAATGACACTAAGACGTTAGAATCGCACTTTGGTGTAATCAATATTTGCGGAGATTAAGTTGAAAGGTGGTGAGGTACTTACATTGGCAATCGGGCAACGGTAGCACCACGTTCCACTTATACCCTAAACATTTGATTTTTCTACTTCTGATTTTGGTATCGGGAAATACATAACCAACGCAACAGCTGTATTCGGCAACCGTATCGTTCCTATAAACCATATATCCATCTCGTGGTGGCAAAGGGGTTGGACATCCAACGGCGGTATAATAAAACAAAATTCCACGTCTCGGAAGGACATTTTCTGTTGGTGAAGGTATAAGGGTTATATCTAACGTATCGTCTAATGAAGTTATTTCTAGGGGAGGTTCTTGCTGCTCGCAAGTTGAATATAAAATCTGACCCTTATCACTTATTTCAACAACGTCGGAACATTTATTTAAATTTGGAACACCTGAAAGGGGACAGTCGTTAATTCGGGTAGGGTTCTTAAATGTTGTAGGTATACTCACCGATCAATGATATGTCGTAAATAGTAATTTTGACTCGTTGTAAAGGCGGCGCGTGTATGGTCCATCGACATTTCTGTTTTCCCAAATAGAATCTGGGATAACCGGGATTATGAATAAATCCACGCGAGATACCTAACGTCTCCGGAGAGGCCAATAAAATTTCTTTATTACAATATTTCGTCAGACGGTCTTCTGTAACAACGCCATTATCAGAGGTTTTCACAAGTTAAATTTTACGATACATTATTTACGAGGCCGGTTATTTATTTTTCATAAATCCCTCGTAATATGTTCACATTTACCAATAATATATTAAGATTAGTTTTGGTTTCAGGGATCGGTTATAGCTTATGAGGGCAACAAAAAGGTCAGCTCGTGCGGATTTTGTAAACTAAGGGATTGTGTAAATCCCTAACGCACGTGGTATGTTTACTATAAAATTTATATTAATGCTTACCTGAAATGCACGCATAATTTACTGTTAAATTTCCTAGGCCCCATTTATCTGCACCTGGACAGTCTTTTGTTAGTATAAAGCTGCAGTGATTTACACCGGAACACCTAAAAAGAGAGCAGTTTGGATTAAATTTGAAGATTATTATCGTTCGGATTTGAATGAAGAGGTGTTGTTCTGGTAAAGCTAAAATCGATTAGCCTCCTATAGGTATATATTTCACCTTTTGTGTACCTATAACCATTGAATAAAGGTATAACTTAAATAACACTTTAACAATATAATAATCCTTCAATTTGTTTCAAGAAAAGTGGTGCAACGAAAATTTTGGAAATAACTGCAACGACAAACAAAATACAGGAAAGATGTATAATACTTATTGACATCTCTAAAAAACCCAAAACTGTTATTGTCCACCAAAACTATGTGACCAGCATCTATTTATCCAAACTTAACCGCATTTTTTAAAAAAAGATTTTTGAGTTTCTAGAAGGGCTTCAAAATAGCAAGAAAGCAAGGAGTCGGTGCATGCTATAAATATGCGATTTCTTGGAGTGGTGATGGGAGCACTTCTTTCATTCGCCCAGGTCTTATGTGATATTCAAGTGACTCTCAATCTGTGCAACATAATTGCTTTTCCAGACTTGCATTATGGTTTGTAAGTGTTTAGGCAGGAACTTAATGTTGGATTTTATTTCTTATAAATTTACTTAATTAGTCGGAATTGTCTGTTCCTTAATTATATGTTCTCCATTCCCCGAATATAAAAACGCACCTTCGTATTCCCTTTTTTTCTTTTTCTAAGGGTGAGGGTTGACAACCGCATTACTTCTCTATCCTACCTAATCTTATTAACATCTCTTATGTGAAACCATTCCTTCAAATTCCGGAACCATAAGAACTTTATGGATCCTCAGATCCTTTATAGATTTGTAGTGTTTTCCGTCCGTCCGTCCGTCCGTACGTGTGCACGATAACTCTTATTGAAAGTCTCAAATCATTTCAAAATTTGATGTTCGGACAGTTCATTTATATTCTAAATGTTCGGAGAACGCTATTAGATATCAGGTTCAAAAAAATCGACCGACGAAATTTCAGAATTAGGTGCAACTAATTCCCTAGATTAGGTGTTGACTTCTGGTCCTTAGGTGTGCAACTTTTCAATATAATACCCATCCGTAGCCCAAGTCAGAAGTTATCGAGCAAAACTTAACCAAAATCGTTATTTATGCCGCAATTTCTTAGGAAAAACGTACAAATGCACTGCATCGATACCCAAACAAGCGACTTTCGCGCATTTTCGGCTACCACATGGCATTTTACCAAAACATGTCAACATTCGTCAAAATTGTGATGGTAACAGTGTTGTATCGGTTTTTAATTATAAAATGTAAAATATAAGAAAACTATTTGGGATCACTTTGCATTACCTACACTAAAGTAATAACATTTGATCAGTTTAACGATAGCAACCCCTAATTTGAAAATGCGTAACGAATTAATTCAAAAACGATTAAATTTAAATTACAAAGATATAATACGACAGATGTAAACCGGAGTGAAAAATTTTCCAAAAAGCAAGCGGTTGTTAGAAATAATTAGCCATATGTTTAAAAACGGAAGCACGAGCAATATAATAAATAGACCAGAATATGGGCCACATTCACACATATCTCCTAAATCAATATATAAATTCTCATTATCATACGACCCTTATATGAAACTTTTACCCTCTTAAATGCTCCCCTTAATATTATAATTTGCACCATGACCTACTCCATGTCGGCAAATACTTTTCACTCACTGAAAGTGTTTCAATGTTAGACTTGTCAATATGTACCTATAATTTTAACTACACGAGTCCATACTTAATTTTGTTGCACTTAAGTACTTTTTCTATTAGAATTACTGTCAATCAATAGATGTCAATCAACGCCAATAACATGCCAAGCAATTGCTTCATCGAAAACTTAATATTGATGCATTGTCGAACGTAATAATTTTCCAGTAAAGTCTCTCTGACACTAAAACGCCGATTTATCCAATGAATTTTCAGTAGAAGTACCTATTTCCACATAAAAACGTCGAGCGATTAGTCTGGATACCCTCATCAATGGATTGTTATAGCAATGAAGTGACCAACTGAATTTCTATTTGTATCAGAACTATTAGTTCTTTCTAAAGTTAAATTTTGGAAAACTCTGATTTTATCATTTTATCTAACACGTAATAATAATAATATGCCTTTATTCAAAATAAAGGAGAGCTCAATTGCGTCGCTCTTGCACCTACCTCAGAGAAATGTCAGTTATTTTGAATTGGTTAGAATCTTTCAAAGGCAGCATCGATAAATTCTGCAAAGTGGTAAACCAATTAATGCAATTTAAAACATCTTTGCTTTTTAACCTGAATCAAAGCGACAATCTAACCAGTTAGTGTTCTATAGTGACCTCAATAATATTCGTGTGAATAGATCTCGAAACATGAAAAAGAAGTAGTTTTTTCTATGAATCTAGACCGACTGAAATCGTTAGAGGAGATTGTCTGTGCGACTTTAAGGGTGAGGAAATTGATTGTCCAACTGTTTTTTGGAAGCAAAGTTGACTGTGAAAAACAGATCAACCAAACAATTTGTATGGCCATCAAATGATACAATAGCCATTCCAGTCAGAGCCGGCCCTACCATAGGACTAACGGAGCGGTCGCACCAGTTGCCAGATAGCCGAGGGCGCCGAGGTGTCTAAGTGGTAAAAAATAAAAGGAGAAATATTTTTAATTCTTTCTTCATTTTTTGATTTTTTATGAATATGTGAATATTGCAAAGATCTGAATGACCTCATCTGTTGAGTCGCGCATCGCCAACCTCCACTACTGTGCCATCGTCTGTTGCTGCCGTTTTGGTTGGGTTTGTTGGGAAGAGCCGAGAATGGCGGTGTCGTCAGCGATAGTAAATGAGTTTGTCTACTCATTATAGTTCAATGCGTAATACCTATTGAAAGGGATCTTTTTGCTGGTATGGTCAAAAACATCTTCATGTCGACCTTTGGGTCCAGGTTTCGTACGCCACTGTCATAGCGCTGTTCATTATTTCGGGAATACTTCCGAATTTGACAAATATTCCTTACTTAATCTTCAGAATCTTTCAGAACTTTGAGATTTACGTCGCCTACTTTGGTAACAAAAACTAGCCGCTACGTTCACCTTTTTATCGATGTAAAAACTCTGCAATGAGCCTGTCAACAATAACCATGCAGGGGTTGGTTTTGAGTCTTGACCTTTAGATCTATAACATTGGCAGGTTCTAAGCGTCCTTTTTGACGAGGGAATCACCGAAGCTTCGCTCTTGGCTGTTGGCTTAGTTTAGTTGAACTTGAGGGAAACGCACAGATTTGTGAGAACCAAGAAAAGATCAAAATATTCTGTGTTGGCAATTAGCATAGTGTCCTATAACCAGTTGTTGATGTGGGCTGGAGAACGTTTGGACATTATACAGGGAGGATTCAAATTTAAACAGAAATCTCACGATAACGTTTTATTTAAACAATAATTTCCCCCTTTGAAACTTTTACTTTTGCTAATTCCTTTTTTAACTTACGGGATACGTATTCTAGCGGTCATTATACCAATTTGAGATTTCTGTTTGTTTATTCCATCCCCCGTCAATTAGATTGCATTAATTTCGTCCATGTCGTTCATTCACTTGTATTTATTTCCATTTATTTCAACTCGTGTTAACATATTTTGTGCGTTTAAATTCAATCACGCTACAATAATTTATGTTGTGTCTAATCGAAAATATTCAATCCGCTATGCGACCGGTGACCAAGCTAAATAAATTCAAAAACCTCCTTTTTTTAGTTTAATTGTTATACTTAACAATAATTACTCCAACTACCCCCTGAAGGAGGGGAGCTCAACAAAACCGAAATCCGGTGTAACCACGATAAAGATTTTTCTCAATCAATATGATACGGTTGGAGCATGGCCCAAGATATTGATTGACATTAAAGCTCGATCCAGTCAGAATAACTACAGTTTTTAATAGAATTTCCACATGTGAGAAACCCCTAATAAATAAGTAATAAACAACATATCTGTGTGATCCGACAGTCCAGATACGCACATTGTTGTTATTCATGCTTCTCGGTAGCCAATCGGCAAATTTAAATTAATAATTCTTTTTTTTTTCATTTAATACATGTAAATACATTTTCACAACTAATTCAGTTGTGGAGAACCTAACCAAACCGACGAATCCTCCGTAGCTAAAGGGTATAATAATAAACATACGTAGTAAGCCGCCCCCGGCACTGCGGGAAGTGGCTTATGACTGCTACATTTATTGAGCAAACCTGATAAGTGATAACTTACTACCTGAGAGAATGTTTACGATACACACACTGTTTAAAAATACGCCACCGACCACGAATCTCTGAAAAGTTTCAAGTTAGAATACGCAATAGTATGCAAATGAAGACTTTGTGGAGTACACATCTTAATTATTTACGAAACCTCACAGTACCTCTTCGTAAATTTCACTTGTAGTTCGCTGTTAGGGTAATGTTAGTAACGTTATATAATTTAATCTGTATAATTACGCTCTTGTGCAAGCGTGTTCTAAATACTTAATTAATTTAACAAGCATTGCGAAACGAAGACATAAAGTAGATCCCAGAACAGAACTGAATATGGCTTAATTAACGTTCACTGTAATGATAAAAAGGATTCTTCTCGCCGAAGCGTGTCTGTCATTTAACGTACTTTTACATTTAATTCAAATGCAAATTTAAATTTAACTCATCAACAGTGACACATAAATAATTCACGATGAACTCGAACAAAAATTTGAATTTCGTTGTTACAGTAATGATTAACGCCATCGCTTGTCGAACTTGTAATATTTCCGTTAGAAATTGTTTATTTATAGGGAGTATAACTACCGATCAATTGGCCCATCCTTTTCAGCCACATTACACTTAAATGGCACACACAGTTTAGATTATTGAACGAGTTCCTTTATCCCTCGGGACTCCAATAGTTATGTCATCATTTGTCTTCATTTGGCACAATTTTTATTTCCTCACGTTTTCTCGTCCATCAGTTAAGTTTTCACCCTTGAGAGTCTACAATTTTTTTCGTCCTTTATTTCCTGCCTTCGGGAAGTTCTAGAGTGTTACTTTCTGGTTTTCATTGGCGCTCTTCGGTTTTAAAACCGTCCTTATTACTTACATACAATGATATTTACAGCTACTTGCAGGATTACGATCCCATTTTTGATAAAAAGAATCCATTAACAGGTGAACATAATAAAACAGCAACTCACTCTCCTTAGAAGGGAAAAACTACTCACAATCACCGAGAGTAAAAGGAAAGCCCTCGTTTTTTAGAAAGAACTAATTGAGAGGAAGGAGACAGTACTTTGGACAAATAAAAACGGAGTAACAAACAATTTGAATAGTATCTTTTATTCTGATTAGACACTGTGTTTTCTCTCCACGCCCCTCCTCAACTCATTATACTCTTCTCTGCTTTTCAAGTCGTTCAGCATTTCCGCTCATCTTCTCAATCCTTTCTCAAGTCCTGTACCAATCAACCCCTTTTGCGCCTATTGAAACAATTGAATAAAAAATTTTTGAAAAGTTTCAAAGCCAACCATGTTTTGTAAAGTACGTAATTATAATTTTAAATAGAAAAATGTAAATAACTCCGTAATCATGATTTTAGGTAAAGAAACATGGTATTTCCATTTAAAGGAAATTTATTTCTGCATCGAATGGATTGAAAATTAAATACGCATTCCATTTGAAAAAAGAAACTTTTTAAAGTTTTTCTTAAGTCTCTAAATGACGTCAAATAGATACGTAATCGCGGGCAATTTTGCATTATCCATTACCTACAGACAGTTGTGTCTCAATCTTTTGACATTGAGAACCTAAAATCCCATTTCTCTAACTTTTACCATTTTCGACTTTCAATTTTATTTCCTAAACAAGATTTTGAAATTTTTCAGTGAACAAATTTATTTTTTTCAACAATCATAATTGATACACATACGCCGATATTTTAAGTAGGTATATGTACTTACTAAACATTCTATGACACATCAGAATGTGAACAAAATTGCCTGGTTTGTATTTAAAATAAAGATGTTGATGCTCACTTCCGGTATTTCCGGAAGCGCTGCCATTTGGAAAATATTTGCATGTCGCATGTGCAAAATTTCAAATTTCTAGCTTTTACAGTTCTTGATATACTTCTAACTGACGGTCACCGTGAGACACCCTGTATGTTATGTATCTACACATAAATTCAGCCAGCGACAAAATCTTCTATTTTTCGTGCAATTTTGGAGAAGAAGAGGAAGAAAATAACTAATAATAAACAATAAATCTGTATCATAAATGTATTTATAATTAAATTTCGGTAACGGCAACGTTCAAAGCAAATGATATCATCTTTAAGGTAGCATTTATAAATTATAACATATAAATAGGAACGGCATCTGTTAGTTATCCAGAAACGGAGAACTCAATTTATTAATAAATTTAAGATTTCGATCCACTTACCTTTGGTTTAAGGCGATGCGAGGATGCATTGGTGGGAAAGGGGTTGGCATTGTTTCGTTAATGAAATTTTCTATTAATTCAAAATTTGCTTCCAGTACGCTAATAATTGAATTCAAATGTCGGCAGGTTAAACGAAGGGCACATGACTCGCATCCGCTCGTTTGCACGTACTCTAAAACAAAATATTTGAAAATCACTATAGGCGTCTCAACTTGCATTTTCAAAGTCAAAAAACGAATAAAATTGTATTTCGTCAGTTTAACATTTGTGCCTTTTTTGTAAAGAAATTCTTAATAATTATCTGTTATCGATTTGATCTTGGGACAACTTTTACAGAAAATGTAAGATTTTGATTGCTGTGAAACTTACTTTTTAATATATGTACCTAATTTTCTTGTCTCAAAAATAAACATAGAATAAGTATGATGTATACAACCCCAGGGATATACATACATATACAGTAGAACGCCGATTATCCGAACGCCGATTAACCGAATCGCCAATTATCCGAATCGGTCCTAAGCGTAATATAAAAAATTAAAACCAAGTACGTACATATGTAATTTTTGTTTTGTTTTGTTGTAACAAGTTGGAACTCGTTGGAGTCCAGATATATTTCAATTATTATGGTTGAAAGCTAGAGGCAAGACACTACATATGTACATGTTTCGCGTCGCGCGGGTTTGCACAGTTCGTTTTTCTTTATTACCAGTCTATGTCCGATTATCCGAATTTTCGATTATCCGAATCGACCCCGGTCCCAATTACTTCGGATAATCGGCGTTCTACTGTACCTAACAAACTAATAACTAATAATTAATAACAAGCAACTCGCAAAAGTTTATACGAGTGTTTTATGGCTGTTCCACAGTTAATTGCAGTTGTTAGTTATTAGTTGTTAATTATTTGTTGTTATGTGTTATATAAACTTACCCTTCATATTTCATTATATTATTTTACGTGTACTATCAAATTCGTCGACTGACTTTTTGGAACGGGTTGAAACGGGAGTTAATTTTCAACAAAATTAACCTTTTAAGTACATAGGGGATAGAGTATCAGTGGCTTTCAAGTTGCGTCTTTTGACCAAAAACCTATAATTGCGAAAAACCGCTTTACTCTAGGGCTACGCGCTTATGAGGGTAAAAATCGTAATTCGTAGACAGTAAAATATTTAATTGTAGAACTACGGAAGAAAGTTATGCTTTTTCCAACTGGAGCTCAAATTGAGTCAATTGAGCGACAGTTGAACAAATATTTTGTTCTCGTGTTTTACACACAATTTTTTCTAAAACTGGATATAATTAAAAAAATATCCATGAAATTTGCGATTAAGTGGTAAATGTGTGAAAGACTAACACGCTTAATCCGGCGCTTTTCCCAATTTTGCAAACCAAAGTCTTCTTGTGATCTTTTCAAAAAATGCATTAACAGCTTCTATCACTTCATTATTTGACTCATAGGGCCTTTCAATAATGGTCGATTTCAATTTTGAGAACAACACACCTTTTCGTATTTTTCGTTTTGCACTTATAATTTCTTCGCGCAATCTGCGAAGGAGTGATTGCCAGTAATTTTTTGGTCATTTGGTAAATACTGAAAGTGGTAAACTATTATGATGGGGTTCTTTCGACTATCGCCTTTTCTTTGGAATACAGTGATGCACTCATGTTCCGTCCAACGTTACCAAGCGAGTCAAGAATCTGCCTGAAAATCGACCAAAAGTTATCGTGAAATTCTTAAGCGCGTTTGTACACTGTTTGCTGAAACTTTTGTTTAACTGTCCAACATCGGTCAGAAACAACAGTTTCCCCTATTTTCCTATCATTTCACTTGTGGCGAAAGTTTTCCCTCATTTCCTCTTTTGTGGAAAATCTTCCATCCTCGAATTCTATCATCCACTTTCTTATTAAACCTCAAGCTATAGAAAATGGTATGACACTTTGCGTATAAATTACAGGAATGACTTATGTTTCAACAGCTTTTCAAACAAGTGCAAATGTTTATAATATTGCTTATAATATAGTGTCTCATCTCTATTGTAATTCGTTTTTTTAAAATTATCTAAATTATTACAAGAAAATGGTAAAGCAAAAATGGCACCAAAAACTAGTGAAATCAATGCATTCAACAATTCCTTTCTTGCATCATACATACCTTTCCTCTAACAGAGATTATATACTTACAAGTTGTTCATAATAGGCATAAACCTTAATTACTGTTTAGACCATTAAAAAAAACACTCCATAACTTAGTAGCGATTTTACCTGAATGTATGGATAATAAAATATCCCTAAAGCCTTTTAATTAATAAAGTGCTTATTATCATTTTCATATTATATGGCCATAATTTATTTGTCTTTCTATCATTTTTGTGATATATCGATTTTATTCCTAAATGTAATTATTACAAGGTTTCAAAAGTTAAAATAATTTACAGTACGAATTTACGAGTAACTCCGCCGTAGCAGGTTCCAAGCCCGGTTGAGAAAGGAGGAGGGTGGCGTCGTCGAAAACGAATAATGAATGTAGGATGTTAGAATGTGCGGAGTCTAACAACTTTCCAGAAGTTTTCATAGAACAATGGAAAATGGATCCAGCATGAAACTAAAAAAAAGAATGTTAAAAAAATGAAATAATAGATGAGTATAGCGGAGAAGGTAAAGCCAAAGAGCAAAAGGGAAAATCACCGCAGCAGAGAAAGAAAATATACAATAGATATGTTAAAACGTGGAAAGAATAATATACAGTAAACATGAAAATAAATGGAAGAATTTTCGCCGTAATACAAGTTTATATTGCAACCAACCATAACAACGTAGAAAAAAGGTTATTTTGAGAAATACATTGGAAAACGTAACAAAAGTTATATTAGTGGAAGACCAGGAAGGAAAGATTATAGCAAAATATTAGACCTACGTGGAGAAGAGGTCTTGAACGGAAATGGAATTAGACTGAGTGAAGTATGTTGCCAGTATTCACTAAAAAGAAGAAGAAAGACATACATAAATTTAAATATTCAAAAAAGCTTGCGGGTTGATGTGTTCGTTTAATAGATTTTGTTCGACTCCAAAATTAAGAAATTAACATCACCAAAATAGAACTCCATTTCCATCACCATCCAAAGGGGTCAACAGTCCGTAGGTAAAACACGGTATCGAAAGACGACTGGATCATAGTATTCGGATGGTGATGATCCTACCCTGGACAGAGATTTGAACGTGAAAGTCAGAACATAACGACAACATTTGGCCTTTATTGGATATTCGAAATTAGAAGCATTTTTATGAGCCCAGAAATTTTAATTAATTTGATAAATGTACAAATTGTTCATAGTTAAAATGGTTAATAAATTAATCGTTCTCTCTAATGTAGAATTAGTATTCATCAGTAGTTGAATGGGCCACAAAAAAATATTTAGCCAGAAACAAAAGCCCAGAAACAAAAGCTATCTGAAATTAGAGCACTAATCCAAAAAAAATAGATACAATTTATTTACTGTCATCCATTTGGCTCGGTAGAAATCTTTCGTAAATTATACAAAGCCATGTGCTGCTTTCCTTTGCATTGAAGCTTCAGTTAGGGTAATTATTTAGTGTAGCTTATCCCACTTTAGTGTATTATACCGTCTCTCTGGATGCTTTCGATTAAAAGCTAACATTGATAAAAATAGTCTACTACACAAATTATATTGTTTTGTAGCATTACTCTGGATTACACAGAATTACATTGCTTTTCTCTACATTACACCACATTAACTAGAGTTCATGGCACAATTGTAAATGAAAAAGGTCATTAACTGAAATATCTTATGTTCAATCAACCAAAGAAACATGAAAAACATTTCGAACTTATTTTTCCACTGAAAGAAATCGCAAAGGTAAAGGGTAAACTTAAACTTATTTTATTTTGCCCACTCGGAGAAAGTATCGACAGATTTTCTACGCATCAAACTGCTCACATTTTCACAATTTTATGATGAGAAATTGTTTTTTAAAACTCTCGCCAATATAAATGTATTCAAATCTGTCCAAATCATATAATAAATGACTTACTGGAGTAGAGTAATGGGGGTAATAGATCACGATTGTAAATCGGAAAACACTTTTACGTCGAAACCAATTTTTTTTTCACAAAACGAGATTGATCACCTAATACTTTATAGGTAAGGGGAAAAGCACACAGGAGTCGTTACAAATTTAACAATTTCAATTAAACCTTTTTTTTTGGACGTAATGGAAATGTTTGGGCGAAGAGATGGTGTAATAAATAAGGGTGAATCTGTATTGAAAAATTATCGAGGGTTGTAACAATACCCTGTATCCTTCCGTTCATGCATATTATTCTTATTTACAAGTGGTACCTAGAGATAAAAAAATATTTATCTACCTACTCCGTAAAAGCTATATAACACGAGTGGCGCCAAAAATACAATAAATTTTTGTTTACCTATATATCCACATACGTCTTCAGTAATCAAGATGAACAACAAACCAAGTTTAAACCACATTTCCGCGACTACCATTCATTAATTTTTCTCTATTAAAGCTCATGACGAAAAGCACACATTTTGTTACTTAAATTAATTAAGGGATTTCGCATACGGAAGGTCGTTAACACCTGAAGCCCTATCTGGTAAACCACACATACACAAACACGTGAATTCGTAAACTCGATAAGACGTAGGGACGTACAGACGGGCTGTTTGTCCGACGCCGATCGACGTCGTAATACAACGTCCTTGTTTTTGCTAGGCCACGTTTTGCGTTTTCACCCGCGCCAAGGTTACGTGACGTCAGTCCACCCTCAAAAATCTTTCTGCTTCTGTATGTTGTACGAGGGGTTGTTGTTGCACACTTCCCTACTGAACTAGTGATATATCTTTTGTGATATCTGTATCTGGGGAACGGGGGTGGTAGACTTTCAATTGAATTTTTATGTATATTTGGTGGGTTGCGTGTGTCGTTACCATTCTGTTTTTTTAAGTTATTTCCATTTCCGTCACAATAGATTATGCTAAATATTTAACGTTGACATTTTTGGTTGATGTATAATTTGATCACAGAACACTACAGGGCAAAAATAACAATAGTATTTTTATGAGCGAAATTGTTACCTGTAGGAACGTACACAAAAGGAAATCTGGGATATTACATGTTTTGCGTGTAAATTGCGTACATACTTGTAGAGGTAACGAAAACTGATTCCTCTCGCAATAAAATGGAACTAAGGAAATAAAAGAAGAGTCAATTAACAGCACTTCACTGATTAACAGCTTTAAAAGAAGAGTTTTCTTTTCGTACGAGGTGAGCTTCGAAAATTTCAAAAATTAATATTATAGTTTTGCTATGTAAACTAGGTGCGCGTGGACTTCTGTCTACCCTACCATCGTAATCCATAATCCAAAACTAGGTAAACTTTAATGATTATGAGTATTATGACCATTTGCTTTACTGAACAGTCGCTTATTTTGTACATTATTTTTGATATTTTTAAGAATATAAATATTTCAATTAGTTTGATATGTATCAGTTTGTGTTATACACTGATAAGAAACAGGTACGATTATTTGCATTCACGTTGTTTTAGTTTAGTTGTTGTTAGAAGGCAGAGGTATGGCAAAGAACTAAAACTTGTGTACGCGGATACGTTCGAATACATTAGTTAAAAATGATAGTAGATGTAAGTATAACCCATGACAGAATATGGTTTGGGCTTGTTAATGTTCGTGAGTAATAGTTTGTATCCTTTGGATCTGTTATGGATGTAAGAATCCTCTATTCATCAGGTGCATGTTTCTAGGTTTCCAAGGGTCCTGGACACAACACCCACCACCATATAAACCGCCATCTTGGTCATAACGTCCACTTTAGACATAACGCCCACCGCATACTGTACCAAGCTGATCACAACATCCCTTTTCAATTTGGTCGTAAGCTCCACGAACGTCTTCTTGTCATATCGCCCACTGACGTTGGTCGTAACGTTCACTTTTTTTTTTCTGGTCACAACGCCAACTTCTAGTATTGATCTTAAGTTCTACTTAGTCACAACGTCCACCAATGCACTGTGGTCACATCGTCCGCTGAACAATTGCAGAGGTTCTAGATTTAGAGTAGATACTCATATGGAGTGCCGCGCCTAAGACGAATTGCTCTATAGCTCTCTTATCTCAAAAAATCTAAAAAATTATTCGAGGGAAAGTTTCGCCGAATCAAATTGTTCATCCTTTAACATTTTCAGTTAAAACGATCTTCCCTAAATAGTTTGGAATAAATGGAAGGTATTCTGTGACCTAAAACCACACAAATATTGAAGAGATCGAACGCGGTTCGTTGATGACGATAGCATTAATGTCGAAACTCGTTCGATATTTTAAATATTTTGGTGAATTTTTTTGGTAGTTTTAAGATTGCGCCCCTGAATAACTTGATTATTACTGCAACTAAAGAGAAATTGTCAAACAAGTAAGCTCTGTTTTATACAAGAGGCACGTTTTGATGAAAGTCGTCAACTCTCGAGCTGAATGACTCTTTATCTGAAAGTTTTTTCATATCTCTATCTAAACTTTTTAAGTAAATAGCAATATGGGGTGATACTATATGAGTTTTATAAAATTCAGAAATGGCCACAGCTTTTTCCTTACAAAAATTTAAATTACATTATAAACTCCCTCGTTCTGCCATGTTAACGAGGTTCCATTAAAATTTGGATGAGAACATTCAAAATACTAAAAATGACATTTTTCCATTTAAAATAATCGAGGTGACCCTTTGCTAAGGGTGCGTGCGTAGATAAAGTAAATGTTTATTATGTTGAATTGTACCTCAATTGTGCTTGATTTCTAATATTTTTTGGGTAACCTCCTTGTGAAGCGTAAAGAACCGCTTATCCTCTCCCCGCTCCTCCCAATTGTAAAATTGTGCAATGAACCATGTAAATAATAAAATAATTGTGCCGAATTGTGCATTTACAATATTTACATGAACCTTCTGGTTTTTGTAAAATTTTTGGAAAGGTGTTGGGAACCTCTCCAAAACCATTGTTCAAGTGCTTTTACGTGCAACAATTGTATGTCTTTGATTTTTCGCATCTTGCGTGGGGTTTATCCTCTCAAAAATGTTAAGCCATTCCAAAAAAAAATGCGACATTCAATCTATAGTATAGTTACACCGTAATTGTAGATACCTAACTGTTGGTTTCATTTACAACAGTGATTTCTTGGTGATCTTTATTTCAAAAAATGGTTAGGGGGATGGGGAACAGGCCCGGAAACAAGTTAGTTAGACGCCTATTGCCTGGTCACCACCAGTGTCAACGTCATCATTTTAGAATAAGCAATAAAGTATAACTTAAAATTAAAACAAACTTTATTAAAACTATTAGATAATAAATCTGACTAGCCCGTCTATAGGGAAAATTCTTGGTTTCTCGGCATTTATATTTGGACCTGAATGGGGAGAACTACCAGAATTTTGAAATGTTACCATTTCATGTTTAAAAGTTATTCGGTTGTATCTAATTTGGATTTTATATACATGCATAATTTATTTCTAGTAGAATACATTAACAATGTTAAAGAGTGTAATTTGATTACAGATTACCCTAGGGATAGATATTTAGAACCACCCTTTTAATTATGTCGTAACTATACGTTCGAAAATATATCATGAGACAATAATTTGCAAATAAAAGGGTATTATCTATCTATTTTATGTTCGCAATCTATATACAGAGTGTCCTAAATCGAAGATAGAAGAAAACTTGTTATTTTTTGCAAGTACATACCTACCTATCAGGATTAACGCACTTTTAGAAATGGAAAAAAACTACAATGCTTGTGTTTTTATATGATAGATTAATGTTATTGGAAATACAAGCTGTTAGAATACCTAAGTTATTGCATTGAAAGTTGAAACCTACCAATTACTACTCTGAATATATCCAAAATCAAAAAAAGGGTAATTAAATTATAACACAATGAGGCTCAATTGAAAAACTATAAGATGTTTCGAAAATTGTCGGACCGTTCTACCATATTTACCTTTTCTTCCGAAATATTGCAAAAAGTAAATACAAAAGGTCATTGTTATAACTAAGTGCACTTGGACGCAATTAAAATGCTATGGAATGTTGAACTTCAGTAGACAAACATGCAATTATTTTGGCAGTACCTACTTTGCTACGCTGCCACTATTTTCATTAATCATTAATATAACAAAGTTGTAAATAACGTACAACAAAACTTTAGTTTTAGTGAACAAGGAGAATGTTTTATTTTATACTATAGTAGATAGGGTCCTCAAATAAAGATGGTATTATTTTATTAAAAATTAAACAGAATCTGTAACTCTTCATTTTAGTGTACTCGATATGGTTGCCATCGTTGATAAAATTCCAACATCATCATCTTCCGGTAAACTAATTTGGAATTGCAACAACACCACCAAGTAAGTAACCATCGTTGCCAAGAGCTATAAACGAGGCATTAGTATTTTCTCCGAATTAAATCATGAACACGTACCGATTTAAATAGGGTTCTGTTGACGTCAAAGAATCCGCCAAGTGACATGCTTGTTTCGCTCATTTCCGTAGCTCGCAAAAACATTTGAATCTGAAAGCATGATCAGTAGGTAATAGGAAAACTATCCACCTTTGTTTACCTCCTGTTGCGCATCTTCGTTCATCCACGATAGTTCGACTAACAACAATTTCTTTTGGAAAAGGACTTTCACCTGCAACAATTACGTTACACCTTGTATAATACTACCTATCGAGTACTAACGCTGTGAGATGCGTAGTGCGCTTCGTCACATATGAAGTACAAAAGCGCAATCGCAAGTGCCGCAGTTATGGTGAGACCGATATCTTTAATCCCAAATCCTCCTTGTATTTGCGAAAATAGCCCGTAGATCGTTAACGTAATAATGCAAAAAAGGTAAAGGCAGAGGAATATCAGCCCAAATGTGAGCGACATACCAACATCGCGTACTATTTTACTGAGCAACATCCACATTGCTCTATACTCTGCAACCAGCTGCGAAGGACCGACATGCCGTAGCGACACCTCCAAATCATCAGCTATTAGAGTGGCCACTCTTGCTATAACATCACATTGCAGATACCATATTCCACCAAGGAAGTAGGTCACTGTGTTGATGTAACAGTATGGTATCACCTATTACGTACAATGTGCTTCTAATTTTTCGTTTAGTGTGAAACGAACTCACCTGGAGCGTTCTAAATTGCGCCATGGTGATGTGATTGACAACCATTGTAGCGCATGATACCACTGGAAGTATAACGGTCACTATTAGTGGCTTGTTACCAACGAAAATTGCCAAATCCTTATCTTTGAGTTTCTTATAGATTGATTCGAATTTCGTCCACTCATTAAACACATTTGCTACATTACGACTCTCGTACCAAGAAACCGGCACCAGTATAACCGGGAAAAGGTAAACAGTAAAAAGATAGTCGATGACAGCTTCCTCGAATTTTCCTTCGGCAGATTTGTTAACTTCCACTTTATCCCACTTAATATACCCAACGTACGCCAATAACAACAGGTAAAACACAACGGAATAAATCAACCATAAAAAAACAACTGTATAGTGGTTATTTTCGTTGGGGCTCATGGGTAGTACGGCCATTGCACGCATTTGTAAAATCATTGGTTTTAGACACTCGTAAATTACACCATTTCGATTTTTTTGTAAAGCAAATGCGATTGCATCTTGACGATTATGATGAATCGGGGCGACTTTCGTCAGTTTTGGCGTATCGTAAAAATTGGCACCCTCAAGGTACACGCCACGTTTCTGAACTTGCCCATGAGTGACGCTTTCACCAAAATTCGACCTGTACATTGTAGTACGGCGTTAACTGAAACCCTAACTGTATTAAAAACCGAAATACATTGATGAAGTGTTCATCGATAACTATAAGAATTACCTACAGCAAATAGGTCAAGTTTCCTGTAATTGCCCTATAATTAGTTTCAATTATTAATAGTTCTGTGACACCTTTGCTATATTTTTTTAAGAATTTTTACGCCAACTTGTTTACTGTGTCAATACCAATGAAGGTTACGGTTAAAGGAATCGATAACTGAAATTTAAATTTGATTCATTAATCTTCCTTGAATTCATCGAAAAACTTTGCTTAAAGAGGAGAGGATGAAATGTACAACCTTTCACCTCTGAAAATTGTAGCAAAATCTTTTTGCTTAAAAGTGTTTTATGGTGTGCACTCTGCAGAACCATCTGAAGAACCTATATCGATGCATCAACACACCATTCTTAAATACAAGGTCAGTGGGCTGTGAAAATTCACATTGGTTACAGAACATTAGTTTCTCAAAGGTCTTATCTTCCGCTTAATTGACTGCGATCATTAAGCGACACTTGACATATTTTACAATCGGGCTATTCTCTTACAGTGGCTCTTGGTCTTCTGAACTACTAGATCATGCAGAGAAACTAAACAACTCAAATGAGCATTCATTCTTTTTCAAAAATGTTAGCTTCACTTGTCTCACTGCGGTAAGTTTTAGAACCACCATCGGGACCGCAGGCAGTACTACTGCACTGTAGAACATAACTTCTGACTGCGGCCTCCCTCTCCAGTATTCGGCACGACGGCACAAGTAATCAAAAGAATGGTTTGGAGAACTACAGTGTTGAAGATAGAAAATATGGCGACTTTGACCAAAAGTAACTAGCAATCTCTATTATTTATCATCGATCATCGACAGTTGTAACAGAAATAAGCAGCAGGATTACGGGGTGAAAAGTCCTTTGGAGGAAACCCAATGGTAATTGGTAAGAGAGCTAAACGACAAATAATGTGCAAGGCTACTGTATCAGCAAGGAAACCTGGTAGATGCGCTGGTGACACGCAGAGATTATTGCACTCAGCATACAACTTAAGTTACGAAAAAAGGCCAAGCCAACCAAGGAATATGCTAAGGAACAATACCAGAGATTGAGGAAAAATCTCGGGAACTTAATTTGAAAAGGTAAAAAGAAGTACTCAACTACTCAAAAGTATTTTCACTTTTGCATAAAGAAAACGCCGCGCTTAATACAATTTGCGAAGAATTCACTGTTTATACTATTCTAGATTATTTTACGTGGAAGAGTTTATTAGGTGTTTTGGAATTTGCAATGATAAATTATTAAATTGCTACTCTTCCCCGCCTTTGAGTGAGTTTCTGTGGATGTTCTCCACGTGCGGATCATAATAATGCGCCAGCTCCCAAAATTCCAAGAACGTTATTTGACTCGAATACTTTTGCTGGGTTAAATTCTCTTTCCCTATCCAAAATCTGTCTTTCGTACTGTACGTTTTAGAGGCAAAAGCGCAGGGTGATGAATCAGTAACAACTCGAGCGCCATGAGAACCCTAGATCCCTTTGAGTACCTACCGTACCCTGAGACGAACCTGTATACCACATATGAAACATATACCTACTCCTTTCTTGACATCATTCTTGACTTTTTCTTCTAAGGGCTTTGACCTTTAGTTTTACAGTTGGTAGCCTTGAAGGTCTTCAAAGTAAAATATCAACTAATATGTTACCTCACGTCGTTTTGTCTTGTTTTTCAAGTTTATATATTTTGTATACATACATATATATAGGTATAGCATCTCATTTTGAGTTTAGTACCTACCTTTCCATCGTGAATCGAGTGACATTGTATTTTAATCGTATGTTTAGTGTGTGATGAAGACCTCGAAGAATTTAGTGGTGATGTTTTAAGGGTGTTAAAACATAATCATTTTCTTGTACCAAAAGGTAAGGACACCCAGTTACGTTGTTGGAAGTCTCCCCTAGTTTACAAAGCTCTAAATTAAATCTCCATTTCAATCATTTAATAAACTCAATAGTAAGCGCTAAGCAGGCGGGTAGATCTTTCAAATCACAGGGCCGGTCAGTTGTAAATTCTCAGTCCACCCCTGAATCTATAGATATGGGTATGGTTCGAACACTAGCAGGTAAAAAATTTGTATATTGTTAATGTTGCTTTATTTTAAGGTAACACACAAAGATGTGCTTCATTGATTCTATATATCTACTTACTTGCATAATTGATCTCTATCTCTGTATTCTGTACGAATATGTTATAATCGACGTGAATGGCAAATTTTTTGTGCACACCCTGTATGGAAAATTATATTAAAAACATTTACGAAATACCTATAAGCATATACGTATACGTGTATGCCTATAAGTGAATAATTTCCGAAAAAAACTAAAGTTACCAAAACTATGTTCAATAAAGTAGGCATAGGCTAATGATTTTGAAAATTATTACGCAGGCGTTTTTGTTTATTTTATTTATCGAGTATTATGATTATCACGTTGGCGGTAAGTTTTTAGAGCAATTCTGAAATAATGCGAACACACTGTATATGAAAAAGTTTACATAACTTGTATATAATAGTAATTTAAAGAGCGGATCTTTATGTAATCAAATGACGGAATTTTTAAATTTACCGCTAAAATGCACAAGTTTTGCTTGACCAATCAAAGTAAATTGTTAGTTAAAACTAAATTCAACATGGCCGCCAGTGTTAGTTAGGTGTTATTTTGACAAGTTGTGTTTTTCTTAATTTTGCAAAGTTTTTATCACCAAGGTGTGTATATTTTATAGTTTATTAAGTGCTATAGCCGTTTCGGTATTTGAATTACTTGCTATATAAGTTGTTAAGTAAAATGGAAATGCTTGGTATGCAGTCTTAGCTTAGATTTACATTGAGCATCGTTTACCGCCATGACATACTATGTTACACGTACTGCTGTTGCATTTATCTCATGGTTATGTGTTTTAAACACCTTTTTTGTTCACTATTGGTGGCATGATTTTCAAATTTGGCTGTTTTGTTTTTATGCACTGCAAATTTGATGTTTCTAACCTATGAAGTGTTTTTTTGTGAACGCACCTTTTGAACGCTAAAAGCACCAAGCAAACAATCCCTTGCGGCTTGTTCACAACGTGAAAATTATTATCCTTAGTGACTCTATTTAAAACTATGCTTGTGTGGATACTTAACCTTTACTTTTTTCATTCCAATTGAGAATGTTATTGTTGTTTTCGTTAATAAATTCGTACGAACAACTTTTTGTGACTGTTTTTATGTTGTGTGGGGGGTGGGGTTAAAAACCATATAAGTAAGGTTAGTGTTTATTGCTATTACCGCCATATTTACCGCCTAAAGTTATTAACTTTTAACATAGCGTCGAAATGTTTCTTTACATTTGTAGATAATAATAATAAATATGTCCCGCAAAATTGTTCGGCGGGCAGCCAGTCAGGAGGCATTAAAACAAATGCAACTTCTCTCTGAAACTGCATATGAAGACGATCCTAGTGACACATGTCAAATTCCATCAGAGGATGATGATTATGTATACATTTTTTACATGTTACCCTTTTCATGTATAAACACTCCTGTTTTAGATGGCCGAAGATGAAATGCCTCCTAAAAAGAAGTACCGCTTAAGTCATCGAAAATCGTCTGACGGAAACGGTAAGTTGATCTGTTGTTCTTATTACGTTATGATGATTTTTTTTTTCAGATCGCGATGTAATTGTGCTTAAAAGCATTAGTACTGATGATACAAATGATGAACCTTTTGTTATGGAGTGTGAAGAAGATGAACTTTCGTCGGTGCAAGTTGAATGGCATAATAAGGTACAAAATGAGTTGGATGAGTTATCAAAAAAGCTTGATAATTTTTCCAAGCAAAGTAATACTGAAATTGTTCACCAAGGGGAAGCTTGCAGTATTTATCAGATTGAAGACATTTCGTCGTCAACTCCTTCTGGTGAGTATTCAATACATTTCTAGTTTTGAGTAGTGTTACAGGTAGTTTTTTTTTAAATTATAACAATTACCAATAGTCAGTGCCAGACAAAGTATAATCCTTGTTTATATATTCTTATGCTTATGGTCCATTTGGAAAGGAAAAATCGCAAAAAGTAGGTGGTGCCATCTATCAATGAATGACTTATGTAAATTGTAAAAAACCTTTCTGCAATGGTCCTTGTAAAATTGGTGACCTGTGGTATATTGTGGCAGAGGACACTGTGCCCTTCTCCAAAAGTTTTTTTCTGTCTCCAAAAAACCATTCCAAATTTTAATATGGTATTGGCCAACTATAAGTTTATACAGGGTAGACCATTTTAATAGATACACGCGAATATCTCGAAAAGGAGAACTTTTTTCAAAAAATTTTTCAGATGAAAGTTTTGTGGCTTTGAGGGGGAAAGATGATGACATTATCAATTTAATTGTAGATGGCGCCACTTTAGAGATTTCATCATGGCGGCCATTTTTTTAAATGGGAGTTGATTTTTCTTTCCAAATGAAAGTTGTAGTTGGCAATAAGACGAATACAACAGTTTTTTGGTTTTTTTCATCGGATAATTTTTCAGTGAGTTACAGTTTTGTTGTGTTAATACTTCATTTAGAATTGTTACTTAAATCACAGAAAAGAATAAATACAAAAGTATAACAAGTAAGAAGACGAGACTGCCTATGGGAAAACTACAAGTTTATGATGTTTTTCAAATTGCCACGTTTCAAACCAAGTGTCAAATGTTGAACTTAGTAATAGTAAACACTAATTTTCACCATATGTCAAACACAGATTTGTCATTCTTCATTGGAACATACGGTTGGGGTACTTTAGAATATTTAGTGACTTTAGGCTGTAATAATGGGCGCCCTCTGGTGGGATTTGTGCAATTATTGAAAATAGGTAGAATATTGTCTTTAAATTTAAGATGGGTGTTTACAATTGTATTCATTAACTGAAAAGTACAAAACAAATGTGCAGCTGTCTACCATTTGCAACGACGTGCAGTGCCGTGAACCCCAATCTCATGTCATGTTCGTTTTAAATTCTGTCATTTTTTTGCTCTGGGTCACCTAAAACCTAATCCTCTTCTATTTATAGTTTCATCCACTTAATCCATCCCATTTTCCTTCCCTTTGGTATGCACTCGGTGACCTTGTTTATTCATCTGGTTTTGGCTCTTCTGACATGATCATACATAATCTTTTACATTTCTTTCTTATGTTATTTTTTGATGTCTGTATTTGTGATATTATTTAGCCTAGTTAATCCACATTGTCTGCAGAACTGCATTTGTGTCAGTAGTATTTTTTCCATGGCTTTTCATGTTCATCGCCCATATCTCTAATTGTTAGGAGCCTTGCACTGTGTAAAATATAATATAGTAAAACCCCGCTATTCCAGAAATCCGCCTATTCCGAACAGAATTCAGAAAAAATATAGATTAACTTAAAAACATGAGAAATTAAAAAGACTTTGGTGAAAAAACATACATTTACATATTGTTATAAAACTAATTTACACACATTTCAAAAGTAAAGTCAGTCATTTTCTTCTGATGAAGGGCATTGAATCGACTTGAGGATGCAATGTTCCGCCATTGCGCCATCAATATGTTGATATTATTCATGAAATCCGCCTATTCCGAATTCCCGCTAAACCGAACAGGGTTCGGTCCAAATTAGTTCGGAATAGTGAAGTGCCACTGTGTAAAAGTAAAAACAATTACATTAATATTCAATGGTAATGCCTTAGGATTTCGTTATTATATTTTTTTTTATTGGTGTCCTATTTTAGCCTAAAGTCACTAAATATTCTAAAGTACCGCAACCTTATGTTCCAATGAGTTAGAGAGAGAAAGCTAAGTTTAACCCCAAAATGGCGGAAAAATGACATCTGTGTTTGACATACGATGAAAATTAGTATTTTACTCTTAGACCATTGGTCTAAAATTTAACTATTACTAAGTTTGACGTTTGACACTTGGTTTGAAACGCGGCAATTTGAAAAACATCATAAACTTGTAGTTTTCCCATAGACAGGCTCGTCTTCTTGCTGTATTTTTTAGTTATCCTTTTCTGTGATTTAAATAACGATTCTAAATGAAGTATTAACACGACAAAATAAAATGTCAATTTTAAAAACGTATGTTAGGTTCGTGTGGCAAAGTTCCAAATTTTTTATCTTTCAATTAAACTGTATCTTTTAATAACAATGACAACTAATTTTTAAGAAATATATTGATAAGTATCTAATGTGAGTTTAGTTTTTAAGAAACACTTCATAAAGTCATTAAATTTTCTAGCGACTAGGTCTTCAATATTTGAAATTGCCGCCAAAATTTTAACCCCAAAATGGCGAACGTTGCGGTACTTTAGAATATTTATGTCTATTCCATTTAAGAAGGTAGTAGATGGCGCTACCTCTGAGGGCAAGTTTACACAGCTATGTTTTTTGGTTATCTTCAAAATGCGGGAAAATTTAAAAATAGTGTAATTTTGTAAACGTCATACATTTTAGAAAGCTCTTTAATAAATCAGGGGATTTCTTTATTAGCCAGTACATGATTGATTGAAATAGGCGTGTGTTTCACATAAAATGTGTTATATGAGATTGTAAATTGCGACGGACGAAGTGAATTGTAATGGTGAACTTTGTGAATGGCAAAACCGAGAGCAAAACATAAACACGTGACATGGAGGTAATTTGATAGTGTTTTTACAACGAATTCATTCGCTAGATTCGCTTAATAAAAGTCATGAAAACTTATATACAAAAAATAATGTTTTATATGACCATGAGATGTCGCCCATTATACTCAAAGGTTTTCAGTTAATTTCATAACATTCTACACAAAAACAAAAGTATTTTCATAAAACAGTGATATTTGAAGTAAAATGGTAAAATTCAAGTTATATTGGTCAAATTGTTTGTCAATTGTCCTGCTGTCAGATAGAGACAGTTTTGTCTATCTGACAGCAGGACAAGTTTACCAATATAACTTGAATTTTACCTCAAATAACACTATTTCATGAAAATATGTTTGTGTGTTTAAAACTGGTTTGCATATTAACCAATGAGAATCAAGGTCAAAGCTGCCCTATGTTTTCCTTCACTACCTTCTTAAATGGAATAGAGAATAGTGACTTTATTTTAGCCTTTTAAACCACGCCCCAACGTGTTTAAATCGCACTTTTTAAAACGCGCGTGTTTTAAAGTTGCCATGCCAACATCAACAAATTTGAAAAACGGGAATTCTATTGGTTATTGATCTGACAGGAGTAATTTGTTACGTCAAATAATGACAGATTGCAAATTAATTTCCATTTTTCTCATTTCCATGACAACGAAAGGTATACTGATTTCACATACGAATTCAACCATTTCACATTATAGTTAGGGAGCTGGTGGCAATTTAGGTATATGATTTCATCGTCATTGATACTAGAACGTAATGTAATCTGCAACTATGTGAAGTAGAAAAAATAAGTGCCGAGTTTAGGTAGCTCTGATTTTTTTGTATAAATAATTTCGAAATTGTAAAACTGTCCAAAAATTATATTATCGTTTCTGTCATCAATTATATTTTATTAAATACATTTGATAGATAGTGAAATTAAAGCTGGCAGAAGTCAGGATTGTGGGAGTTGTTATAAAAATAATTAATAAACTGTAAAAAAATAATGAGTACTATATCATTCCATCGTCTTTTGAATAATTATTTGTATGTTTTATAGAGTATTTGTAAATATAAAAAAAATATGGCAGACATCTACAACTCTTATTTTAGATGTAATATAAAAAACAACTATTTCATTTATTTTAACTTCTTTTATCAAAATAGATATTTATAACATGCAGTAGTCATTGCTTTCTTCGTCACTTTCATCCAGAATTCTGTTAGTGGCAAAATCTGCACTTTCATCCATTATCTCTCCTTCATCTGAGGAGCAAGTGGAGGGGCAAACGTATTTTACAGCATTTATATTTCTCTCTTTCGCTGTGTAATTATTTATCTCTATACCCTTCATTTTCTGTTTTAAACCACCTACCTATTCCTTCTAACTTTCATTTCCATGCGAACAAATATAATATACACAAATAATATTAGTGAGTGTGTATTTCTACTCCCTTGCAGCTGTCCTCTGGTAGTAAAATACTTCTGTCTTAGAAAAGACAGTATCGATGTTTTCTGCCTTTTTCTTTTTTATGCTTTCCATAACTAATAGAAATATTAGACTTAAAGACAGAAACGATGTTATAATTTTTTTAATTTTTTTTTAAAGCATTTTTGCCGTAATACAGATTATTAATGCAACATCATCATAGTGGCAGAAGTAATTTTTTTAATCTCTTATAATATAACTTCAATAATTATTCTAATCTGCCTGCCGATGAAGTAATTTATTTTTTTATATATCATAATAATTAGAAAACAAATTAATTACTCTGAAACACAGCAGGACAAACTTCTGCCACTAGCATTAATCTTTTTTTATATTAAATACAAGTTATTAAAACTGTTAACAGAAGCGATAATATCGTTTATGACACTTATTTTTACTAACATTTTTCGCAAGCTCCTATTTGATATTGCAACAATTAGTGAATGGCAGAAATTGTTTAAAATGATTATTTTACTTAGTACTCTAATATTATCTACCTCTGTCAGACGATGAAATCATATAAAAATTACTGCCACCAGCTCCCTAACTATTATTAGTTGTTATCTCCATTTTAATACCAGATTTTAAAGCGAACCAATTAAAAAAAAATAGCGTAAAGTATTCGTGGATAAATGGTCTTTAAAACACTTGCTCTATTTCAAGCACTCGGCTGCGCCGTCGTGCTTGAAAACTCGCGCGTGTTTTAAAGACCTGTTTATCGACTTATACTTTAATATACTATTACAGTAATGTTGATAAAGTGTCGCTTATTTCCATTTGGGAGGGTCTTTCTTGTGCCTCTGGTTGCTATTTCTCCCTTTCAAATTCCAGTTTTTCTATTCTATTATCAGTATTTTCTTGATGTTGCCTGTGTCAACTGTAGGTGGGTCTTTTTGTATTATTTCTACATCATTTGTGGAATAATTTTGTTCAATTAATTTTTATGCTTCAATCTCCTATTGTTTTTAGCCATGGTTTACACTCAACGCAATGTTTCAGATTCCAATGTCTCATAATTGAAAATTAGTTCAATTTGAACAGCTCAAAGGACGACATATTTTTCACTTTTATCTCTGTAAGGATTGTCAGCTTTTTTCTTGGGCCAAATTAATATACTGACCTCAGAATTTTCACTCCTCATTTTTTTCTTCGTTATAGAATAGTTCATCACTGTAAAGTGTCATAGCTCTTTTGGTATTGTATTGAGAGTAAATATTTCCACCTTTTTCCAAGATCTCTAAATGTTTAGGGCAGCGTGACTAAATTTGATACACTGCAATACGTCTCACTGGAATTCTCTAATTTTTGCAGTGGCTCACGTTTCTGAACTCTGCCAATGCGTGTGAAGTCATCTTAAAGTTCAAATAGTCCCATAAGAACAATAATATGAGGGCGGTCTAGCCAACCAAGGAATGTCTCCATTTCATGATATGAATTGCCCAATAAAAATCGTGGAAAAACTATTATCTGGCTTGTTGCACCATCCTGTATTTGATGTAAATTAATAGCTTATAAAGGACCAAAAGATGAAGCGGTTGCTTACAAGTGTTTAAAAAAACACTTCATCTTAAATAAAATCACAAACCCATACATAACACCCTATAAACTGAAGGGCGTACCCAGGATCAAATGGGGGTGGGGGGGGGGGCTATTTAATATAAATTCACAAAATTCTGATAGACCATGTGCAAAATGGACTTCAGGAATCTGTTTTGTTGATGTAACAGTGCATATTGTTGATAAAAAACTTTCTTTTTATAATATCTAATATTTTTGTGATTATTAGGGTTAGGAAAATGTATTTTTTAAATGTGTATTTGAGTTTATAAATTATTGTTTCACATACAAATACTACACTTTTATGTGATACTTCTGTTTAATTTTCTCAATATATCTAAGTATATGTATTACTTTTCTTGCAGTAGTTACAGAAACGGCAAAGGCGCAAAGTGGTGTAGTACCTGGTCAGCCAAATGTTGTTTTAAAACCAGGCAAGCAGAATAATTCGTATCAGTTAGTTATGGATCCCAGATTGGGTCTTATAGTGGGCACAATGACACCGGCTACCAATAAAACTTCTCCGTCTCCAACAATATCAAAATCTAAAACGCCACTAACAACGACCGTTACAAAAACACAACCAGTACGTCGCAGAGGAAGAAATAGTGTCGTCCCAGCACCATCTCCTGTCAAAATTCAAAAGGTAAAATGTAGAGTATTTTGTATTTTGTTGGTTTTGAAAATATGTATTCACAGGGTGTACCTATAGGACCACCACCATTGGTACAATTACGATCGGCAGATTCTTCGGCGAAAAGTAACTCCAATACGCAAAAGACCACAACTCCTTCCGCAGCACCTGCTGTGGTTGACTTAACAGCGGATGATGGTCGACCACCGCCTGATTCTCGCGAAATTTCCTTCAATAAATTGCAAGGAAAAACGTTTCCTTCGCTCGTGGTCGTCGCCCGTCCTCATCTAGGTGTCAAGGATATTACAGGCGGAGATCGGACTAAATTAGATTCTAAAGTTAAAAGTGTCCTCATGCATATCCCCACAAAGTTTACGGAATGGTAAATCCCTTCGAAGTGAAAATGTGAGAAATATTTAATTTTA
The DNA here is from genome assembly GCA_036250285.1 of Pyrocoelia pectoralis. Taxonomy (NCBI): domain Eukaryota; kingdom Metazoa; phylum Arthropoda; class Insecta; order Coleoptera; family Lampyridae; genus Pyrocoelia; species Pyrocoelia pectoralis. The sequence goes on from CM070076.1 coordinate 2,950,037, forward strand.
ATTTTTAAGGTTAATACAGCAAGGTCTGGTACGATCTGAACAATTTTGTGTGAATCATTCGACTGCAAAATTGAAGCTGGGAATGTACAGTGATGTTTCGAGATTTCCATTTTCGGGTGGCTACGTATGGATATCTGAATGTTGCCCTAATAGATTTGTATCTGTATTTAGCGGGTCGATATTTGAAAATTGTCCCCATCCTCCTAGTGTTATTTTAAAATTAATTTATCATTGGGCCTGCCAAACAAATATTCAAAATGTTGTTCAATGGGTAAGTTTTCACTTATTCTTATTGAATTGAACTTTATAACAATAGATTTTGTATGTTAACTTGAACAAACAAAAAGTAATAATGGCATATATGATGGAAATGATTGTTGTCATTTTTGAAAATGTTTTATGATTAATTATGAAATCATGAAACAAATTCATTGCCTTATTTTTAGTTGTGATCTTACATTTGTTACAAATTTACGAAGATCCCTAATAAAACCTTAATAGACCATTAAAATCTACACATTCATATTATACATATTATAATTTTACATATTGATCAACTTAACAGTTTTATAAGTACAATAACTTATTCACCAAGACCAATCTTCAAACAAATCTTATGAAATTTAGGTCCAGGTAGTACCTTCGTGAAAGCGTCCTCTAGTTGTTGATCTTGGAATGTTGGCAATAGCTATCCACCCGTTACTATCTTCAAAGATTGCAATAGGATATCATCATTCTCTAAACACATAGTACTATTTAATACAAAATTTTAGCCAAATATCTTCCTTTATTGCTACATATAATGCCATATATTCGACCTCAGCTCAGTGGATGACACCACAACACTGACTTTTGTCATTTAGTGTTCCAGCACACTAAACAATTGTGAAAAACCTTAAATAAATAACTTGCGATACTTCTACAGTTAAGACCATTACTTCCCCCATCTGGTATCTACATAACCATATATGTACTCAATTTATCACAAAAAAATTATTAATTCAAACTTACATTTACTGGGTTATACACTATATATTGATTCTTGATATGTTTCAGGTTAAAGTTGACAACTACTATGTGAAAGGAATGTACACTTGGTTACGAGCGATATGTACAGTAGGTTTACATTCTCATGTACGACCACTTGGTGGTCCAGGACGTCGTGTGGAGGTTGGTGTAATATCACTAGGAACAACATCTCAAGATGGCCAGCAACGGCAAGTTAAGGTGGAAGTTCTTGGTTTACTAGAATCAGAAGCACGATTAATACGATTACGGGCCGTTGAACCTTTGGCCGATGGTGATAGAAATTATAAAAAACGTTTTGGAAAAATTTTGGAACCTCTAATAAAATGGGTACATCCCGAAAGTGTTATTGTAACCGATTTAACTGTAGATAAAGGTACATTAAATTCGATCGGATTTTCCAACGTACAGCAATCTACTTCTAGTGATATAACCCAAAATAATCACACAATAATGGATTATTTACGAAGAATAGTACCGAGAATGTTTCAAAATACATTGTCACTATTATCTCGGCAGATTATTCAACAGTTTTTGGATGAATTAGTCTGGAGAGAGTGGTTCGGAACAACTGCCGCAGAGTGTTTTGATAACCTTCTTGTACATTTATCAGAGCAGACCAGAGCGGATACTGGTGAATCTCTGCCCGTGCGTTTGAATAAAGTTGCAAATAACCCATTTAAGAACTGGAGTATTTTAACAACAGAAGCACCGACGACCATCATTAATAAATCCAATCCACCGCCACTTGTTGAAACAAATTCTTCTTCGGGAGGGGTAAAGCGAACTTCCAGCAGGCAGAGGAAGATAATGAATTTCAAGTCTGATTCGCCATCTCCTACATTAGAAATGCAACAAAAACCACCCAGAACTATTTCACCCGATGTGCCCGAACAAATGGTGCACTTAGAGAATTATTATTATGGTACCATTCAGGGTACCCAACAAAATACAACACCGAAACTGGGATTTAACTTAAAGTGTACAATGTGTAAAAGTCATTTTAGCAACAATATACGTCTAATGAATCACTTATTTTCACATGCTCATAGTGTAACCGGAGGCATACAGCAGTGTAGATATTGCCTATCTAGTGTTGGGTCACCCGAAGGTCTCTCAAAACATATTGTATCATCGCATCCTTCGGAAACACGTTTTCAAGAAGCTTACATTTGTATTATTTGCGAAACACGATTTGCTAATTCGTTTTCATTGGGCAAACATCTATCTAAAGAACATGTACCGGCCGAGTTGCCCTATCAATGTGGTACGTGTGGATACAGGTGTTCTTCGCATCGTCAAGTCATCGATCATTTTTACAACGATCACGATAATGGATCAACGATTCAGTGCCCGTTCTGTTTGAAATCGACAAGTATATGTACAGGGGGTAGGGTTATGCCCCAAAATTTGAATTATTTCATGCAACATTTACAAAAACATCAAAAAAAGACGATGGCCAAGAAATGTCCGAAATGTGCGCTGTGGTTTATACACAAAGATACTCTCAAAGAACATCAGTTTAATATGCATTCTTCGCAACGCAGCAAATCTGGTCTAATATCTTGGACACCTCCAAAGAATGGTCTTATGGTTCCGAAATCTAAACAGGACAAGCAAGTGTGGGAGGACACAGAAAGAGAAATTAATTTTTCAAACTTAACAATCATCAATGCCCCTAGTAAATTAGTATGTAAAGAATGTAAATTTTCTATTAATGCTTCGGAACACTTCCAGTAAGTATTATTATTATTGTTTTGAAAAATATTGTTTAATTTCTATTATTTAGATCTCTAGACGGATGCCCCAATAGAAATTGTCAATACTCGACGTGTTGTAAAGCTGCCATGGAAACACATATAAGTATGTGTGTGCAATTGAATGAGTCATTACCTATTTCAACTTTAGGCCGACAAATGTTTTGTGTTTGCGGATATAGTGATGATGACGGTATGTATATGTTAATTTCCAATCAGCAATGTTATTTCAATCAAGTGCAGGTGTCAATTTACATTTAAAATTTTTTATTTGTTTTTGTTTGTTTTTGAAAAAAAATCATGCATAATAATTCGTCTTTATTTAACTTGGCATAAGTCCGGAATGCATGGGCAGTCGCCAGGTTTCGTAACGGGAAGTGTAGAAGATACCTGCAATCATAGTAATCAACTTTCTTATTTATGTGCTACAAATTGATAACATTAATGTTACTGAAATATACCAATACAAGTTACAATCATTTTGTAAAAATACACTTCGTTTTAATAAGGAACCAAAGTTGAATTAAGAATGAAAAAGTAATGTACTATTAAAGATAAATTAAAATTAAAATAAGAAACCCCTTTCACAAAAATGACAATAGAATAAAGTTTAAAATTCATTGTGGCAATTTTTGCACATTGATTACAAATAGGCTTCGAACACAATTGTTTTCCTTTTTACTGGTGACAACACATTTTTCATTTGTCTAGCTACCTCTTTGCTTTTTAGAACCCTTGATAGGTGAACAGGTAAAGCTAGATTACAATTACACCTAGGTTTACCCAGGTACACGCCGCAATACCCAGGAAACATGGGTAAAGTCCAAAATATGTTTGAAATTGTACACGTTTCTTGCTTTATCCGGGTAAACTGCATTCTATCCGCATTCACTTGGTTGAACTTGGGTGTAGGATTTATTATTGTGTCATCTTTCACCACACCACGTGCAGTTCGAAAATGGCAACCAAGAGAGCATTTTCATGAACTTTTCAATGAGTTGACAGATTCTAACATTTCTTGGTACTCCACAATATCTATGTTTGAAGAGGTTTGCCATATGTTCTAGAGGCGTTGAAAAGCTTATTGCTCGTGTATCATCAGGTGAATCTAGCATAAAATATTACGTTACAAATGACTAAATGTTTGATATTTTGCATGATGCACATTTGGCCATTGGACATGGTGGTAAATAGTGTATGAAAAGTGAATGTAAGAAAAAGTACAACACTATAACTCAAGTTGTTATTAAGTTATATTTGCGATTGTGTGAAGGATGCCAAAAAAACTAAAATCAGTCAAAATTGGACTTGTGGTTCGCGGAATTATGTCGTGAAACCAATGGTTTTTTTCAGAGAAGAACGGTCGTTGTCAAGTGGACTTAATAGGCATGCAATTGAAAATATTGAACATCTATGAACCGAGCAACAGCTTGAGAAAGTATAGGAGAACAGCCTCAACAAGAACAAAACGAATAGTGGCCCAGAAACAGACAATCCGCAAGGAGATATTACTGAAGTTGGATGCCGACAATAATTATATTATATTATAGAGAAAACGCTATAGGCGTGAAGTCCCAAATGTGTACAATTTCAAATATAGTTTGGAGCCGTGTACACCTAGGTTTTATTATCTAACTTTACTAACATGTATATTGCTTTAGGAGACCCTGGACTTGTTGGGGTATCTCTCTCCACCTCCTCCTGTTCATGGCTACTTCTTCCCAGTTGCTGACTCTGATTTCTCTTAGTCTGCTATGACAGCGTCTATCCACTTCCTTTTTGGTCTTCCTCTTCCCTCCGTGCTGCATGACTGGTCTTGTTGCTCTTTCCTCTCCTCGCCTCCTTATGTGGTCCAACCAACATATTCTTTGGTTTTCAATTACCCCTATGATGTACGGTTGGCCGTACAAGCTCATCATCTCTTCATTCGGTCTCCTTTCCCATCTATTACCTACTTTCTTGCCTTTAAATATGTTCTGCACTTTCGTTTCCCATGTTTCCAACTTTTTTGTACTATTTTAGTAAAAATTCACAAGGACACCACACTTTTATGGCCTTTCACTATTCTTCCATTTCTTTCCTTTCTATCGCCGCCGTGGTTGGATAGATTCACCCCCAAATAGGTAAAGTCCCTCACCTCCTTCTATTTCATTTGAGTTTTTGTCTTCCGACCTAAATATTAAACTAATGTAAGTGCACTTTTTTCTGTTTTATGTACCGTAAAGCAGCATAAGGTAGATTCAACTGTTTTTCCCATTTATTTTTTTTTAAGTAGCGAGATGGCAGTATCCTGAATTTCAATTTAATTAAGTGAATTGCCAAAAGACAATTGTCTGGGGTGTGACACTTCTGTTGCGAGTTTGAACAAGTGAAACAATCACTTGTCTTGGTTTAATGAACCGTTCATTTTCAGCTGTTAGACCTTTTGGGTTCAATTTCAATTTCAATTTATTTCCCAATTTCCCAATTAAAATATAATTAGAATATACAATATACAACAAAAATATGCAAGGAGACTTGCACATTACCTCCGTGGAGGCGTGGGGAAAAATTAAATTTAATGCAATAAATAGTTGAATAGTGAGTGCACGGTTACCAGTTCTCATTAAAAAATTCTGTTAAGGAGTAGAAAGAATTTTCTATTAGAAATTTTTTTAGGGATTTATTGAATGTATGATCATTAGTTGATGTTTTTATATTTTGTGGTAGATGGTTAAAAAATTTTATTCCAGTATATAATGGTCCGTTTCGAGTGTAATCAAGTTTATAATTTGGAAGTACCAGTTTGTCCTTTTTCCTAGTGTTGTAATCATGTATGTCATTTAACTAGTGTTCTAGTGTTCAATTAGGGATTAAAAAGGTAATGGTTTTTGGAATCCACACTCACATTATTTCAACTTGTACTTGGCATGTTTATTGAAGACAAGCCGCTTACCCCCCAGTCTTTCTACTTCTTGGCCATATCGTGGCCAAACCATTCACTGAGGCAAGTTGACACATATATGTATAAAAATGTTCAGGTCGTCGAGCTCTATCAAATAGTTCCTATTTGTATATGATTTAACATGGTGACCTTTATTTATTGGATATGTACGTTTTGAACTTGCAGTTTCCTTTGATTTAAATTAATATCTACTCTGAACAGGGATTGTCCCTACAGTTTTTGAGAATTTTCTATTCATGAGTCAAACGAGTGTAAGTTGCAAAAATGTGTTAGTGGTATAAAAAAGTAGTCCCACTTGCTCCACCATATAATATGTTGTGAATGCGCAGTATTTTTGGGGTTATTTTGGCAGCCACACAAATTCAATGTTTTGGAGGCTCTTATAGATCAAATACTTACGTAGGTACAATATCAAACATATTTTATTGTTATATAATATCATGTCAAAATCTTGTGTCAAGGAATTGTATCTTTGCTTTCATCATTGCATGTAGCTACATATATCAGTAATTTGTTTTTTTACCAAATTTCCGTACACACACAGTTCTCCGTTATTATACAGGTGATAGAACCCTACTCATTTTGAAAAAAAAAGTCTAAACAGATTGGGTTTTATAATAATTGTTTAAGTAGAATCACTTATTGTTATATAATTATTACCTATTAATAATGTTAAGTATCTCCTTCCTTTAACTATGTCTTGTATTGAGTTGCATAAACAGATTTAGGCATAGTCTTACTTTATTGTAGTTCCTCTCTATTAAGTTAAAATTTAATTTAATTATTAAGTAATTGTTTATATTTTTTATTGCAGGTAATATGTTGGCAAGTCATTTAGCCAAATGCGAACGAAAATCGGCTTATCCATCTGCAGAGGATGCAAAGAAAGCAATTAAAACACACAGTATGCTCGACGTACTCGGTTTAGTTCGACGTCCAGAAGAACCTTCGAATACTCCTCAGGTGGTCGATATTATAGATTTAGATAAAGATGAAATAGAAGAAACGCAAAAGACGAATACAAAAAAAACAAAACGACCCAATAGTAGTAAAGATAAAAGTATAGAGAAAAAGGACGTGAAGCCTAATAAAAGATTGAAAAAAGAAATCAGTAAATCCGAGGAGATTGTTGAAATAAATGACGAGGACGAAAAAGAAAATAAGGATCTTAAGCAGGAAGAGATGGAGAAGATAAGTAAATTGAACGATGAGGAAGATAAGAAAAGTGATAGAGAGCCAAGTTCTCCGGATGACGTTTCTCTTGTGAAAGATAACGATTCTAGCAAAGAGAATGAAAACAACCATACAGAAGCAATAAGCGTTGAGCCATCTCTGGACGAAGTTGCTACGAACGATGAATTAAAAGAGACGAATGATGAATTAAAAGAGATGAACGATGAATTAAATAGAGATGAACGATGAATTAAAAGAGATGAACGATGAATTAAAAGAGACTGATCAACAAACGGATGAAACTGTCATTACAGATCTAACTGTTAATAATAGTGCAGACAGCACGGTAATGGATGTTGACGAAGAACATAATGAAAGTGAAAGTAACACAAAACAAACTGATGAATGCACGGAAATTGTTAAATAAAAGTGATTTTTTAGGTAACTTACCTACCTTTCATTTGCATAAATGAATTTAAAAAACTGAGTAGTGTTCAAAAATGTTACCGTTTTGGTAATACTGTATATATGTAGTTTAGTTTTGGCTTTGTGTTGTTACTGACGAGGGACAATGCATTAAATATATATATTTAATGTTAATTCCATTTTGAACCAATCAAGTTAAATTTAATGTTTTCTTTCCGATTACTACACTCTTGTATTTAAGGTAACACACTTATTTGCGTTGTTTAAAAATGTTTTTTTTTAAATTGTATATAAAAACATGAATATTCATTTAATACATAACATAAATTCATTCAGTTCTACGTTTGATAACCTAACCTACTTCTGTAATTTTTATAAATAAATGTAAGTGTATTAAGTGGTAATTCCATCGTACATACTGACAGCTAACAATAAATTACGTCTAGTAAAATGTAATGCAATAATAGGCGATGATTTTGTAGCAAAACTTCGTAACATATATGTATCTCCCGTTTTAACGTCAGGGTTATGTGAAATATTTACATCTTCCGAATTTGTATCTTCCGATAACTTATTAAAATCCCACAATTTTACGGTGTCATCCAATGAACCCGACGCTAATAAATTTCCGCATCTACTAAACGTTAATGTATGAATGGTTTTGTCGTGTCCTTGAAATTCGGCTACTAAATGTCCATGAGCCAAATCCCATATTAGTATATTATTATCAGATCCGGCCGACGCTAAGAAACGTCCACAAATACTAAATGCCAACACGTAGATTGGCGATTTGTGTCCCGTCATAATTCGGACGTGATTTCCAGTTACACAATCCCATAGACATACACGACGGTCACTTGATCCTGTCGCCACATAATTGGAATTTGGGTGAAATTGTATACACTAAAAAATATACATTACATATAACTACAATAATGTAACCTTTTTTATTTACGTCGACATCCGAAAAGTGCCCCGCAAAAACCCGCAGCGATTGGTAATGGTCTGTTGCCCAAAGACGTGCGGTACGGTCATGAGAGGCAGTGGCAAAGTAGTATCCCAATGGTGAAAATTTAACGTCCCAAATTGGAAACATGTGCCCCTTATACACAACTAAACAAGTCCAAATTTGAAGACTCCACAATCGAATTGTACTGTCCTCTGAGCAACTCAACAATAGTGTTCGATCAGGTGAAAATGATACTGAATATACTGTGCCGCCGTGTCCGACTAACGTACGTGAGGTCTCACCGGATCGTTCATCCATCATTCGCGCCTAGGACATACGTGAACTGTAGTTCGTTATATTACAAAGTGTAACAATTATTTACTAAAACATCTTCTGCGTCCGTGTTAACATCTTGCAACTGCTCGGCCGATTTCATTGTTTTTAATTTTTGTGGTACCAATGTCCATACTTTAACAATTGAATCGCTAAATCCAACCGCTAACATACTGGAATCTTCAGTGATTTCCGCGCATGTTACCCTATAAAATGTAATTTTATTTAACAAATAGGACTTGGAAATGAGAATGGCAAGGATTTTGGATGAGGAGGCGATGCAATGAAAGATAACAAGTATTGGAAGATGAAATATTCACAGCTAAAGGAAAAGAAGAACTAATAGACTTCCAATCCAAGCTCAAAGACACAAAATTATTCAGGACTGGCATGGGCTTATTGCATTATCCATAAGGAATGGATGAAGAAATTAACAGAACAGTAATCAATGAATAAAAATAATAATAATCCAGCATATTGGCAAATTCTACAATAAGTTACAAGAAACGTATAAGATGATAATAATAATAGACTGTTTGAATGCAAGAGTACACATGTACATGACGGAGAAGAAACGATTTTATATCGTTAGAATTCTATATAGCAAACAACTGACTGTCACAGAAAAAAGTTTAGCCACCTCCCTTTAAAACGTTTATTAAATAAACTATTGGAGTGATTATTATCAAACAATTTTATCCGAGTCACTATGGGTAAATAAATTTCATTATTTTTATTGAATTTAGCTAATCTTTAAGCATTAATTAAAAAAACTATTTACTGGGATGCAAGATGTGAATGTAGAATTGATTCATTTTTGTTCAATAACAACATTGCAATAATGAGAAAACATCTGGCTGGTTAATTCGCATACTCTTTGCTGTATTCCAAAAATTGTTACGGCATGCAATAAATCAAAACTAAGAAAAATATCAGATTTTCAATTTAAAAAATTTAACAGTAGAATAAAATTGCGCCAACAGTACAGTTGGGAGGGACAGAAAAAAAGCACTGTGAAACGGTTATGTATGTCTTTCTCTTGGATTTTTAACTGTACAAACCAATGAATAAATAGTGTCGTACAAACCATATTTGTCAAAATATGAATGCATATACAGGGTGAGTCGGAAGGATCGCACCGAACTCCAGGACTGCATTCTGATTCTACACATCAAAATAATAAGAAAAAACTCAAATGTTCTTATTCGATTCTCATTTGTCTTCAAGAAAGAAAAAAAGTCATAAACAAAAACCATATTAGCATACTCTAAATTAGAATAAACCTTTGGCATTGTAAAAAAAATACAACAATACCACTGACATGACAGTTACAAATAGACTTTGTATTCATATTTAAAGAACGTTAGATATTAATTTATTTTTTAAATTTCGCTATAACTTGAAAACAAATGAGAATCGAATAAGAACATTTGAGTTTTTTCTTATTATTTTGATGTGTAGAATGCAATCCTGGAGTTCGGTGCGATCCTTCCGACTCACCCTGTATTTAAATTTTTCAATTATTACAAGGGAACTAGCGCGGCCCTAACGGGCCTTTCGACGTCGTGTACGTATCACACACCGTTTGTGTAAATTACGAAAAAAAAAAAAAAAATTTTCGAAGGACCAAAAAAAAAAAAAAAATTTCGACCGCTCGAAGGACCAAAAAAAAACAAAAAAAATTTCGTTCCCGTACCGGGGGACCAAAAAAAACAACAAAAAAATTCGTTCCCCCTCGAAGGACCGAAAAATTTTAGCCCAAAATAGCGTATTCGTCGTTTGAAAATGACAAAAAAAAAATTCGTTCGGGTTAGGCTATCAAAAAAAAAAAAATTCGGCTACGTTTCGAAGGACCAAAAAATGTTAGTCCAAAATTGTGTATTCGTTGTGTGTGAAAATGCTTCGCATTTCAAGTCTCCGCTAGAATTCGTCTATTACGTTCGAAGATTTCGCTTTTTTTCGCACCGCAGAGGTGATGCAAGGGCCGAGTGACAAAATATTTCTAAAAACACAACAAATTCGTTTAATTTGACCGAATTGAGTGTGAAACGATATGCGACATGTCATATACCGTAGTCGTTACTTGGGGGGGGGGGGGGGTATTTGAAAATTCGAAACGGCTCCCTTCAAAATCGTCACGTCATAGTGACAAACTAACTTTAATTTTTTATTTAGTTTCAAACGTTGTTAAATGTCATATTCGCGTTTTTGTATCAATTGAAAAAAAACATACTAAACCTACCTTTAACCTATGCGCCTGAGTGGCAATATACGTTTAGATGGGCATTTTTCTTAGTTTCAAATGTTGTATAGTATTATATTCCTGTTTTTGTATCAATTGAAAAAAAACATACTAAACCTACCTTTAACCTAAGCGCCTGAGTGCCAATATAGGTTTAGATTAGCATTTTGTTTAGTATCAAATGCTGTTTGGTATCATATTCCTGTTTTTGTATCAATTGAAAAAAAACATACTAAACCTACCTTTAACCTAAGCGCCTGAGTGGCAATATACGTTTAGATTGGCATTTTTTTTTAGTTTCAAATGCTGTTTAGTATCATATTCCCGTTTTTGTATCAATTTAAAAAAAAACATACTAAACCTACATTTAACCTAAGCGCCTGAGTGCCAATATACGTTTAGATTAGCATTTTGTTTAGTTTCAAATGCTATTTAGTATCATATTCCCGTTTTTGTAGCAATTAAAAAAAAATATGTTTAATCTAACGGAAATTTTAAATTTATGTAAAACAAAACGGTTGTTTAGATTTCCGTAAAATGAAACTACGGTAAATAACTGCTATTGTCGCGATTTTATTATTTGAAGTAGTTCAAATGATTCGAAGCTATATTCGCAAAGATTAAACACATTTTGTATGCTTTCAATAGTTAATCGAGAAAAAGAAGATTTCTATGAGTTCTCATATCTTTATGAAATCTTAACCGATTTTTCTAATTTTTACACCAAAAGAAAGAAAATTTAATCTTTTATTTTAGGAATTTGAATTAGCCGCCACATCACAAATATCTACCCGTACAAAAATTAGAAAATATTCAAAAATGTGAGATTTGTAAGTATTTTCCCCCCGGAGGGCCCAAATATTATTTTATTTCAAATTAAATGGCCGTAATCGAATTCTACGGAAAAAGTTAATGGAAATTGATGGGCTGCTCGACAAATTTATTTTCGGTCGAGGATAGTCGAAAAATCGTTTCAAAATTTGAAAAAATTGTCGTTTTCGGAAAAATCCACATTCGACACCTTTATAGATAATTTGATGAAACCAACAGCCATATAAGTCGTAGTATTTTAGAAGATCTATCTTTTAAGGGAAAAAAATCGACAAAATTCCATCGGGAAGTGACTCATTTCGGCCTTTCTTTCCGAATTTTTGAACTTCAACTTTGACCCCTCATTTTAAACACCCCGTATTAGTTATCGCATTGGTAATGGCATTTTTGGAAAGCCACTTTAATTAACTTTGTGTTGCCAAAACGTCTTTTCTTTAACTCTCTTCCATTCGAAGATACGAATTTTTTTTTGGAAAAGTGCAATTTTTTGAGTTTTGAAAAGTGCCTATAACTCAGAAACGGTGCACTTGATTAAAAAAAGTAATAAGAAATTTAGAATCGCCGTCCCAAAATCTATACAAAAATGTTTTTCTTTGATGAATTTTCGACAATTTTTGTGCCTCCAAAAATAATTTCAAGCCTCGTATAAGGAAAATTTGCAAAAAAATGAAATCGATCTTTTTTTAAAAAAACCATTAAAATATGTAAGTTTACAATTTAAAATGTCGATAAATTTTCAAAAACTGTTCGAAATCCATCTCCAATGACTCGTTTGTCCGTTATCTGAAGAATTTGTTAAATGAGGCATAACTTCGTCAAATATAAATCGATTTTCGTCATTCGCGCGCCAAATGATAAGCAATTTTATCCTTAAATTTACAACATTTACGTACATGTCAATTTTGAATTACATGCCGCTGCAAAAATCAGAAAATATTCAAAAATGTCCGTTTTTTCCCCCCGGAGGGCCCAAATATTATTTTATTTCAAATTAAATGGCCATAATCGAATTGTACGGAAAAAGTTAATGGAATTTGATATGCGGCTCGACAAATTTAATTTTCGTCGAGAAAAGTGGAAAAATCGTTTCAAAATGTGAAAAAAATTGTCGTTTTCGGAAAAATCCACATTCGACGCCTTTAGGGATAATTTGATGAAACCAAAGGTCATATAAATCGTAGTCCTTTAAAAGATCTATCTTTTAAGGGAAAAAATCGACAAAATTCCATCGGGAAGTGACTCATTTCGGCCTTTCTTTTCCCATTTTTGAAGTTCGACTTTGCCACCCTCGTTTTAAACACCCCGTATTAGTTATCGCATTGGTAATGGCATTTTGGAAAGCCACTTTAATTGACTTTGTGTTACCAAAAAGTCTTTTCTTTAACTCTCTTAGATTCGAAGATACGAATTATTTTTTGAAAAAGTGCAATTTTTTGGGTTTTTTTGCAGTGGCCGTATGTCCGAAACGGTGCGCCTGATCAAAAAAGTTAATAAGAAATTTAGAATCGCCGTTCGAAATCTATACGAAAATGTTTTTGTGGGTGAATTTTCGAGAATTTTTGTGTCTCGAAAAATTTTTCCTATATAACCTCTGCCAATTTTTGAAAAAATTAAATCGCCTTTTTTCCTAAAAAAAGTTGAAAATATGTTAGTTTCTTTTAGGAAATGTCGATTAAACTAAAAAACCGGTTCGAAATCCATCTACAATCACTCGTTATTTCGATATCTTAAGAATTTGTTAAATTAGGCATATCTTCGTCAAATGTAAATCGATTTTCGCCATCGGTGCGGCAAACGAAAGGAAATTTCGACCGTTTTCTCATAATTTATTCACGCCGGCACGCACGGCGTTTGGAAAGTTTCTAGTGCGGAACGCCGCACGTCGGGGGTACATTTTTATACCTACGTCGTCGCGGGGGACGCGGGACGCAATTTTTTGCGAAAAATTCGCTTTCCCCGGCCGAGAAATTAGCGTGAAACGACGTATCGCATGTACGTGTTTCGTCCACGAATACGGTAACGTGAAGATGATCGAAATAAGGGGCGCGAAACGTCGCGACCTATTTCGTCAGGCGTGCGTTCGCAAATAAAGTCTACGTACCAAATTTCGACGCCCCCCACCCTCCGTGGACGTTTTTGACCTATTTAGGTTACCCCAAGGGACGCGAGGGCGTTGGGTAACTTTCGGCCGCCGAATTAGTTTTCCGCGATTAATATTAACGTAAAACGGTTGGCCGTACACGCACTTAACGAAAAATGGCTTTTAGAGGGTCGTTTATTTGTAGTAGGAGGGTGAAAGAAAAGGGTGGTTACTCGATTACGTGACGAGTGCGTCTAAAATCCATACCGTATTCGTCCACGTGGGTAAAAATGATATGAAAACGATATGCAACACGACGTACTCATAAATTTGTAAATAGGGGGATGGTGGGGGTGGGGGTGTTCATTTTTCAGGTCAAACGGTATGCGAGTACAAAAAATTGCCGCTCTAAAGTATCAAATTACCGTTCTTCGATAGTTAAAAGGTTGCGTTAAAATGTGCACGCTTCCATCCCCATTTCCACCCCCTTATTTGAGGGTAAACTAATTTCATACTTAAGCCACGTCGTGACAATATCGAGTTCTCACTCGAACGGAAAAAACCGCGCCATTTTAGCACTTCCCCTTCGGGTAGAATTCGATTTTGTGCGTTTTTCGTTTGAAGCCCCGAAGATGGTCGAAGGAACAAATTTGAAACGTCGCTACCTTTACGATACGACGGAGAAAGTCAAAAGGCACGCTCTCCCAAAAAATGGACACTCTAACTTGTAAAATGGCCGTAAAAAGTTATGTTAAAGTTAGCACATTTTCATCCCCCCAACTTCACCCCCTCATTTGAGGGTTAACGAAGATGGTTTTCGATCTAACTTTATCGAATTTAGAATTGGGCACGAAAATAATTAATTTTACGTCGCTTTGCAAAAGAAAATTATTGCGGAAAAGATGTAAAATTAAAAGAAAAACATTAAAAACTGCATTGTAATTATGTAACAGTAATGTAAAAAAAACTACCATCGAAGCGGTTCGAACGCTCGACCGTACGGTTCGGAAGCGACCACCTATCGCACTGGACCACCCGGTCATCTGTTTAGATTTATATTCTCGCACCATATGAAGGTACAGTTAATGCATAAAATCGAAATTCTAATTATGGAGCTGGGTACGGCCCTCGTGGATAATTTCGAAAAATTTTATTACGTCTACTTAAATTGAGTAATTTCCAAGGTCCCAAAACAATTTTCGTATTTCTAACTCGTTTAATGGCGAAAATACGAGCGTTTAACGTTTTTTACCTAATTTTCGCAAATTTTAAGGGTAAAACGTCACGCACCCCTTTCGTTTACGTCTCAAAAATTAAAGGACGTTACCCCCGAGCCACCCAAACACCATTTACAATTTACAAATTCGATTTTAGGCGAAAATTTCGACATTTAAAGTTTGACGTTTACTTTTGCCACTTTTCCACCCTGAAAAAGATGTTTTCGTTATATTTAAGTCACCCGATCGAATAGAAAGACGGGTGGGGTCTTAAACGAAAGGGCGAAACCTCCTTTACGCGGTAGAATATATAAAAAGTTCAAAAGGTCCAAAAAGGGCCGTCAAAAATGCGCATTTGTTTTGTTTCGGAAAGAAATTTAAAGAAATTTGAGCAAATTTCCACCTTCTTTTCCCCATATCTTTGTCAATTTTCCGAGTTTCGCGATAATTTTCAAAACCGAAGAAAGGCCGAAGTTTCCTCTTTCCGACGATGCGAAAAAAAGGGGGGGTCGTCGCTTTGGAATTCGAGATATAGCGCGTGCGGCAAAGGTCGACGCCGCTCAAAATCGGAAGGCCCTATTGGCAAAAAAAAGGCATCGTGTGCGACTGGGAACATTTACCGACTCGTCTGCGTAAAAAAATTCGGAAATTTTTAGCGAGAAGTGCCATTTTTGACGATTTACGTTTATGACGTTGGTGCGATTTCTCGAACCGCTGAAAAGCCGTCGAAAATCGGAAAATTTTTTTTTTCGAATTTTCCGACCATTTTTTTTTCGTCGGAAGCGGGACGCGAAAAGACACGTTTCCGCGAAAGTTTCGTCAAAATCGGCGCACGGATGCCGAAGTTACGGCCGAGGGATGTGCGCCGAAAATGGCCAAATTTGGCGACCCCTCCGCGGGGGGATGAAATCGTTTCGCGTCGATTTTCCGTCGGCCCACCCCAACTTGAGAGTAACGCAAAAAAAAACGGCCCCCCCGCGACCTCCCGTTCGCCCGCGAAGCGCGTTGGAAGTTCGAAACTTCGAGCACCGATGGCGGTCGAACGGTAAACGTCGAAACGTCGCCGCGCGCGGCGTTCGATTCGTCCTCCCCGGTAGTACGTGCACCCGAAGTACGGCGTCGCTCGGATTCCGATTTTTCGTTTTATAGCGCCGCGAAGTTTTCCACCCCGACCTCCCCATCGCGTTTTCGATTCGGTCCCCGCCCCCTGCGGGGGCGGAGACCGAATCGCCGCGCCGAAAGATGCGGCAACTAAAGACGAATCGAAAACGGAAAATCGCAACCCTCTAGCTCATCCCTTCGCCCCACCGTCGTCGAAATTCTGAAAAACGCGCGATTTCGTTCTCGCCCCGATATCACCCCTCCCAATACGAACCGTCCATATGGGACCTGGGGCGACGAGCTCGTATCGAAATGAGACGTTCGTACCCAATTCGCCATCGAGATCTGAGATCCCGTTTAGAAGTTTTTTTTCGCGTTTTTGCCGTTTTGCACCCCCCGCCCCTCGCTTACGAAGCGTCGTAGGGGTTTTTTCGCCCCGGGACGAAAGACGGCCCCGACCTTCCCCTAACTAAAAACCTCTATGCCCCGAGACCGTATCTCGCACCGTTCGGCCTCCGCGAATTTTCTACCTTAGGGGTTGATCGGGGGTAAACCGCGCCAACGATTTTCCGCAAACCGCATTCAAAAGAAGCGCCCTCGCGAGTTCTCGGCGTCCGGAAAATTTCGTCAAAATCTAATAGTTTTTTTGGAAGATATTAACGAAATAGACGTTAACGACTTATTACATTATTGTTTATAGGTTCGCTGCGCGAACCTATATTCTTAACTAGCGCGGCCCTAACGGGCCTTTCGACGTCGCGTACGTATCACACGCCGTTTGTGTAAATTACGAAAAAAAAAAAAAAATTTTCGAAGGACCAAAAAAAAAAAAAAATTTCGACACCGCTCGAAGGACCAAAAAAAACAAAAAAAATTTCGTTCCCGTACCGGGGGACCAAAAAAAACAACAAAAAAATTCGTTCCCCCTCGAAGGACCGAAAAATTTTAGCCCAAAATGGCGTATTCGTCGTTTGAAAATGACAAAAAAAAATTTCGTTCGGGTTAGGGTATCAAAAACAAAAAATTTGGTTACGCCTCGAAGGACCAAAAAATGTTAGCCCAAAATTGTGTATTCGTTGTGTGTGAAAATGCTTCGCATTTCAAGTCTCCGCTAGAATTCGTCGATTAATTTCGAAGATTTCGCTTTTTTTCGCACCGCAGCGGTGATGCAAGGGTCGAGTGACAAAATAGCTCTAAAAACACAACAAATTCGTTTAATTTGACCGAATTGAGTGTGAAACGATATGCGACATGTCATATACCGTAGTCGATATTTGGGGGGGGGGGGGGGGGGGTATTTGAAAATTCGAAACGGCTCCCTTTAAAATCGTAACGTTATAGTGACAAACTAACTTTAATTTTTTATTTAGTTTCAAACGTTGTTAAATGTCATATTCGCGTTTTTGTATCAATTGAAAAAAAACATACAAAACCTACCTTTAACCTAAGCGCCTGAGTCCCAATATACGTTTAGATTAGCATTTTTTTTAGTTTCAAATGCTGTTTAGTATCATATTCCCGCTTTTGTATCAATTAAAAAAAAAACATACTAAACCTACCTTTAACCTAAGCGCCTGAGTCCCAATATACGTTTAGATTAGCATTTTTTTTAGTTTCAAATGCTATTTAGTATCATATTTCCGTTTTTGTAGCAATTGAAAAAAAATATATTTAATCTAACGGGAATTTTAAATTTATGTAAAACAAAACGCGGTATTGTTGTTTAGATTTCCGTACAATGAAACTACGGTAAATAACTGCTATTGTCGCGATTTTATTATTTGAAGTAGTTCAAATGATTCGAAGCTATATTCGCAAAGATTAAACACATTTTGTATGCTTTCAATAGTTAATCGAGAAAAAGAAGATTTCTATGAGTTCTCATTTTTATGAAATCTTAACCGATTTTTGTAATTTTTACACCAAAAGAAAGAAAATTTAATCCTTTATTTTAGGAATGTTAATTAACCGGCACATCACAAATATCTACACGTACAAAAATCAAAAAATATTAAAAAATGTGAGATTTGTAAGTATTTTTCCCCCGGAGAGCCCAAATATTATTTTATTCCAAATTAAATGGCCATAATCGAATTCTACGGAAAAAGTTAATGGAATTTGATGTGCGGCTCGACAAATTTATTTTCCGTCGAGGAAAGTGGAAAAATCGTTTCAAAATGTGAAAAAATTGTCGTTTTCGGTATAATCCACATTCGACGCCTTTAGAGATAATTTGATGAAACCAAAGGTCATATAAATCGTAGTCCTTTAAAAGATCTATCTTTTAAGGGGAAAAAATCGACAAAATTCCATCGGGAAGTGACTCATTTCGGCCTTTCTTTCCCAATTTTTGAAGTTCAACTTTGACCCCTCGTTTTAAACACCCCGTATTAGTTATCGTGCTGGTAACGGCATTTTTGGAAAGCCACTTTAATTGAATTTGTACTGCCAAAAGGTCTTTTCTTTAACTCTCTTACATTCGAAGATACGAATTATTTTGTGGAAAAGTGCAATTTTTTGAGTTTTGAAAAGTGCCTATAACTCAGAAACGGTGCACTCGATTAAAAAAAGTAATAAGAAATTTAGAATCGCCGTCCCAAAATCTATACAAAAATGTTTTTCTTTGATGAATTTTCGACAATTTTTGTGCCTCCAAAAATAATTTCAAGCCTAGTATAAGGAAAATTTGCAAAAAAAAGAAATCGATCTTTTTTTAAAAAAACAATTAAAATATGTAAGTTTACAATTTAAAATGTCGATAAATTTTCAAAAAATGTTCGAAATCCATCTCCAATGACTCGTTTGTCCGTTATCTGAAGAATTTGTTAAATGAGGCATAACTTCGTCAAATATAAATCGATTTTCGTCATTCGCGCGCCAAATGATAAGAAATTTTATCCTTAAATTTACAACATTTACGTACATGTCAATTTTGAATTACATGCCGCTGCAAAAATTAGAAAATATTCAAAAATGTCCGTTTTTTCCCCCCGGAGGGCCCAAATATTATTTTATTTCAAATTAAATGTCCATAATCGAATTGTACGGAAAAAGTTAATGGAATTTGATATGCGGCTCGACAAATTTATTTTCCTTCGAGGAAAGTCGAAAAATCGTTTCAAAATGTGAAAAAATTGTCGTTTTCGGAAAAATCCACATTCGACGCCTTTAGGGATAATTTGATGAAACCAAAGGTCATATAAATCGTAGTCCTTTAAAAGATCTATCTTTAAGGGAAAAAAAATCGACAAAATTCCATCGGGAAGTGACTCATTTCGGCCGTTCTTTCCCAATTTTTGAAGTTCAACTTTGTCCCCTCGTTTTAAACACCCCGTATTAGTTATCGTGCTGGTAACGGCATTTTTGGAAAGCCACTTTAATTGACTTTGTAATGCCAAAAGGTCTTTTCTTTAACTCTCTTACATTCGAAGATACGAATTATTTTGTGGAAAAGTGCAATTTTTTGAGTTTTGAAAAGTGCCTATAACTCAGAAACGGTGCACTTGATTAAAAAAAGTAATAAGAAATTTAGAATCGCCGTCCCAAAATCTATACAAAAATGTTTTTCTTTGATGAATTTTCGACAATTTTTGTGCCTCCAAAATAATTTGAAGCCTCGTATAAGGAAAATTTGCAAAAAAAATGAAATCGATCTTTTTTTAAAAAAACCATTAAATATGTAAGTTTACAATTTAAAATGCAATAAATTTTCAAAAACTGTTCGAAATCCATCTCCAATGACTCGTTTGTCCGTTATCCGAAGAATTTGTTAAATGAGGCATAACTTCGTCAAATATAAATCGATTTTCGTCATTCGCGCGCCAAATGATAAGAAATGTTATCCTTAAATATACAACATTTACGTACGTGTCAATTTTGAATTACATGCCGCTCCAAAAATCAGAAAATATTCAAAAATTTCCTTTTTTTCCCCCCGGAGGGCCCAAATATTATTTTATTTCCAATTAAATGGCCACAATCGAATTGTACGGAAAATGTTAATGGAATTTGATATGCGGCTCGACAAATTTAATTTTCGTCGAGAAAAGTCGAAAAATCGTTTCAAAATGTGAAAAAATTGTCGTTTTCGGAAAAATCCACATTCGACGCCTTTAGGGATAATTTGATGAAACCAAAGGTCATATAAATCGTAGTACTTTAAAAGATCTATCTTTTAAGGGAAAAAAATCGACAAAATTCCATCGGGAAGTGACTCATTTCGGCCCTTCTTTTCCAATTTTTGAAGTTAAACTTTGTCCCCTCGTTTTAAACACCCCGTATTAGTTATCGTGCTGGTAACGGCATTTTTGGAAAGCCACTTTAATTGACTTTGTAATGCCAAAAGGTCTTTTCTTTAACTCTCTTACACTCGAAGATACGAATTATTTTGTGGAAAAGTGCAATTTTTTGAGTTTTGAAAAGTGCCTATAACTCAGAAACGGTGCACTCGATTAAAAAAAGTAATAAGAAATTTAGAATCGCCGTCCCAAAATCTATACAAAAATGTTTTTCTTTGATGAATTTTCGACAATTTTTGTGCCTCCAAAAATAATTTGAAGCCTCGTATAAGGAAAATTTGCAAAAAAATGAAATCGATCTTTTTTTAAAAAAACCATTAAAATATGTAAGTTTACAATTTAAAATGCGATAAATTTTCAAAAACTGTTCGAAATCCATCTCCAATGACTCGTTTGTCCGTTATCTGAAGAATTGGTTAAATGAGGCATAACTTCGTCAAATATAAATAGATTTTCGTCATTCGCGCGCCAAAAGATAAGAAATTTTATCCTTAAATATACAACATTTACGTACATGTCAATTTTGAATTACATGCCGCCGCAAAAATCAGAAAATATTCAAAAATGTCCGTTTTTCCCCCCCCGGAGGGCCCAAATATTATTTTATTTCAAATTAAATGGCCATAATCGAATTGTACGGAAAAAGTTAATGGAATTTGATATGCGGCTCGACAAATTTATTTTCCGTCGAGAAAAATCGAAAAAATCGTTTCAAAATTTGAAAAAATTGTCGTTTTCGGAAAAATCCACATTCGACACCTTTAGAGATAATTTGATGAAACCAAAGGCCATATAAGTCGTAGTACTTTAAAAGATCTATCTTTTAAGGGAAAAAAATCGACAAAATTCCATCGGGAAGTGACTCATTTCGGCCTTTCTTTCTCAATTTTTGAAGTTCAACTTTGACCCCTCGTTTTAAACACCCCGTATTAGTTATCGTGCTGGTAACGGCATTTTTGGAAAGCCACTTTAATTGACTTTGTACTGCCAAAAGGTCTTTTCTTTAACTCTCTTAGATTCGAAGATACGAATTATTTTTTGGAAAAGTGCAATTTTTTGGGTTTTGAAAAGTGCCTATAACTCAGAAACGGTGCACTGGATTAAAAAAAGTAATAAGAAATTTAGAATCGCCGTCCCAAAATCTATACAAAAATGTTTTTCTTTGATGAATTTTCGACAATTTTTGTGCCTCCAAAAATAATTTGAAGCCTCGTATAAGGAAAATTTGCAAAAAAATGAAATCGATCTTTTTTTAAAAAAACCATTAAAATATGTAAGTTTACAATTTAAAATGTCGATAAATTTTCAAAAACTGTTCGAAATCCATCTCCAATGACTCGTTTGTCCGTTATCCGAAGAATTTGTTAAATGAGGCATAACTTCGTCAAATATATATATATCGATTTTCTTCATTCGCGCGCCAAATGATAAGAAATGTTATCCTTAAATTTACAACATTTACGTACATGTCAATTTTGAATTACATGCCGCTCCAAAAATCAGAAAATATTCAAAAATGTCCGTTTTTCCCCCCCGAAGGGCCCAAATATTATTTTATTTCCAATTAAATGGCCGTAATCGAATTCTACGAAAAAAGTTAATGGAATTTGATATGCGGCTCGACAAATTTATTTTCCTTCGAGGAAAGTCGAAAAATCGTTTCAAAATGTGAAAAAATTGTCGTTTTCGGAAAAATCCACATTCGACGCCTTTAGGGATAATTTGATGAAACCAAAGGTCATATAAATCGTAGTCCTTTAAAAGATCTATCTTTTAAGGGAAAAAAATCGACAAAATTCCATCGGGAAGTGACTCATTTCGGCCGTTCTTTCCCAATTTTTGAAGTTCAACTTTGTCCCCTCGTTTTAAACACCCCGTATTAGTTATCGTGCTGGTAACGGCATTTTTGGAAAGCCACTTTAATTGACTTTGTAATGCCAAAAGGTCTTTTCTTTAACTCTCTTACATTCGAAGATACTAATTATTTTGTGGAAAAGTGCAATTTTTTGAGTTTTGAAAAGTGCCTATAACTCAGAAACGGTGCACTCGATTAAAAAAAGTAATAAGAAATTTAGAATCGCCGTCCCAAAATCTATACAAAAATGTTTTTCTTTGATGAATTTTCGACAATTTTTGTGCCTCCAAAAATAATTTGAAGCCTCGTATAAGGAAAATTTGCAAAAAAATGAAATCGATCTTTTTTTAAAAAAACCATTAAAATATGTAAGTTTACAATTTAAAATGCGATAAATTTTCAAAAACTGTTCGAAATCCATCTCCAATGACTCGTTTGTCCGTTATCTGAAGAATTGGTTAAATGAGGCATAACTTCGTCAAATATAAATAGATTTTCGTCATTCGCGCGCCAAAAGATAAGAAATTTTATCCTTAAATATACAACATTTACGTACATGTCAATTTTGAATTACATGCCGCCGCAAAAATCAGAAAATATTCAAAAATGTCCGTTTTTCCCCCCCGGAGGGCCCAAATATTATTTTATTTCAAATTAAATGGCCATAATCGAATTGTACGGAAAAAGTTAATGGAATTTGATATGCGGCTCGACAAATTTATTTTCCGTCGAGAAAAATCGAAAAATCGTTTCAAAATTTGAAAAAATTGTCGTTTTCGGAAAAATCCACATTCGACACCTTTAGAGATAATTTGATGAAACCAAAGGCCATATAAGTCGTAGTACTTTAAAAGATCTATCTTTTAAGGGAAAAAAATCGACAAAATTCCATCGGGAAGTGACTCATTTCGGCCTTTCTTTCTCAATTTTTGAAGTTCAACTTTGACCCCTCGTTTTAAACACCCCGTATTAGTTATCGTGCTGGTAACGGCATTTTTGGAAAGCCACTTTAATTGACTTTGTACTGCCAAAAGGTCTTTTCTTTAACTCTCTTAGATTCGAAGATACGAATTATTTTTTGGAAAAGTGCAATTTTTTGGGTTTTGAAAAGTGCCTATAACTCAGAAACGGTGCACTTGATTAAAAAAAGTAATAAGAAATTTAGAATCGCCGTCCCAAAATCTATACAAAAATGTTTTTCTTTGATGAATTTTCGACAATTTTTGTGCCTCCAAAAATAATTTGAAGCCTCGTATAAGGAAAATTTGCAAAAAAATGAAATCGATCTTTTTTTAAAAAAACCATTAAAATATGTAAGTTTACAATTTAAAATGTCGATAAATTTTCAAAAAATGTTCGAAATCCATCTCCAATGACTCGTTTGTCCGTTATCTGAAGAATTTGTTAAATGAGGCATAACTTCGTCAAATATAAATCGATTTTCGTCATCGGTGCGGCAAACGAAAGGAAATTTCGACCGTTTTCTCATAATTTATTCACGCCGGCACGCACGGCGTTTGGAAAGTTTCTAGTGCGGAACGCCGCACGTCGGGGGTACATTTTTACACCTACGTCGTCACGGGGGACGCGGGACGCAATTTTTTGCAAAAAATTCGCTTTCCCCGGCCGAAATTAGCGTGAAACGACGTATCGCATGTACGTGTTTCGTCCACGAATGCCGTAACGTGAGGATGATCGAAATAATGGGTGCGAAACGTCGCGACCTATTTCGTCAGGCGTGCCCTCGCAAATAAAGGCTACGTACCGAATTTGGACGCCTCGCACCCACCGTGGACGTTTTTGACCTATTTAGGTTACCCGAAGGGGTGGGAGGGTGATGAGTGACTTTCGCCCGCCGAATTAGTTTTCCGCGATTAAAATTAAAGTAAAACGGTGGGCCGTACACGCACTTAACGAAAAATGGCTTTTAAAGGGTCGTTTATTTGTAGTAGGGGGGTGAAAGAAAAGGGTGGTTACTCGATTACGTGAGGAGTGCGTCTAAAATCCATACCGTATTCGTCCACGTGGGTAAAAATGATATGAAAACGATATGCGACACGACGTACTCATAAATGTGTAAATAGGGGGATGGTGGGGGTGGGGGTGGGGGTGTTCATTTTTCAGGTCAAACGGTATGCGAGTACAAAAAATTGCCGCTCTAAAGTATCAAATTACCGTTCTTCGATAGTTAAAAGGTTGCGTTAAAATGTGCACGCTTCCATCCCCATTTCCACCCCCTTATTTGAGGGTAAACTAATTTCATACTTAAGCCACGTCGTGACAATATCGAGTTCTCACTCGAACGCAAAAAACCGCGCCCTTTTAACACTTCCCCTTCGCGTGGAATGCGAATTTGTGCGTTTTTCGTTTGAAACCCCGAAGATGGTCGAAGGAACAAATTTGAAACGTCGCTACCCTTACGATACGACGGAGAAAGTCAAAAGGTACGCTCTCCTAAAAAATGGTCACTCTAACTTGTAAAATGGCCGTAGAAAGTTATTTTAAAATTAGTACATTTTCATCCCCCCAACTTCACCCCCTCATTTGAGGGTTAACGAAGATGGTTTTCGATCTAACTTTATCGAATTTAGAATTGGGCACGAAAATAATTAATTTTACGTCGCTTTGCAAAAGAAAATTATTGCGGAAAAGTTTGAAAATTAAAAGAAAAACATTAAAAACTGCATTGTAACTATGTAACAGTAATGTAAAAAAAAATTACCATCGAAGCGGTTCGAACGCTCGACCGTTCGGTTCGGAAGCGACCACCTATCGCACTGGACCACCCGGTCATCTGCTTAGATTTACATTCTCGCACCATATGAAAGTACGGTTCGTACGTAAAATCGAAATTCTAATTATTGAGCTGGGTACGGCCCTCGTGGATAATTTCGAAAAATTTTATTACGTCTACTTAAAGTGAGTAATTTCCAAGGTCCCAAAACAATTTTCGTATTCCTACCTCGTTTAATGGCGAAAATACGAGCGTTTAACGTTTTTTACCTAATTTTCGCAAATTTTAAGGGTAAAACGTCACGCACCCCTTTCGTTTACGTCTCAAAAATTAAAGGACTTTACCCCCGAGGTACCCCACAACCGTTTACAATTTACAAATTCGATTTGAGGCGAAAATTTCGACATTTAAATTTTGACGTTTACTTTTGCCACTTTTCCACCCTGAAAAAGATGTTTTCGTTATATTTAAGCCACCCGATCGAATAGAAAGACGGTTGGGGTCTTAAACGAAAGGGCGAAACCTCCTTTACGCGGTAGAATATGTAAAAAGTTCGAAAGGTCCAAAAAGGGCCGTCAAAAATGCGCATTTGTTTTGTTTCGGAAAGAAATTTACAGAAATTTCAGCAAATTTTCACCTTCTTTTCCCCATATCTTTGTCAATTTTCCGAGTTTCGCGATAATTTTCACAACCGAAGAAAGGCCCAAGTTTCCTCTTTCCGACGATGCGAAAAAAAGGGGGGGTCGTCGCTTTGGAATTCGAGATATAACGCGAAACGCAAAGTTCGACGCCGCTCAAAATCGGAAGGCCCTATTGGCAAAAAAAAGGTATCGTGTGCGACTCGGAACATCTGCCTACTCGTCGACGTAAAAAAATTTCCAAATTTTTAGCGAGAAGTGCCAGTTTTGGCGATTCACATTTATTATGTTTTGTCATGCGACCGCGACGTTGAAAAGCGATTGAAAACCGGGAAATTTTTTTTTTCGAATTTTCCCAAGATTTTTTTTTCGTCGTAAGCGGGACGCGAAAAGAAACGTTTCCGCGAAAGTTTCGTCAAAATCGGCGCACGGATGCCGAAGTTACGGCCGAGGGATGTGCGCCGAAAATGGCCAAATTTGGCGACCCCTCCGCGAGGGGATGAAATCGTTTCGCGTCGATTTTCCGTCGGCCCACCCCAACTTGAGAGTAACGCAAAAAAAACGGCCACCCCGCGACCTCCCGTTCGCCCGCGAAGCGCGTTGGAAGTTAGAAACTTCGAGCACCGATGGCGGTCGAACGGTAAACGTCGAAACGTCGCCGCGCGCGGCGTTCGATTCGTCCTCCCCGGTAGTACGTGCACCCGAAGTACGGCGTCGCTCGGATTCCGATTTTTCGTTTTATAGCGAAGGGAAGTTTTCCACCCCGACCTCCCCGTCGCGTTTTCGATTCGGTCCCCGCCCCCTGCGGGGGCGGAGACCGAATCGCCGCGCCGAAAGATGCGGCAACTAAAGACGAATCGAAAACGGAAAATCGCAACCCTCTGGCTCATCCCTTCGCCCCACCGTCGTCGAAATTCCGAAAAACGCGCGATTTCGTTCTCGCCCCGATATCACCCCTCCCAATACGAACCGTCCATATGGGACGTGGGGCGACGAACTCGTATCGAAATGAGACGTTCGTACCCAATTCGCCATCGAGATCTAAGACCCCGTTTAGAAGTTTTTTTTCGCGTTTTTGACGTTTTGCACCCCCCGCCCCTCGCTTACGAAGCGTCGTAGGGGTTTTTTCGCCCCGGGACGAAAGACGGCCCCGACCTTCCCCTAACTAAAAACCTCTACGCCCCGAGACCGTATCTCGCACCGTTCGGCCTCCGCGAATTTTCTACCTTAGGGGTTGATTGGGGGTAAACCGCGCCAACGATTTTCCGCAAACCGCATTCGAAAGAAGCGCCCTCGCGATTTCTTCGCGCTCGCCGAATTTTACGAAAATCTAATAGTTTTTTTGGAAGATATTAACGAAATAGACGTTAACGACTTATTATGGTATTGTAATAGGTTCGCGTAGCGAACCTATATGTTAACTAGCGCGGCCCTAACGGGCCTTTCGACGTCGCGTACGCATCGCACGTCGTTTGTGTAAATTACGAAAAAAAACAAAAAAAATTTTCGTTGCGGTTCGAAGGACCAAAAAAAAATTCGATCCTCTTCGAAGGACCAAAAAAACCGAAAAAAATTTCGTTGGAGTTCGAAGGACCAAAAAAAAAACAAAAAAATTTCGACCCTGTTCGAAGGACCAAAAAATTGTATCCCAAAGTAGTGTATTCGTCGTTAGAAAAACACAAAAAAAATTCGTTCGGGTTGGAGGACCAAAAAAAAAAATTTGGTACCGCTTCGAAGGACCAAAAAATGTTAGGTCAAAATTATGTATTCGTTGTGTGTGAAAATGCTTCGCATTTCAAGTCTCCGCTAGAATTCGTCGATTAATTTCGTAGATTTCGCTTTTTTTCACACCGCAGAGGTGATGCAAGGGCCGAGTGACAAAATATTTCTAAAAACACAACAAATTCGTTTAATTTGACCGAATTGAGTGTGAAACGATATGCGACATGTCATATACCGTAGTCGTTACTGGGGTTTGGGGGGGGGGGGGCGTATTTGAAAATTCGAAACGGCTCCCTTCAAAATCGTCACGTCATAGTAACAAACTAACTTTAATTTTTGATTTAGTTTCAAACGTTGTTAAATGTCATATTCGCGTTTTTGTATCAATTGAAAAAAAACATACTAAACCTACCTTTAACCTAAGCGCCTGAGTCCCAATATACGTTTAGATTAGCATTTTTTTTAGTTTCAAATGCTGTTTAGTATCATATTCCTGTTTTTGTATCAATTGAAAAAAAAACATACTAAACCTACCTTTAACCTAAGCGCCTGAGTCCCAATATACGTTTAGATTAGCATTTTTTTTTAGTTTCAAATGCTGTTTAGTATCATATTCCTGTTTTTGTATCAATTGAAAAAAAAACATACTAAACCTACCTTTAACCTAAGCGCCTGAGTCCCAATATACGTTTAGATTAGCATTTTTTTTTAGTTTCAAATGCTGTTTAGTATCATATTCCTGTTTTTGTATCAATTGAAAAAAAAACATACAAAACCTACCTTTCACCTAAGCGCCTGAGTCCCAATATACGTTTAGATTACCATTTTTTTTAGTTTCAAATGCTGTTTAGTATCATATTCCCGTTTTTGTATCAATTAAAAAAAAATATACTAAACCTACCTTTAACCTAAACGCCTGAGTGGCAATATGCGTTTAGATTGGCATTTTTTTAGTTTAAAATGCTGTTTCGTATCATATTCGCGTTTTTGTATCAATAGAAAAAAAAACATACTAAACCTACCTTTAACCTAAGCGCCTTAGTGCCAATATACATTTAGATTAGCATTTTTTTAATTTTCAAATGCTGTTTAGTATCATATTCCCGTTTTTGTATCAATAGAAAAAAAAACATACTAAACCTACCTTTAACCTAAGCGACTGAGTGGCAATATGCGTTTAGATTGGAATTTTTTTAGTTTAAAATGCTGTTTGGTATCATATTCGCGTTTTTGTATAAATTGAAAAGAAATATACAAAATCTACCTTTAACCTAAGCGCCTTAGTGCCAATATACATTTAGATTAGCATTTTTTTAATTTTCAAATGCTGTTTAGTATAATATTCCCGTTTTTGTATCAATAGAAAAAAAAACATACTAAACCTACCTTTAACCTAAACGCCTGAGTGGCAATATGCGTTTAGATTGGCATTTTTTTAGTTTAAAATGCTGTTTGGTATTATATTCGCGTTTTTGTATAAATTGAAAAGAAATATACAAAATCTACCTTTAACCTAAGCGCCTGAGTGCCAATATACGTTTAGATTAGAATTTTTTTTATTTCAAATGCTGTTTAGTATCATATTCCTGTTTTTGCATCAATTGAAAAAAAAAACATACTAAACCTACCTTTAACCTAAGCGCCTGAGTGCCAATATAGGTTTAGATTAGCATTTTTTTTAGTTTCAAATGCTGTTTAGTATCATATTCCCGTTTTTGTATCAATTGAAAAAAAAAAACATACTAAACCTACCTTTAACCTAAGCGCCTGAGTGCCAATATACGTTTAGATTAGCATTTTGTTTAGTTTCAAATGCTATTTAGTATCATATTCCCGTTTTTGTATCAATTGAAAAAAAATATATTTAATCTAACGGGAATTTTAAATTTATGTAAAACAAAACGCGGTACTGTTGTTTAGATTTACGTACAATGAAACTACGGTAAATAACTGCTATTGTCGCGATTTTATTATTTAAAGTAGTTCAAATGATTCGAAGCTATATTCGCAAAGATTAAACACACATTTTGTATGCTTTCAATAGTTAATCGAGAAAAAGAAGATTTCTATGAGTTCTCATATCTTTATGAAATCTTAACCGATTTTTGTAATTTTTACACCAAAAGAAAGAAAATTTAATCCTTTATTTTAGGAATGTTAATTAGCCGCCACATCACAAATATCTACACGTAAAAAAATCAGAAAATATAAAAAATGTGAGATTTGTAAGTATTTTCCCCCCGGAGGGCCCAAATATTATTTTATTTCAAATTAAATGGCCATAATCGAATTGTACGGAAAAAGTTAATGGCATTTGATATGCGGCTCGACAAATTTAATTTTCGTCGAGAAAAGTGGAAAAATCGTTTCAAAATGTGAAAAAATTGTCGTTTTCGGAAAAATCCACTTTCGACGCCTTTAGGGATAATTTGATGAAACCAAAGGTCATATAAATCGTAGTCCTTTAAAAGATATATCTTTTAAAGGAAAAAAATCGACAAAATTCCATCGGGAAGTGACTCATTTCGGCCTTTCTTTTCCAATTTTTGAAATTCAACTTTGACCCCTCGTTTTAAACACCCCGTATTAGTTATCGTGCTGGTAACGGCATTTTTGGAAAGCCACTTTAATTGACTTTGTACTTCCAAAAGGTGTTTTCTTTAACTCTCTTACATTCGAAGATACGAATTATTTTGTGGAAAAGTGCAATTTTTTGAGTTTTGAAAAGTGCCTATAACTCAGAAACGGTGCACTCGATTAAAAAAATTAATAAGAAATTTAGAATCGTCGTCCCAAAATCTATACAAAAATGTTTTTCTTTGATGAATTTTCGACAATTTTTGTGCCTCCAAAAATAATTTCAAGCCTAGTATAAGGAAAATTTGCAAAAAAAAGAAATCGATCTTTTTTTAAAAAAACCATTAAAATATGTAAGTTTACAATTTAAAATGTCGATAAATTTTCAAAAACTGTTCGAAATCCATCTCCAATGACTCGTTTGTCCGTTATCTGAAGAATTGGTTAAATGAGGCATAACTTCGTCAAATATAAATCGATTTTCGTCATTCGCGCGCCAAATGATAAGAAATTTTATCCTTCAATTTACAACATTTACGTACATGTCAATTTTAAATTACATGTCGCTGCAAAAACAGAAAATATTAAAAAATGTCCGTTTTTTCCCCCCGGAGGGCCCAAATATTATTTTATTTCAAATTAAATGGCCATAATCGAATTGTACGGAAAAAGTTAATGGAATTTGATATGCGGCTCGACAAATTTATTTTCCGTCGAGGAAAGTCGAAAAATCGTTTCAAAATTTGAAAAAATTGTCGTTTTCGGTAAAATCCACATTCGACGCCTTTAGAGATAATTTGATGAAACCAAAGGCCATATAAGTCGTAGTACTTTAAAAGATCTATCTTTTAAGGGAAAAAAATCGACAAAATTCCATCGGGAAGTGACTCATTTCGGCCCTTCTTTTCCAATTTTTGAAGTTCAACTTTGACCCCTCGTTTTAAACACCCCGTATTAGTTATCGCGTTGATAATTGCATTGTTGGAAAGCCACTTTAATTGACTTTGTACTGTCAAAAGGTCTTTCCTTTAACTCTCTTACATTCGAAGATACGAATTATTTTGTGGAAAAGTGCAATTTTTTGAGTTTTGAAAAGTGCCTATAACTCAGAAACGGTGCACTCGATTAAAAAAAGTAATAAGAAATTTAGAATCGCCGTCCCAAAATCTATACAAAAATGTTTTTCTTTGATGAATTTTCGACAATTTTTGTGCCTCCAAAAATAATTTGAAGCCTCGTATAAGGAAAATTTGCAAAAAAATGAAATCGATCTTTTTTTAAAAAAACCATTAAAATATGTAAGTTTACAATTTAAAATGTCGATAAATTTTCAAAAACTGTTCGAAATCCATCTCCAATGACTCGTTTGTCCGTTATCTGAAGAATTGGTTAAATGAGGCATAACTTCGTCAAATATAAATCGATTTTCGTCATTCGCGCGCCAAATGATAAGAAATTTTATCCTTCAATTTACAACATTTACGTACATGTCAATTTTGAATTACATGCCGCTGCAAAAATCAGAAAATATTCAAAAATGTCCGTTTTTCCCCCCCGAAGGGCCCAAATATTATTTTATTTCCAATTAAATGGCCGTAATCGAATTCTACGAAAAAAGTTAATGAAATTTGATATGCGGCTCGACAAATTTATTTTCCTTCGAGGAAAGTCGAAAAATCGTTTCAAAATGTGAAAAAATTGTCGTTTTCGGAAAAATCCACATTCGACGCCTTTAGGGATAATTTGATGAAACCAAAGGTCATATAAATCGTAGTCCTTTAAAAGATCTATCTTTTAAGGGAAAAAAATCGACAAAATTCCATCGGGAAGTGACTCATTTCGGCCCTTCTTTTCCAATTTTTGAAGTTCAACTTTGTCCCCTCGTTTTAAACACCCCGTATTAGTTATCGCGCTGGTAACGGCATTTTTGGAAAGCCACTTTAATTGACTTTGTACTGCCAAAAGGTCTTTTTTTTAACTCTCTTACATTCGAAGATACGAATTATTTTGTGGAAAAGTGCAATTTTTTGAGTTTTGAAAAGTGCCTATAACTCAGAAACGGTGCACTCGATTAAAAAAAGTAATAAGAAATTTAGAATCGCCGTCCCCAAATCTATACAAAAATGTTTTTCTTTGATGAATTTTCGACAATTTTTGTGCCTCCAAAAATAATTTGAAGCCTCGTATAAGGAAAATTTGCAAAAAAATGAAATCGATCTTTTTTTAAAAAAACCATTAAAATATGTAAATTTACAATTTAAAATGTCGATAAATTTTCAAAACCTGTTCGAAATCCATCTCCAACGACTCGTTTGTTCGTTATCTGAGGAATTTGTTAAATGAGGCATAACTTCGTCAAATATAAATCGATTTTCGTCATTCGCGAGCCAAATGATAAGAAATTTTATCCTTAAATTTACAACATTTACGTACATGTCAATTTTGAATTACATGCCGCCGCAAAAATCAGAAAATATTCAAAAAGTCCGTTTTTTCCCCCCGGAGGGCCCAAATATTATTTTATTTCAAATTAAATGGGCACAATCGAATTGTACGGAAAAAGTTAATGGAATTTGATATGCGGCTCGACAAATTTAATTTTCGTCGAGAAAAGTGGAAAAATCGTTTCAAAATGTGAAAAAATTGTCGTTTTCGGAAAAATCCACATTCGACGCCTTTAGGGATAATTTGATGAAACCAAAGGTCATATAAATCGTAGTCCTTTAAAAGATCTATCTTTTAAGGGAAAAAAATCGACAAAATTCCATCGGGAAGTGACTCATTTCGGCCTTTCTTTTCCAATTTTTGAAGTTCGACTTTGCCACCTCGTTTTAAACACCCCGTATTAGTTATCGCATTGGTAATGGCATTTTTGGAAAGCCACTTTAATTGACTTTGTGTTGCCAAAAAGTCTTTTCTTTAACTCTCTTAGATTCGAAGATACGAATTATTTTTTGGAAAAGTGCAATTTTTTGGGTTTTTTGCAGTGGCCGTATGTCCGAAACGGTGCGCCTGATCAAAAAAGTTAATAAGAAATTTAGAATCGCCGTTCGAAAATCTATACGAAAATGTTTTTATTGGGTGAATTTTCGAGAATTTTTGTGTCTCGAAAAATTTTTCCTATATAAACCTCTGCAAATTTTTGAAAAAAATTAAATCGCCTTTTTTCCTAAAAAAAGTTGAAAATATGTTAGTTTCTTTTAGGAAATGTCGATTAAACTAAAAAACCGGTTCGAAATCCATCTACAATCACTCGTTATTTCGATATCTTAAGAATTTGTTAAATTAGGCATATCTTCGTCAAATGTAAATCGATTTTCGCCATCGGTGCGGCAAACGAAAGGAAATTTCGACCGTTTTCTCATAATTTATTCACGCCGGCACGCACGGCGTTTGGAAATTTTCTAGTGCGGAACGCCGCACGTCGGGGGTACATTTTTATACCTACGTCGTCGAGGGGGACGCGGGACGCAATTTTTTGCAAAAAATTCGCTTTCCCCGGCCGAAATTAGCGTGAAACGACGTATCGCATGTACGTGTTTCGTCCACGAGTACGGTAACGTGAAGATGATCGAAATACGGGGCGCGAAACGTCGAGACCTATTTCGTTAGGTGTGCCTTCGCAAATAAAGGCTACGTACCGAATTTGGACGCCCCGCACCAACCGTGGACATTTTTGAACTATTTAGGTTACCCGAAGGGGCGGGAGGGTGATGGGTGAGTTTCGGGCGCCGAAATATTTGTCTCCAATTTAAATTAACGTAAAACGGTGGGCCGTACACGCACTTAACGAAAAATGGCTTTTAGAGGGTCGTTTATTTGTAGTAGGGTGGTGAAAGAAAAGGGTGGTTACTCGATTATGTGAGGAGTGCGTCTAAAATCCATACCGTATTCGTCCACGTGGGTAAAAATGATACGAAAACGATATGCGACACGACGTACTCATAAATGTGTAAATAGGGGGATGGTGGGGATGGGGGTGTTCATTTTTCGGGTCAAACGGTATGCGAGTACAAAAAATTGCCGCTCTAAAGTATCAAATTACCGTTCTTCGATAGTTAAAAGGTTGCGTTAAAATGTGCACGCTTCCATCCCCATTTCCACCCCCTTATTTGAGGGTAAACTAATTTCATACTTAAGCCACGTCGTGACAATATCGAGTTCTCACTCGAACACAAAAAACCGCGCCCTTTTAACACTTCCCCTTCGCGTGGAATGCGAATTTGTGCGTTTTTCGTTTGAAGCCCCGAAGATGGTCGAAGGAACAAATTTGAAACGTCGCTACCTTTTCGATACGACGGAGAAAGTCAAAAGGTACGCTCTCCCAAAAAATGGTCACTCTAACTTGTAAAATGGCCGTAGAAAGTTATTTTAAAATTAGTAAATTTCCATCCCCCCAACTTCACCCCCTCATTTGAGGGTTAACGAAGATGGTTTTCGATCTAACTTTATCGAATTTAGAATTGGGCACGAAAATAATTAATTTTACGTCGCTTGCAAAAGAAAATTATTGCGGAAAAGTTGTAAAATTAAAAGAAAAACATTAAAAACTGCATTGTAATTATGTAACAGTAATGTAAAAAAAAAATTACCGTCGAAGCGGTTCGAACGCTCGACCGTACGGTTCGGAAGCGACCACCTATCGCACTGGACCACCCGGTCATCTGTTTAGATTTATATTCTCGCACCATATGAACGTACAGTTTATTCATAACATCGAAATTCTAATTATCGAGCTGGGTACGGCCCTCGTGGATAATTTCGAAAATTTTTATTACGTCTACTTAAAGTGAGTAATTTCCAAGGTCCCAAAACAATTTTCGTATTTCTAACTCGTTTAATGGCGAAAATACGAGCGTTTAACGTTTTTTACCTAATTTTCGCAAATTTTAAGGGTAAAACGTCACGCACCCCTTTCGTTTACGTCTCAAAAATTAAAGGACTTTACCCCCGAGGTACCCCACAACCGTTTACAATTTACAAATTCGATTTTAGGCGAAAATTTCGACATTTAAATTTTGACGTTTACTTTTGCCACTTTTCCACCCTGAAAAAGATGTTTTCGTTATATTTAAGCCACCCGATCGAATAGAAAGACGGTTGGGGTCTTAAACGAAAGGGCGAAACCTCCTTTACGCGGTAGAATATGTAAAAAGTTCGAAAGGTCCAAAAAGGGCCGTCAAAAATGCGCATTTGTTTTGTTTCGGAAAGAAATTTACAGAAATTTCAGCAAATTTTCACCTTATTTTCCCCATATCTTTGTCAATTTTCCGAGTTTCGCGATAATTTTCACAACCGAAGAAAGGCCCAAGTTTCCTCTTTCCGACGATGCGAAAAAAAGGGGGGGTCGTCGCTTTGGAATTCGAGATATAACGCGAAACGCAAAGTTCGACGCCGCTCAAAATCGGAAGGCCCTATTGGCAAAAAAAAGGTATCGTGTGCGACTCGGAACATCTGCCTACTCGTCGACGTAAAAAAATTTCCAAATTTTTAGCGAGAAATGCTATTTTTAGCGATTCACGTTTATCATGTTTTGTAATTTCTCGAACCGCTGAAAAGCCGTCGAAAATCGGAAAAATTTTTTTTTCGAATTTTCCGACGATTTTTTTTTCCTCGGAAGCGGGACGCGAAAAGAAACGTTTCCGCGAAAGTTTCGTCAAAATCGGCGCACGGATGCCCAAGTTACGGCCGAGGGATGTGCGCCGAAAATGGCCAAATTTGGCGACCCCTCCGCGGGGGGATGAAATCGATTCGCGTCGATTTTCCGTCGGGCCACCCCAACTTGAGACTAACGCAAAAAAAACGGCCCCCCCGCGACCACCCGTTCGCTCGCGAGGCGCGTTGGAAGTTCGAAACTTCGAGTACCGATGGCGGTCGAACGGTAAACGTCGAAACGTCGCCGCTTGCGGCGTTCGACTCGTCCTCCTCGGTAGTATCGACACCGGAAAAATCGCGGCGCCACGTTTCCAATTTTTCGTTTTAGAGCGCCGCGAAGTTTTCCACGCCGACCACCCCTTCGCGTTTGCGATTCGGTCCCCGCCCCCTGCGGGGGCGGAGACCGAATCGCCGCCCCGAAAGATGCGCCATCTAAAGGCGAATCGAAAACGGAAAACCGCAACCCTCTAGCTCACCTCCTCGCCCCGCGGCGGTCGAAATGCCGAAAAACGCGCGATTCCCTTCTCGCCCCTATATCACCCCCCCCTAATAAGTAAATCCCGACGGGACCGGGGGCGACGAGTTCGTATCGAAATGAGACGTTCGTACCGAAAGTATAAAAAAATTCTGGGGTCGCGTTTAAGAGTAGACTTGGGCCACTTTGCACCCCCGCCCCTCGCTTGCGGAGGGTCGGGGGCGTTTTTTCGCCCCGGGACGAAAGACGGCCCCGACCCTCCCCTACCTAAAAACCTCTACGCTCCGAGACCGTATCTCGCACCGTTAGGCCTCCGCGAATTTTCTACTTTAGGGGTTGGTGGTTGAAAAACGGCTCGAGCTTGCCACCCTCGAACCCCATTCAAAAGAAGCGCCTTTACGAGACGTACCCGCTCGCGAAATTTCGCGGGGCTGTATAGGCGGGAAAAAAAGTTATTAGCGAAATAGACGTTAACGACTTATTATGGTATTGTAATAGGTACGCGTTGCGTACCTATTTATTAAATAGGTTCGCTGCGCGAACCTATATTCTTAATAAGTTATTGTTATAAGTGAAAAGTTGTCACGTTTAGGTTTTTGAACCAAGTACAGAAAAATGAAAAAAGTGAATTGCAATTTTTATGTTGTAATATATTTAGCGAAGTACCGAGATACAGAGAGTCAAGCGAGGATATGAAATAGGAGGTGATCACTATCTAGTGATAGGAGCAGGAGAAACAAAAAAAAATAAGGCCACACCAGAACATGGAAAAGAAAGAAGATAAGGGAACAAATGAAATGGCAAAACCTGTCATGAAAGTACATATATAAAGTAAAATACCAAAGATAATATCAGCAAACAGCGGAAAAACTATTTGGAAATGCTAAAAAAATAAGTCATGGAATAATTGTACGCGCAGCAGAACAAAAAGTATGCGGGACAAAGAAAATAAATAGTATAGGAAAACAAACAAGCTGGTGGACGCAAGAAATATAACAAATGGTAAAGGAAAAGAAAAGAAAATGGAAAAAACGCTTGCAAACAAATCAGAAAGAAAGTAAAAGAAGAAAGTAATAAGAGTAAAGAAAAAAACATAGAAAGAGTTCAAAAAAACTTTAAAGAAAATACAAACTATTCTACAAGGTCATAAAAATCAAAGAAAAGAAAAGGAATTGCAACTAAAACAAATAAAGGGCAAGAAAAGAAAGCACATTGGAAGAAGAACAAGAAGATATAAGCAGAGAGGAACTAAAGAATAAAAAATGGGAAAGGACAGGATACGACTAAATAAACCAGAACAGTTGTAATACATAAGAGAGGTATGAATGAATGTTTTACAGAAGTTACTACATATGATTTGGAAATGCAAAAAGATTCCAGAAGAATGGAGAATGGCAATAATGCTGCCAATATATAAAAAAGGAGACAGGTGAATAATAATAATGTATATTTCGTGCTAGCATACAAGATATTTACACTCGTCGATTTATGTGGCAAGCATAGAGGAATATCACTATTATCAACAGTAGAAAAGGTGTTTGAGAGTACAACAGAGAGAAAAATAAGAGCAAGAGCAACATCATACCAACCAATTCTACTAAACGGAAGTGAAACATGGAACATAACAAAAGGAAAGGAAAGTGAATTAATTGAAACCAATTTAAGAAGAGTTGAAGG
Source organism: Pyrocoelia pectoralis (assembly GCA_036250285.1). Lineage (NCBI taxonomy): Eukaryota > Metazoa > Arthropoda > Insecta > Coleoptera > Lampyridae > Pyrocoelia > Pyrocoelia pectoralis. The sequence goes on from CM070076.1 coordinate 2,987,747, forward strand.
AATATCAAAGATAGACAGAAATAGAAACGAAACAGAAGATAAAACCGCTCAACAAGAAGATAGAAGAAAAACAATTACAATGGCTAGGACCATACTAAGAATGACAGAAGAGAAGGCGGCGAGGAAAATTTGGGAGAGCAAAACAGAAGGCAAGCGACGTAGGAAGACCATAAAAAACATGGGATGATGTAATAGAAGATATACTAAGGACAAAATTAACAAAGCAACATGAATAAGAAGAAAAATGAAAAACAAACTCGACACCCTTACTGGGTAAAAGAGTAAATGACTATATAGTTATTATTATTATTAATTATGTATATTGAGCAATTGAGCATAGACAATAGACCAAAAGGTCGCAGTGCGGGAACCACCCCTAGAACAAATAATAGATAATAATAATATACAGGGTGTCCGGGAAAAAGTGGTAAATCTCTCGGATTCAGACAGAGCATGGAAAAATAAGATGAAGTTCCTATAAAATTTTTCCCTACAGGCCTTCCCTGTGGAGATCAGGGGCGGACTAAGCTTTACACATTCATGCTCAAATTTTGGTGCCAGTTCGATATGCGGTCTACCACAGAGTATCTGGTTCGATATGCGGTCTACCATGTATAATGATAATCCGGTCTACCAGAGTAGATGGTCCAATTCCAATATGCGGTCTACTATGTATGAATGGGTTTACTATGATTTACAGGCCCACATATAGGTAAAGTATGTGATTCAATAAGCGACGTAAACCTTAAATTGTTTATTAATTGTAGTTAACTATTATTCATACTTTTCCTATAACCTCATCGTTAATTCCCACTCGGGTAATTAGTATCTATGTTTACTTTTCACTATTCGGTGAGGCAGAATGTTAAATGGAGATCATCCAGCAGAGTCAAATGAAAGTGATGCTGAAATCGAAAATAATCGAAACCATGGTCGGAGAATTGATGGTCTGTGGATCTTTGGGTTAAGGCTAATAGATGAGGTTCGATATTTTTATGTCGAAAGAAGAGATAGGGCTACTTTACTTCCTATCATATAAAGGGAAGTTGAAGTTGGTTCTTCGATTCATTCTGATGAATGGGCAGCGTATGCCAATTTGGCACAATTAGGTTACGCGCATTCAACAGGCGACCCACAAACAGGGACACATACTCAAAGAATTGAAAGGTCCTGGTTAGAAGCCAAAGTGAAAATCTTGAAATAAATTTTTTGACGGTAGATCGCTTATTGAACCGCAATACTTCACCTAATTTGGTCTCCGCATTATGTAGACCGCATATTGAACCAGCTACCCTATGGTAGACCGTTTTATACATGGTAGACCGCATATCGAACTGGCACCCAAATTTTTAACACTCTGTAGGTATGATAAAGACTTTAAAGAAATGAATCTGGGTAGCTTCAACCTTAGACTTAAAAAAAATGTACTCTTGTTTATGATGATGGTGAACGTTGTGAAATATTCTTACGTATAATTTGCATTTAGCAATGTATATGAACACATTGATGGTAACGTCTCCGGTCCTAAAGTAATACGCCTAGACGATTCTCGAAACGACTTCACCTTTTCCACTTTATCATTATCTTTCCTAAAAATACCAACTTTATACATTCTATTACGTATGAGAAATACAAAGAACTAACAGATCCGGTATTGGGATACGATCGGGAGGTGGTGCATTAGGATCCGACTTTGTTTTCTTGGAAAACAGAGGATCTTTTTTTGCTTTCTTTTTCTTCGGTTTATCGGGTGTCTCTTGCTCACCACCTTCCTCCTCATCTTCGACGGGTGCTGCCAATGTTTGTATATCGGGTGCTTTAGGTATACCATAATAAACTTTCGCTTTGTTATCTACAATCGAAAAATGTACGCTCTTAATACAATCAAATTTTTTAAATACCTAATCGAGTCGCTTCGCCTACTACTGCTCCGGCCGTGGCATCGATCTGACTTTTATTTCGTGCCACTCCCTCGTACATATCAAAATACAGGTGTTCCTGTATAATATTTAACAGTACGGATTCTTTTTTATCGTGCAAGTGTCTTTTTAATAACGACAGTGTATCACGTGACATGCGTATAATGAATTGATTAGATTTAAACGTATCTGTCAGCTCATTGCCACTCATATGATCTCGTTTCGTGACTAGAGCTAACTTTCTCAAATCCTCCTGATAATACAAGTCCTGGTCGGGACCGAATTTTTGCATCAAATTGATTGCCTTTTCCGTATGACCATTGTAGACCAACTCGAGGTACATGTGAACTAAAACGGGATATAAAATCATGCCCAACTCGTGCTTATAAATATCCAAAGAGTTTTCGACAAAGTGTTTTAATTCAACATAGGACGCTTCGTACGTCTCCGGATCTCCATCACTTTTGTACCCAGTTAAAACACTGTTTACATCCGATTCTGTTTTTTCTCGTTCCAAATTGATTGTGACATTAGCTTCTTTCTTAAGCAATTCTTCTGTACCCTTAAAATTTTGTTTAAGTAGATATTTTCTTTCCGATACTGTAAATACATACTTTAAGGTTATATTTACGCAGAACTTGTAATACAGCTAAAAGCTGATTCTTGTCGGGGGTAATATTTGTCCCCATTCTGTGTGGATACTGAACAGATAACAAATTTAAGAAATTTTTAAATTGTGTTATTTATTAAACAAAAATTGCGGTTGATGTAATGTAAACAAAAAAATACTGCACGGTTCCCACACTTATTACTTCTTTTGTTTGTTATGTCATTCCACAAACCACTGTTATTCTCACTGAACTCTATTAGTGGTTATTCTGCGGTACATGCTACCACAGGAGAAATAGACAAATAGTATACCTATACGGCGGTTTCTTTGATGTTTGAAGCGCTACACTGTCATCTTAAAAGGACGTATTTCAGCGTTACTGTTTATTAAAATATCCAAATCCAATACATAAAATTAAATAAAATTAAAAGACACTAGTTTTTTATAAATGTGTTATATTTAGCGTTGAGTGAAGTTATTTAATGTATTTAGTAATTTGTGCGCCAGATACGGCGGTTTCTGTGATGATTGCATTTTAGTTCGACCGCCATCTTAAAAGGAAGTACTTTCGCATTACAAATTGGTATCTGCCGAGATGGGTAGTGTCGCTTCTGTATCCGTAGGTGTAGAGTCCCTATATAGAGAGAGTACCGCAATTGGTTTGGGCGTTACTTTGGAGCTAAAATGGCGGCTGCATATTATGGTTGTCTTGTCAGGAATCAGCTGTTGTCAGTTGTCAGCTGTCAGTTGTAATAATTTTTCTATCACACCAATACCATTTCTTCAATTCAAATTTCCCGCCATTTTCTGGAGTCAAAATGGCGGTCAATTGCGGTACTCTCTCTATATAGGGACTCTACGTAGGTGTATCTTCTGCGATTGTTTCTGATGAATTTGTAATTTTTTGATTGTATTTTATCCGTCGAATTTATGGAAGAAACTACACGTGAATTAACAGGAGATGAAACGGCCATGTAGCTGAAATCCGAAAGTACGTTTATGATGAAGTCCACGTGCACAGGCTACCTCCATGATTAAAGTTATCAGACCCTGCACTACGCGCCCTACAAAGTTTTTCATCTAGGCTCGCCGCCCGTGGGATTCTGGCAGGTATGCGTCTCTAATTGCACTGCCATGTCCAGCCAAGATTCCTCCCACATCATAGATCGTTTCAGTTGGAGAAGTGTGCGAGACACTCACAAGGACTGTGAGCCCATGCGTTATGTATATGGTTGTTTAGTTTACAGTGGACAAAAGTCCTGTGCATAGAATCACTCCAGACTGCGAAATAAGGGCTTATTTCTAGCATGACAACAATCTTTTGGGAGTCTGATGGATGTCTCGATTTGTACTGACTTGACCTAGTTACAGTTAGTATTGTAAAACCCGGTTGAAATACATAAAGTTGAGAAACCGTCTGTTCAATCCTAGTCCGGACGCAAACCCTAGTTCGTGTTGTGCGACTCAATTTTACACTAAACCGCTGTTTGAAACTCAACTATACTTTATACAACTGGGCCTAAGTGTAAGAGTCATCTCTGGACCACAATACACTTGCTTTGAGGTCCAGTTGCGCTATAGCGCATATATGTTAGTATAAAAAAGTAAAAGTCAGCTAAGAGTAAAGTGAAGGATTGTATAGGGAAAATTTGACCTTGGCGTTGATTGGTTAACACACGAGGCAAGTTTACAAAACTAAATTTGTCTAAAAATGACACTAAGGCGTCATTGCCAGTTTTGCAATATTATATTGTCTAAACTTGTTAATTCTGACCCTCATTTAAATTTGGCGAAATTCAAAATCGACCATTAAAAGGAACATTAAGACACATTTTACATTAATTAGCTAATAAATCTGAAATGTTGGTTAATTTCTAACCAACAAATTTCACATAAAATTTGGCATCGCTGCCATCCTAATGTAGTAAAATATTTGTGGTTAGGTTACTGTCATGTTATAGGGTTGCCATCCGTCCCGATATATCGGGACTGTCACCGTTATTGAGATCTCTGTCCCGACGTCCCGACAAAAGACTAAAATGTCCCGATTGAAACTGCGCAATACAAATCAATGGAAAAATGTTTGCTAAATCAAAGCTTCATATTAACAGATTAAAAGGTTAAGGTGGAAGACTGAGGGCCAACAAACCAACAATCAGCCTTCCACCGTTGAGTGCCAATCACGCTCCGTCTGTGTGATGCTAATTTTTGTCGGGAAGCCGATCACGCATCTGTTGCGTGATGGGTACGTGTGTGTTTAAGGCAGGATATTCGCTTCGGCCTGGCTCGCAAATAGTTGTTCTCACATCCTGCCTGACTCCTTTAGAAAAAAAAGTCGATGCTGCGTGATGCTAACATTTGTCGTTCTCGTGTCGGCCTCCTGAGAAGAGCCTTAATGAACAAAAAATCGACCGGCTTCTGACAAATGTTACAAGCATGACGTTGGCAGTGAATGTGTTAACCTTTTAATCTGTTAATATCACTGAAATATAAGCAACCTGGAACGCGCACGGTGCATTTAACCTGTAGGAAATAAACCGAGCGTGCGATAGCAATAACGAAGGGTCATTTTGTCCTTGTTGTACTCATTCACAGTTAAGCTGTTGAAGCATTTTGATTGTTTTACGAGTTTCGCGTTTGTCGGAAAATTACTTATACGATACAATAACATAATCAGCAAGACAGAGACCGAATGACCCTACAGTAATTCCCTTTCTGTCGGCTCGGCTGTAAGTTAAGCGTAAGCGTTCCAGGTTGCTTATATTTCAGTGGTTAATATGAAGCTTGATTTAGCAACTGTATTATTAAATTTTTCCATTTCACTCGCACACCATCACTTCATTCACCTAATAATTATTACATGTTACGATACCTGATGATGACTCTTTTGAGTTGAAACATAATATTTAAATTTAACTTTAATCTCTTTGTGTCAATGTTCAGCAATTTAATTTTACTTATGGGAAAGGTTGAGTGAAATTTTTTACCATTCCTTAATTATTTCACCCGATTTGGAGCTTTATATCACCTATTATGGACCCAATCGACTGGCCAACCAAGACTACTTTTTTTATCACAAAATTTTTATACACCCCCTCCTAGAGTTCCTAAATGTCCCGACGAGACCCTAGCCAAATATGGCAACCCTAGGTAAGACATTTGTGAAAATTTTAGTGAGGTAAATGTAACTTGAATTAAAGCGCCCTCTACTTTACTCTTATTTGATTTATAGTATAGTGTACAACTATAAGCGAATTAAATACATAGGCGTCTAATATTCATTTTTTTGGTTAGTTGTAGAGTGCGAACTATGTACGGCGCTACCGTCGGTCACAATGTTGCAACAATCAACGCGCTACATCCTACTAAAGTGTCTAACTGAGTGAGAACGCTACTGTCTAAGTAGGTCTTTCTCAGTCCGGTATTTTAGCTAATAGCGTAACAGATAATGGCACAAAGATTTAAAATTTATTCCAAAGTGCAAAGCATGCTAATGGTAGGTAATTACCTATCTATGTTACTATCATTACAGGCAAATAAAAGTTTTGTTTGGTAATGTACATTCAAATTATGGCCCAGTTAATTGATGCCGTAATTTATATGCAAAAGGCGTTTGGCCGACTGTAGACAGTGAAAATTACATTAAACTGTACGCTATACGCAACTGGAAAGGAATAGCACATAAGTAACACTGAAGCCAAACGACTGGGTATCTCTATCTTTTTCTTTTACACGCAACGTCATACAAACGATGACACGCAGCATTAAATGCAGGTGACAGATAAAAAAAATAAATTGCAGCAGTTATCTATCTCGTCTGCTCTACAACCGCAACAAGCTAGAAGGCGACAGAAGTACCCATTCCGCATCTGTCTTTGTCAGCCTTCAACGCCTACAATGCATTGAAATAGCCCGTTTCCCTTCCAGTTACTTATAGCGTACAGTTCAAGGAAAATTATAACTTTTCGCGCCATCTTTAGTTGCCACTCCAGCCGGTTAAAATTGAAACAACGTTCTGATTTACATCAGACGTCTATGTATTTATTCGCCGATGGTAACACTTTTATTACCCTAAAATGCTTGAAAGGAATATAAGATTTTTAACATTGTACTGCAACCACTGAACTCTATTATATATGGAAGAGCAAAGTTGTAAATTTAAGTGATACAAATTGAATACGCGCACGGGGCTCCCGATCATGCGCCGTAATAAATTAGAGTTCAAACAAATAAAACAGCTGTTATATATTATCTAAAACTGTATTTTAATCATGAACTCCATAACACCCACTGTAAACCCTTCTCCCTTGTAACGTTTATAAATCAAATTAATCCACTTGTTCACGAAGACAAACCACGTAAAATTTTCTAACCCAACTTCAATTTATTAGGTAGAGTTCATTGACTTCAACCGACTTCAACACATGATGCATTTTCATGATATTTTCCACTGCGCAAACGCGTAAGCCCCGTAGTTAAACGATTTTCCACCTTATTATTTTCTTCAAATGTGCACACTTTTTTCACGCGCATCCCATTTGATTTCAACGGCTTTGCTCTTCCATATATTATTGAGTTCAGTGACTGCAACTTTCTATGGTACTCGGAGTCATTGCTGATTGCTAACTTCACGCGAGACTATGCGGCCGTTAATGCTCCGAGTAATTTATTGCTCGTAGGTCAAATGTAGATGATCGATAATCGCCCTTTATTTGCTGATACCTATCTCTTTGCTGCAATTACTCCTGCAAAACACTCGCATTATCTACGTACTAGGACTAGGAGTTATAGGAAATGAATTTTGATACAATAATTAGTGGTTCAATTTTGAAAATACAACCAACTACTTTAGGGATTTTAATTTAATATTCACAAAGTTGCCTGATTGGTAACGGACTATCGAATCAAAATTTAAAAAACAATAATAAATTTTACATAAATATCAAGTTTAAGAAATTTAGAGCGCTAGCATTATTTCGTTGGGGAACTACTTTACTAAAAAAATGTGTCGCTAATACAAAATTTATAGTAAATATTTCGAAGAAAGGTGTAAGTACGCCTCTGACATACCTAGTCAAAAAAAAAAGAAGTCAATTTACCGCCAATTTATGGGGATTTTATGGAATTATTAATTAGGTTGGTACCTATGATTATCGCCATTTCGCGTCGTACATAGATTTAGCGGTCTTTATGTGTTGACCATAGATAAAGTTTTTACTATTAAATTTCTCTAAAAATATATGAGGTAAGCGAATGTAAATATTTCCTATTAATTAAAATCCAACTGATATGCCCATGTAATTGTTTCAAAGAAAAAAGATGGAGGCAATACTCCTTGAAAAAGTTGTTAACTCCTAACGTTTTTTTTTTACAGTATGGGTAAAACCAAGAAGGCCGATCGTAGTAGCGATTCTGAGGAGGAATATTCCGTCGAGAAGATCATTGATAAAAGAATAGTTAATGGCAAGGTTGAGTACTTCCTTAAATGGAAGAATTACTCTGAAACGGATAACACATGGGAACCGGAGGATAATTTGGACTGTCCCGATTTGATTGAAGCTTTCGAAAAGAGTAGGCGCGAAAAAAAGAAAGCTGCTAAGGATAAGGACAAGAAACGTCGTAATTCAACTTCGTCAGTCGCATCTGATGCTTCTGATGCTAAAAGTGAAAAGAAAAAGGAAAAGGATAAAGACAAAGAGAAGGTATAAACACTTTATAGTTTTTTTAATCGTTGAACTTTATTACTGTACTACATTTCGTATCTTTTACATAGCTTATGTCAAGTGTGATGTAAAAGGCTTATGGTTTACTTAGTAATAATAATAATAATAATTACTCTTAACAGTTTGAAGAGCTTCCCAGTAAAAGTAATTGTACTTTTTTCTTCTTAATGACATCTGCTACTCATATGTTTTTTTTTGTTTCATTTTCATGTCTTATACAAAAGGAAAAATGAACAATTATTATAACATCTATAAAAATTAACAACAATTAATTTGGCAAAGGAAAATTGGGGGAAATTAATAGTAACAATTTACAGAATTCACGTATATGTAGTACATAGACACAGGATATCTCAAAAAGCATTCAGAAATTGCACAAATCCTCAACACTTACCAAACTATATCACAATCACAAACAACAGATCACCACTAAGTGTGTACTGTGGTGCACATGCAACTCAATCTCGCAAATCTCACAAAACATAAGGTACACATTTTTCAAAACTAACATGCTAGATACATGGTGAGATGGTTTTGGGTAAGTGATGTTGGTCTTACTAAGGAACGGTGTGCCATAGTGACATATATCTATTGTCACTGGCATTTGTTTAAATGTCAAATCAGGATGCTGTGCGTTTAATTATCAAAAAACTATAAAACTTTATTTTCTGTCCTTTATCTTCGATCCATGCAACATTTCTTAACTCTAGCAACTTTTCCAACTGACATGTGCTGCGTCTGCAACTTCTTATCTCACTCCAAAATCACTCTCAGGAAATTGTTAGCTTGTATTCACACCAGGTGCCCAAACCTTCCCAACTGTCTCTTCCTGTTAGACAATTTTTACTAACGGTGTCACCTAGTTTTCCCTGTATGCCAGTGTTTCTAATTTAATCACTCGTGGACATCCTTTTATGTACTTAGCACTTGTATTTCCGCAGCTTCAATTTTTGATTTTAAGTTCAGTTCTCACATCCACCCGAAAGCCCTTATTTTTTTTGTTCACATTTGGTCTAATGGTAGTGGGATTAAAATTCCTTCTTACCCTGACTATTTTTGGTTTTGGGTTCCTTCTTTTGCCCTGACAATATTTATCGTGTTTAATTGTAATAATAATAATAATAATAGCAATACATAACATAATTTTTTGTGGAAATATTTCACCTGCACACACACTACACCATCATTCTTTACACAGAGAATCACTTACATGTTTCCAACAGATAACAATACACATGATCCCTCTAACACTAACACTTACACTAAATGATATCTAACTCATCACAAACCTAATACAAATTAAGAGGGGTACCTCTCTCTTTGAGCCCATTTTGGTTGTACCTAATAATGTAATACATCATAACATTACCCATTTATTTTACAAGGATGATCTTAAATTATACACCTCTACAAGCACACAAAACTCGACCATCTATTACATCACTGCTGGTAAGAGAGAATTTGGAGATTTCGAGCTCGAACATGGTGACCATATAAGATCCATGGACGAGAATTAAACTTACAAATATATTGGTTTTCAGCAAAACACCCACATAAAACGCAACCTAAACACACTATATTTACACAGTCTAATTAAAACACTATGAAACACATATGCAACACCGGTCCGTACCTATTCATTTGGAATAATAAGATGGACCAATACAGATTTAGAACAGCTACAGAGAAACACACGTATTTTACTCACTAAACACGGAATACATCATTCACACCCCTGAACAGTAAGACTTTACCTTCCTCGTTCACGAGGAGGTAAAGGTTTAACAGACATAGCCTTCTTACATCAAACACAAATACACAAACTATGAGAATACTTTTATAACAAATCACACATTTCAGCGCTACACAAAACAGTCACACATGCAGACAAATCTTACACACACTTAAAGCGACAGAAATGGTCACGGGCCACTGTCGCATGAACAAACACCTGCACAACATGGGACTGACTGAAAGCCCGACATGCAGGGGTTGTGGTGAGGCAGATGAAACGCCCTATCACGTCATTTGCCAATGTGAGGCATTCATAAAGGCAAGGGAACTCCTACTTGGAAATGAAAAAATTACACAAGAGGAAGTAACGAAGATTCACCCTACTAAAATCCTGGACTTTGTAAAAGATACAGGTATTCTTGAAGGGTAGACAACACCGGGGAGCACAATAGACCAAAAGGTCGCAGTGCGGGAACCTATTGGGACCACCCCCAGAATAATAATAATAATAATAATACACACACTTAAATATGAATAATAGAAACTTTACACCACCAATGAGTACAGATACGTACATCACACATAACATGGAAACAAAAGACTTTACACATACGATATCCACAAGAGATTAACGGAGACTACAGCAACGCATGCTTGGTTAACCAAAAAGCTAAGATAGTATATCAAAAACTTGCCACAAAACATAACCTTTCTACTGGTAACACACACTGTATTGGGATAGAACACTATTCACAGATAAAATACAAAAAATTATATACAGGTGAGACACGATAAAGAAAACGTAACCGACGTATGCCGAAGTCGAATCGGGTTGCTAATGAGTAAATGTGCAGTATACAGTGCCGTAGTAAAATATCGCTAACGTGTAATGTAGTATAGGCGACCAAACTATCACACGGTTTCATGTCAATAACGTAAATCTGAAATACAAAATCTCAAAGAAGCATTGTTTATTTTATTATTTACTGGATTTATTAATATTATATATATTCTTGCATATTTTAAACTTTAAGCATACTCCGCCACTGCGAATTTTCAAATTACCCACGCTAATATCCCCTCCATAGGACCGTTCCGAATACAACTCCCGTTTTCTTTATCGCGTCCGACCTGTACATAATAGATATTGCCATTCCCAACACAAACAGTGTAGCCAATACACACGCAGAGAAACACCACAAATACACTGATATAGCTCAGGAACTTAAATGGAGAATGGGAACCAATAACAATTTACACATTTTAGGTTTAGATAAAAACATATACATACAATTACAAAAGCAAGTCATTATCAACACTTGCCATAAAGTTAGAAAGTTTCTAAACACAACGGATGACATCACACACCACTCAGAATCACAACACTCAATTCTCCCTTCAGAAACTGAAACTATGTTGCATACACAACACCTACACAGACAGAAAACACTTTAATACTCACTCATGTGAGAGCTTTAACTTGTCCACATACACCCAATCGCAAACTCACAATACACTCACATCAGAACACACCATTAACAAAAACAGAAGCAACAAACACAATAACCATCATATTATATCACAAAACACTATTTTTATGTTACTTTATACATATCTTTAAATCCATTTTGCACTAGCTACTTATCTGCAGCTTCGTCCCTGATCTTTCTCCTTTTCTACAACTTGTATAACAAATACACGCAGCCTTTTCTTATCATGCAAGGGGTCCTTTATTATTTTATTTAAAGATACCTAATGTTTGATCATACAAATGTAAATAACATTTTTTGATGTAATATGGCTGCCCGTCAACCAATTGCAATGAAATAAAGTCCCAGGACCTTAAAGAATGCACTAGTGAAAACCCCATGAAAGTCTTTTCAGTAGTTTCTTCGTGACACTGGAACATACAGACAAAAATTTCAAAAATTGCACATGTGTCTGTGGTTACTATGTCTTCCCTCTTTTCTGTGTGGGCACAACTGCTGCAAGTCTTCAATGATTGAGTGTATTTTTTTTTTCGTCCAAAACCTTCACTATTAATTCGTGTGGTCATCTAGTTACTTCCTGTTTATGTTCATAAAGCTCTGATTTAATCAGATGTGCCATTTTGCAAACTTCCTTAAGACATGAAATTTGCTTCCATCTCTAGATTATTGTTTATTATGCTATAGTGCTTCCCATTTATGTTCACTTGCATTCCTATAGAGCGTCCAAACCTCCCGATGCAGTATGGGTTCTTATGGAGTAACTCTCTCTTTTACTATCTTTAGTCATTTCCAAATAACGGTATCCTTGTTCTTCACAACAATGTTGTCAAACGCGAAATGTCATTTAATGACATGAATTGTCATTTAATGACATGAATTGTCATGAACTCCTTGTACTGTCAAATTTATTATCCGCTTCTTCTACAATATTTATCGAATTAAACTAACACCATTTATTAAAAATCTTCTTTTCAGAAAGTACCTACATATACCAAATTTATCTAAATTTGTATTGCATTGCAAATATTTTTATTTATTTGAGGGTAGAAATTGTGTTTCACGTACCATAGATACAGTATTATTATAACCGTACTACGGTATTATAGGTACAGTAATCTATTGGCATAATAAGTTTGGCAATCGTGCACTGTTTTCCCATAAGCTCCATACTGCAGCGGGAGGTTTGGACGCACTATAGTAGCTCACTGAAATATTCAAAGCAAGATTTTTCTTTGTAGTTTTGATTTTCTTTAACGCTTTTTGAACCCCCCAATGTCACAACAGTAGCTCTTTTTGTTTTATACACCCACAGCGTTAATCAAAGTCAAATTAATCACGTGATTGGAGTGACCTGTGTCAAGCTTGCATCATAAGACATTTCTTGCCTCAGGTCAATATAAAATGAATGTTCAAATTGCTCGTTCACTCTGAAGTAGCTCTGGGGCTGACATAAAGGTTTTAAAACGAATTGTGTGTTATTGACAGCAGTGACTGAAGTCAACCACAAACTCTAAAACAAAAAGAGCTAGTGTCACGCTGTTTTAATACCCTCCCTCTATCATGTCACATAAACCGCGACTGTCATAGATGCTGGTGTTATTTGACATATCACCTTGCTCCTGTAAAAGTGTGTCGTCACAAAAACTCCGTCCCCTATGTCACACACTGTCACAGATTTTTCCGCGCCCCTGTACAGTATTTTTGAGTTGCCGTTCCTCTCCCAATTTTTAGTGCGCACGTCAAGGACAGAGACCAAGTTACAATCCCTTCACTGTACCTCTTAGTGTTACAAAAATCAATTTCCTTCTTTCTAGGTGGTACGGCATCTTAAAATAATGTTTCCACTGATATCAAATTCATACTTTGTGTGAAGATTCACTGTAGCGTAAGTTGATAAAGCAGCGTTACATTTGGTTCTGTTAATAAGTATCACCCGCAGTAACTTTTTTGTGTGTGCACTTTTGTGTATATAGGAAAGTGAAATTCAATCAACCTATTTTGACCCCAGACTATGTGGTATCATGTATGCAAATCTTTTCGGGAGACCCTGTATATTATCAGTTTCCTGTTATTGTGTAACCAAGAAAATGATACTAACTTACAGATGGAACAGAGCATTGTTCGGTGCAGTACAGTTATCTTTAGATAAAGTTAAAAAAAGTTCCACTAGAGGGCGCTCCCTTTTTCTTTTTCCCACTGAACTACTTTTATTGACCAATTTCTACATCTTTATTTACATTATAATTATCTTGCGTTGTTATAAGTGTTGAGCAACATACGGACAGAGGCATTTGCATGAACAAACAACAACAAATAAAAAAACATTTGAGAGTTTGAGTTTTATTGTGTATGTATTTCTCAATCTGTTACGCATCGCAGTAATTGAAGAAAATTCATTTTAGCTTGGAAATTTTGTTGAGGTGACTCATTGTCTGCACAATGTATGATTTATTAAACCGAATTTCCAATAACTCCCAACAGAATAAGCAAAGTTTTGAGTCGGGTATTTTGAAGTACGATTTTCAAATCTGAAAAAGAACGTTGCTTATATTTTCAAAATGATTGGACTTTTTTATAGATATAATTTCTCTTTTTAGAAAACCGATCGAAAAGCGCGACGTATGTCAACCGATTCCGAAAAGTCCAATGCATCCGAGGCTAAGAAAAAAGAGTCTAAAAAACGTGCTCGCTCGTCGTCATCCGAACATTCCGATGCCGAAGCTAAAAAATCCAAAAAGAAGGATGAAAAACCGACGAAAAAAAAACGTTCGGAATCGTCCGATTCTGCAAAATCTAATTCCGACGCCGAAGCTAAATCTAAACCTGAGAAAAAGAAGGACGATAAAAAAGGTTCCGAATCTGAAACCGACTTAGAAAAGGAGAAAAAGAAGAGCAAACCCGAAAAGAAAAAACGAGCGGCTTCGGAAAGTTCCGATTCTGATGTAAAGGAAGTCGCGCCTAAGAAAAAGGAAAAATCAAAATCAGATTCGAAATCTAAACGAAAGCGTGCAGTGTCGGAAAGTTCCGATAAATCAGACGATAGCGAAAAACCTAAACGTAAGGGTGATAAGGGCAAAAACGACACTAAGACGGATAAAAAATCTAAATCGAAGAGTTCCAAATCAGATGCGAAAACCGGATTCGATCGTGGATTGGAAGCGGAAAAAATTATTGGCGCATCCGATACTACCGGAGAATTAATGTTTTTAATGAAGTGGAAGGGTACAGATGATGCCGATCTGGTTGCAGCTAAGAAAGCTAACGTATTATGTCCACAAGTAGTTATACAATTTTACGAAGAAAGACTTGCTTGGCATTCACCCGACGAACATAATTAATTTGTTTTATCTATAAGATTGAATAGCTATACCATTATCGATGGCTACCCCCTCCGCTGTAACTTTCACTGTGAAAAAAAGAATTCGTCAATTTCCTTTGGATTATCAACCGTTTTAATGTGTTGACAAGATGTTACTTTTCTAATTATTAAAAGTTACATTTAGAATTTATGTATAATGTATTTACGTCGATTCGTATTTGTGTCACTGTCCTCAGCAGTTAAGTGTAAACATTAAGAGTTAATATAGTTTCTTTTGTAGGATATAGTTTAAATTAAATACGCAATTAATATATAAAATTATATCTGCTCGTTAAATGTCAAATGTTAGGTGTTTTTTGAATTATCGAAATTTTAATTTGTTACGCGAGACATTTATCAGTTGATTAACTATTGTGTAAGATCTGGTTTAAGTCAATTTTGCAACTTCAAACATTCTTTCACCTTTTTACGGTTTTTTAACTACTCTAATAATTTCACCGTTATTCGGTTTCATTTTTTTTTTTTCTTTGTGTTCCATACTCGGCTGGGCAGTGTTCAACAAAAGCCAAGAAGGGCAAAGCCACAGCCACTCTAAAAAGTTGCTTTTATTAATGTTTAATAAAGACAGACTAAATGTCTGAAATTCTGCACACAAACATGGTCCTTACCGCCGCCGTAACTACTCTTTTGGGACCCAGCACGTAGCTACAGATTATGGAAAAATTGATTCTCAACGACAGGAGTTGCGACAAAATTTATTAATAACCTCTTAAAAAATAAATTTCACAATTACAAAAAAATAATGTACGCCATACATCGTCTTGTGTCTGAAGTATTAAAAATTTTTTTTTCTCAACTGTTGCAAATTGATTTTTTGTGACACTAACTGGTAAAGTGAGGTACAGCTTGTCAAACGAGAAGTTGCACTTGAGATGCGCAGAAAAGGAAACAAGATAGCATTCGGAGCACGTGAAATTCACTTATAAGCGGTTCCCTACTACGTCGAAGTACACTCAGTACACCCACTTTCTTACATTATTTACAGAACTTACTAATCGTATATTAATCATATAAACATAAATTTGCTAGTGCGCAACCTGAACTCAAGTGCAACTTCTCGTTTGACAAGCTGTAAATGAAACGAGCTGCACATATATTACAAAACAGTTTTGTGACATATCAGGGTAGGGTAGCTGCATGAACGGGTGTTGTTCTCAACTAAAAAAATGTGTCAGTTGCTTGACATTCCTCATCACTCTCGTCTCCTTGTTCAACAATTACTTAACAAATAACAATTGAGATGCAAATAAGTTTCATATATCACCGCTGAATTTTGCAGAAAATCGTTTGACGTCTTCCGCTGTCGTGAAATGTGGTTGCCTTACTTTGTAAGTGTTGAGGGTATCTTTCATATTGCTAAATCTGTTTCTCAACTGCAAAGCCATCACATCATCGTAGTGTTGAATGTATTAACTTTTGAAGTAATATTTTGACATAAGTGATTAAATCACAGTACGTGAAATGTCACTCACCACTACTTGAAAGACACAGAGGGCAGTGAGTTCCGTTGCACTGGACCTTCCGTGTTAAATTTATTGAAAAAATTTCAGGCCCTCTAGCGCGGAGCCCCGTGCACCGTACGATTTGCACTAGCGTAGTTACGGCGCTGTCCTTTACGGAATATATTTTTGACACTAACTATGTCAGTGGTCATGAAAGTTGAAAGGGCTATTTTACCTCCAAAATTTTGAATTCTGTGTATATTTTTGTGTAAAATAGTTTAACCATGGTTTAACTATCGGCAACTTTACTATTATCCATCCAAAGTTTAATCATAATTCGTAAGTAGACAATTTTTTCTAAATCTGTTGCCATGGAATGATGGTTTTATTTGTATATGAACAACCATATTTTGATGGATGACTAACTTTAATAATTATGGTGAGCGTGAGGTACACTAATGCAGAAATATGCACTTCATTTATGGTATTCCTAATGATAACAATACTTTTAAAGTTGTGCATGTTTACGAACACAGATACTCAAATGGGGTGGTAACACAAGATTTCAAGGTTATTTTCGAAACTTAAAACTCAAGTGGTTAAGGAGATATGAATTTTCACAATCATTTCTGAGCTGACGAAAATCCTTATACGATTGTCGAAACCTATTATAATGACTGTTTTGTACAGTCTGAAATATTGGCAATTTTTTAACAACTCCCATACCTATATGCTAGAAGTCTCACTGACTATTTTACTATACTGATAAAAGAGTACGTAAGTCAACAATATCCCAATAGAAAGTCTCCTTAAATGTGGGGCCACCTTACATCTTGTGCATACTATGCCGATGTAAAATATCAAATTAGTTGCGAAACTGCATAATAGTGAATATATGTGTGAGAACATACGAGATACTCCTGGTATTGAGAGAGTATGTGATTCCATGAGAAGACGGGTAAGCATGGTTATTCTTGGTTAATAAAGGAAAACTCTAAACCTTCCCCATGGAACATTTAATATCAATATTAATGAGTGAATGAATACATATTGATACAGCTACTGTGACATGTTTCGAGAACAGACCGTTGTCATCATCAGGCTTAAGTAAAATAATGGTGAGAAGCCAGCAAATTATATAATAAATAATATAATTTAATAAATTTAATCGTCCATTTCGAACTTGAGAGCACGTCCATCTTATATTTAATTTTCTCTTCCAGACCACCACGTGTTTGTTGTTTGACTTTTTGTTTTGTGTTTTCCCCACGGTACTTTAAATTCTACTCCACATCTGGCCTTCTCCAGATGTTGGCCTTCGTTTTTCACTTCATTCTAATTCCCTTGCCATGAACTGTTGGTCTTCATTAGTTTAGCCTTGTTCCTTCTGGACTTGGCTTTTTTCTTTTAATTTTACAATTTTAACTGCCTGCTTTATAAGTTTAATTAATTTGCTGACTTCTCGCCGTTATTGTAAGTGTTTGCTAGTTTCTACTCAATGTTACCTAAAATATTTTAGTTATAGGTACCTACTTAAGCCTGATGATGACACTCGAAACATGTCGCAGTAGCTGTATCAATGTATTCATTTACTCATTAATATTGATATTAAATGTTCCATGTGGAAGGTTTAGTTTTCCTTTATTCACCCCATTTTGTGATCTCAAGACCAATAGGTATGGAATCAATCAACATGGTTATTCTTTTTTAATTTTGTTTTTCATTTTCTTATTCCTTATTGTTCCTTCCAGATTGTGTTTTTGTGCAAAATTTGAGATATTTCTCTTCTTTAGGCTGTAGGCATTATTAAACATTAATAAAAGCAACTTTTTAAAACGTTTTTTGGACGCTCGTATTTCCCCACAGAAGCGTTTCTGACAACATTTTTGTTAAGAATTTGTTTCACTATAGTAATGATTAATCTAGTAATAATAATTAAGGAACGCCCTGTAGGTAGAAGTTCTTGTTTCAATTTTCATTTTTCACCACAATGACCACCGAATAACTTTCTAGTCAAGTAAAATCGTTAGTCATGCGACTGCGTACTAAATACAATAATTCAATTCATGATACAATGTATCATGAATTCAATTTAATTCGGTAATTCAGAAGTAGTTAACAGGTGGCGCACTAAGTTGTCTCTCATAGATGTAGACACAACGTTGTAGTTTATGTACAGGAGAAAGATGCTGACAAAGCATACTTACCTGGCGTAGGGGTTACCGTGATCAATAAGGCGGTTCCCCCAGGATGAGGCCCTCTCATTGCACTACGATTGGGCTGACTCCTGCGATTATCCCTAATGTGGATAGCTCGGGCCACGTGTGTAATCTGTGCTCGGGCGCGTAATTTTTGGTGGTCGGGACTGCGTACGCGCTGTCCCGGTTTAATTAAAACAAACATAGTTAAGTTTGTCATTTTCAAACCTATCTTTATCTTCAGATCTTCATCCTTTTTATAAAATGCAATTATCCCTCATGTCTCATTGAGAATACATACAGGTTGTTGGCATCAGGGCCGGATGCTCCGACGTTCAGATTTCGTCAGACCGTGCGCATGACGTCACCTGTAGAGTGAATTACATTTGCGGAATACGTATTTGATGTGTTTTTCGTCTGTACCGAGTTTATTTTTCGAGATACAAAAAATTTCATAAGATCAAATATGCTCCTTATGATGTCTTTTATATGTTAAAAATAATAGGGCAGCTCAATCTCTCTCAGTTAACCTGAAAAATACTTGTATTAATTAGCATAATTACATGTGATTGTGTTTGCGCCGCGACGGCACAAAAACGGTGCTAGATAGAGGAAAATTGCATATGAACAAATTTGTAGAGCACAAAATTTACTAAATAAAAGTCCGCGAGAGGGTGTCACGATCTTCGATAGTTTAAGAGTTACAGGCGTCCAAAGTGATGCAAACCTTATTCGCGCAACTGTCCACAGCGCTTTTTCCCAAACTAATGGAGATAATTACACCCTCCCGCGGACTTTTCTTTAGTAAATTTTGTGTTCTACAAATTTGTTCATATGCAATTTTCCTCTATCTGGCACCGTTTTTGTGTCGTCGCGGCGCAAACACCATCAGATGTAATTATGCTACTTTATACAAGTATTTTTCGGGTTAACTCACATTACGAATTCAACCATTTCACATAATTACTTCTTATTTCCATTTTTTGTAGTAATAATACCGGTATTTATGATTTCAAAGTGAACCAATAAAAAAAAATGAGCCGCGCATGTACGTCTTACAACGAAACTTACAGATGTTGGTCCTTTCCTAAAAAATAAACGATTGTTGATGAGAAAGCAAATGAATTTTTGTCGCGAGATTTATTATTAACAGTTTGAATTATTAAAAAATGTTCAATAGCAAAGTTGCTCAGCTTAAAACCATGTATAATAAAGTCTCTTGCATCACTTCTCTATTTATTACCATTAACGAGATATGCATATCTACTATTGTAATTAAGTGTATTGTAACAAAAACTATACTAAGAAATGTTTAGTTTTAAGCTGTGTTCAGTAAATAAATAAAACGGTATATTTTTCCATCTTGTGTTATGGTCTTCATGTTTGTGCAGATCAACAGGTAACCATTTTTTTAAAATGTAAATCAAAAAAATAGAGTTAAGTGCGAAATTGTCTTGATTCACCCACATCTGCTAACGCTTTCTCCTCGAACGCTGCGAAAACCGCTATATATTTAGACAGAGAAAAAATGAACTGAATCAATTTTGTAATGCACAAAATTTACTGCAAAAAAGTCCGCGGGAGGGTGTAATTATCTCCATTAGTTTGGGAAATAGCGGTGTGGACAGTTGCGCGAATAAGGTTTGCATCACTTTGGACGCCTGTAACTCTTAAACTATCGAAGATCGTGACACCCTCTCACGGACTTTTATTTAGTAAATTTTGTGCTCTACAAATTTGTTCATATGCAATTTTCCTCTATCTAGCACCGTTTTTGTGCCGTCGCGGCGCAAACACAATCACATGTAATTATGCTAATTAATGCAAGTATTTTTCAGGTTAACTGAGAGAGATTGAGCTGCCCTATTATTTTTAACATATAAAAGACATCATAAGGAGCATATTTGATCTTATGAAATTTTTTGTATCTCGAAAAATAAACTCGGTACAGACGAAAAACACATCAAATGCGTATTCCGCAAATGTAATTCACTCTACAGGTGACGTCACGCGTCACATTTGCGGACCGCCCACCATGCGCAACATCCTATCTTAGTATTTTTATATCGTGGGTTGGCATAGCCCGGCCGCCATAAATAGATGAAATTAAAACTTCAAAATGACAATAACCCGGGGTCCCTGTCCTGATCAGTCCGTGTTTTCTGGTGCTCAAGTTCCATTGCTCAGTATATCCCCCGGTCTCCTCCGGTAGGCATTTGCAAAGTTGCTTTTTTGCTGCATCTCTCTTGCGCCATCTGTACAGGAACACCAATCCTATTCCCTCTCACCCATTCCCCATTAAAGGGATTTTCACGTTAGAATAAAATTATCATAATGTGGAAGAAATAAAGCAGACTTATGGTTTACTCCTTGTACTTAGGAGCCTTTTCTAATTTCTTAGGTCCCTATGAACGGTCTCTTGGTCCATACGGAAAGGCTTCTACATTCAGTAGAGTGTTCATGAGCCGAGTATAATTAAAAACAACGATACAGGAGCAACCGCGACCTAAATTTTGTACACTAAGTTCCCATAATGACAGGATATACTATAAACCTTCGTTGGAGTTCTCCTGACTTCTTCCGATTTCCTCGCAGTTCCTCTGATTTGCTCGTAGTTTTTATGATTTTCTCTGAGTGCCTTTGATTTGACAAGATTTCCTCGTCACTCTTATAATCCTAACAGCGACACAATCAGTAAGAAACTAGGAGGGATAATCGAATATTTCACCTCTTTACCTGGGTGTCGCACACTGAACTCTATATTATTGAGTTGAGTGGTCTCGCAAGTAAGTAATCCACAAAGGTTGTTCTCAGTGGCGGCATTTCAGTGTTTTGTTGGAGGGGGCAACGCAGTGGCGGATTTAGGGGGGCTGGTGCCCAGGGCGGCAAAAATTAAGGGGCGGCAAAATTACGGGGCACCAAAATTAATTGAAGGAATCTTTTTGAAAAAAATTATTAAACAATGAAAAATAAAATTGAAGTAGAAATACGTCAATACGAGCTACAATTTAGATAAAAATCCCAAACTTCGTTTATGCTGCACTTTTTCAGTTTATTCAGTCGGGCTTAAATATGGTCCTAATAAGATGGATTATCCTATTTGGCCACTGGCCACAGGCTTTCTAAGAATTTGCATTACCATTTGCCGCTTCTTTGTCGTCCAGATGTAGTATGTTTTATTGTTTTATTAATGAAATAAATTCTATTTATTTTTAATAAAAAATGTTTTCTGGACTTCAGACTTGCATAAATACCTAAGGTCTATTCCTGTGGTGAGGGAGGTGATGGGGCGGCACTTTTCTTGTGCCCCTAGGCGGGAGAAGCATAAATACGCCTCTGGAGCAACGAATAGTTTTTTCTCTATTTTTTTTTATTTCAATAAAATTGGTACCTATACTACCTACCTATAAGCACAAGCTTCTCCTATTTTACTAGAAGGTTGTGCTATAAGTATTAAGAAGTATATACAGGGTGTAGAATTAGCCGATGCTAGGATTTCAATATATAAATCTTAATATTCGATTACTTGCTTCCCTAATTATTTTAGACAAAAAGTCTATTCAAATTTTTGTAGGTTAAAAAATTTGAAAATTAAAAGTGACACTTTGCCAAAAAATAGTTGTGCCATGGAATGGTTGACGTAAAAACAATCGTTGTGTGTCTGTCAATGAGCATCAATGTAGCGCATTTTATCTAATTTGAGCGTCGTTACAGCCAAAGATGTTGTACTACTACCACCGATTTTTGAAAAAGTAGAAATTTTTATTTGCCTAAATATTTGCTTTCTGAAAAATTCAAAGTAAAAATAAGTATGCCCCCCCCCTAAATACCGCCCCTGATTGTTAAGGATGATAAATTTTCTTTTTGGCTATCGATTTGGATGTAGGTACTGCCTTTTTTATATTAATACAAAATGAGTTTATGGTAGTTAAAACCCTCTGGAACGGAGTGGAAAGCGTTACTATTTCCAACATTATTTCATTTCAGCGTTGAGTGAAGGTGCAGAATTTCCTTCTTCAATTCTGCACATCGCGGTTCACTCCTCGGGTACAACTTTATTGCATAATACAACTTCTTTTACGTTTCAAGGGAGCCAAAACAAACGAAATTAATATAAAATAAATAGTTTATTGATTTATACCAACTTAATCTGTGAAAAAGAAAAGTTTCAATAATAAACGCACGTTGTTCATCCGGTCAAGACATCTTCTCTGCTGACTAACTTTAGATCCCTTTAGATTAGAATCGGTTACTTCCGCATTCTTCGCGGACCACCTCCAGCGGCGTCATTTTAGTATTTTACAAGGGGGAGCAACTATAGTAAAAAAGGAAAAAAATTGTCTGCCGCAGGCGAAATTTTGTTTGAAAAAGGGGTGTGATTGTCAGTGTTATAAGTTTTACGTACTTTTTTTTGGTAGTAGTAACTCCAGGGGGGGGGTCAACTGCCCTACCCTGACCCTCCTAAATGACGGCTCTGACCACCTCACTCGACGCGCCACTCCTTCCTAAAAAAAGAAGTATTGCTTCATGCCGAAAGAACAAAACGATTAAAATTTCCAGTGACTGGTGGTCGCTGTAAAATTACCTCTGGGTTGGTTTCTGAATGTGAAGTAGCAAAACCCTCGTATGGGTTAAAGGGGATGCTGAAACGAAAGGCAACGAGAAAGCTGACGAATTAGCCCGACTGACCTCAAAACAGGTGTTTATGGTCCACAGCTAACTGTAAACAACTTAATAACTCACGACCCCCACGCCCATAGCACTTGATGGCAGACCGCCGTCACGCGAGAGAGGCCTTCGCCCTTCAGAGGATCATCTCGTAGCCTGGAGCGTTTTTTGCACAGGGCAGAAAGAACCTGGTGACTACTTGTGGACACTAAGCTAATGGGCCGAATGGACTTGGTAGAATCACCATCTTGTAGGTAGAGGATGTTACATAGATAACGAGACGGTCCATTGATCCATGGTATCCTGACCAGGCATGGCTACGATTAGAGCCGCTTCTCCTTCCAGCATTCTTAGGTTCATCTCCCATCTGGGATGGCTTGTGTGACGTTGTGGGGTCGGACGACTCTAGTCAGGGAGGTAGTACAAAGGGCCCCAATTTGAAGTCTATGTACTTGTGGACTACGTCCACCCTCCTATCGTAATCCAGAATCCAGAATGCATGGTCCGATAGAATTTTTAGGCACTAAAATTTTATTTTTAAATTAAATACAAATTTTGCGAAACTTAACAAAAAAAGGGGAAGAAAAAAGCACAATTTAGAAAAATTAAATCATTTATTGATCCACTTAACAATCTCCTTAAAGATTAAATAAGATTATTCTAACGTGTAGTGTCTTATTTTTTATAAAAATACAAATGCATCTATATACATCATGTTAAACATTGTTTGTTAACCTGATGCTCGTTGATGAGGGATTTTTTTACGATACCTAACGTTCTAATGCATATTGTCCTTCTTGCATCCATTTTTTTTTCTAAAGCTCCTTTGATCTGTAAAAGCGTAACTGGTAAAAATAGCGTTCTATTTTGAAAATATGGTTTACATAATTACTTTAAATGATGCTTAAACTATAGATACTAGAGTCTAAAAATATTTTCGCAATATTAAGCGTACATTCATCAGGTATATTTTAATATTAGTAACACAATTACGTAATTTGAAATACATAATGATATCGCACGAATGAGGTTTACCTACATTAGAAATATTGTTAATGCCAGGCTTTTTTTCTTGCTGCCAGAAAATTTAATTGATGTACACGAATTTACTTACTTAAAACAGGCCAGTGTAAAGAATCCAGAGGGCAAATAACAGTGCCACCAAAATTAAATATGTCGTAATTAGGTTTTTCGTCTCTCCCGCTTGTGGCATTTTGTCCTATTTATGAATATCCTGCAATGATTAGAATACGTTACAATGTTGACCAGAAAAATGATGTTAAGGTCTTTTGGTGAAGGATGTTCTATAAATATTAATTAAAAATTTTTCATTTTGTTTAAACGTTTTTAATTTATTATCAATATGGGAGCCAAATTTTACTGTAAAAATATCTAAATCGTTGTGTCATAAGGTAGGTGGAAAATATCTAAGGTATTTGTTGTTTATTACAAATAAAATGTTGTAAGGTAAAAATTTGTACAGCTGAGATTGACCAAAGCATTTTTATAGAATGGAGAGTTGACGAATTGTGGGTGGTACAAGTTCAGAGGGATGTTGAACGGGAGTAGACAGAAACATTGAGGCTAAGGCTCAAATCTTCCATATCTATTTAAGCCAATTTCTGAAGAAGCCATAATTTCTTCTTCCACACATGGAAAATAGGCTGTGCTCCGTGTTGTACTTCTGATAAGATTTAGGGGTTGTACGTCTTGAAGCACTATAATCATGGCGAATGAAAATAGAAGTAAAGAAAATATCGAGGGTGTCAAATTTTTATAGTATGGGGGGGAGTTGACGGATAGTGCTAAAAGTTCAAAGTAATTTTGAGTTTTGAGACGGGAGTTGAGCGAACACCATACCTGAGTAAAATTTTCGAAAAACGTAATGTAAACTTTTAAAAATGCTCAATCCAAAAATAAAAAGCATAAAAGGAAAAGTTGGGTATCTGGATTAATCTGTGAAATAAATAACAACGTACAGAAAGCATAAAACGAAGGATTTCCTGGAAAAAATTTTGGAAAGAGGAATAAAATAAGTGCGGAAAAAAATATTAGAATTAGAAATCTAAGAAGACCAGCAAGAAACTCACCAGAACCAAACGAGTTGAAATGAGTCAAGTTTGCCTCTTGAAAAATAGGCACAAACTATTTAGATTATGGCAAGAAGAATTCGCACCTACTCTCAACTGCAAACAGTAATCTATAAATTTTGTCAATTTTCCAAAAATTGTTTAGGAATTTTATCACATTGCCAACTCATATGACAGTGGAGAACCCTTCGACCATGAGAAATTTGACCGATTACGCCAACGCTCACCAACAACTCCCACAATGCAAATTAAACTATAATTTCAAACCTATTAATATTGTATTTCGATAAGATGGACAATTTTATGGCATCGATTTGAAGCGATGCCAAAAAAAAGTTGAAGCCATTATCTTTCATGCGCGTAAAACTAAAATGAATCAAGCTCAAAATGATCAGAACTTTCTTATGCACATTCCAACATTTTTTTTGCGAAACCACAATTTAATTGGATATTATTTATCTACATTATACATTAACGAAACGGCCAATTACCATCAGTGCAAGCAACTTGACATCATTCCTTATAAAAATAGGCACGATTACCTCAATAAGACAAAATTCGGTTTACCTTACAACAACAATAAAATGATTATAAAAGTATGTACTTACAAAATTAAAACTGTAAGTTGATTGGGTTGAATAGTTAAGGGCACTAATGACCTTACAGGCGTCGTGGCGCTTCAATTCACTCTGATGGCTCGTTCTGGATTGATGACGATCATGTCGTAGGAGGAGTTTTAAACTTTTCGAGATTGCTAAATTTACGTTTTCTTTGAATTTGCACGTACGTGTCTTAAAAATGTAAGTGAATGAGAGAGGGACGAAGCAAAATTTTGTGAATTATTTTTCTCTTAAGTTCGATTTAAAATAGATCCAAGGAATCGGTAACAAATAACTATAAAAACGTTATGTATTTCAAACTTTTTAATTCTGTCGTAATTTCAGATTCCATCATCGTATAATCGTTAATTGTGTATAGGATATAATGAAAGCAAAGTGATCAAATTTGGAAAACTATCTCAAGTACTTTTGGCAATCATACAAAGAATGTTAATTAAAATAGCAATAAATAATTTTGGGATTGTTAGCAAAACAGAGATTTGGTAACAGAATCTCTCCTTATACGTGCTTCTAATTTTACATACGGACACGATTATTAGCTCATTTGTGCTAATTTAGTACAAGGTATAGGGTGTCCCAAAAAGATTAATATCGTAATAAATTATAATAATAAAACTCCGCTAGTATGAACGCACCCAAGTAATCTTACTATTCAAGTTTGGCAAACTTGAACTAGAATTTGTCAATGCTTTGTTGTGAAACGTCGTTGTTCTTTCATAAAGGTTTTCTCAATTAACACGAGACATTCAGAAAATCTATTGCTAAGCTTTTGTTTACCTACTCTAAGCTCATCTTTACAAATTTTTCTTATTGTGATGTGTTTAAAATTCAAATTGTCATCTTTTGAATATCTGACTCACACATTCACTACCTGCTTAGCGCTTCTTACCAGAATTATCAGCATCATTTTCGTTAAAAGAAGGAGAAAAAGGTGGCAAAACGGGGGAAGGATAAGCATTATCTTTATCCACTTTAGAAAGTCATTCTTGCCTCAACAGTTTGATAGTGGATGCCTCAGCGTGGCAAAGGCTAGATTGCCTTTGCCAGGCTGAGGCATCGATTGAAATGCCCGTGGGCTTTATTCGTTTGTGCAGAAAGGTGCACGTTTTTTCGTTTGTGCTCAAAATATATATTACCTCCCCCAACTGTTCATTTCGAATGAAATTAGTCAAACAAGTTGTCGAGCTGTGGAAACGGGAGCCCCCCCCCCCAACGTTATAATTTTCCAGCAAAATTGTATGTTTATAGTTTGTGCTTCAATTGTGCAGAAATGTGCACGCATTTTAGTTGTTTGTGCAGAATTCTAAAATGAGGTATTCGCAAAATAAATTGAGGGGCTATAGAGACCACCCAAACCTATGTATTTACTCGGAAATCACCAACTTCTCTACTTATTGTAGTCTTGCTTAATTTGTGTTCTATATTTGTGCCCCTCTTTTATTAATTACATCTTGAGCATGTTGGATGAACCCTTTCGATCGCCGAATAATAATAATCATTTACAGGGACATTGAAAAATGGATAAACTTAATTCAGGGGTGGGCAGTCACAAAATACTTGTATTGAAAATACAGTATTTGAAATACATTTGTATTTTGTATTTGATGATTTTTCCCTAAAGTATTTTTTTTTGTATTTCAAATACTCTCTTATGAGTATTTTGAATTTTGCATTTGAAATACATTAATGTTTGTATAACCGCAATGTTAACGATAGGTTCAGAATGAATTCTAAGTACACATTTTCAAGAACCTACCTATAAAACTTTCCTATAAACGTCTAACTAAATCTCCCAAAAAAACACCCCGTATTTTTGTATTTCAAATATTGTATTTGTATTTTGTATTTTTAAAAATAATATAAAAGTATCTCGTACTTTGTATTTCAAATACATTTCTAGGAGTATTTTGTAGTTTGTATTTGAAATACATGCATGTATTTTGCCCAGCCCTGACTCAATTCTAGACAAAACGTGCTCAACTTGATTTTATAGTAGGTACTATTACTAATTTTTGTAACTCTCCTTTTCAATTTCTGAAGAGGAATTGTTGCTCCCTAGATGAACCCACCCTATATAGGTAGTAGGGGTTATACCTACGTTGTTATTTCATTAGATATTATTTTGTATTTCAATTATTATTATTGGAAACTTTCTGAAACAGTTTTAAAGAGACATGGAGACAAATTTACTGAGAAACTATATTGGTAACGCTACAATAATGCAAACAAAAGTAAGGTAAACTGTAAACACTCCAGAGGATAATCAAAACAGTTTATCCTACTAAACTGTTTCAGGTAAAAAACCCCACTCGGTACGACTGCGAGAATAATTCCAGTAAAGCAAGACTGAATGGAATCGTATATTAGTCAGATGGCTCGAGAACCAACTCGCTCTGGAGCGTACGGGAGCAATAGACGGGGCTGCAGAATTTCCGTAAGCCTAGGACAAAAAGCGACCGTGTTCCAAACCGAGGTATCCTGACAGCGGCGAGCGGCTGCTCAGCTATTAAAAGAGAACCTTACCAATAGTAAACATCTTTCTACGAGTAGTTACAGACAGAAAAGTAGCGACTGCAGCAGTAAATTCATATATGGTAAATTCAGGGCTGGACACAGGCAGCGAAAAAAACATGCGGTATAGTAGTAAACAGAGAAATGAACATCACAAAAGAATGAGTTAGTGGACCGAAGAAATGAAAGTGAAGAATATGGTTGATTGGATCCATAATCTTGATGAAAGGAATAAATATGGTGACGGAAGCGGAAGAGAAAGCATGGCAAAAATTCGGAAGGAAGATAGCAGACAAAACCAAAAACTTTTCTACAAATTTCTAAAAACACCAAGGAAAGGAAAAACAAAAAGAATAACATGAGTGAAAAATAAACAAGGGGAGATAACAAAGACTAACTCGGAAACCATGTACAGATGGAAGGAATTATTGGAAGTAGGCATGGAAAGAAATAATATAAATAGGCATGAAGAGGTACAAAGTTCCAGTAAAAAAATAAAAAACAAATTCAAAATTCAAACTTTGGACGCCTATAACTCAAAAACGAGGGACTGCATAGAACAAGTTTATATGAAGTACTAACATTATTTTTGCTCAGACTACACGCTCCTGACTTTTTTTCCATTGGTCTCTGGACACCCTGTATATCAGAGTGTGCATTTGCAATCATATTGTAACACCCGACACCAAATGGTAAAAGGGTTCTTGATTATAATAATAATAAATAAATTACAAATCGTCACTGACATTCCTTCGTTGAAATCCATGTCAACGGACGTCTTTGCAGTGCCTCATGACGTTATTGTTCAGCACGTACCACGTTCACCGTAGTGTCTCGTTACATACCTACTAACTAAAGACATGGAGAAGGTTGTGCCTGTACTCCATTTAACGCAATGTAACGGGAAGCCTTCATCGATGATATATTCACGCTGAGCCTCGAATCTAATGGGCAGGGGTGGGCAGTCACAAAATAATTGTATTTAAAATACAGTATTTGAAATACATTTGTATTTTGTATTTTGTATTTGATGATTTTTCCCTAACGTATTTTGTATTTTGTATTTCAAATACTCTCTTATGAGTATTTTGAATTTTGCATTTGAAATACATTAATGTATGTATTTTGTCCACTGCAATGTTAACGATAGGTTCAGAGTGAATTCTAAGTACAAATTTTCAAGAACCTACCTATAAAACTTCCCTAGAACGTCTAACTAAATCTCCCAAAAACACCCCGTACACGCATACAGGGTGTTTTTTGGGAGATGGGAAGTATTTTTGTATTTCAAATATTGTATTTGTATTTTGTATTTTTAAAAATAATATAAAAGTATTTCGTATTTTGTATTTCAAATACATTTCTAGGAGTATTTTGTAATTTATATTTGAAATACGTTAGTGCATGTATTTTGCCCAGTCTTGCTAATGGGTTTATCGTAAACTGGAGGATAATCGTACAAAACCGACACTGAAGATCCTCGTCACTCGTCTTAGAAATGTCGATTTTTCGGAATATGAGAAGTGGATCAACAACCTCCACTGCGTTATTGTTTTTGATGGTGCTGCTCACGGAGGCCAAGAATTTTTACGAGCTAGTTTGATCTCGCTGACGAACTTTCTCCCTATCAATTTCCTTATTATTTCGTTCTCTTTTTCATTTCTGAACTGCCGTGACGCACATTAATCTACCTGTTGAAAAATGCGCATACCAACGCAATGACTTGCAATGCAGAGCAAATAGAAATTGATATTGAAGTCCCACCTACACAGCATCAGCAATCCCTCTCCCGCTTGTTACCCATCCATCATACATAGGAGTATTAAAGTCAGCTCTATAGTTATATTAGTCCAGTTTCCTGATTCGGGAGAGGAGAGATCTGCTGATTGTAAAAGAACCATTTTTTGCGAAACTCTTCATGGGGTAGTGTATCCTGTAGATATAAGAGCAGATTTAGCGCACTGCAAGTCATCACTTGCACGAAAGAAAGGTATCATATGCTAGACAGAGTAGAAATGTAATTTCCATTTCCCAGAACACTCTGCTGGGATATACTGGTTCATTAGGAGCACCGTGTGAAAATATTGAACCAACAACGTCACGGCGAGTTCACATTCCTTCAAAGTTTACAAGTACGTTCCTCATTTGTTCTCGAAGAAGGACCAAAGGACTCTTCTGTTTTCTAGCTCTAATCATCTGAGGTGGTTTTGGCCAAGACTAAATAAGCAGATGCCCACGTACGGCCTTGCTGAAGGTATGGTTAGTTAGTATCTTGTGTACTCCAGCCAATGTTCCCCAAATAAGACGCCCAATCTTATTACTACTTATTTCATCACTGGGTCATCTTATCATGATACCACAATTTGGTCGAAATTTGCATAGCAAGTCTTCATTTTCTGCTTGTGGCGGCATGTTTGAGGGATGTGCAAATTGTTTGTATTGTTGTCATTTATGAATGTATAGCACTATTTTCTGGATACTCTCCTTCAAACAGGTCTTCTCACTCAGAGGAATGGTTTCAATCCTGAGCCACTTAAAAGACATCCAAAAAACCTCTGACAGCGTGGGAAAAGGAAAATCTGGATTGGACGGTGAAAAACAGGATTCCGACCACTTATGTTTTCAGCGACAAAAGCCTTCAGTTTCAGTCCAATTTTACCAATGTTTTCGTACCTATATCTCCAATGGAAGTGCTGTTAAAGGACCAATGTTTCCAACAGAAGGTTTTATTCTCGTTTTCTCTATTGGCGTGGTGAATAATGCTGTCGAATGCTTTCAAGCTGTTCAATGTAACAACCTTAAAGTCAGCATTGTAAAACACATACCTAACCATTGTCACCACGGCCATTATTGAATTATGTCATCTACACCTACACAAATACAGGCCGTTTCATTATGGATCGCCACCGGCAATATCTTCAAAACCAAAGGTCTTAATTTAATGGGATAAAAATTTTATAACTAAATCAGGCATGAGAAATTCAATGAAAATATTTTTAAACTATAAAAACAACCGCAAGAGGGCGTAACTGCTACGACAAACACTAAAAATCGATTTTTTTCAGTGGAAATGTCCTACTAAGCTACAATTTAAAATAAGTTTTTTTAAATCTTAGTTCATTTCAAACAACTTTTGTTTAAAACATTTTTTGATGTTTCAAATAATAAAGCCAGGGGGCGCGGTCAAGCCTTACGAAACAAAAACCACTGTAACTTCTATTGTATTGATATCTCTTGTCGTTTTCGAGATATGACCAAAAATGTCTTTTTCTTGTAATTTTTCACTACCCCACTTTTATTAACGTCAAATCTTAACTGAAAATTTTTTTTTTAAATAAAACTTATTTATTTTACCTTTACCAATAAATTCTTTTTTGTGTTAATTTTTATTTTATTTTTAATGGCATTTTAATGGCAAATAATGTGGTTTCAGCATGATCGATGCCCAGCACATTTTTCTCAAATTGTTAGAATCTTTTTGGATAACACATTTCCTTGACTTTTATTTCTGAGGAAAAATAAAGGGAAAGGATGCTATTTGCTAGCTTACCCTGATCTAAAATCGCGGCAGCAGTTTTTAATACAAAAATGTTTTTCTTTGAATAATGACGGCAAACAATTTGAACAGTTGGTATAGTTCAACTTATGTTTTTTTTGTTTTTTGCTTACTAGTCAAGTTTGTTCTCTAATATAGGTGTTTGTGTTTCGTGAGATTTCCTTAATTTTCAATTAAACAAAAAAACACAGTCAACTTGTGTGATATTTAATAATTACTTAAACATAATAAATTACACGGCCATCTAAGATATCGACAATATTAAAAATGGGGTAGTGAAAAATTATCAGATAAAGACATTTTTGGTCATATTTCGAAAACGACAAGAGATATCAATACGGGGTTTTCGCTAGTATCTTAGACCATTTAAGTTCTACAAAACCAACACAAAAGAATGATATCCTTCCATTTAAAATTTTAGAGAAAGTTTGGAAAAACAACTTCAGTTGGAGATAACCACCTCTATCAAATGTATTAAACGATTATTGTCAAGTATGATTATAAGCCCAGAATCTGCGTTGAATACCCTTTCAAATAAGCAAAAATTCATTCAAATCGGCTAAACATTATAGAAGTTTTTGTTTCGTAAGGTTTGGCCGCGCCCTCTGGCTTTATTATTGGAAACATCAAAAAATGTTTTAAACAAAAATTGTTTGAAATGAACTAAGCTTTAAAAAAACTTATTTTAAATTGTAGCTTACTTGGACTTTTCCACTGAAAAAATCGATTTTTAGTGTTTGTCGTAGCAGTTACGCCCTCTTGCGGTGGTTTTTATAGTTTTATAATTTCTCATGCCCGATTTAGTTATAAAATTTTTTATCCCATTAAATTGACATCTTTTGGTTTTAAAGATATTGCCGGTGGCCATCCAAAATGGAACGGCCTGTATAATACGAAACAAATGAATGAACTATTTACAAAAGCTTTTGTCTCATAATTCTATTTTGTGCCTATTCATAGCCCCTGCAAAATTGAGCACTTTTCAATAACCATTATCTATGAGTAGAACCTTCGCTAATCATGGACCAGGCAAAAACGGTCTTCGTGAACTTCGTCGAATCACGAGCACTCAATTTTTTCGCTGATGGAATAAATCGACTAGTATCACGTTAGCAAAAGTGTCTTGATTCGAATGGTATTTTGACTACCTAAATCCGATAAGTATTGAGAATGTTATGGTTACTGAAAGTTTACCAATTAAAACCCCGTGAACTTTCCTGATAGCCACAATATTTTAAAAAAAGGTACCTACTTATTGCACACAATAACCTTTATTTATTTAAATAACAATTTCATATACATAGGTACCTAATCTAGATATGGTGTAACACGTAAACGTTATATAAAACTACAATAAAAAATTAACCTTGATTAGTTAAAATTTATCCACTGTGCGATACAAAAAATTTGTGCAATTAAATATCACTTAAGTACCTATCTCCACCTACTATATAGTTACTACAATTTATGAAGGGATGTACAGAAAAATACATTAAAACAAATAAACAATCAAACAACACTAGAAATACAAGAGAAGTACAGAGAATAATAACTGTTTCAAATACCTACAATTGCACATTAAATGACATGTAGAATAATTTACAGATACTTATGTAAAACAAGTTCAAAGCAAAATACCATACATGCGGTGCACACACCAAATCCAAAAAATACGAATATAAAAGTCAGATGTTTCAACGTTAGTAGATCATCTTGTGGC
The DNA here is from genome assembly GCA_036250285.1 of Pyrocoelia pectoralis. Taxonomy (NCBI): domain Eukaryota; kingdom Metazoa; phylum Arthropoda; class Insecta; order Coleoptera; family Lampyridae; genus Pyrocoelia; species Pyrocoelia pectoralis. The sequence continues at coordinate 3,021,407 of CM070076.1, forward strand.
GTCGTACCAAGTATCTCTGCACCATAAAATTCACGAAAGATATCCTTTTTACGCTTTTCATATATTCCACTTTCTATCATTCTATTAACAAATGTATTAAACGTAGTTGTGAAATAATGATTGATGGGTAAGCAAAGTCTAATTTTCGGAATGGGAGTGATCGAACTATCCGTTATTTCGTAACCTTCAACTTTCTTCTTGAATACGGTTTCTGCATAGCGCATATCTTCTCGAGTTGTAATAACCGCATAATTCCCGTGAAGATGTAAGTCGAGCAGATGATTATAATATGGCTTAGGGGTAAGAAGATGTATTGAGTTTTGCAGCTTGGTATAAAGTTTCCGATCGGTGTAATTCTTCCCGAAGTGACCCTCTTTACCATGATAAAAATATATAGGTAGCTGGGAATCTGCCAACTCTTCCAAGTTCCGTATTTGAAAACCATACTGCGGTGTTGTTAAAACAGTTGACATATCTGAGGTGAACGCAAACTGCATGTTAATAGCATAAAATAAATAAAACAATAATAGAATACGTAAAGCGAGTGATCTCGGAAGTTGTGAGACTACGTTACCACAAATAGTGAGTGACCAGACATTTAAGAAAGAAATGCATAACTTATCGAATGTAAATCCTCCATTACGAGATATAATTAAAAACCACATTAACCACACACATATAAATACGACGCTTGTTGCTATCCAAACTTCATAATTGAAGACTTTCAGGCAGACATTCATGTTAGAAATTTCTCCGGCTTTGGGGACCAACCATAATAAATCGATTCTTATCAATGGTTCCGTTACTTCGGCATTCTCAAGACCCTGTTCGTCCGTCGGCAATATTATAATCATTTCTTTGTTTCCTGACAAAGCAAAATATTCGTCCCCGTTATTAACAATGGTACGTTGAAAGGTGGCGTTGAGACGGTGTGATAGTTCTTTCATGATGTACTGCACAGAACGAGTAACTGGATGGCTTTGATCCCTATAAATATTATATGGGTCAAACACAAAAGTAACTGGGCATTTATTCATTTGATGTATCACACTTGTAAATGAAAGCGACAATTGTTCATCGCAATAATGATGAGTAATTAATTTTGGAGTTTTCGCACACGCATTTTCTGGAGCAAAGCGATTACACGTCAACAATTTCGACATTCCTTGCCCATAAACCAAAATAATCACATTGTTAATACCGTAATACCAAAACATGTTAAACATCCATGATTTATAGGTAGCGGCAGTAGTAATAACCAGAATTTTAGAATTGCCCAACCTTCTCTTATTACTTTCTGCAATAAAATCTGCCTTTTCTATTGTGCGTATTAGAGAATTTTCATCCCTTGGGCATATTATAAACTGTCCATCATGCTGTAATTTATTGACATCATTAATAACGTCCATATTTAAAACAATATACGGACGCATAGTGCTCATTTCAAAAATCACATCTTCACACAAGTTATTATTATTTAAGATCAAGTTCAAGGTGTCATTCTCTGCAAATAAATGATTTATAGTTTTTTTAATACACATTTTTATTGACGCGTCCGATCCATTTAAGTTATTAACGAAAATATCGCACTGAACTAACAATATTTGAAAATAGAGCCACGTTACGAATATTAAATCCTTCATTTTGCTTGATAGTGATACCGGTTTGCACTAAAAAGGAAAAAGTATGACAAAATGCACTCACTTGAAAAACTCACCAACGCAACGTTTCTAATACACGACAGGCAAGCAAATGAATACAACAACGTAGCATAAATATACGAATAAATATAATCAATAAAAGTATGTAATAAAAACTTTTATAGTAATTGCATTATAATTGGTGTATCGCGTGTTTACCATATTTTCCCTAAACTAAACCTATAATTTACTGTAACGTAACGCTGTAGCTAGGTAGGTACATACAAACAAACTTGTGTTACCCTATAATTATGGTAGTAAAAAGAATATTGGAAAAGTAATTTGTGAATAGTAAATTAGGTTGTAATGTATAAGTAAACATACGAGTTTCTGTTTTATAGTTCTGAAGGATTATCGAACTATTACCTAATACTGGATTATAGACTACGCAAAAAACGTTCGAAATCAAGGATGATCGTGAACAGAATTTCTTCTTGCTTTTATATTATCTAAACGGCTAAACATTTTGATTTTCACTTTGAAATCTCAAAAAAAAAGGTACCTTTACACTTACACTCTTTCCTGCCCGATTGGAGCGCCCCGTTCCAATCACGCGAATTTTCACGCAGTCAAGAGTGTCGCGTCTTAAATATTTTTTCCTAAAAATTGCAACGTCCTATCGCGCGGTTTTAGCCTGTGTCGTGGAACGTCAAATGATAAAATCGAAAAGTGTCCAGTTTCCCGCGTGATAATCGTGGCTCGTGGAACGTTGAAACTTTCAACAGTTTTAAGGGGGATCTCTCAAACTAGGAAAGTTTCTCAAGGGAATGAGGGGTACATAATATGCAATAGAAGGAGGTATGTCCCGTAGTATTCGTAAACGCAACGACAACCTACGGATATTTACGATATCGCAACTCCTTAATTCTTGCTTTTATTCAGAGCCGGCTTATGCTATATGCCCAAGTGGAACAAAAACACATTAATTTTTCATCAATTGGTTCGAATGAATGCTGTAAATTCTTTAATAATTTATTTTCTTTGTAAGTTAGCATAATGCCTATTGAAGCACACGTATGTAGATATACAAAATAAAATTACTAGCGATTTTGTTTGTTTTTATATGACAACTTAATAAAAAATTGGACACTACCCAACAAAATGTATTACTTTTGTTTTCCTAGTACAAAGATAACCGATTTACAATAATGTTTCAATTGTTATTTGCTGATATGATTACTGATATTATTCTATATTCAGGCCGCTACCGCTAAGAGATTCTGCAGATGTAATTTGATAACATGTTGTCTTGTACTTCTTACACTTGCTTTTTTACAAAAGAATGAAAACGTGTGATTATGTATCTTATTACATTGCATTACTCTGTACTTCTGTACATTATAATGTGAGGTTTGATGGTTTATAATTTGTAAATACATATACCATAATTCATTCCTTTTCTTTCACGTTGCGTACGTTCATCGCGAAATAGTGAATTTTCAGTTTTGTGCAAAGTGTGTGTACTATTTGTGTAATATTTGTCGTAATTAAAAATGGATGATGAAAAACGTTACAGACGGGGTAATAAAACACGGTTACGTTTGTCTACTTATAGAAAGAAGAAGAAGACATTCCCAGTTAGAAAATTGGCAAGTAACTTTTTACATACCTACTTACCTATTTGTAATTCATGTAAAATTTTGAATATTTCCATTTCAGAATGACACCACAGAAACGCATAAGACTAATGATACTGCTGTTACTGATGCTGAAATAAGTTACGAGGTAAGCATAATTAAATTAGGAAAATAAGTAAGTATTGCGTTATGTGTTTGTGATACATATTACTATTACATAGGTAATGCTATCTTTATGTTATAGGATGATGATTCCATTTTTTCAAAAACGCTTCCTTGTGTTCCTTGTTCTTCTCATACTATTTCCGACAATAGTGAAGTAGTAAGTTTTCATAAGCGGCCCAAAAATGTACAATGTTTATAATACGTTACATTATTCATTATATTATTATTGAAAACTTCCGAATGGTCCCCAAAAATATATACAACTCTTGATATATTTACATATACCTGTAGAGTGCATTGTGCAATTTTTTAAAACGTTTGCATAGAATGTGGCTTTTGATAATTCACTTTTTAACATTTTAGGCTAGTTTGGGAAGTACATTCGAAATTTTACCAAACGTTCAAATGTTAGAGGGACGACGCATTGTGGATATTAACTATTTCCTAAAATCCATTATGAAAATAGGAACACACGGTAAACAGTTTGGATGTTCTTTGGAAAATCTCATATTTGCGAAAGAGGATATGCATGGTTTGCGTTCGTCTCTGCACATTAAATGTTCAATGTGCAACGAACAATTTAAAATTGATACATCCGATGGCAACGTCAATAAAGACGCAGTAGTTGCTATGATGAGCATAGGATCGGGTTTTTCTCATTTGGAACAAGTAACATCGTCACTGGAAATACCGTGTATGTCAGCTCGAATGTACGATAGCCTCCATGATGAAGTAGCTGAAGCTTGGGAGGCAACTAGTTTAAAATCAATGCGAGAAGCCGCCGAAGAAGAAAAAGAATTCGCCATACGCGATCAGAATGTTGATCGAAATGGAATTCCATTAATAACTGTGGTAGCCGATGGTACTTGGTCCAAAAGATCGTATCACACCAATTTTAATGCTTTATCGGGTGCAGCTGCAATAATTGGTTACAGGACCAAGAAAGTACTTTTTCTAGGGGTAAGAAATAAATTCTGCACGGTATGCAAAATAGCCGAAACAGTGGGTGATACTCCAAAAAATCACAAATGCTATAAAAACTGGAGTGGTTCTTCAGCTGCGATGGAGGCAGATATTATAGCAGAAGGGTTTTCAAAAAGCTTGCAAATGTACGGCCTCATTTACGAAAAATTGATTGCGGATGGTGATAGTAACTGTTACAAGAAAATTTTAGATACCAATCCGTATGAAACTGTGGCAGTTCAAAAAATAGAGTGCAAAAACCATCTGTTAAGAAATTTTTCAAGAAAGATACGCGAACTAATTAAAGACACGTCAGCAGGTCCGTTAGTGTTACGTAAAAGGATTCAGGTATGTACAATATAATTAGGTAACCTTTATAAATACAACTGTTTATTTTTATAACAACTGCATTGATATTTTCAGCAAAATCAGCTAAGACTCCGTTGGGCAATCTGCAAGGCAATAGCTCACCGTAAAGCGGAACAAGTTCAATTTCCTGCGAAAGTAAATAATTTAAAGAAAGACATTCGGAATTGTGTCAGTCATGTCTTCGGCGAGCACAAGAATTGCCAAACTTTGGAATACTTTTGTAAAGAACCTCCTATAGCAGATGGAAGTATTGTATCTGATTTGAGGCAAACAGGTAATTGTAACTTCATCGTCTATTTTTGTATCATTATTCTACGCCAAGCTTAAGAATTTTGATAACTGATAACGTACAATCTTTTAATTTCAAATAATTAGATATAGTTCCATTGCAGATTTATACGATAAATTGGAGTCGTTCACAAACGTTTTGGTACACCACGCGGCAAGCTTAATTCATGATGTTGACAACAACACTGTAGAACAATTCAATTCCATAATTGCTAAATATGTGGGTGGGAAGCGCGTGAACTACACTAAAAAGCGCTCTTATAAAAGCAGATGTGACGCGGCTGTTGTAGCCCACAACACGAAACGTCCACTATACACAATGAAGCAATATTTCTCTAATGGGGTAAGTCCGGGGAGATATGCCATAAAAATTGAGCAGAGGAGACTAATAAAAAATGAGCGAAAAAGACAAAAACCCAAGCAAACCAGATTTAGAACAAAAGAAAATTGCGGTAGTGGTGCGAATAATAAAAATTATGGAGAATTTTGCGAAAAACCTGACATGCAGGAAGATGAATATGAATCGGCAAAAGAACATTTTTTGAAAAACTTGAGTAAAACGGAGTATGAAATTGAAGAGATAGAACGTGCTACTCAAATACAACAATGCAGCATGTGGTACTTGGAAAGAAGAAAACGACTCACTGCATCTAAATTTGGTGATGTTTGCCGGAAGCGTGACTCCACTTCTTGTAGAGTTTTAGTTGACTCAATTATATATCCCAAACATTTTTTTAGTCATGCTTGTGAATATGGAAAAACCAATGAAAGACATGCTAAAGCGGCCGTCGAACGAATTATAGGAAGCAAAATTCAATCGTGTGGTTTGTTTATTGATCGAATTCATCCATTTTTGGCTGCCTCTCCCGATGGTTTAATTGGAGACCGGGGTATACTCGAGGTAAAATGCCCATGGTCATCTAGAGACATGACTCCAGAAGAAGGGATAAGCAAGAAGAAAATCCCATTTTGGACTAATGGTAACATAAACGAAAAACACAAGTGGTTTTACCAAATGCAAGGACAACTACACATTACTCAAAGGGAGTATTGCCTATTTGCGGTATGGACACCGCATGGAGTAAAAACGGAAACCATTTTTAAAGACGACAACTTTTGGGAAAATCAAATGGAACAAAAATTGACTTCATTTTACATGGACTGTTTGTTACCCGAGCTCGTTGACCCAAGAAAAGTACGTAATATGCCTATTCGAGATCCTGAAACTATTTTAAGGGCTATAGAAAATAGGAAGCGGAAATGTGATACGAACTGAGAATCTGGTCGATTTTATACGACCAATGTTTTACAAAATGTTAGGAAGTAGTCTTACGTCCTTAGCAGAGACAAAATGATTTTCTTAATAATTAGTCAAACCTAAATGTCTAGTGACGTATTTATTTAACCATTTTAATTGATATCTTTCAGAGAATTATATTGCAGATTATATTATAAAATGATGCAAAAAGAGGCAACTACATTAACGCAAGGAGATTCATATGGGGTAAATGCAGAACTAGTCCTTGAATGTAGACAAATGCTAAACATACTAGGCAGGTCACACAAGTGTAGGCACCTGGGCACAATGAATCGCAGGCAACCTTGCTTGCTTGCGAGAGTTACAAGCGGTAAACCATTCACACGCTCCGAACCGGCCTATGGGATTACATAATAACAGCCAAAAAAGAGATTCGGTCGTCAGCTTGTGGGTTTAAAAAGTGGGTTAAGAACTTTGAAGGACTACGTCAACGACAATAAAGAGGTCTGGGAAACCAAAAACAGTACGTAGGTAGTGAAAACATCAAGCACGTAAGAGATGTAATCGATAGAAAAAGGCGCCGTTCTGCTCGTCGGTATGGCACTGCACTTGGGATTTTTTCCAACAGAACGATTAGACAGACTTTAGGTACACGACGACCATCCTTATAAGATGCAAATTGTTAAGGCTCTTAAAGGCACTGATTACATTAGTCGCAGACGGTGCTGTAAAAAATGTTGAATTTAATTAATGAAAATGAAGACATTGTAAACAATTTATGGATGACGAGACCCATTTCCATTTGTCCGGTTATCTAAACATGCAAAACTTTAGGTATTGGAATGACGTGCATCCTAGACAAATTCATCAACAACCTCTCCATTCCTCAAAAGTTACTGTGTGGTGTACTATGTCATCAGCATAGATTATAAGCCCCTACTTTTTCGAAGATGATCTAGACAATGCTGTGCCAGTGACTTCACAGAGATACGCAGACGCGTTGGAAAACTTTTATTCCACAACTTACTTTGTATGGAGTAAACGAGGAGAAATTTTTTGAACAAGACGGAGCAACTTCACACGCGGTAAGGGCAGTGCTCGAAATGGACCGGAACGCACCGGAACGCCGTTCCGGTTCGTGAAAAAAAATCTTATTCCGTTCCGGTTCGTAAATTTTTTTTTGTTCCGTTCCGGTTCGTAAAGATAGATCTTGTTGTGTCCTAAAGTTGTTTACATATACTTAAAGCAATATTTTAGATTTTTAAATATCAGCATTAATTAAATTATTAGTTACCTACTGTTAGAAATGTTATGTTAAGTTCGTAGAGAAAAAGAGAGGAAGATTAGACGAAGTGTGTAAAACAAAGATGCTGCACGCGTTTTTTCTTTGAAAATCCATCGACTCGACGTCGATTTGCGCAGTTAAACATCTCAAGATTCACTCTCCGACGCATAATCCAAGATGATTTGAATTTATTCCCATATAAAATACAAATGATGAGCAAAATCGATCCACAAGGCAAACTGCGTCGGGTTGCATACGGACATTTTGTGTCACCGAGAATGACGGTGATTTTTGGCGTCAAATCATCATGAGCGACGAGGGACATTTTTCACTGAATGGAACGATAAACAAACAAAACTGCCGCTACTATTCCACTGAAAACCCACAGATAATCGACAAAAAGCCTCTATATGATCAAAGAGTGACCGTTTGGTGTGGTATTACCGCGAAATGTGCAATTGGACCGTACTTTTTCGAGCGAAGCCACTTACCGTCAATGGCGATCGTTATCGAGCCATGACAATCGATTTTTTATGCCAATTGTGCGTAGAAAGCGAATGCGTAACTTCTGGTTCCAACAGGATGGCGCTCCATGTCATACTGCAATCGCCACGATGGATTTATTGAGGTCATTCTTTCCTGGTCGCTTGATATCCAAAAATGGTGATTTTGATTGACCACCGCGTTCACTTGATCTGACGCCGTTCGACTTCTATTTGTAGGGATTTTTGAAATCCAAAGTGTACATCAACAAGCCACGGACTTTGGCTCAACTTAAAATAAGCAAACATCGAACGTGAAATAGCGGCGACACCAAGGGCTACGCTCGAGGAAGTGATGGAAAATGCCGAAAAAAGAGCACATTTTGTCATCAGGGAAAAAGACGAGCACTTGAGCCAAATAATATTTTAAAGGCACTTATTGATCTTTATCTTCTTGGATCAAAATAATTGCCTGTGCAAAAAAAATAAAATTGTCTTTTCCTAAAAAATTTTATTCAAGAATCACGTGGGTCACATATAGATGGCCCACCCTGTATATGGTGAAATCTGAATCCGAAAAGTTTGCGTTCCGGTTCGTGAATAACTCCATTTCGAGCACTGGGTAAGGGTAAGCATCAATGTTGTTAATGCTTTGTTTCCAAATCACGTGATGTCACGAAATGGAGATATCGCATGGCCTCCCGTTTCGACGGACCTAACAACATGCTGTTTTTTCTTGTGGGGATGTGGGGAAGAGTAAAGGGTATCAGGATAACTCACCACGCACAGTTGAAGCACTGAAAGAACGAATCGAACAGGAAGTGATTCTAATCCCACTGGCAAGGCTGCGGAAAGTGATCAACAATTTCAGGGCTCGCATGGAAGAATGTGTACGTCTGAATGGACATCATCTTACTGCTGTTATTTTTAAAACTTGAGTAATGCTTTGTTTAATGCTTTTTTATGTAATTTAAGGTGGTAAAAATACAATATGGAAAAATTGATTTATTTTTTTCACCGCCTTTTTAAAATCTCTCTTTACTCTGTTCCACACTTTACTTCAAAATACAAAAAGGTGTAGCTGCTTTAGATTCCCGTCATCAAAATTACTTAAAAGAAGTGTGTATTACCTATACTTTGAAATTAAATGAGTAATCCAAGTCAGCGGTGGGTGAATCGTGTACAAGGAAGGTTACCTCTTCTTATCGTTGTTATCGATACATAAAGCTACAATTAACTGTTGTGACAATTTCGATCGTTAGGAAAATCGAATAATGGGAATGACATATACAGAAAATCTTTACAACAATTTCATAAGTAGGTACATCTCAGTCAGTAGGTACCTACATGGCATCTATTTCAGGTTATATTTTAATACATTTCTTAATTCAGAACTATTCAAAGGTACATTTTAAATAGTAAAGACCAGTATACTACGTATACCTCGACAGAAAAGTACGTATTATTCATGTCTCTAATTGTTTAGTGATATTCAGATATTCTATACAATATGCTTGTTTGAAAGTTACATAAGGTACTTGCTATAATAAATTGAAAAATAATAATTGCTGATAAAAACGTAATATTTAAGACTGTAAAATCGATCCAGATTGTCGTCATCCATTAAAATCTTCCTATACAAAAAAGCGTGAAAAAATATACTTCTCTAGATACGTAAAACTAATGTTAGAATTTATCTTAATACGTTCTGTTTAGTCTTTCGTACACCACCAAGCGGCGCCACAAACCGCTGCGTAAAATCTCGTGAAATTCATATTTGCAAGGGTTTCGAAGACGAATTCTAGACTCGTTATTTTTAGAAATTTCTTGTTTAACTTTTTTTTATTTCATAGAGGAGGGACAAAACTAGGATTCTATAGAAGTACTTTTCCAGTGTTTACATTAATAAACCTGAAATATCAGTTTAAAAATGGCCAAAAGTTAGTCAACTTCAATGCGTTATATCTTTTGTTCTACTACACATTTTTAAAATGTGTTTCTATAGAATCCTAGATTATATTTTCATAAACCTACTGGCGTAAAATCAATTTGAAATATTGAAAAATAAAGCCTCAGGAGTTCTACAGCCAAACCCTTATAAACAGTTATAATGCAGTCGCGTGAGATCCCTCTTAACGAGAGTTTTATTACCTGAACGCGGAAGGTGGTCATTTGTTTCCTATTTAATTCAAATTTTTTCAACAACAAATGTAGCAATATCATCTACCCGATTGTTATTATATTATTTAGGAATAATAGGCATAAATAAATATTCTTTATGAAAGTCTCCATTTTTATATAGTTTTTTGAATTATAATGATAAAATAGTACTATTTTATCATTATAATTCAAAAAAGGCATAAATAAACTCTATTAGTTTTTATTAGGTGCTAATAAAATGCATGCATCTTAATCTTTTTAAGCGCATGCGGACCCGAAGCCTATTAATAAATTATAATCCAGATGAAGATACCAGGATAGAATTTATCAATTTTTGCAAAATGCAAAAACTGCGCAAAATAACCACGCGAAAATATAATTCAACAAAAATTTTTAATTTGGAACCGTGCGATTATACGCATTTACACTAGCACGCTTTCGCGGAAGACTGGAATGGGGCGCTCCAATCGCGCAGGGAAGAGCGTAAGTGTAAAGCTACCTAATAATAGAGTCAAATAGTTGAACATAAGCGGGTTTAATGGGCAAAAAAGATAGAAACAATTGCGTAAATAAATATACCTACAGGGCGGGGAAAAAATTTCTGGGAAGTTTTGAACATGAAAATGGCGCAAAATTATTATATGTACACTTGTACAGACTGTTTCAAATTAACTCGACACTATTGCTATCTTTGTTATTACTGATGTTACAAAGTAGGTTAAATTAGCAAAGTAGTAGTGTTTTTAGTGCTGATTAATATGCAATTAATTAAAAAACAATTGAATAACGCATTTTCGAGAAAATCACAAATTAAGTACTTTTTTAATGGAACACCCTGAATATTTTTATTGTAAACGAAAGAGAAATGAATTCTCGACAAAAATTCTTATACACTCTTACATCAAAATACTGAAGATAAAGTAGATATTGACAACTGTATTATTTAATTAAGGTACCCGTGACCTTCCAATACATCAATTATTTAACTTTTCAAAATTACATTAAATGTTCAAAAATACCACAATTTTCACAAACCTTATTTTTAACCTACCCGAAAAGGAAAAAATCCAATGGCGACAAGTCGGGTGAACGAGGTGGCCACTTAATGGGACCTTTTGTAGTCATCCAGCGGTCTACAAAAAGTCTTTGCAGCATTGCTCCAACTTCACGGAAATTATGAGCTGGGGCTCCATCTTGCTGGAAATAAATTATTTGGGATCTTCTAATACACAAAAAATTTTCCTACAAAAAATGTAGGACATTTTGTCCTCTTTAGCTTTGTATAGAACATCTTTTGTAGTGAAAGCCACCGTTTTTGAGTTATTATCAAAAAACCAAATTTTTGTACCTAAATTCCAAGATGGCGGCTCGAGCGCACGCGTCTCGAGGTCGAAAACTTGGATTTTTCATTAGGGCCCTAAGCTTAACAACATACTAAAAAATCGCTACTACCCCACCTTTTGCATTCAAAAAACCCCCACGTACTGGACTAATAGGAAAATGCCTCCGCATTGCGGAATTAACGGTCGGGAATTCGGGATGCAGCGATTTGTTGTAGATTTTTGGACTCATTTTGTTGTTTATCTTGCTCGTTATTCACAGTAGTCATACTTTTCCAGAGGAAGTTCAATGTTTTCATTATTCTTTTAAAATGTTGGCAAACGCCCACTTGAAATAAGTCAACTGCCAATTTGATAAATGTTCGTGTTCTTTCTGAAACGGGTTACCAATTAGTATATGACGTCTAGTTCATTATACATGTCAAAATTAACCCAAAACTCAATTAAAAATGATGTCGACAAAAAACATCGCCGTTAAAATTAATGATCTATGAAAACAAAGCACGTCAGACTATTGACCTAATGGATAACTTTAAATAATAAAACGAGTTGCCAAACTGATTCAGCCGAATTGTTTTGAAAATTTGTCAGATGAAAATCTGTACCGTGATTCGGTTATTAATTACTCTTCTAAACATTGGGTAAATGAGGCGGTGCAATAATACAATATTAGTGCTAAAAATATAAATCGTAGATGACCACACTTTACGTTCGATGTGTTGTGCTCACAAGACTAATTTTGTGTACGACAGAATTGTATCCAAGCCAAAATTGCCATACAACATAGTTTTTCATCACAAACATAATTTGTTAACGAGGTAAATTCTATAAAAAGAAACCACGTATCATCTTCAGTATCTATATAGAAGTAGAGTTCCATATAATTGGCAAATACCTCCAAAAAAGGGGAAATAGCACTATTTTTGTAATGACAGTAGGGAAAGAGTTCGTGAAACTCATAGGTGAGTTTCAAATAAATGGAAGAGAGTCGTCGAGAGATAGAGAGAGAGGTATTTCCCTTTTATCGTTGTTTTAATCCAATTCTGACTCCAGATTATCCTGTACGGTGGAGTCCGCAAGTGTAGTGCAACCTTTACATTGTGGAGTAGGTAAGTTTTGTTTATACTCGTTCACTATGACTTATATTAATTAGATGACTGCAATTAGGCTCTCCTAATTATAGTTTGACAAGACAACTATTCAACTTTCACTTGCAATGGAAGATGCAACTATCCAGTACTGATACAGAGGTGCAGTAGGTACGATATTTTGCCAGTGTTTTGTAACTTAAAAAAGGTTTTAAGCTACCTATTTAATACTATCAAGTTCTTATCGTGTATTCGCAGATAGAAGTACGTACCTACGGTTTGGAAACGTCCTTATACCAAACAAATCCTTAATTAGAGCTTTTATCGGTGGCGGCATTTCCAGCGCCCAAAGAATTATCATTTTGGCGGTTGAATCGGATCACCAGCTATTTGGTGATCGTACCAAATAAACATAAAGTTTTGGAAGTTGTGAAAACAACAACAGCGCGAGAAGCGGTTAATAATGGAGGTACAGGCAGTAGGTAGGTTGGTCTGTCGCTGGAGGGTAGACTGGCTCTGGAATGCAGGCTGACAGGTCGATGTAGACGGACTGGTCGGGGTTTGGCTGCTTTCGTTGGCGGCTATGACTTCTGACTACCTTCTGTGGGTAACAGCGTTCGCTTATAAAGGATTCTGGCCGGTGTCGACGCGCTGTCATTGGTCGGCCAATGGGAATCAATCGTTGCTCTTCAGTACGTAAGCGACTGTGTACCGGAATCATGTGGTCCCCACAATCATCATGATAATATACAAGCACTAAAATGATTGTGGGAAACAGAAGAGCGTACCAACTTGGACAAGAAATGTCTGGGCAATTCTTGCCCCAATTCCCGGCAAGCCCACTTGAGAATGAGGACGATTAATGTAACCGTACAACACGCTGTCGACAACCAGACCTTTCCTGATTTACAACCTAGACGCCACAACCAAATCACCTCCTTCACCAGCGGCCCAGTTAACAATTAACCGACCATATTTTTTTTGAAGTAGTCAGCAGAAAATTTGTCGTTTGAATCTTAGCTTGAACTGTTTTCTATAACCGTCGGCGTCGCGTTGAACATCTGTATAAGGATAAATATTCCAGTAATTGTGATACCCAGGTGATTCAGTACATTTATTGTGGTTGATACCATTTCCGATATCGGATAGTAAGTTTATCAGAAACTACCTACACATCATAACCATATTTCAAATTCAAAGAAGCTTTTCAAATTTCGATAAGGACTTATTTTTTCCAATATGGCGTCGTATGAGAATGATTTATCTACTACCGAATTTAGAACGCCAAAAAACACAAATGATTATAAAAAAAACTCTTTTTCTCTGTCCTTAGCCTAGGCATGGGGGCTTATTTATACGCCAGAAGGAAACCCGATTCACCTACTATGTATATTGTCTATAACTACTAATTAGGATTATTAAGAAATTACTCTACAAATCTTAACCGCCATTGTTTAGTTTGCCTTGCAATTTTAACTTAGTTACTTATTTTCGTTCGATCTATTCTTAGTAAAGGTCTTGGTGTCGTAATAAACATTTTTGGGGATTCCATCGCATAAATTAATGATCGCCGATCTTAAGGTCACTGAGTTTATCTTTAATTATCGAATGCATTATTTTTAATAATATTAGTTGCGATACAGAAATCCATTTATTAGTATTGTTACATTAAAAATACTAATTATAGAGTAGGTACTGTGTGTTAGAAACAGTATTTTCGAACTTTTTCCAAATTTCGATTGCAGACCATTTTTGGAAGCGGCCTAAATTTCAATGAACAACGCAACTTTAAAGATAATCATATGGAAATTACAGTTCACGCCACTTACAGATAAAAGTACAAAAACATCGCGTATCAAATTTTTTATGGTGATTTGCAATAAGTACCTTGTATAAAATCCCAAGTAATGCAACTTCACGATCAGTTTTTTACGGAGTGTTGAACCACCAGCAATGAAGGTAGATACTAAATATTTTATTATGGAAATGTCAATTTTAACATTTGTCTTTCAGAATATAGTGAAACTTGTTGTATTGATGTTGGTGTTTGCAATCACCTTCAATCAAGATATTGTGGAAGCTGGACGTATCAGTGTGGGCTGTACCTTATCCTGCGGTATATGGAACGCGTGCCGCGTAAGAGGTGCCTTAGGGGGAAATTTGGCAAATTGCGGTGCTGAACCAGCTCGGTGTATTTGTACACAATTTGCGTGGGAAGTTTAATCTTTTTCTTCCAATCAAGTTTAATAATAATAAGCCGTTTTGACGATATTTTTTATTACTATCAAATCAATTTTCCTTCCGTCAATATTATGTACATAAATATTAGACCTACAGTAATGTATTAATAAACGTCGAATTTGAATATGATTACGTGCTTTCTTGAAGTTTGGCCTAACTTCTATCTATTTCTAGATAACCTATCCCTTTCCATGAATCGTCTTAAAGTCGCAACGGTTGAGGTTCAGGAACTAATCTGTTTTGGTTATAGGTATACCTACTTGTTTTGTTATCTGTTATGCACGGGTTATCTGTTTGTGCTCTTTTCAGTTTTCGCGTGCATATTTTGTTATCTGTTGTGCATCGATTATCTGTTGTGCTTTTTTTGTCTGCCTATTTTGTTATCTGTTGTGCATCGATTATCTGTTGTGCTCTTTTTGTCTGCTTGTTTTGTTATCTGTTGTGCATCAATTATCTGTTGTGCTCTTTTTGCCTGCCTATTTTGTTATGTGTTGTGCATCAATTATCTGTTGTGCTTTTTTTGTCTGCCTATTTTGTTATCTGTTGTGCATCGATTATCTGTTGTGCTCTTTTTGTCTGCTTGTTTTGTTATCTGTTGTGCATCAATTATCTGTTGTGCTCTTTTTGTCTGCCTATTTTGTTATCTGTTGTGCATCGATTATCTGTTGTGCTCTTTTTGTCTGCTTGTTTTGTTATCTGTTGTGCATCAATTATCTGTTGTGCTCTTTTTGTCTGCCTATTTTGTTATCTGTTGTGCATCGATTATCTGTTGTGCTCTTTTTGTCTGCTTGTTTCGTTATCTGTTGTGCATCGATTATCTGTTGTGCTCTTTTTGTCTGCTTGTTTTGTTATCTGTTGTGCATCAATTATCTGTTGTGCTCTTTTTGCCTGCCTATTTTGTTATCTGTTGTGCATCAATTATCTGTTGTGCTCTTTTTGTCTGCCTATTTTGTTATCTGTTGTGCATCGATTATCTGTTGTGCTCTTTTTGTCTGCTTGTTTCGTTATCTGTTGTGCATCAATTATCTGTTGTGCTCTTTTTGCCTGCCTATTTTGTTATCTGTTGTGCATCAATTATCTGTTGTGCTCTTTTTGCCTGCCTATTTTGTTATCTGTTGTGCATCGATTATCTGGTGTGCTCTTTTTGTCTGCTTGTTTTGTTATCTGTTGTGCATCAATTATCTGTTGTGCTCTTTTTGCCTGCCTATTTTGTTATCTGTTGTGCATCGATTATCTGGTGTGCTCTTTTTGTCTGCTTGTTTTGTTATCTGTTGTGCATCAATTATCTGTTGTGCTCTTTTTGCCTGCCTATTTTGTTATCTGTTGTGCATCAATTATCTGTTGTGCTCTTTTTGCCTGCCTATTTTGTTATCTGTTGTGCATCGATTATCTGGTGTGCTCTTTTTGTCTGCTTGTTTTGTTATCTGTTGTGCATCAATTATCTGTTGTGCTCTTTTTGCCTGCCTATTTTGTTATCTGTTGTGCATCAATTATCTGTTGTGCTCTTTTTGCCTGCCTATTTTGTTATCTGTTGTGCATCGATTATCTGGTGTGCTCTTTTTGTCTGCTTGTTTTGTTATCTGTTGTGCATCAATTATCTGTTGTGCTCTTTTTGCCTGCCTATTTTGTTATCTGTTGTGCATCAATTATCTGTTGTGCTCTTTTTGCCTGCCTATTTTGTTATCTGTTGTGCATCGATTATCTGGTGTGCTCTTTTTGTCTGCTTGTTTTGTTATCTGTTGTGCATCAATTATCTGTTGTGCTCTTTTTGCCTGCCTATTTTGTTATCTGTTGTGCATCAATTATCTGTGGTGCTCTTTTTGTCTGCCTATTTTGTTATCTGTTGTGCATCGATTATCTGTTGTGCTCTTTTTGTCTGCTTGTTTTGTTATCTGTTGTGCATCAATTATCTGTTGTGCTCTTTTTGTCTGCCTATTTTGTTATCTGTTGTGCATCGATTATCTGTTGTGCTCTTTTTGTCTGCTTGTTTCGTTATCTGTTGTGCATCGATTATCTGTTGTGCTCTTTTTGTCTGCTTGTTTTGTTATCTGTTGTGCATCAATTATCTGTTGTGCTCTTTTTGCCTGCCTATTTTGTTATCTGTTGTGCATCAATTATCTGTTGTGCTCTTTTTGTCTGCCTATTTTGTTATCTGTTGTGCATCGATTATCTGTTGTGCTCTTTTTGTCTGCATATTTTGTTATTTGTTGTGGATCGATTATCTGTTGTGCTCTTTTTGCCTGCCTATTTTGTTATCTGTTGTGCATGGATTATCTGTTGTGCTCTTTTTGTCTGCTTGTTTTGTTATCTGTTGTGCATCAATTATCTGTTGTGCTCTTTTAGTCTGCTTGTTTTGTTATCTGTTGTGCATCGATTATCTGTTGTGCTCTTTTTGTCTGCTTGTTTCGTTATCTGTTGTGCATCGATTATCTGTTGTGCTCTTTTTGTCTGCTTGTTTTGTTATCTGTTGTGCATCAATTATCTGTTGTGCTCTTTTTGCCTGCCTATTTTGTTATCTGTTGTGCATCAATTATCTGTTGTGCTCTTTTTGTCTGCCTATTTTGTTATCTGTTGTGCATCGATTATCTGTTGTGCTCTTTTTGTCTGCATATTTTGTTATTTGTTGTGGATCGATTATCTGTTGTGCTCTTTTTGCCTGCCTATTTTGTTATCTGTTGTGCATGGATTATCTGTTGTGCTCTTTTTGTCTGCTTGTTTTGTTATCTGTTGTGCATCAATTATCTGTTGTGCTCTTTTAGTCTGCTTGTTTTGTTATCTGTTGTGCATCGATTATCTGTTGTGCTCTTTTTGTCTGCTTGTTTCGTTATCTGTTGTGCATCGATTATCTGTTGTGCTCTTTTTGTCTGCTTGTTTTGTTATCTGTTGTGCATCGATTATCTGTTGTGCTCTTTTTGCCTGCATATTTTGTTATCTGTTGTGGATCGATTATCTGTTGTGCTCTTTTTGTCTGCCTATTTTGTTACCTGTTGTGCATTGATTATCTGTTGTGCTCTTTTTGTCTGCTTGTTTTGTTATCTGTTGTGCATCGATTATCTGTTGTGCTCTTTTTGCCTGCATATTTTGTTACCTGTTGTGGATCGATTATATGTTGTGCTCTTTTTGCCTGCCTATTTTGTTATCTGCTGTGCTCTTTTTGTCTGCTTGATTTGTTATCTGTTGTGCATCGATTATCTGTTGTGCTCTTTTTGTCTGCTTGTTTTGTTATCTGTTGTGCATCGATTATCTGTTGTGCTCTTTTTGCGTACTTATTTTGTTATCTGTTGTGCATCGATTATCTGTTGTGCTCTTCTTGTCTGCTTATTTTGTTATCTGTTGTGCATCGATTATCTGTTGTGCTCTTTTTGTCTGCTTGTTTTGTTATCTGTTGTGCATCGATTATCTGTTGTGCTCTTTTTGCCTGCATATTTTGTTATCTGTTGTGGATCGATTATCTGCTGTGCTCTTTTTGCCTGCCTATTTTGTTATCTGTTGTGCATTGATTATCTGTTGTGCTCTTCTTGTCTGCTTATTTTGTTATCTGTTGTGCATCGATTATCTGTTGTGATCTTTTTGTCTGCTTATTTTGTTATCTGTTGTGATCTTTTTGTCTGCTTATTTTGTTATCTGTTAATAAAATTTGACTGTGATAGGAACCATTTGTCTTTTTTTATTAATGAATAATGCAACAAATTCTATACAAAATTTATTAGGTAGGTAACTAAAAGAATAAGTTGCTTAACTTAATCTTATAAATAACTAGTAGACCCGGCGAACTTCGTACCGCCAATAAAGGTTGTATGAACTTCCAAAGGTATTGCTACATTACAGCTTTTAAGTTTGACAGTAATAAATAACATTGCGCTTTTGTTTACAATGTTTACTAATAAAATCAAAACTCCATAACAAAAAAACGGTAACTTTGAAACCCATAGGGGCGAAGCCCTAAACTCCTAGTGCTTATGTCTCACCTTTTAAACCTTCCTTGTACTTCTACAAATATTTTAAAACCAAAATTATTCAAATCGATTTACCCGTTCTCGAGTTTTTATGAGACACACAAACGTCAATTCATTTTTATATATAATGTTAATTATTTATTTAATAGAAATAGTTTTATTATTGATTTCTTACAAATATCAAATTGTCATCCATACGTCATTACATATCTGTCATTATACGTCAATTAGATAGCTGTAATGTGCGTTTTATTATTCCAAGTCTGATTCTTTTTTGTTATACCACGTTTTATAATAACTGACGTTTCATGTCAAGTCACACGGGAATGCTGTCGAACGGGATAAAAAGTATCCTATGTCCTTCTCCGGGCTCTAAACTATCTCCCTGCCAATTTTCAGCTAAATCGGTTCAGCCGTTCTTGAGTTATAAGTGGAGTAACTAACACGACTTTCTTTTATATATATAGATAAAGATGTTTACACTAGTGGTACAACTACAAGAAAATATATAACAGTGGAAGCTTAAGTAAAAATACGAAGTAAGAGATTTACTGAACGTTTATGATCATTAATCTGAAGACGGCATTAGTGATTCTCGATCAACCATGCCATTAATAAGTGACTCGTCAAGTGATCATACTTCTCAGTAGAAGCAATAGTAACAAACTTTTTCCAGTGACCAACAAAATATTTCAGATTTGCTTAGTTTTCGTGACGTTATCCGCGAAGTTGGCCAGAGAAGATTTTTTAGGTTCCCATAATGGATGATTTCAGCATTTAATTTTTCTTAGCTATGAACATAAAAATCAGTAGGTAACGTTTCAGAACGTACTTTTAAGTTTATCAACTTGGAATATTTTCTCGATAAAAATCCAATTCTCGAATATCGACCAAATCAATTTCCTTCACATTCACATTCAATCACAATAGACCTAGGGTGGTCTTCGCAGTCCCCTTTCCTCCATTATCGCACAAATGAGACACTTACAGGCGGACCTCGTATACTTTTTATACTTTAAACTATCTTTTCCGGATACAAAAGGACATGCGGTCTTTGAGTGCGGTAGGTGGGAGGGTGAAAGAAGAACACTTGACATAGCGATGAGAGGGGACCTAAGACCGGACACTGTAGTAAGATGGATGGCTATATGCGAAACAAATTGGAAGTGCGCCGAAAAGTTCATTAACATGATTTGTGAAACCAGGGAAAAAATGGAGGTAAAAGATGATGACATTCAGGGGATATGATATGATACTAGGCTGATATCCAGGTGGCGACCATCTGCCACGGAAAACAGACGCACGGAAGCATGCTTTTGGCGATTCGCGCCTGTGCCAATATGTCTATGTCTATTAGAGAGAGGAAAGGGTTTTAGTGAGGTATACCTTACTAGATGTAAGAGAGTCCCACACACCCCGCTATAGAGCCGACTGGGGCAGCCTATAAAAGGTTTCCTGATACCTCGATAAAAAAAACTATCATTTATAAAGTAAACTGACATATTCTGAACCATTTTGGAATAAAAATTTTTTTCACTTAAATAATTCCAACCCGTTTCATTCTAAGTCGATCCGTTTCGGAGATATGGCTCTTTATAGATCCAAATAGAGGGTCAATTCGCAGAGCCCTTTGCTCCATTATCGTACAAATGAGACACTTATAGGTGGACTTGGTACACTTTTTCTACTTTAAACTACCTTTTATGAAGTAAACTAACATATTCTGCACTTTTTTCGAATCAAAAATTTCTTCACTTTTTGACCAAAAAAGCAAGGTTAACCCCTTGGTATTTTTTCGGGATAAAAAACGAACTCTCGAAATTCGACCAAGTAAAGATTGTTTCTTTTAGATCATTAGACGCCAATTAAATAATTCGAACCCGTTCCATTCTAAGTCGAACCGTTTCGGAGATATCGCTCTTTAAAGATCCAAATAGAGGGTCCCTTCGCAGAGCCCTTTGCTCTATTATCGTACAAATGAGGCACTTGTAGGTGGACTTGGTACACTTTTTCTACTTTAAACTACCTTTTATGAAGTAAACTAACATATTCTGCACTTTTTTCGAATAAAAAATTTCTTCACTTTTTGACCAAAAAAGCAAGGTTAACCCCTTGGTATTTTTTCGGGATAAAAAACGAACTCTCGAAATTCGACCAAGTAAAGATTGTTTCTTTTAGATCATTAGACGCCAATTAAATAATTCCAACCCGTTCCATTCTAAGTCGAACCGTTTCGGAGATATGGCTCTTTAAAGATTTAAATAGAGGGTCCCTTCGCAGAGCCCTTTGCTCCATTATCGTACAAATGAGGCACTTGTAGGTGGACCTCGCACACTTTTTTACTTTAAACTATCTTTTATGAAGTAAACTAACATATTCTGCACTTTTTTCGAATAAAAAATTTCTTCACTTTTTGGCCAAAAAAGCAAGGTTAACCCCTTGGTATTTTTTCTGGCTAAAAAACGAACTCTCGAAATTCGACCAAGTAAAGATTCTTTCTTTTAGATCATTAGACGCCAATTAAATAATTCCAACCCGTTCCATTCTAAGTCGAACCGTTTCGGAGATATGGCTCTTTAAAGATCCAAATAGAGGGTCCCTTCGCAGAGCCCTTTGCTCCATTATCGTACAAATGAGGCACTTGTAGGTGGACCTCGCACACATTTTCTAATTTAAACTATCTTTTATGAAGTAAACTAACATATTCTGCACTTTTTTCGAATAAAAAATTTCTTCACTTTTTGGCCAAAAAAGCAAGGTTAACCCCTTGGTATTTTTTCTGGCTAAAAAACGAACTCTCGAAAGTCGACCAAGTAAAGATTGTTTCTTTAGATCATTAGACGCCAATTAAATAATTCCAACCCGTTCCATTCCAAGTCCAACCGTTTCGGAGATACGGCTCTTTAAAGATCCAAATAGAGGGTCCCTTCGCAGAGCCCTTTGCTCCATTATCGTACAAATGAGGCACTTGTAGGTGGACCTCGCACACATTTTCTAATTTAAACTATCTTTTATGAAGTAAACTAACATATTCTGCACTTTTTTCGAATAAAAAATTTCTTCACTTTTTGGCCAAAAAAGCAAGGTTAACCCCTTGGTATTTTTTCTGGCTAAAAAACGAACTCTCGAAATTCGACCAAGTAAAGATTCTTTCTTTTAGATCATTAGACGCCAATTAAATAATTCCAACCCGTTCCATTCTAAGTCGAACCGTTTCGGAGATATGGCTCTTTAAAGATCCAAATAGAGGGTCCCTTCGCAGAGCCCTTTGCTCCATTATCGTACAAATGAGACACTTGTAGGTGGACCTCGCACACTTTTTCTAATTTAAACTATCTTTTATGAAGTAAACTAACATATTCTGCACTTTTTTCGAATAAAAAATTTCTTCACTTTTTGGCCAAAAAAGCAAGGTTAACCCCTTGGTATTTTTTCTGGCTAAAAAACGAACTCTCGAAATTCGACCAAGTAAAGATTCTTTCTTTTAGATCATTAGACGCCAATTAAATAATTCCAACCCGTTCCATTCTAAGTCGAACCGTTTCGGAGATATGGCTCTTTAAAGATCCAAATAGAGGGTCCCTTCGCAGAGCAATTTGCTCCATTATCGTACAAATGAGGCACTTGTAGGTGGACCTCGCACACATTTTCTAATTTAAACTATCTTTTATGAAGTAAACTAACATATTCTGCACTTTTTTCGAATAAAAAATTTCTTCACTTTTTGGCCAAAAAAGCAAGGTTAACCCCTTGGTATTTTTTCTGGCTAAAAAACGAACTCTCGAAATTCGACCAAGTAAAGATTGTTTCTTTTAGATCATTAGACGCCAATTAAATAATTCCAACCCGTTCCATTCTAAGTCGAACCGTTTCGGAGATATGGCTCTTTAAAGATTTAAATAGAGGGTCCCTTCGCAGAGCCCTTTGCTCCATTATCGTACAAATGAGGCACTTGTAGGTGGACCTCGCACACATTTTCTAATTTAAACTATCTTTTATGAAGTAAACTAACATATTCTGCACTTTTTTCGAATAAAAAATTTCTTCACTTTTTGGCCAAAAAAGCAAGGTTAACCCCTTGGTATTTTTTCTGGCTAAAAAACGAACTCTCGAAATTCGACCAAGTAAAGATTCTTTCTTTTAGATCATTAGACGCCAATTAAATAATTCCAACCCGTTCCATTCTAAGTCGAACCGTTTCGGAGATATGGCTCTTTAAAGATCCAAATAGAGGGTCCCTTCGCAGAGCCCTTTGCTCCATTATCGTACAAATGAGGCACTTGTAGGTGGACCTCGCACACATTTTCTAATTTAAACTATCTTTTATGAAGTAAACTAACATATTCTGCACTTTTTTCGAATAAAAAATTTCTTCACTTTTTGGCCAAAAAAGCAAGGTTAACCCCTTGGTATTTTTTCTGGCTAAAAAACGAACTCTCGAAATTCGACCAAGTAAAGATTGTTTCTTTTAGATCATTAGACGCCAATTAAATAATTCCAACCCGTTCCATTCTAAGTCGAACCGTTTCGGAGATATGGCTCTTTAAAGATCCAAATAGAGGGTCCCTTCGCAGAGCCCTTTGCTCCATTATCGTACAAATGAGGCACTTGTAGGTGGACCTCGCACACTTTTTCTACTTTAAACTATCTTTTATGAAGTAAACTAACATATTCTGCACTTTTTTCGAATAAAAAATTTCTTCACTTTTTGCCCAAAAAAGCAAGGTTAACCCCTTGGTATTTTTTCTGGCTAAAAAACGAACTCTCGAAATTCGACCAAGTAAAGATTGTTTCTTTTAGATCATTAGACGCCAATTAAATAATTCCAACCCGTTCCATTCTAAGTCGAACCGTTTCGGAGATATGGCTCTTTAAAGATCCAAATAGAGGGTCCCTTCGCAGAGCCCTTTGCTCCATTATCGTACAAATGAGGCACTTGTAGGTGGACCTCGCACACATTTTCTAATTTAAACTATCTTTTATGAAGTAAACTAACATATTCTGCACTTTTTTCGAATAAAAAATTTCTTCACTTTTTGGCCAAAAAAGCAAGGTTAACCCCTTGGTATTTTTTCTGGCTAAAAAACGAACTCTCGAAATTCGACCAAGTAAAGATTGTTTCTTTTAGATCATTAGACGCCAATTAAATAATTCCAACCCGTTCCATTCTAAGTCGAACCGTTTCGGAGATATGGCTCTTTAAAGATCCAAATAGAGGGTCCCTTCGCAGAGCCCTTTGCTCCATTATCGTACAAATGAGGCACTTGTAGGTGGACCTCGCACACATTTTCTAATTTAAACTATCTTTTATGAAGTAAACTAACATATTCTGCACTTTTTTCGAATAAAAAATTTCTTCACTTTTTGGCCAAAAAAGCAAGGTTAACCCCTTGGTATTTTTTCTGGCTAAAAAACGAACTCTCGAAATTCGACCAAGTAAAGATTCTTTCTTTTAGATCATTAGACGCCAATTAAATAATTCCAACCCGTTCCATTCTAAGTCGAACCGTTTCGGAGATATGGCTCTTTAAAGATCCAAATAGAGGGTCCCTTCGCAGAGCCCTTTGCTCCATTATCGTACAAATGAGGCACTTGTAGGTGGACCTCGCACACATTTTCTAATTTAAACTATCTTTTATGAAGTAAACTCACATATTCTGCACTTTTTTCGAATAAAAAATTTCTTCACTTTTTGGCCAAAAAAGCAAGGTTAACCCCTTGGTATTTTTTCTGGCTAAAAAACGAACTCTCGAAATTCGACCAAGTAAAGATTCTTTCTTTTAGATCATTAGACGCCAATTAAATAATTCCAACCCGTTCCATTCTAAGTCGAACCGTTTCGGAGATATGGCTCTTTAAAGATCCAAATAGAGGGTCCCTTCGCAGAGCCCTTTGCTCCATTATCGTACAAATGAGACACTTGTAGGTGGACCTCGCACACTTTTTCTAATTTAAACTATCTTTTATGAAGTAAACTAACATATTCTGCACTTTTTTCGAATAAAAAATTTCTTCACTTTTTGGCCAAAAAAGCAAGGTTAACCCCTTGGTATTTTTTCTGGCTAAAAAACGAACTCTCGAAATTCGACCAAGTAAAGATTGTTTCTTTTAGATCATTAGACGCCAATTAAATAATTCCAACCCGTTCCATTCTAAGTCGAACCGTTTCGGAGATATGGCTCTTTAAAGATCCAAATAGAGGGTCCCTTCGCAGAGCCCTTTGCTCCATTATCGTACAAATGAGGCACTTGTAGGTGGACCTCGCACACATTTTCTAATTTAAACTATCTTTTATGAAGTAAACTAACATATTCTGCACTTTTTTCGAATAAAAAATTTCTTCACTTTTGGCCAAAAAAGCAAGGTTAACCCCTTGGTATTTTTTCTGGCTAAAAAACGAACTCTCGAAATTCGACCAAGTAAAGATTGTTTCTTTTAGATCATTAGACGCCAATTAAATAATTCCAACCCGTTCCATTCTATAAGTCGAACCGTTTCGGAGATATGGCTCTTTAAAGATCCAAATAGAGGGTCCCTTCGCAGAGCCCTTTGCTCCATTATCGTACAAATGAGACACTTGTAGGTGGACCTCGCACACATTTTCTAATTTAAACTATCTTTTATGAAGTAAACTAACATATTCTGCACTTTTTTCGAATAAAAAATTTCTTCACTTTTTGGCCAAAAAAGCAAGGTTAACCCCTTGGTATTTTTTCTGGCTAAAAAACGAACTCTCGAAATTCGACCAAGTAAAGATTGTTTCTTTTAGATCATTAGACGCCAATTAAATAATTCCAACCCGTTCCATTCTAAGTCGAACCGTTTCGGAGATATGGCTCTTTAAAGATCCAAATAGAGGGTCCCTTCGCAGAGCCCTTTGCTCCATTATCGTACAAATGAGGCACTTGTAGGTGGACCTCGCACACATTTTCTAATTTAAACTATCTTTTATGAAGTAAACTAACATATTCTGCACTTTTTTCGAATAAAAAATTTCTTCACTTTTTGGCCAAAAAAGCAAGGTTAACCCCTTGGTATTTTTTCTGGCTAAAAAACGAACTCTCGAAATTCGACCAAGTAAAGATTGTTTCTTTTAGATCATTAGACGCCAATTAAATAATTCCAACCCGTTCCATTCTAAGTCGAACCGTTTCGGAGATATGGCTCTTTAAAGATCCAAATAGAGGGTCCCTTCGCAGAGCCCTTTGCTCCATTATCGTACAAATGAGGCACTTGTAGGTGGACCTCGCACACATTTTCTAATTTAAACTATCTTTTATGAAGTAAACTAACATATTCTGCACTTTTTTCGAATAAAAAATTTCTTCACTTTTTGGCCAAAAAAGCAAGGTTAACCCCTTGGTATTTTTTCTGGCTAAAAAACGAACTCTCGAAATTCGACCAAGTAAAGATTGTTTCTTTTAGATCATTAGACGCCAATTAAATAATTCCAACCCGTTCCATTCTAAGTCGAACCGTTTCGGAGATATGGCTCTTTAAAGATCCAAATAGAGGGTCCCTTCGCAGAGCCCTTTGCTCCATTATCGTACAAATGAGGCACTTGTAGGTGGACCTCGCACACATTTTCTAATTTAAACTATCTTTTATGAAGTAAACTAACATATTCTGCACTTTTTTCGAATAAAAAATTTCTTCACTTTTTGGCCAAAAAAGCAAGGTTAACCCCTTGGTATTTTTTCTGGCTAAAAAACGAACTCTCGAAATTCGACCAAGTAAAGATTGTTTCTTTTAGATCATTAGACGCCAATTAAATAATTCCAACCCGTTCCATTCTAAGTCGAACCGTTTCGGAGATATGGCTCTTTAAAGATCCAAATAGAGGGTCCCTTCGCAGAGCCCTTTGCTCCATTATCGTACAAATGAGGCACTTGTAGGTGGACCTCGCACACATTTTCTAATTTAAACTATCTTTTATGAAGTAAACTAACATATTCTGCACTTTTTTCGAATAAAAAATTTCTTCACTTTTTGGCCAAAAAAGCAAGGTTAACCCCTTGGTATTTTTTCTGGCTAAAAAACGAACTCTCGAAATTCGACCAAGTAAAGATTGTTTCTTTTAGATCATTAGACGCCAATTAAATAATTCCAACCCGTTCCATTCTAAGTCGAACCGTTTCGGAGATATGGCTCTTTAAAGATCCAAATAGAGGGTCCCTTCGCAGAGCCCTTTGCTCCATTATCGTACAAATGAGGCACTTGTAGGTGGACCTCGCACACATTTTCTAATTTAAACTATCTTTTATGAAGTAAACTAACATATTCTGCACTTTTTTCGAATAAAAAATTTCTTCACTTTTTGGCCAAAAAAGCAAGGTTAACCCCTTGGTATTTTTTCTGGCTAAAAAACGAACTCTCGAAATTCGACCAAGTAAAGATTGTTTCTTTTAGATCATTAGACGCCAATTAAATAATTCCAACCCGTTCCATTCTAAGTCGAACCGTTTCGGAGATATGGCTCTTTAAAGATCCAAATAGAGGGTCCCTTCGCAGAGCCCTTTGCTCCATTATCGTACAAATGAGGCACTTGTAGGTGGACCTCGCACACATTTTCTAATTTAAACTATCTTTTATGAAGTAAACTAACATATTCTGCACTTTTTTCGAATAAAAAATTTCTTCACTTTTTGGCCAAAAAAGCAAGGTTAACCCCTTGGTATTTTTTCTGGCTAAAAAACGAACTCTCGAAATTCGACCAAGTAAAGATTGTTTCTTTTAGATCATTAGACGCCAATTAAATAATTCCAACCCGTTCCATTCTAAGTCGAACCGTTTCGGAGATATGGCTCTTTAAAGATCCAAATAGAGGGTCCCTTCGCAGAGCCCTTTGCTCCATTATCGTACAAATGAGGCACTTGTAGGTGGACCTCGCACACTTTTTCTACTTTAAACTATCTTTTATGAAGTAAACTAACATATTCTGCACTTTTTCGAATAAAAAATTTCTTCACTTTTTGGCCAAAAAAGCAAGGTTAACCCCTTGGTATTTTTTCTGGCTAAAAAACGAACTCTCGAAATTCGACCAAGTAAAGATTGTTTCTTTTAGATCATTAGACGCCAATTAAATAATTCCAACCCGTTCCATTCTAAGTCGAACCGTTTCGGAGATATGGCTCTTTAAAGATCCAAATAGAGGGTCCCTTCGCAGAGCCCTTTGCTCCATTATCGTACAAATGAGGCACTTGTAGGTGGACCTCGCACACTTTTTCTACTTTAAACTATCTTTTATGAAGTAAACTAACATATTCTGCACTTTTTTCGAATAAAAAATTTCTTCACTTTTTGGCCAAAAAAGCAAGGTTAACCCCTTGGTATTTTTTCTGGCTAAAAAACGAACTCTCGAAATTCGACCAAGTAAAGATTGTTTCTTTTAGATCATTAGACGCCAATTAAATAATTCCAACCCGTTCCATTCTAAGTCGAACCGTTTCGGAGATATGGCTCTTTAAAGATCCAAATAGAGGGTCCCTTCGCAGAGCCCTTTGCTCCATTATCGTACAAATGAGACACTTGTAGGTGGACCTCGCACACTTTTTCTAATTTAAACTATCTTTTATGAAGTAAACTAACATATTCTGCACTTTTTTCGAATAAAAAATTTCTTCACTTTTTGGCCAAAAAAGCAAGGTTAACCCCTTGGTATTTTTTCTGGCTAAAAAACGAACTCTCGAAATTCGACCAAGTAAAGATTCTTTCTTTTAGATCATTAGACGCCAATTAAATAATTCCAACCCGTTCCATTCTAAGTCGAACCGTTTCGGAGATATGGCTCTTTAAAGATCCAAATAGAGGGTCCCTTCGCAGAGCCCTTTGCTCCATTATCGTACAAATGAGGCACTTGTAGGTGGACCTCGCACACATTTTCTAATTTAAACTATCTTTTATGAAGTAAACTAACATATTCTGCACTTTTTTCGAATAAAAAATTTCTTCACTTTTTGGCCAAAAAAGCAAGGTTAACCCCTTGGTATTTTTTCTGGCTAAAAAACGAACTCTCGAAATTCGACCAAGTAAAGATTCTTTCTTTTAGATCATTAGACGCCAATTAAATAATTCCAACCCGTTCCATTCTAAGTCGAACCGTTTCGGAGATATGGCTCTTTAAAGATCCAAATAGAGGGTCCCTTCGCAGAGCCCTTTGCTCCATTATCGTACAAATGAGACACTTGTAGGTGGACCTCGCACACTTTTTCTAATTTAAACTATCTTTTATGAAGTAAACTAACATATTCTGCACTTTTTTCGAATAAAAAATTTCTTCACTTTTTGGCCAAAAAAGCAAGGTTAACCCCTTGGTATTTTTTCTGGCTAAAAAACGAACTCTCGAAATTCGACCAAGTAAAGATTCTTTCTTTTAGATCATTAGACGCCAATTAAATAATTCCAACCCGTTCCATTCTAAGTCGAACCGTTTCGGAGATATGGCTCTTTAAAGATCCAAATAGAGGGTCCCTTCGCAGAGCCCTTTGCTCCATTATCGTACAAATGAGACACTTGTAGGTGGACCTCGCACACTTTTTCTAATTTAAACTATCTTTTATGAAGTAAACTAACATATTCTGCACTTTTTTCGAATAAAAAATTTCTTCACTTTTTGGCCAAAAAAGCAAGGTTAACCCCTTGGTATTTTTTCTGGCTAAAAAACGAACTCTCGAAATTCGACCAAGTAAAGATTGTTTCTTTTAGATCATTAGACGCCAATTAAATAATTCCAACCCGTTCCATTCTATAAGTCGAACCGTTTCGGAGATATGGCTCTTTAAAGATCCAAATAGAGGGTCCCTTCGCAGAGCCCTTTGCTCCATTATCGTACAAATGAGACACTTGTAGGTGGACCTCGCACACATTTTCTAATTTAAACTATCTTTTATGAAGTAAACTAACATATTCTGCACTTTTTTCGAATAAAAAATTTCTTCACTTTTTGGCCAAAAAAGCAAGGTTAACCCCTTGGTATTTTTTCTGGCTAAAAAACGAACTCTCGAAATTCGATCAAGTAAAGGTCGTTTCTTTTAGATCATTAGACGCCAATTAAATAATTCCAACCCGTTCCATTCTAAGTCGAACCGTTTCGGAGATATCGCACTTTAAAGATCAAAATAGAGGGTCCCTTCGCAGGCCCCTTTTCTTCATTATCGTACAAATGAGACATATGAAGTAAACGAACCAAATACATGATTACCACAGGCGAATAAAAATCATAGACGTCTGACGTAAATGATAAAATTAGGTGTATTCTTTTTGCACCGCCACAGAGTGAGGTGAAGGCACAATAATCACGTAATTGAAGTGCCCTGAGTCAGAAGACATTTCTGCCTCAGGTTAATATTCAACTTAAATAATGCTTTTAAAACGAATAGGGTTATTGAGAACTGAGTCAAATTATTTTTATAAAACGAATGGTGTGTTATTGACAGAGCTGACTTAAGTCTACCACAAACATGCAAAAAGAAAACACCTATTGTTTCAACTTTAACCGACTGGGGTGGCGACTAAAGACGGCGCCACAAATTTTTATTTTCCGATAACCTGTAAACCAACTGGAAGGAAAGCTGTACACCTTGAATACGGTGTTACGTGTGTCAGCGGCAGTAGAAGTATATTATTATACATTGTAAATATGAATTATTTATGTAGCTAAATTTAACTTAATAAATTAAAAACATATTCTGACACTTAGTATCATTTCTAAAACCCTTCTACCAAAAAATATAAAATAATTAAAAACTATGCTTACAAGTTAACGGATGGAAGCTAACTGCTGCAGCGTAAACCGAATTCGATTATTACAAATATCATGGTCGTATTGGAAGAAATCAGGAGTTATGACTCACCCTGTATGTGGTAATTTACATTTTTCGATAGTCCTTTGATTATAACAGTGAACTCTATATGTATAGAGTTCACTGGATCAGTGCCGGTTTTACATGTATTAGTAGTACGCACTAAGTAACATTGGGCCCCCCACCATCACCACCCACCCTCACAACAATTTGCATACATAGCAAAACTTCGAATTTGATACAAGCCCATCTATTTTTTTTTCTCTACCTCCGTTGCTTTTGAGACGATAAAAATGAGAATCATTCAGACTAATATAATTTAAATAGCTTCATAAGATGAAAACGGCAAGTCTGAATTCTCAAGAAGCTTATGCAATACAATAAATACGGCGCATCTGTCTTTATTTATGGTTGGTACGAGTACAAACAGACACCGCACGTAAACGAAATGTAGGCCGGAAATTATGGCAATAAGAATTTTGATCCATAATTGGAATGTTTCACATTATTGTTAACTTGCTGGAAAATAAAATTTACATTTTGCAATTTTTTTAAATAAGTTTTCTGCAATTTAAGAGGAATGTTTACGAAAATACAAATATTAGTGCCGTAACATCCGGGTCCCATAGATCACAGGCCCGGGTTCCGCGGGGCTGATAGTTACCATGATAGTTACGCCCCTTATTCACAAACCGCTCGCTTGTGTCGGCATAATTAAGTACAAAAGTTATTTACTTAGAAAGGGGCGAGGAAATGTTCAATCTGCAATAAACTCTTTTAAAATATATGACCAATAAATTTTAGTCTCAAACGTGTTAAAGGGCGTCTTCTTATTATTATACCTTCTTTTAAGATTTTAACTTTCCTGTTATTTAAGATTGTTGTATCTTACAGTATTTATTCTGAAGGGAAGTTGTGAGTGAAATAAATACACCTTAGTTCCTTAATAATAAATGCATTGATTGATACCTATAATTAATAAACTTAAAACTTTAAATTTGTCCGGGCCCTACGCACGTCCGGGCCCTACGCACGTGCGTAGTGTGCGTAATGTATAAACCGGCACTGCACTGGATTATAATAATCAAAGGTGATGTTGTAGTGTTTTCGATTCTTTTATTTATTTTAATGAACAAATCAACTCCGTTTTACATCAACCTCTTTTCTCTCTCGCGGACAGGTAACGAATCCACGTCCGGCGGTGGCTACTGTGAACTGTGTGTCACACAGACTCTCTGTGGTTATGAAAAGGTATACTTCTGTGGTACAATTCATAACCTCCATGGTTGTTTACGTGTTTAGCAGACCAATATGAAAATAAGCATAAAATACATTTTACAATTGATTGTTGGTTTACTATGTTTATTTGTTTATTGTGAATGGCTTGTATACTATGTCATACTTGTCCAGGTACCTCAAGCTATACCCGTGTAACGTTTATAAGAGAATGTTTGTAGTGCGATTGGCCCTCAATCACTTTGTCTAATCTCGATTCAACACTACAGCACAATACTGGAAAACCTTTACGCACCATGGTTTTTGCGGACACGCATTTGTTAGGCTCACGTAGAGGTCATTGGTTCGATAAATTAAGAAGAGAATGGCAAATGTATCGAGCTTTTCAAACTGCTTTAACACTTCATCGACCCGATGTCGTTTTTTTATTAGGTGATATTATGGACGAAGGTGATTATTGTAGCGACGACGAGTTTAAGTACTATGTGAAACGTTTTAATAGTCTTTTTTCAACCCCTTTTGACGTTAAAGTATTTGTTGTTGCCGGTAACCACGACATGGGGTTTCATTATCGGTTCGTACAGCAATATACGTATTTCGTCCATGGTTTTTTTAAAAATATTTGCTGTTTTAGAGTTACACCATATCTTAACAAACGGTTTATTTCGGGATTTAATTCCTCTGCTGTACAGTTCCTGACGTTAAGAGGCAATCATTTTGTACTTATCAACAGTATGGCTTTAGAAGGCGATGGATGTTTTTTGTGTCAGTCGGCCGAGCTACAATTGACACAAATTGAAAGTAGGTAATTATCAATAAGTGGCGGATGTTACTGAAGGCGTGCATTCCAGAGAAGTTGAAATGTCTTAAAAATAAAGGAAATTGCGAGGGAGATAACTTAAACTATAGTCGTCCTATTCTCATGCAGGTTTACATAGTTATAATTGAAAAATGAATGTACTTGAGTAACTTATTGCAGCATTTCCCACTATACAGGAAATCGGATGAGGATTGTAACGAGCCCGATGAAGCTCCATTCCCTTTAAAAACTAAACAATATAGAGAAGGGTGGGATTGCCTTACAAAGGGCTCAACTTATCAATTATTAAAACAAATTGAACCGAGGGTAGTCATTTCTGGTCATACTCATTATGGTTGTACAAGAAATTTGAGCAACGGTGACGGTATCGAAATTACAATGCCTAGTTTTAGTTGGAGGAATACAAATACTCCCAGCTATGGATTGGTAGGTTATTAACGCCAGTTGGTCTTTGATTAATATGTTTTTTAGTTCGTATTTGAAGCAAATAATTACGCATTTTCAAAATGCTTGATGCCTCGTGAATCGACTGTTATTATGTGTTACACATTGGGAGTATTATGTTTATTGGTATGGCTTATATACACATTTTATCATATTAGACGAAAATATAAATTTAAGTACCACTAACATAATTTTTGTCTTCACCATTAACTTTATCATAATCCATAATTTGCGGTCGGAAAACACAAAGGGGTTGATCAAATAAATCAAACTACGACAACCTCCCCTTCAGCAATGTATTTAATGATGACATAACAATTTCATTCCATCATTAAATACATTGCTGAAGGGGAGGTTGTCGTAGTTTGATTTAACTTTATCATAGGCAATTGTTATTTGTTATAGCACATGTACCACCTTTCACAAATTTAATATCCCTTGAATACTGTGACTTAGGCAACCAACATATCACATAGATGGTAGACGATGTTTAACGTCTATTTATACCTATTTATAAATAAATTATATTAAATATTATATTTATAAATAAGAAAACTAAACGGTTAGTTTTAGGATATTCACGAATTCCATTCTTTATCTATAAATCTTAATGAAACATCGTCTTATCACAGCCACTGAACTCAATAATATATGAGTTCAGTGATCACAGCATATGTATATTACTGTGGTCTTATCATCTAATATCTGATATGTTGCTTGCCTATTGTCAAAGACTGTACATTATCTTATGAGCACTGTATGCTGGCTTTTCACAATTTTCCTTACATTCACCTAAGGAAACGGTGTATGTGATTTTGCCAAATAAACAATAAAGAATGTAGGAAGCACGATATACTTACACACGGTATGCTGATGCGTCATCT
This sequence comes from Pyrocoelia pectoralis, assembly GCA_036250285.1. Taxonomy (NCBI): domain Eukaryota; kingdom Metazoa; phylum Arthropoda; class Insecta; order Coleoptera; family Lampyridae; genus Pyrocoelia; species Pyrocoelia pectoralis. The sequence goes on from CM070076.1 coordinate 3,055,464, forward strand.
TCGATGGAAACTCACGTATACTATTTATAAAGCATGCAAATTGTGGACGTAAAGTGGGACATCCATATACCTACCGAATTATATAACAATAATGTCACTGTAGTAAAATATCGAAAAGTTATGCTCGATTTTATGTGAAAATTGACAGTTTCTGGTTTTTTCGATATATCACGTTAAGGGTTGACTTTTGAGAAATTTTCATACCAATATAAAATGCTCAAAAGATAATTTTCTATAATATTTAGTCACATGCTTTTCCTCATAAGTTACAAATAAAAAAGATACGAGCGATTTCATACTTAAGGGTTGCTTACTTTCAGAAATATCGAAATAACTTGTTAAGGGTTGCTTTCTGTGAAAATATTATATATATCTAAAATATTGATCATATTAATATCTACATCTTTTACTTGAATAATTTTTCTGAGAAACGATAAACTAGAAAATTATGACCGATTTTGTAATGAAACTGCAAAAGCAGTTTTTTCCATATATCTCGATAAGGGTTGATATTTGTGAAAATTTTATTCTTATATAAAATGTTCCTTATAAGAATTCCTAAAACTTTTATTAATATATTTTTTTCAAAAAGTTGTAAACAAAGGAGTTATCGTTATTTAGATGTACCGCTACGACTACACCGAACGCAGTTGTATCTTGGGTGACGTCATGCGCTAAGCGAACGCCTTTGATACAAATAATCAGCATACTGTGTTTATGTGTATCGTGGTAGGAAGTATGAATGACGAGTTTAGGAATATTCTTGAAAGGTTATGTACCGTTTTGTTGGAAAGTATAAATAAATAAATACAGGGTGAGTCAATGGTGTGTAACGTTCTTAACTTTGAGATAGTATCCTTTCTCAAAGGTTCTTAATTTAGAGATAAATGACTGCCCAATCCCTTAACCTCCAAGGTTCAGTTTTTTTAAAAGACACTCCCTCACAGTTTTTTGTTGTCCAAAAATAACGTACATTTTAATTATTATAGCAAGAATTGAACGAAACTTTCGAGTTCAGTTAATGCAGTGCATTGAGAAACATCTTTAAAACTGTGTAAACATAAAATTTAAATGTTAAACTTGATGTTGTTCAAAGAATTAAATGTAACTTTTTTTCCTCGAATTTCTAAATAAACAAATTGCTCTGCCTCACACTATACGGCTATATTCATATTGTTCTGCTTATACATACATATTAGATCGGAAATGAGCGCCTTGTATTTTATTTTTATTAGTGCAGTTTTATATGAGAGACACACTATAGCGGTGGATATATGCACAATCCATACAGACATTTCTAAGAAAGCCTCCCATATCCACCTTTCATCTCTGTCTGTTCTGTGTTTCAATGGCCGTCTTATATTGTCGAGTATTATATAAAGATGTCATTATAATTGAAATTTTAGTCTCGAATAGTATCTTTGTATCGGATGTACAACAATAAAAAAAAATAATCGCGCATCTCTCAGAGATTGTATATGCACTTTATATGTTTCTTAACCTTACATGCGATTTGGCAACTAATATCCATTTTGCCATTCTTTATTTTATGTCTAGCTCTGGTGCATTGCAACCGCTTGTGGTCATAATACACAAATAACATTGAGCATTTATCATTGTAAGTAAATTGTGATGAAAGTAAATAAGTTTCATTTGTTATGGTGATGGAAGCTGATAAGCCTTTTTTTAATTTCATAATGAACTATGGAACGTAATCATTTAATACAGTGCACCACACGTTTGCAGAGTTTTCCAGTCCTACGCAAATGGATGCATCAAAATGGTCACAAAACTGTTAAAAATAAATTTCCAAAAGTCCAGTCCACAAAGTATGAGAATTTAAAACAGTAAAACATTACATTCTGTTTCTATAACGCACTAACTTCGTGCACTATAAACAAACAGTATAAGTTTATATAAATTGATACATGTTTAACATGTATTCTATTTATAATTATATTTCTCGTATAAACAATGTGGCTTCTAGAATTCATCGAGGAGTTACGAATGAAACATCACAAAACTGATGGATGACTTATAAGTTACAATATAATAAAAGTGTATTTTTTCCCCATTTCTCTATATAGTGTATAAAACTCACTAATACAACCTGCATTATGTGTATTGCATCAAATAAGATGGAAAAATAATATGTATTTAGATATTCACAATTTTATGACTGAATCCCTAATATGGTTGCGGCAAATGAATATGAAATGATTCAATGTTATATATTATTAAATTTAGTGTTCTGTGCGTATTTCTAGTTTTCTAATATTAGGTAGTTTTAGTAAAAATGTTTATATGAATATCTAAAATAAAAAATAAATAAAAAAAATGACTGGGCCAAATCATATGATTCTGGGCTCCAGTTAGTAGTCTAAAGGTTTTTATTATAATATGAAAGTAATCGATTTTACTTGATGGACATGGACACACTAGACTGAGGGTATAGAAAACTGATTGAACAATATGACCATGATTTATACCAATACTACTTATTATTTTCAAAGTCTAAAAGTAACCAGTAATTTTCGCTTGGGTAACATGGATTCAAGTTAGCAGAGAATGCTGAAAAACATGTGGGAAGTTCATATGTAGGTATATATATGTATATTGCTCATATATATCTGTTATTCTGATGTATAGTGAATAAATAAGTTAAAATAGGTATCAAAAGTTCATTTATAGTTACCCTACGACATTGCATAATTTCCATTGTACTACATAAGTGTTATACCGATTTTATTTTTTATGTGCAAAATATTTCAACAATGGAATTATTACTATGAATTATTGATTTGGAAGTAACAAATTGTGATAAGCAAGTAGTGTTACTGGCAATGAATAGTATATTTAGATTACATAAGAAACCTTTCTCCAATCGTCTTTGGGAATAGATGTCTATAATCACCTATTATAATGTTATAAGATATTTTTGAAAATTACTTCCCTTCACTTAAATTGTACAAAACAACATAGTTTAGCTGTCTCGTGCCAATTTCCAAAAACTCCAAAATGTGTATTTCAATTTTTATTATTACATTGACTGACTAAGATGTATATGTATATAAATAAAGGTAGAACCAATTTGGGTCACGGAATTAGAAAACAATTTATGCGTTCAAGTGAAAAAATGCACCCCCTTAACAATCCTAAATCGATTATATTCTCGGATTCTATAATTTTTTGGATGTTAAGAATAGTAGTAACCTTATACACATATCAATATAGTGTTACTCTGTAAATAAATAAAATATGTAGTAGATATTAAATTGGCATACAAAAATTAGTGTATTAACAGTAAAACAGACTTAGGCAGGAAATAGTAAACGGTACGGAGTCAGTAAAAAAAAACGTGAAACCTGACATTTTTACTGGCGCTTCCAATAGGTGTTTTCTTTTTGCATCGCCACAGGGTTAGGTAAAGTTACAATCATCACGTGATTAAAGTGCCTTGCGTCATAAGACATTTCTGCCTCAGGTTAATATAAAACTTAAATGAAGCTTTTAAAACGAATAGGGTTATTGAGAACTGACTTAAATTATTTTTATAAAACGAATGATTTGTTATTGACAGAGCTGACTTAAGTCGACCACAACGTGCAAAAAGAAAACACCATATTGTATTGGCATTAAAAAATTGAAATATTCCTAAGGTTCCAAGAAATTTTTGTATGCACAGGTACATGAAAATGATGCACCCTTAAGCTCGCATTATTTTGTGATTGGTCGGTTTGATCAAAAAAGGAGGGGGCAGTTTTTTTTCTTTGTAGCAGTTCTGCTTAAAACGCCTAATTACAATTACAATGTTATCAACATTACTATATTATTGCAAGTAATTGACATTAGGTACCTAAATTTTGTAAATACAGCTGCACCAAGCATACATTGTGCTCCTGGAGAAGGTGTGATGGAGGGAGCCACATGTTTACTAAGTACATTCAAATGCAAAAAAATTGGTAGTTTAAATAACGGAATCCAAAGTGGAAGATGCGTAAACTATCAACAAATTGTAGAGTTGAATGTACCACACCTTTTTCAAGACTTTGTATTGGTCACTTCAGTTCCCATATTTTCCAGGGACATTCTAAGCTTGGTGGAGCTATAACAGTAATAAAATAACTTAAAATGACTGATTTTATTAGAAGTGCTTGTACATCCAGTGATTGTTATTCATGCACTGAATCGCTAAGCAATGAGTGTTAACCTTCCGTCTAATTAAGTACTGAATTAAAACATTGCTATGCAATTTAATAATATGCATGCATTTAAGTTTATCCGATGACTCAAAAAGCAGAACACTCAGCTGCATAGTACACATGTGAAAACTATTTAAGGAAATGGTGTCATCGTGATTTTTGCTAAAAAATATTAGACGGACATAGCTGTTCCCATTATACATGTGGGCACAGAATTTTCGTTTAATCTACATAATGTAGATGATGCAAACTGTTAACTTATGTAGGTATATTAACTTTTCAATATAGTGCTCATGTTTAATTGTTCTAATATTGTCATTAAATAGCACTTTTGTTTAAAGATCCATATATTTCGATCTCAGTTGGGTTCTTTTTGAATACTATATAATCGCCTGAATTATACTATACAATCGCCCCACGACTAATGCAGTGACGATTAAATGGTTGTGTTAATTGTTTTTCATTATAAAGGGTGTGCCATAAACGACATAACAAGTAGTTGTATTTTCATAAAAGAAACATGCTGTATGAATTTTAAGGAAAGTTTGGAAGTTATTTAATTATTTCCCATATTTTAGATTGAAAATTAAGTAGAGTAGTTTCAAAATCTCGTGGCGCTCGAGATGTGTGGCGGGATTTATTTAAACGCGATACTACGATACTAATATGAAGTTCTATAAATAATTACACCTATGTTTATTTACTCTACATATTTAGGATGGCATTTTACCTACCAATGTTTTTGCACGTATAATGTCGTGCCTATTTTTCGAAATTGTTGTAAATCCCGCCGCGCATTCCGAGTGCCACGAGATTCTGAACCTAGTACTCTAAATGTTATTTTTTGAAATACTTTTTTTAATCATTTAAAAACGTTCTAAATACGACTATTTATTCCTCAGGATATACAGGATGCTTTCTCACTTTCAATACTATGATTGCCTAAAGTTGATAATTTAATATGAACTTAATGAAAGTACTTAGGCGTCTTTGTTTGGGATCTTTGGATTTGTAACTAAGTTTACTATAATTGTTCTGACAAATTTTGAGTAGATCACCAATGAAAAATTTTTTTTCTATTAATGTCGACTATTAATCCAAAAAACACTGGAAAATTTTAATTGCTAACCTAACATTCAAATGAATTCTTTGGCAAGACGTTTGTAAAAAATGAATAAATTAAATTAATTAGATAATTCACCAAACCTTCCCCATGATTAATTTATTGCAAAATTGGATAACAATGGAGTGATGACTAATTGATAAGCGACATGTTTCGATATACTAAGATATCATCTTCAAGCTTAAGTTAATTTGGTTACACCCCCATTTGGAGCTACCCTACAAGGCTTTATGGACCCATCCAATTGAATAAATTAAAATTTTAAAAAAATGTTGAGGATGTTACTTAAAATAACCGACCTTTAGGGGTTTATGGAATCACTCTGTATAAATGACAAAAATGTCTAGTTACAACTTTTACTATAGTCTGATTTATGAGAAGATGCGTGCAGTCATAGGCATTTTGTATAGTTACAATTGTTGTCAACAATATAATAACAATGGTAACTAAGAAAAATGCCTATGACGTGCACGCATCTTCTCATAAATCAGACTATAGCATTGAAAATTTTCTTCGCGACATTTTTCTCTGAAATTATCTTTGTTTACATATTTAGTTAACTGTCAAGCCTATATAAACAAAGGATGTTAAACTACAATCTGACGAGATTAGTTCATCCCTGTACAGCGCCGATTATATGAAAAATAAGATCCGAGTTTGTTGATGGGTACAGAAGTCACAGTGACTGGGATATTCAAACAGGTTGTATTCAATGTAATCATAAGTGATAAAGTTGTAGTAAGTAATTTATTAAACAAAGCAAATGTAACACTGACATTGCCTGCTGTTGTGATCCGATACATCAAGATGTATATTATAGGGAATCCCTTGCACGCAAGTAATTTAATAAGAAAAAAAGTATACAATGGGAAATGATAATGGAATCAATGTTATTTTTTATTTATACTAAAGAGACAAAAATAAAGAAATTATTACTGCTTATGTTAGCTGCTACTATTATCAGTAGTATTTGTAATATTGCTGGATGCCGAATCAAAAAAGTTACTAGAAACAACGTACCTTACACACTGCAAAAGAATATTTCTTTCATGAACAATTTCATTAGCCAACAAACGCTCCAGTAATGTTACCTTTCGTTTCTTATATACTGGATTTACACTTACTGTACTAGTTGGTTTTTTACCCTTACGCTTCGTTACCCTCTTCCTTGGGTTACGCTTATATTTACATTTACTTGTAATATTAGTTTTAGATACAACAGTATAAGTTGGTTCAATACAGACTCTTTCAATTTTTTGTTCGAGAGGTGCTTCATTATCATTGTCGTCGTTATCAGATTCGGAATTGTATGCGCTTATTAAATTTCCGAGCGCATTATTCAATGTAATAACCTCCTTGTAGGTGTTTGAGGACGATTGTTCCCCCCACTCTGCATCGTCAAATTCGTCTACTTCCTCTTCTGACTCCTCTTTGTACAAATCAGCGGTACCGGGAAACGGTCGAAGATTACCGTTCCAATCTGATTTGTCAACGATGAGAGATGGGTTTACGGTAGGTAGGATTGGTTTCCGTTTTTTTATCTTCGCTTTTGAAGTCATTTTTTGTGCAGCATCTGAAACAAGATACGTTAATAAAAACTAGAGATGTTTTTTCTATATACGTACATCTTGTTTTATTCGTTTTATCAAACCTGTGTCGATTTTGTTTAATACGCTCACCACGCTTAAGTTTCTCCTCCTGTTGTTTGTAGCGTTTTTCAATGTTTTCTTTGGTGGGAAATCGTTTTTTACGCTGCGTTATCCATTTCTCTATATCTTCGGGTGTGTTAAAATTTTTAATACGATCATAAAGACCTGTACAATGTTGCATTTCGATATGTTTTTCGACAATTTTTGGATGCGCCGTGTACGTACAGTTGTCTATACCGCATACTCTTGTCTCACCATCTTCATTGTTACTTAAATCATCTTCATCATCATCGGTCATTGAGTGACCCTAATTACAATGGCGATATTACAAATATACAACATCTATTATCGGAATACATTTGAGTAAAGTAACTTATTGAATGATCCACAAGGCGGGATCAATTCAATTGTAAACTTCCACAAAATTTTGTAATTTGGTGCGTGAATCAAACACTTTGCAAGACACTATTTTCACTAATATCGTTCTCTTTTAAATTCGAATGGGCCGATTACTCAGTTTTATCAAAACGAAATTTAAAATTGTACCATGTTACAATACATGTATACATGAAGAATGAAGTGCGGCATGGATATGTTAAGCAAGTGTTATAGTGGAAACCCACATTCATATAGGTTACCGTAAATAAAATCAACTATATTCAATATAGTTGCTTAATGTCGCTAGAAATCAAATAGGAAAAAGTTTTAACAATACTTACGTCAACACACATTACCAACTTTTGTAATGGCCTGTTTCGATTAGCTTTGTAAAAGGTACAGCACATGCAATGTAAAAAAAACTTTGTAATGGCAAAGGGTTATAACTTATAACCTATTGAAAAATAAGGAGTTTTGTAGTTAGTGATTCTCCCTTAATAAATGTGAGTCTACACATCAAAGGGTGGTAAAATTCACATGATCAAGTAAGTTAGATAAGTTTTAATAAGCAATATAAGCATCACCGTTCTGTAAAAATAGAACAATGGTAACATCCTTACAGCATGAATTTATGTCTGGCGAATATAATAAAACCAAAGCCCAACATTGAAAGACTGAAAAAATGGTCCTGATATTAATAAACACAAAGAACGAATGCTTCCTATCCTTGTACATCTCAATTAAGCAATACTGAGTGATCCCTTTAAAATTCTTTATCTCAAAACAATTATTCGCAAAATTGAATGAGAAATCCATGAAGGTGATAGAATATATACAAAAATCAATGACACACACTGTATAATTAGAAATATTTCGGAAACTGCACCAATTCAACTGACGCAACATTGATGTGACCTTTTTTTTCTAAAATTAAAATGAATCTAAGAGACCCCCCCCCCCCCCCATGTATTATTAATTGGATGAAACATGTACCGCTACAAAATTTTGAAAATATCAAACAAAAATCATCCCCCCTAAACAGCTGGTATTATATGCAACCAATAAGAAAATATTTTTTAATTTAATATGAATCCAAACTGTCTGTGTTATTTCTAAAATATTAAATTTGAGTTGTTCATTTTGTAGCGACGTGGAGGTCACCCGTTCATAAAGACCGAATCTTTTCGAGGACCAGTGATTGATTCATATCGAATATTGATACAACCCAACACACAACAGTTCTATGTTCTACGTGCTGGAAAAAGTGGTAAATCCAATGCCTAATATAGAAACCATTTATACGAACAAATCTTTGTGAACAGGTCTTTTTAATGAATAATCCGCATGACCTGGGTTATCAAAATGAACCGGGTCTTACCATCGCTATCATGTTGTTTTGTTCTTCCTATTTTTAACGAACAAGAGGACATGTTGCCACATTGGGTCAACCATATTAACGAATTTCTGTTCCATAAATTTGAATTGATACCATACAAAGGATTGGTTTCACCAGTCATAGATCCAGTGTTAAGCTGGTGTTACATTCCAGTGTTAGGAAATATGATTGGATATGTGGCGGGTGTGTAATGACAAACTTCTGCATCAATCATATTCTTTAGCATTTGAATCAAAACTGAGTTAATTAGTTTTGTGAAACCTATCCACGGCCCAATTTAACTTTTTTGAAATTTCTATTTCATTAATTACCACAATGTCAATCAAGTTTTAAGCTAAATTTCCTGAACGGTGAATCATTAAAGAACCATCTCTGTTGATATATTATACCGGGAGTTCGTTCTCAAACTCGAACATAGAGATCTAACATGGTATTGAACGTTTTTGCTAATTGTTGCTCGCCTATTTAACTTAGAGAAAAGGCAATAGTATCAACAGAAAGAGAAAATTATTACGATTCAAACAATCCTACTAGCAAGACTAAAGTGCGATTTATTATTTTAAAATACTAACTTAAAGTATGACACTTTTGTATTGTAGTATTAAAATTAATGGCAAAGAAATGTCGAACTCTTCTGAAATTAGCGTCACCATGAAAGGTTTTCACCATCAAAACCCTTTCTTCGTTGGTATAGGTATTCATTATTAGATAAATAAACTTTAATACGTGGTGTTTAACGTTAAATTCGTATTGACAAACAAACAGTACAAAAAACAATTGCTGTAAAATTTTAAAATCAAGGGAATGCTATTTACACAATTTCATACTTTAAGTTAGTATTTTAAAAGAATAAATCGCACTTTTAGTCTTGCCAGTAGCATTATTTGAATCGCAATAATTTTCTCTTTCTGTTGATGTCATTACCTTGTCTCTAAGTTAAATAGGCGAGCAACAAATGGCAAAAACGTTCAATACCATGTTAAATCCCTATGTTCGACTTTGAGAACGAACTCCCGGTATATACAAGGTAAGTAAAAAAAAAGAAACAAAGAATTAAATTTAATTAATAAAGCAACAGAAATAGTGCACATTGTGATATTGTTTGTAAGAAATCAAGGCTGTTGTAGACATTGTTTCTTATCATTTGCCTATAAGCTTGATAGTTAATCAACATTTCATTCAAAAACAATGCCATAGGTACCTGTAAACTGTTGCAAACATGTCTCAAAGATGGTTGTAGTCGAATGCCTGCCTCAATTGTGACTACTGTGGCTCATGATCGAAATAAGTGAAGGGACAATAAATTATGTGGAGGGCTGCAGAAAGTGGTTTACCTTCATGGAGACCTGCCAAGACCACAATTGTTACTACTTATAATAGACATCATCAGTTTGCACAATAATATGCAAATCAAAGTGTGCGGTAGTGAAGTGAAGCTTTCCTTTTGTCTACGATTATACGGATTGCACTCTTTGAACGGATCACTTTTAAGGGAGCCTACTGTTATCGAAGCTCATATCTGTAGAAAATGATGCTTGATACAGTCAGAACTGGAAGGCTCAATTGAAGATGCAGTGCGGATCATAATCCAATTGGAATCTACTTCAGAGGTGTAATCATTGTCATCCAGAAATTCCAAACTCTTCAACTATACTTTTTCCCCTTCAGGAAAAATTTGAAGGAATTCCTCAAGTGTGCTTAACAAATTTGAAAAGCTCAGCGCCATGATGGTTGAAACTCGAGGAGAACATGTAACAAGATTATATTCGCATTGCTTCTGTTCCTTTCTTAAATTAAATTAAATTATGTATTTCATTCTCTTTTTTTAGTGACCAGTTTTTTTTTTGCTTCTTTCTAATACCTCACATGCATTTTATGGGGGAAAACTATTGCTGGTGTAAAACGCCTTAAACAAATGAACTCGGCAGTAATATTTTATAGTAACTGTCCATTTGTTTAGGGCTGTTACAAACAGGAGTAGTGTAAGGAGCAAAATTCACATACAGAGTTAAGCACTGATCACAAGCTGCTAACCATAGAGATACAATCAGAAGCAGAAAAAAGAAGGCATATGAAACAGTTAAAATACAAAAAGTATAATGCCTCACAAATACCGGAGAAAAATAGAAGGGACAAAATCAAGAATTTAAACACAAAAGGAATAGAAGATAGAAGAGAAATATTCAAAACAACTTTACTGCAAAATTACAACAACAAAATAGAGATACAAGCTGATTGAATGAAGGAACAAGGCAGAAAATATAGATGAAGCTTGGAAAAGAAACTTAAAAGAAATAAAGACAGTGAGAATGGAAAATTAGAAAGATTAAATATATAAAGTGCGAGAATCATAATATAACAGAAAATTATCGAATAGGGTCAGTATGGACTTATGTTTATCAAAAGGTCACAATGGAAAACAGCTGAAACATTCAAAAATACTCCTTTTACTTCGTACTCGGGAAGTAAAATATGAAGACAAAATTTGTAAAATAGTGATAAATAGTCTTAAACTAATTTCATACAAAATGTTCAATGATCAAAATTGATTTTTTAAGTTAATTTAATTTCACACCTTCTAGCAACTTAACACTAAACAATAAACAGCGCAATTTTGGGAACAACAGAAATAGCAACAAAGACAAGGCAAATGAGGGGTATAATAGTTGCTCTAACACTGCCAGAGCAAAAACAAGAAGTGGAGGAAATGTTTCTTGGGGAAAATTAAGAACATATAGATAGAGGAACGAAAATATCTATGAAGAATTAAACAAGAAAGATATGGGAGAAGATGGAGAAAAAGCAGTTAACATGTTTTGGATATGAAAAAAGCATGAATCCAAATGGAAAACAAACTTTTATCTGCAACATAAACATAAACAATAATAATAAATATTCACTATCAAGCGATCAAAAATCATGTAACATGCATTATCCTTTTCAACACATTATAGGTACTTAATGTGATTTTTCCTTCTATATTCTTATATACAGTAGCTACTTTTAGTAATGTTTCAAAAAATAAGTATTACCTACATACTTTTAGACTACGAATTTTTTTTAATCAAAAAATGAGTTCAAAGTTTCTGGACTGCCATTTTTGTAATATGGTGGTCGCTTGAATTTAAACAACTTGACTTTTGGAATATCATATTTAATAAAATTCCTTATTGGTTGAAAATCAGCTGGGATTCTTTTTTGATGAAACTTTAAATAGTAAGATTCTCGAGATAAGGTTTCCAAATTGTTAGGTAGGAAAAGCAAGAGCTCTTAACCATTCTTTTATGTTATGTTAATTATGTACTCAACATAAACACATGAACAATTTGTATAATGGAAGCCCGTTTGCCATTTTTTAGATCTAAACATGAAGATCGCTGGATTGAGAAATTTAAATGTCAAAAATGTGAAATTACCCAAATTTGAGTGCTATTATAGAATCAGGAAGCTAATTGTGGTTGAAATAGCAATAATAAAAATAAAATCGACAAAGTATGCAAAAAATTAATTCTAAACATATAAACCCCTTTTTTTATTTAATGGTTAGGGTGCTCCATTTGGAAAAAATTAAATAAATAACATTTATACGTGATGAGTTATCCTGTATAATTATGAAGATCAATATTTCAGTAAGTTGGATTTTTGAAAAATCTTTATACCAAATTTCCAATAAAAATCTCAATCTAGGTCATAGTAGTAAATTTTCAATGATTATTATTATTATTATTATTATTACCCTTGATAATGATTTTGAAACAATTGGAAATAGATCTCCTAATTCAAAAATGTATGTTCCATTTTGAGAAACACAATTTTCGCTCACCATCCCATATAATAACACTCTGTATAAGATGTTTTTTTTTTGTCTTCCAACCACTCACTATGGGATACTTGAAAAGTACTCGTCAATTACTTGTCAAGTGGTATGGAAATTGGAACACTACTATCTACGGTCCTTAAACCATCTAAATCAAAGGTATAAAGCAGTAATTAATGAATATGTGTGTAGTTGCATCGTGTTATTCGACAAATGACTGCATAGTTCATCATTCATATTCTTTAACACTGCACTGGGATGAAATGTAACACCCGAATAATTAGTTTTATGAAATCGACCCCTACAGATTAAAATTCAGGTGTCACTTCACATGCATCAATGAAATATGTATAGTAAGTTTTTCTTACACTGCGAGTGCCTTTCTCTTTAGAAAATGGGTACACTTACTGCAAAAAAAATTATTTTTTAATGGGCTCCAAATTAATAAGCTGATTAAAACAATTAACAATCACCTACACTTATACCCATTTCGAAAATTGTAAAACACAATTATCAACCTTTAAAGTGCTTTTAAAACACTTGCGTTACGTTGTACAATGAAAAACACACTTAACAGTGCGATACTCACAAAATAATAGTTGATAGTTGGTTCAGTAACTACATGCCAAGAAAAAAATTTTTAAGTTTAATTATGAAATTTATTTATTTTTGGATCATCTAATATATACATCTCATCAGTTGTTTGTAAAGAAAAAAACCGGTATATACGTAAGTATTTCTTTTAGTACAAATTACAAAAATTAGGGGAAAAAACTTTGGAAAACATCCTTCTCTTTAGGAAAATAATTACAAATCAGTGCATTTTACAACTGAATAAACAATCATTTTTGACTAAGCTAAACACAGATAGTTAATTTGTCAATTGAATAATTATATATTTACAAAAAGAAAGGAATAGTAGAAAAAAGCCAATGTTTTAAAAACTGGCTGTACCAACTGAACAAACTAAAAGCATTATTATCTCTAAAAGATAGTGCAAGTCCCCCCTTAATTTGGAGAGGCGATGACTTGAGACTGGTGTAAGTAAGATGATTATAAATGTAGGTTGCCCGTTATTGTAATTCAAATTTTGTACTTGTCTCTGCCAAGATTTTGTTTACATCCTGCAAACAGATCCGGCCAATTTTAAGATAAAAATTTTGATTAAATGACAAATAATAATAAATAGAAAAGCTCCAAATACTTTGATAGTTAAAAATGTTGTACCTACAGTACGACATCTGCCGTGTAATCAATAGGCGCAGTCAAAATAGGCACATTCTGAGTTGGGGGCACGAGCTGTGGAATACGCACCTCTTCGGGATGATATCCAATGTATTCCATTTTTGCGGTGGTATACAATTCATTGCATTTGTCGCGTTGTCCTCGGTACGTGGCCCAATCGTTTGACTGCTGTGAATCTTTGGCCATCTTTAACAATTCCTCCTTTTTGACAAATTCGGCTTTAATATGATCGTTAACCCAAGGCTTTGTAAGATCGATTTCGTTAAAGACACGTTTTTTCTTTATCACTTTTCCCTGTTGTATTCTGCGCATCGGCGGCGGTCTAAAATGTCGCTGCGGTCCCATCATTGGTGGGCGCATATGTAACGGCGGTCTTACATTCATACCAGGCGGGGGAGGACGCATACACGGCGGTGGTGGTAAAGGTGGTCTCATACCCATCGGTAGAGGTCCATGTAATCGAGGACCTCGTATCATATTTGGTGGTGGTAGTGGAGGTCGTAAAGGTGGACCACCTCTGAAAGGTGGCGGTGGGGGTCGCATTCCCGGACCCGGTGGACCCATTCGTGGCGGTAAAAGACGCGGAGGAGGCATGCGAGGTCTCATTGTCAATAACGATGGAGGTTGATTGCCGTTAAAGCCTTGATTGTGATAATTTTTCCTTATTTTTCTGAATGGTATTTTTCTTTTATCTGTATCATGTGCTCCGTTTTCATTAACCACTGCTCCCATTTGCCTTTTTATATAAATAATTAACTTTTGTTATTCACGAAACACGACGCTTTTTGTGACTAACAGGAGTACCAACTACCAACTACTTAAATTACATAGTGCCAATATTCACAAATTTAAATTTTAAGTTATCTCTAGATTGAAATTATATAAATTATAAAAACAAATTTGAATTCCTCATTGCTTTCTGAATACATTTTGTAATGTCAGTAGATATTTTAACAATGAATAAATAGTGTCCATTGTATTTTAAAACTATCGGGGATATTTGTCTTTTGTATATTGGCAAACGCTTGAAGTTTTATATAATAGAGTTCAGTGGGTTTAATAAACTGTGGTAAATTTTAAATTGTTCTTATACAGGGTGTTTGTAAAGAAATTCGAATATTTAAATAGCAGGTCAATAGCAACAATATTGTGTTAGAATGAGACCTTGCGAAGATACTGCTTCGTTTGAATCTCAGTTATAAAAAACTTTGAAAGGGTAGGTAGGTATATGTAAAGAAGGTGCGAAACAGTTTTCTTGAAATCAACAAATTGTGACTATTTGAAGTATTACAGTGATATAACGTGTTTGGAGCTTGATGTAGTTGTCATCAGGAGATTGCTTAAGAAATGAATTAAACGGCAAAATTAGGGTCGAGCGTAAAATCGCCGGAAATATTCTTAACTGTACGATCTTTCGTGTCTGTAGTAGTTAAATTTGATAAGCGTATTTTTAATTGGTTTAATTAAGTAAAATTTCGCTGAATTAAAGTATACTTTTCAAAAGCACAACCTCGAAACGGTTTAAGATCGAGAAAAATGAACTGCACTTTAACTATATTGATTGAGATTGACACAAAACATTTCAAAAACTACTAAGAGGGATACAATACAGCATTTACTTAAATAACTCAACTTACACACACACAGGTCGCGCGTGTTAAAGAAAGCTAGACCTTGGATGGGCAATGGTCATTTTAGATCGCGTAAACTGAAAATACGTGTTTTATAGGTGTTTTCTTTTTGCACCGCCACAGGGTTAGGTAAAGTCACAATAATCACGTGATTGAAGTGCCTTGCGTTAGAAAACATTTCTGCCTCAGGTTAATATAAAACTTAAATAAAGCTTTTTCAAACGAATAGGGACCGGGCAGATGACGTCATTAATCTATTTTTTTACAGCTCTGAAGGAAAAATTTTTTCTATTCGTAATAGCACAGCCTATAGTGTTTGCATGTACAGGTTGCGCGCGTTAAGAGAACGTGAGTTACATTTTGCATTCACAATTGTCATTTTAGCCCGCGTAAACTAAAAATACGTGTTTTATGTAGCGTTTCTTTGCCCTTAGAGCTGTCAAAGTCAGCTGCTGCCCGGACTCTATAGGGTTATTGAGAACTGAGTCAAATTACTTTTATAATACGAATGATGTGTTATTGACAGAGCTGACTTAAGTCTACCACAACGTGCAAAAAGAAAACACCTACTGTGATATGGGATACACGCCCAAGTATGACACTTGTCTTGTGGTATGACAAACTAATGAACTGTAGACAAACTGGAAGGGAAGCTATACACCTTGAATACAGTACTGCGTATGTCAGGGGCAGTAGAAGGAGATAGTCAGAAGTTGTGGCATTGAACTGTATGCCATAAGCAACTGGAAGGGAAACGGACGATTTCAATACATTGTAAAATAATATTCAACTATATATGAACACTTTTTCCCTCCGTCACCTCGCGAGACTCAGTACGTCGTTTCTTTTTGCACGTTGTGGTTGACTCGCCTGTTAATAACACACCATTCGTTTTATAAAAATAATTTGGCTATGTTGTCAATAACATTTGCGAAATATGGTTGCCATCCAAAGAAGAATCCTGAAATCTAGTATTTTTAAATTTCCCACGTAAAGCACTAACAACAGCATGGCGAAGGTCAACCAGATGTGTCAAACGAACATCAAACATGCCACCAAGTGACGCTTCTGAGTGTGTCATCTGTGGTGAAAGACAGTACTGTATATTTTGGGTTATACAGTATTATCCTTTGATTATATATAACCACAGCTTAATTAAGCTGTGATATAACTACTGGATGTAGCAAGACGTAGTACTGTATATTAGGTGTTTTCTTTTTGCATTTTGTGGTACACTTAAATCACCTCTGTCAATACACACCATTCGTTTTATAAAAATAATTTGACTCAGTTCTCAATAACCCTATTCGTTTTAAAAGCTTTATTTAAGTTTTATATTAACCTGAGGCAGAAATGTCTACATGACACAAGGCACTTTAATCACGTGATGATTGTAACTTTACCTAACCCTGTCACAGTATAAAGATACATACAGTAAAACAACTCTAAGAGTGGGGGTAAGACTGCGCACATCATTGCGCACCTCAAGTCCGCCATGTTTTAAGTTTAAGTCATTAGCGTAGTCACAGTTTAATGCTTTTATACTGTGGCGTAGTAAAGATTTATTTCTGTGTAAGCATCGATTTAGGCAGTGGTAGAGTGGAAAACTATTACATGTAATTTTAACGTTATTTATATTTAAGTGTGTAATCTGTTTAGTTTATATATAAGTTAGTTAGTATTCGGTATTTAGTTATTAAAGTTCTTAATAGGTTAATATTGTTACAAAGATTGCATATTGTTTAAGGCGGGTATGACTCATCCGCCGGAAGTTTCGAGAAAGCCGCGCGCGATGACTTACCGTTCCTTCTAGAATTTTCGAGAACAAATGCGGACTTGTATAAATAATGCCGCTCAATTTTTACGAGTTAGTTCATAGTTCACAGTTTTACAGTTTAACGCGTTCGCGAAGTTTAAATGTGATTACCTTAAACGTTGATTAGGTTAGACTTTTTAGTGATTAAATATTAAGTGTGATTAAAATAATTAGTGAACCTCTAGTGTAAATAAATTGATTAATTCTTAAGTTAACAACTAAGTACCTATTCGTAATTGGAAATAAGTGATTAATAATTAGCGTGTAAATAAATAAATATTCGACTTGGTTTCTTAAATAAAGTTTCGTTACAATATAAAAAGACCATAGGTAACTATGATGCGTAAACCGGGCGGTGTTGTTTGTGCAGCAAAAAATTGTGTAAATAAAACTTATAATAGTGAAATGCGGTTTTTCAATTTTCCTAAGGACGAAGGAAGGTAAGATATAACTTTGCAGTATTTTTTTTCCTGCGTGCATTATAACCTTAAAGGCAGTCATGTGATTATACTAAGAAGCAAATAAGAATAAAGTAGATGACGCTTCGATCTAAGTTACATTATACAGTTTTAGTCACATTATTATTTTTTAAAATATCTAGTTCATCATAAAAAAAATATTAAAATTTTTAAAATACGTCTCTGTTTACATTTCTTCCTTTTATTACGGACCTGCAATTTTAAACTAAAAATATGGCTGCCACAGGTTGACCTTGTCTTTCTTAGAACAAAGGAAATATTGCCGAGTTGTTTTACTGTATGTATCTTTATACTGTGACCCTGTGGCGGTGCAAAAAGAAAACACCTAATGATCCGATTGAAGCCAAATTGTGAAATAGAAATAGTATTGGTATTGATGAGAGAGAGATGGGTACAGAGTTTCTACTAAAAACAATACGCAAGCTTATGAAGTCGCAAAACACTGTCTATCTCTTTTTTTAGCGTCGCGTTTTATACATCCAGTAGTTATATACAGGGTGTCCCAAAATTGCTGGGACACAGAGCTACTACGTGTAATAGAGATCAAAATAAGTTGATTGGACCCAATTTACCTATATACCAAAATGTACCGTTTGCCCGTGAGAAGAGTTCAAAGTGTACATAAAAAAACACATTTTTGTACGCTGTTCAGACATGAGTGAAACAAATTGAATGAAATTTGACAAATGTGCATTTTAGAGGATTACTCTCCTTTGGGTAATTAAATAAATCCAAAAGAAATTGTAAAAGGGTTAAAACCACCCTCACCCCCTTACATTTTTTTTCAGAACTTTCTTAGGGGTGGTAATACGATTCTCAAATTATTTTATCAAGAAGACTGATTAATTATCTTCATTTTGTTACTCTTGATAACATTTCGCATTCCGCATAGTTCCGAAGGAAAAAAATGTTTTCTTAAATAATGCTAACAGATATTCCTAGTACAAGTTTAATAAAATTGTAATACAAAATTTAGTTAGCAGTGGAAACAAAGGCAGAATGTTTTTTCATAATAAATGTTCAATATGACGGCCACCTTCATCAATACAAAGGTCAATTCGACGTAAAAAATTGAAACTAAATTTTGTATTACAATTTTATTAAACTTGTACTAGGAATATCTGTTAGCATTATTTAAGAAAACATTTTTTCCTTCGGAACTATGCGGAATACGAAATGTTATGAAGAGTAACAAAATGAAGATAATTAATCAGTCTTCTTGATAAAATAATTTGAGAATCGTATCACCACCCCTAAGAAAGTTCTGAAAAAAAATGTAAGGGGATGAGGGTGGTTTTAACCCTTCTACAATTTCTTTTGGATTTATTTAATTACCCAAAGGAGAGTAATCCTCTAAAATGCACTTTTGTCAAATTTCATTCAATTTGTTTCACTCATGTATGAACAGCGTACAAAAATGTGTTTTTTTACGTAAACTTTGAACTCTTCTCACGGGCAAATGGTACATTTTGGTATATACATAAATTGGGTCCAATCAACTTATTTTGATCTCAATTACACGTAGTAGCTCTGTGTCCCAGCAATTTTGGGACACCCTGTATAATCAAAGGTATTATCTTAACAAGATCAAAACAAACAAAAAACATTACAGTACTTCCATAGACATTTTCACAGTTCTTAAGCTTTTTAAATAATTTATTCTCCTATCGCTGCCAAGTACGCATTTTCAAATGAAATACGCCATGTTATATTTCTTGGGCGAATTTGCCATGATTCATTGCTGGTATTAGAAATTCTTGAACATTGGTCGTATAATTGCAATATTATGTGTAAGGGCCCAGTTGTCTAAAAGTCTAGTCGAGTTCAACCGGCGGTTAGTGTAAAGTTGAGTTGCGCAAACTAGGGTGGACGTCGGGTCTAGGGTTGGACTGACGGTTTTACCACTCATTTACCAACTCGAATGGCTTGGTAAAATCGTCAGATCAACCCTAGGTTAGCCATCAACTCTAAATTTTGCGACTACATTTTACACTAACCGCCATTTGAACTCAACTAGACTTTATACAACTGGCCTTAAGTGGCCATCAACATGAATGCTACTATATTACGAAAGGACAACCCTTGTACCAGGTTGCAGCGATTTTCCAAATGAAGTACGAAGGAGGTGTTTACAGGTTCCAGATAACAGCTCTTCAGAACTTTCACTTCCTTATTTAAAC
Source organism: Pyrocoelia pectoralis (assembly GCA_036250285.1). Taxonomy (NCBI): domain Eukaryota; kingdom Metazoa; phylum Arthropoda; class Insecta; order Coleoptera; family Lampyridae; genus Pyrocoelia; species Pyrocoelia pectoralis. Next base: position 3,075,380 of record CM070076.1, read on the forward strand.
ACTTTTGCAATAAAAACACTAAAATTCACAAGGACTCCTAAGCGTTGTTTGACTCCAAAGTAGTGGCGACCCCTTGGATTTAATTACACTTGTGAGCGTATGCGTACATAGGATATGCGCTATCTTCTCTCTTTCCTAATCTAAGACCTACAACATTCAATTCTGGTGATTTTCATGCTGAAAATATTTCACCACCAAGGTTACCCTTGCTGCTCCCATTACCTGATTGGCTGTCATGCATCTCCTGCAAAACTGCCTCTATCCAGCCTGTGGAAAATGAACCTCCCTTAGTATATTATCTGTATCCAAGAGGTTGCTGGTGCCTGCAGAGATTAGTTGGAAGTTACTTCAGTGTCCCACATTAGGATTTTGATTAGATGGAATGCAGTATAGAAGAAAATTTTTACTTGAAATACTACAATTCTCTCAGGCACTTCCTACTATCCTCTTTGTAATTTTACACCACAAAGTGCTTAATATACAATTTAATAACAGACAGATTTATGGTTAATTAGGAGAACAGATTCCAGTTCCACGTGTGAGAAGCTATAAAAATAGCCATCTTGTAGTTCAAGTTGTAAGTTAAATCGTGCAAAAAGACAAAAATCTGGTCAAAAAAGATTGATTATAAAAAAAACAATATTTTGCCCATAAATTTAAGATCAAATTTAAAAAAACGAAACGCCGTTTGACAGGGAGTTGTATGTCTTTTTTAAAAATCTATTACAACATACTTCCAGAGGATAAAAGTCTGCTTTCAGAAAATCACCTTGTATATTGAAAGGCCTTCCTAAAAGTTAACATTATTTATTATTAAAGCTCTTGATGTTCGATTGTTAAAAATGCTAAAGAAAGCTTTAGAAACTTTGTGGTACCTGACAGGGAAAGGGCACATGTAACCACTATAACTACAGTAAAAAAAAAATTTGATTCATCGAGATGGATAGCAAGAAGCTGGTTCTGGACTATTATCAGAGTAAAAAGTTTAGTCACCCGACTTTGAAAGCTAATTTTACAAAATTGTTGTTGTAATATGTAGATGTTAAATGTTGAGTGTTGATAGACTTTTCAGGCTATTGAATTTTCTTTAGAAAAGAGTGCTAATAAAGCGTATGATTAATTTTAATTAATAGCACATTTTCCTATTAATGTACACACTAATTCAGTGCGATTTAAAATCGGTGAAGTTAAATGAAGTTTAGGTGATTTGGTTTTCTAATGGCAGCACAAAATGGCAACAGTGTGGTACATGATTTGGCAGAAATTAATCAAATATTCTTCATTTAATCCACAAATACATAATAATCAGTTACCAAAAACACAAAATGTGCAGCAAATCAGAAACAACCACCTTCAACGAAAAACATGATAATTATGGGGGGTTATATTCTGAAATAATATGGGCACATTTCCAAGGGACAATAAATGATAGAATAACAAAACAGTACACAAAGAAATGAATATAAGTAGCATACACTGATAACAAGAAAAGATAATATTTTAAAATCAAACGAATTGGAAATTTAACTCACCAAAGAATTGCACAGCAGATTTTCGAGAAATAATTCAAAATATACAATGCTTCCAACCAATTTACACACACTTATAGCCATAACGATTTTGAGAAACAAATGGTGACAAGAAACCGCATATCATTAACATTTTTCTCACTAGAGATATTCTTCTTTTCCAGAAGCGATTGTCTCTCGATCGATAATATGGATGCATTTTTACTGGGCAAACTCCGTTTTGTTTCACATGTCAACTTAACGCCGAACCTAAATTAACAGAAGAGCAGTTAAAACAAAAAATGATCTTACAGTAAGTGTAGCTTTAATCATATCAGCATCTTGTATAATTTCATAATTTGTATGAAGGTATAAATTGGCAGATAATATGCAATAAACATTGTTCTTTGTTTTTATTCAATTTTTAACCACTATGTTCAAAAGGAGATGAAAAGTCACAATAACAACTGCTAATCACCGTAAGTGAAGCTAATGAGTTTATAAATTAAATAGCGAAGTACATTCAATTGAAACGTAAAAATGAATAGAAGCTATATAATAATTCCCTGTTTTTATAAAGCAACCGTAACAATACAAATGTAAATCTTGTACAAATTCAAGAAACAATCACAGTTAAGTTTTCAATTTTAATTAAAAAAGAAACAAAAATTAAATAATAAAAGAAACGCAAAAAATTAATCCAATCAGTCTGGAACATACTATATCACTAGATATGTACAAATAACGCATTAGGACAAAATTCTCAACTGCCCCGTATTTGTTGCATAAATTAACCCTTGACCTGAAAACGGAAGCCATCGAATACAATTTAAGCTCATGTATGTTGTTTCTCGATTTTGTTCTAGTTCTCGTAGCAGCGACAGTCGACTACTGTACGGCGCGTCCTTGTGATTTAAGAAGAAAATTCGAGCCATTGTCCACTTCTCGTTCGGTACTATTGAGACACGACGAGACGCAAGTCCTACAACCAAATGACGACTTAATGGTGACAGTGAAACAGACACCGCATTTTGTTCAAAACTTGTCACAAAGAGGCACTGGCCCAGAGTTTCCCAATGAAGGCTGTAGACACCTGTGGAAAATTAATAGAATAAATTGTATTATCTACTACCATTGACATTGCAAAAAACGAGGGGTAATCTGCAGCCTGAAATCAATGTACATTTTGCTGAAATACACCAGAAAATATTCAGGGTAATGTGCAATTACCAGATGTAACTGCAACACACACACACACACACAGCAGACATACTAGCCCTGTCTCAGTGAAGTTGACCCAACCCACCAAAACATGATATACAGTTTTTTGAATTTGTAAGATATTTTTTTCTGTTACAAAAAATGTACTAGTTTAGGTTAAAATTGATTAAACATATCGTATGTTATGGTTTTTGATACATTTTTCGTTGATATGGCAAATCTCTTTAAAAACATAGTTTTGGTACTTGGACCAAATTCGCTAGACAGGGCTCGTATGCGCATGAGTTGACGAACTAAATGATCTAATGGTGATGGTGTTAATTTGGTTTTAAACTCATACATGTATGTTGTGTGTCTTTCATGTTTTACACTTCTATTATAGTCGTCTTGCAAAGTCTATTTAAACTAATTTTTTGATTATAGAATGGATAAAATTTTTGCAGTGAATGGAATTAGTATTATAATAAGAGTTCACATCTTCATTGAAACAAATTTGGTACCAACATAACATAAAGATAGTGAAATATTAAGATGGAACAAACCAAACCCTTAAGAAGCAATGTTAAAAAGGGCCCTTTGGTGTCCAAATTTAGGCAAGAAATCATAAAATAATATTCATCCATCTAAACTTGCAAGTCTCACAGCCTAAATTTCAAAATAATCTAAATAACTCTTTCACAAATAACTAAGTACGCTTTAAGATAATTAATTTTTTGTAAACTTATGTTGTGAATCTCCATAAATCATGAGTATAATAACAAGTAATTCTAACTTTAATGTTTCATTTTAAATAGAACCCAATGCGTTTAACTGGTGCATTGATGTCAACATCCCTAAATATTATATAGTCATCGATTTAAACAGCTTTGTACAAACAAGTAACAGAATAGCAATAGGGTAAATGTAACAGGTGAACAGCTATACCTGTTTGTAAAAAGCTGTATAAATTGAGTAGTTCTCATGAGGGGAAGCCGATTAACCGGTTTCCTGTGGGTTAGTATCGCCATAACTATATCCATGTGAGTTAAAACCGGCATAGATATACAACAGTCAAACTGAGTTAGTAGTGACATATACCGGGTGAATGAGACCACTCGTATCAGTATTTTATTTAGAGAACGGTGAGTCGTAGAGAGGTAGGGTAAAAAAAGTGATTACAAAAGCCATAATAAAGAATCGAATGGTGATATTATTATTTCTTGGAAAAGTCAGCATTCCTCCAGAATGTGTCGAACTCCAAAATTTTAAATGGCACCATAGGTCGAAGAAGGTATTGTTTAAAAGATTGTTAAAAAAGAAGAAAGTTTTATAGGAAAAATGATTTTATTGCTGCCACCCCTTTTAAGTAATATTGGACTAAAGTTATTAAATTTGAAATTCATTGTTAACAAAAAAATTGAAAAGTCGACTTTTAAAATCTAGTTACCAATGTTACATGTGTTCAAAATGCCTTCCATTTACTGCTAAGCACTGTTGAGTTCTTCTAGGTACACTATCAGTGGCTCTAAATACTTAGAACACCAAAAGACCAGAATAACAATATACTGTGAGAGCCGAGGTTTCCATGGTCAGAGTCAGCAAGATAAAGACAACTTGCGGGGTAGGACCGTGTCAATGTTGAAAAAGTCAACGTTTCGCCCACTTTCGTAAGGCGCTTCATCAGGACAAAAGCAAAAACACAAATAAAAACAATAAAAATAAAATATGTAAAAACTCTTACCATATGCACCAACGGAAACAACACACACACACACTGCCACACTAAATTGCACACGCTGGAACACCGACAAGAGAAAGCTAAACCTGGCTATTTAAACCTATTCCGTCGGGAGAAAGTGACACATCAGGCAATGGGATAACAGGTTTCCATAGAGGAGACCATCCATCGTCACGGTTGAAATTGTTAGAGTGTTGGAAGATCTTAATGCCCTTACGGATTTTCCTTTGGTAGAAGAAGGGGGAATGAGATAGAGACTTGGCTTTGTGAAACAGAGATATGGGAGTGGAGAGAAAGAGACGTACTAGAAAGAGAGACACCAGGGTACATAGTACAGGATGAAGTAAAAGTGGAGAAGATTAGAGTGCAGGCAGTAAGGCTGGCGATAAAGTATGAGAAAGGAGTTGATAGAGGAAGAGGAGAGAGGATACCGCAAAGTTGTTGAAAGGTGAGGGAGAAAGATAGAATATGGACAAGATGGAAGAAAGGGGCAATACGAGGGGGGAGGAGGATACACAAGAGAGGAGGTAAAAGAGATGGGAAAGGGGAAGGGAGGAGGCGTTAAGAGAGGAGATAGCGACAAGAGATTTAAACATTCAGAATCAGGAAAGAAGGGGGGCTAAGTAAGAGAAAGAAAAGAATAATAGCAAAATTGGTCGAGTGAGGAAAGGAGAAAGGGCAAGTTGTGTGGGGAGGAATGGGAGTGTAAAACATTTGTTGAAAGAGTGTGCAGGCTTGAGAGAAGAGGAGAAAGACTGGAAGGAGATGTTAGGTCAGGATGGGTGGGAATCGACTGGATAGAGAGGGGTAAGGGAAAGAAGAAGAAGAAGGGTAACGGGAGAGTGAATTGTAAACAAGTAGCGGAAATGTGTTAGAAGTAAGTAAGAAGGTTAGAATAGGATTCATGTCAACAACATTGTAGAAATGCCAATAAAAAAAATACAAAAGACTGTTATAACGTTTCACAACTCTTGAAACATTATGTTCTGTATAAATAATTTTGAAACAAAAAAAAGGGGGAACTCTTCAATTTATTGGAGAATATTCCAAAATACTATAGAATATCTGGTAATAGGTTGGAATACTTGCATAATGTTTATGAATATTCCGAATGCTTGTGTATACTCAAATCAATGTACAATTTTTTAGCAAGCAGATCACTCCTCGTACAAAAAACAACAAATAAGAATGTCGGTGGTAACAGTAGCTAGAATTAGAAGCAGAAAACAACTTACCTAATCTGTTTGTTACATTTAAATAACCACCCGATGGTAAAAGTGTAACCAATATTGTCCCATCTGCCGAAATGTCTACACTGGCATCATTGTGAATTTTACATTCACCAACAACGATATTTCTCATAGCTGCAACAAATCGAAAATAATTCCAATAATACAAATAAGTACTCTTACAATTGGTAATATCGGGAATTTTACCAGAAGAAATATCCCACGCCTGTATTCGATGGTTCGGTGTAACAGTTAAAACCATATCACCGTCATACGATTGCTCTCTCTGAGGATCATCAATATCTGTATCGAACGGATTTACTCCAGAATAAAGTGGATGTAAAAATCTTGGACGAAACAAGCTTCCTGTCGGATTCGAACGTAATTCCGATAAACGATATCGTGTATGTGATATTCGTGAGTGCCATGCCGAGCTCGATTCAGAAATTGGTACATCATTAATTTGTACGGTGGGTATAGTCAATCGACTCTGCGACGGGGATTCGTTATTTAAAAGATTTACATTACTCGTACGATATAATGTCTGTCTGCGTTCATTACTTGGCAAATTGTTATTGTACCAATCTCGATCGTTATCGTCGTCGCTAACTGAACCGTCCTCATATAGAAACATGGCACTTCTAGGTCTTTCCAAAAGATCAGCGTTGTACATCGAGCCAGGGCTACTGTTTGTAGTCGTCGTAGTTTGATTTGTATTGTATCGCGAAACTAGAGCATTAATTGTCTGATACCATTCGCGCATAGGCATATCAGACGGTGTCACTTCAACATTCGGTCTAAGCTGATTTGGCGAGTGCGAAATTCTTCTGCTTCTATTAATATTGTAAAGAGTATTACTAATTTGTCCGATCAATTCCCGTCTACTATTATTCCCAGTTGAAAAAATTGCATTTCGTCTCGCATTATACGTTTGACCCAAAGCGCGGGTTGCGTATCGAGCGGTTAACCGCATTAAGCGTAAACTACGAGTTAAACTGTGAGATTGTCCACTAAGACGACTTTGCAACATGCGACTACACATTTGATCTATTCTAGCCGAAAGACTTTCACGCTCGGGATCCAAATTCATACCTGTCGGCGGAGGAATGGAATCCACAATGTGGAGTAAAAGAATATCGCATAATAAAAATGTTAAATCGATGGCATTCTTGATTTGTGAACGTATATTTTGCGAAATATGATTATTACTATTCTCTTCAATGAACTGTAACATGGTGGTTAAATGGGAGGTTAATGTAATTCTGGCTAAACTTCTTGAGGCGCCATCTATTGTCACACTACTGCCTTCAACGTTACTAGGTTCTGTATGACACCCACAAGGTTGTCCGGAGAGTCGATTTAACCTAGTACGACAAACGCTCAATAATCGTACTGTATCGTTCTCTCGTGCTTCAATGCCCGGTATTACGGGTTCAGTATTGGAAGGTCGACCGAGACTCCTTATGTATTCCGTTAACAAAAATTCTAATTTCCTAATTATAAATGCGAAGTATTCACAGTTGACACGTGATTCTTCCCGATACCCCCCTTCGTACATTTCCGATCCGAATCTGACAGAATTGGATCTGGCCGAAAATGCGCGGAGATACACGCGTCGTCTCATCGTACGTTCACGGGGAGAATATCGACGAGGCAGAAAATTCACAACAGCAAATCTCCGATTTTGTCGCTGAATGTGGAGAAGGCGTGATGGAGGAAATGATTTTCTGGCAGTGATACGTTGACGCGGTAGTTGTGATGTAACTCCATCTGTTGAAGTACTCGGTCCTATAAAGAAGGGCAATTAATTATATTAGCGGCGTAACCACATTACCTTCATTCGTCGATGGTCGGTTGGTGTCTACATTTGGTGAAGGCGTACTGTCATCCTCCACAGACGAATTACTTGGACTGGAGTCACTAATTCGAGTACCGGCCATCATTTGCCTAACACTTGACACACCTGTACTCCTACCGTCATTGCCGCTCAGATTATTTATATGTCGCCTCACTTCTGTGTACATCTGTCTGATCATTTGTATCTGGGCAACTTCCAACATAGCGCGATCGATACGTTCTATACTTTCAACTTGTACTCGTAAAAGACGAGCCTGCCTTTGAATGTGAGATATAGTGAGATGAAGTGACGTCATAAGTGGTGTCAGATTATCCGTTGAAGAAGTCAAGGTTCTCGGACTTTCAGGATTACGAGGATAAGTATGATCCGAAGCTATTGCGCTTCGATTAGTGAACAATTCTTCATGATGAGGTGGACCATTTAAAGCATCGACCGTCTCTAGCCTACCGAGAGGAAAAGAGTATAAATTTCAATATTTAACACCTTTTAGATTTTTCTAGATGAGCAATATAATACAAATTTAAGGTGGTTGACCAATCACACAATAACGAAACCCTGTCGATGTCATAATTAAGGCATTTCCAGCTGTACAATTATTACATAACAGATTAACATTGTTCAAAAATCGATATTTAATAACATTAGATGACAGCTGAGGGGGAAAAACTCGTGAAATATAACAACGTTGAATACATATTTAAATTAAATAAACACTAATAACGAAAATGATATTAAGGCCTAGACCGTTCTTCGGTCACGTTTTTGCTTTTTACATATTAAATCAATCAATCAACCATTTAAAAAAAAATTACAACTTACCTACTTCTATCGGTTAATGTGCTTTGAGTTTGATCACGAATATAAAAATTAGGGTCATTGAATAAAAAACGAGGATGATCTGACTCTGCATTTCCTGGAGTTGAAGCACCTTGCGTTCTAACTTCGGAAGATTCGGAATTTTGCGGTAATAAATCCATTGTGTTACGTAAATTTCTTAAAATAGAATCCGATTGATGCATAATACTTTCGAGACGTTCCGAAAAGGTACTCAGCATATCTGAAGTTTCTCCGGGACGATTACTTGCTTGTATGTTACGAACATTATTTAAACTCGATTCGAGATCTTGTACGATATTTGAATACATATTTCCGATTCCAATATTTTCGGGGTTTATTGATGGAAATTCGGGCGGCGGATCGAAGGGGTGAAAATCGTTCATACTCGGCGTTTGTTCCGAAATGTCGTCTTCGGAATTTACTCGTTCGGAATAGTTAATGACTTCGTCCGGATTTAATCGCCCGCTGCTCCTCGTAATTGATTCAAGACGATTTCTGGTACTAAGCGAAAGTAGGCGATTTTGACGTTGACGAAATGTAGGTTGTGAATTGCTGGTACGTGGAGGTAGAAATGCAGATAGGACGTGTGAGAAAAAACGTCGCCGTGGTCCACTAGATGGTGTATAAACGGTTGAATTTGTAGTACGCGTATCTGTGTTCATTAAGGACCTAGCACAAGGTTGCGACTGAGTTAGGGCAGGTTCGGTACGTGCACATCTGTTTGAGTCACTAATACTATTTGTGCCTTGTTGTTCATTTGGTTTATTAGTTGGAGGTGTACTAGTAGTATGCGTTCCAGGTTGAGTTTCAATATTTCCACCACATCTGTTACAAACATCGCGAGACGTCTGGGAAGTTCCACCATTATTTGCCACAAAACTGCTTAAACAAATAGGATTGTCAGTATTTGGATGTTGACAGTTGTTTGAAGAACTCGGAATATTCCAATCTGTGCTAGTTGTCGGTTGGTTATCGCAGCTTGTAGAAGTTTGTGCAGTAGAGCTTTCCGGAGTTGTACTTGATGGAATAGTATTGGAACGAGTAGTGAATAAACGTTTTTTCACAAGTTCAATGTTCTCATCTGAACTACTATCGGATGATGTATCGAAAATTGGTCTTCTATTCTGTTTTGAGGTTTTTTTTATAAAACCGGGATACAAGCGTTTTAGTTGAATACGCCAAGAATCTAAAGGTTTCGGTGGAGCTTGCGATGAAGTCGAAGGAATACTCACATTCTCGGATTGCCCACTTGTACTAGGTTCTGTTTCGGAAGTGTTATTACTTTTTGTACGAGTACCGCTGTTACTTTCCGGAGTGGAGTGCTTCGGTGAGCACTTGATTTTCATTTGAAAGGAACTTTCCGGTTTTGGAGAACTACTCGAATCTGTTACAGAATTAGTACTTGTTTGTACACCTAAGGTGCTTCGAAGAACAAGACGGCAACGAGATTGTAAGGCATCTGTGGGTGGTGTGGATTCTTGTTGCGATGGCGGTGAAGTCTGCACATGCGTATTCGACGTACTGGGTAAATTGCTTTGCTCCATCTCCATAGGATCTGTTCCCCTGTCGATCTATAATGTATGAATAAGGAAAGGTGGCGAAGGTTTGTTGGATACTAACTGTAGTAGCGGGTCGATAAACTTGAAGGTAACGATGAACCAATAACTCGTATTCTCGTACTAGGTTGCGGTAGCACGCCATGATGCGTCTTTCCCGTTCTGGCACAGTTGATAAGGGTACACGGTCAGTAATAGTCGACGTGGTAATCTAAACAAATTCAAAGAGGAAAATAGTGGAGTAAAATCGACTCCCTATGTCATCTAAAGTTATAATGTAGTAATATTATAATAGTATTTGTAATTATAATTATACGATTCATTTATAACACTTCACGGCTTTTCCTGTTTACGCATGTAACTCTGCAACCAGCCTAATTAACGAAATTAAAATTTCTCCTTTTTCCTTTGTGTGAAATTTGTGCCAAAACGGCTGAATACAATTTTTTACATAGATAATAGTGCAGTAAATCTGTCGAAAAAAAGGGGTTTGCTATGCAAAAGGTCGGGTAGTTCTGATTTTTTGGTATGTTATTATTGTTGGGCCTGTAATGTAAAATACAAGTTTGCGACCTTGGCGAGCCACCGCGCGCCACCTGGTGTCGAAAAAACATCATAATTTTCGACCTCTTCTTTGTTTTTTCACAATATCTCCTAAACGGTTGGTTTTACAGAAATAATATTCATTACAAATTTAAACTAGATTATATTTGCTACAATTTGAGCCCAAAACCAGATCTATAGCTCAAATAGTCACTGAGATAAAGTGTGTCAAACATCACGTTTGTTTTTAAAAAAGTTGGAAAATTTGTGTTTTCATTGAATATTTCCTCTAAACTAAGATGTTTAGAGAAAACGTGTTATAGTTAAAGTAAAGATGAGTAAATTTTCAATAAATCAAGCACAATAGGACGTCTCTACAACCAACAGTTCAAGATATTAAACAGTTGTTTAAAGGCGATGCTGTGTAAGGTGTTTTATAGATTAGGTTTTAATTTGACTTGAGAGATACGCAACATGATACACAAATGCAGTAGGTGGTGTGTTACGCGTGCCTTGCGAAATATCACACGCTTCTCCTTCCCTCACCTCCTTGCGTCTGCTTCATTAGTCAGTTGAAACGTAGGAATCGGTTGTTTCGCTAATGTTTATTTTTGCTTTTGTGCTCCGATTTTTTATCCAGTGAATAACTATGTCGACTCCCGCGCCCACGATTTCTTCTGTGTTGAATGAGTGCTTTATATGCCAGAACAGTTTGAGTGAAGGTGAAGTGATAGTGGTGAAAAAAAGAGGTATACAAACTCTTATTAGATCCAGTGCCGATCGAAAAATTCCGGCAAACGAACGTTTGTTAAAAACTTTAACTGAAGTGTCTGTTCACAATGCATGTAAAAAGAACTACAGTAATCCTAAACTGATTGCTGCAGCTCTTCGTCGTGGATGTGGAGATGTGGGTTTACAGCAAGAAACTGTGCAAACTCGATCGAATTCAGTACAATTCAACTTTCAAAGCCATTGTGTGTTGTGTGCAGAGGAAATAACAGATGCATTCCTGGAAGCTCAGAAAAAAATGAAAGTAGCAGAACGAAATGTTGTACATAAGGTAGAGCTACATTCTGTGAGGGATTCCTTTTTAAAGGGAGCTGAAAAACGAGGGGACGAATGGGCACAAAGAATAATTGGCCGCATTAAGGACCAGGACTTGCCCGCAAAGGATGCTAGATACCACCTCTTTTGCCAAAGAAAACTATATCGGCTACCTTCCCAGACAGGGGCTAAGAGGGGATATCGCCCAGCAAAAAACGTTGACGAGGCAATGGATTACATTTATTCCTATTTAGAGGAGAAATCTGAGGAGTGCCAGTTCTCTATGGAAGAACTACTAAGTCAAATTCCGGGAGACTTTCACCCTGACATTCGAACTGTTAAGACTCGACTGTTCAAACAATACGGTGAAGACATTGTGATTGCTGAAACAGCCAACCAAAAATGCACCGTTTGTTTCAGAAACTTGGGGAACAAGATTCTTACAAATTCGTGGTATGAGAAAAAAAGATTAGATCCACAAGAAGAAAAATTACGTGTGGTGAAGGCTGCCGCTGACATGATATTGGGTGATATTCGCACTCAGATGTACAATATATCTGAGTACACGCCTCCTGACAATTTTTTGGTCAATGTGGAGACTGTAATCCCGGAATCCGTGCTTGTTTTCTTCCAAACTATTATTCTGAAAAACAAGCGTTCGTCTCTAGATAAGTGGAGAAAGAAATGCATTTCTCTTTCACACGCATTGATTAGTGCAGTGCGACCGCGTTCTTTCATTTCATCTCTTTTGAATGCCGTCAGTGTGTATTTGTATCATAAATTTGGTTCGAAACAGCTGGTAGAACTGCTGTCAGCCCTCGGGTTTGCATCAAGTTATAGTGAAACCTCCATACTTGAAATATCAACCATTTTACGACCTGAGCAAGTAGTGATGAATCAGGATGCTTTCCTTCAATTCATTTTTGATAACGCCGATTTCAATGTGAATACGCTTGATGGTTTGCACACATTCCACGCTATGGGGGGAATCATGGTGACAACTCCTTATGACTCCATAGCACCTAATATCTCAGTACCACGAGTAACTAAGTGCACATCCAGTGAACTTGTAAATAAAGCTGGTCGTATTGAACTGGATGTCTATAGAAAAGGAGGTAACTCTGGATTGGAAACAGTCAACATTGCAGATATTCTGAGTATTCACCCCGTTGAAGACGAAATGCTACCTGATCCTGTTCATCTTCTTTGGTTATATGGCAAAAGTTCAAAAAATGTTAGCCTGCCAGGATGGAATGGGTTCATGGAGGTGGCTACACAAGGTAAGCTCTCTGAACGTTCCAGAGTGCTCTGTCTTCCGTTCATCAATAACCCCCCCTCAGAATATGATACCATACTTACAGCTATTCGGACTGCTAAGCAGAAATGTGAAGCATTCAATATGAAAACCTGCTTTGTTACTTTCGACCAGCCACTTTTCATAAAAGGCCAGGAAATCATTAGCAATAATCCAGAGTTCAAAGATGTTGTTGTGCGACTTGGAGGTTTCCACATGTTAATGTCATATATGGGTGCGATCGGAACCATTATGGCAGGAAGTGGTTTAAAAGAACTTTTCAATTTGATCTACGCACCGAATAGTGTTGACAAAATGATGAGGGGACATGCATATGCACGCGCAGTCCGCGCTCATAGTTTAGCCCATCGTGCCCTGGCCCAATTAATTATAGAAACTATCTCCTTTTCCAAAGAAGAGAAAGGTGAGATTGAAAGTATGCTTACAAACGTTGACAAAACAGTTGTTCTAAAAGCTAATGAAAATACTGTTGTTCAAATCTTCACTACAAAATTCAAAGAAGCAGTAATGAACCTGAAACGTCGTGGACCAACGGCTAAGCTGTGGGTACAGTATTTTCACATGGCCACTTTAATAAAACTATTTATTGAAGCTGAAAGATCGGGAAACTGGGATCTTCATATAACTACCATTCAACAAATGTTGCCCTTCTTCCATGCAGCAGGGCATTTTTTCTATGCCAAGTGTGCCCATCTATATCTACAGGACATGCTGAACTTGAAAGACAGAATGGATCCAATTGAATACGAGAAATTCACAAAAGATGGATATTTTACAATTAGGCGTACGGACAAGTTCTGGTCTGGAATTTGGGCTGACCAGACCATTGAACAAACGCTCATGAAGACAATGAAAAGCTCCGGTGGATTGACTCGAGGTCGTGGAATCACAGAAAGTGTTCTCACTCGATGGACCCTTGGGATGACCCATCTTCATAATATTTGTGACGAAGTTGAGAAGTATTGTAACATTACATCAGGGACTAGTGAGCAGCATGTGGATATGCGCCCTTCTCGCATTGCTCGAGACAATGAAGATGTTGAAAAGCTTGTTCACTGGCTTTCTCAACACACACCATTTCCCACAAATGATGTGCTGATGTCAATAAGCAGTGGCATAGTTGGAACGGCTGATGTTAATTGCCACTTGTCTCACCAAGTTGGTGTACAAGGCATCTCCAGAATTATTGGTGGCAATTTCGGAAACGTCAAATTCAAACGTAAAGATAAAGTTATCACACTTGCTTCTGTTACTAACAGTGCTAAAATTGGGAAGGAAGAAATTATAGTAGACCCACTAACCCTCTTCCACAGAATTTGTGTAGCCAAACAGTCAGATGAAGATTTGAAAATGTTTTTCACATTTGAACTATCACCTTTTCCTTTGTCACTGTTTAGTGAAGAGGGAATGCGAAAGGGGACTAAATCATCATTGTTTTCAGCCTCCACACCAACAGAAGTTGAAGATGTCCAAGGAAAGAATAATTTTGTAGTGGTAGATGGAGGTCACCTACTTCACAAAGTTGTTTGGCAGCGGAACATGAATTTCGGGAGCATTGCTAAGAGTTATGTAACGTACTTACAAGCACATTATAGCTCAAACGTTGTTGTAGTGTTTGATAGATACCCTTCTGATGTGACTAAGAGTACCAAAAGTGCGGAACGCATTCGACGAACAACCTTACATTCATCACATGAGATCATCTTCAACGAACACACATATCCAGAAGTTTCTCAAGAAACATTTTTAGCAAACGGAAGCAACAAGGTGCGTTTCATTGACCTCCTGAAAAAGGTTCTGCAAAAAGCAAATATAGCAGTGAAACAGGCAGTAGAGGATGCAGACGTACTAATTGTACAAACCGCTGTTTCTATTGGATCTCAGTATGACAACATTTTTGTGGTTGGTGAAGACATTGACCTGTTAGTACTTCTAACGGGGTTAGCACCAATGAAACAGAACTTGTACTTCCGAAAATGTGGAAAAGGGAGAACCCCTGATGTGTTATACTCCACAACGTCTTTTAAATACAAGTGCAGCGAAATGATTCTATGCATCCACGCTTTCAGTGGGTGTGATACAACAAGTGCGCTCTTCGGTCACGGCAAGATAAAATTTTGCTCTCTTATAGAAAAAACCCCACACCTGGAAGAAGATGTGCAAGTTTTCTTCAACCCCGAAGCTACCATTGACCAAGTGGCTAAAGCAGGTGAAACTTTCCTGATTCATTTATATGGAGGTAATTCCAGAACCTCTGCATGTGATCTCAATGACTTGCGCTATCAACTGTTTACTAAATCAGCAACGAAAGCAAGATCCAGTCTTGCACGCTTACCCCCAACCGTTGACGCAGCACGATTTCATTCCTTAAGATGTTACCTTCAGATACAGAAGTGGTTAGGACATGAGAAAAATCCAATGGAATGGGGCTGGGTACCCACTCGATTGGCCCTCTCCCCCCGCAAAATGGAAAGGGATGCAGCTCCCGAATCCCTTCTTAAAATGATATCTTGCAACTGCAAGAAAGGGTGCAAGAAATCTTGTGGGTGTCGGAAAGCGGGTCTCATATGTTCCTCCATGTGTACCTGTTGCCTGGGAGAAGCTTGTGAAAACGTTCCAAACATCACTCTACTTGAGGACAACATTGACGATGAAGACGATGCTCTACCGTACATAACTAATTTTATATACGAAGAAATCGGAGATTTAGATCTTGAAGCGGATGAAAAGGACAAGGAGCAGCAGACAGAGTTTGAAGTCCTGGCTCGTCAAAAGTAAAAAAAATGTAAAAACCTTTATTTATGTCAATCTTAATGTTCGTATATAAACTTAGTACCTAAATTGGTTAAAACAATTCATGTCTTCTTAATTTTTATGATTAATGTAATAATACAATAAATTGATCGTTATAGACGTCCTGTTGGGCTTCATTTATAGCAAATTTACTCACCTTTAATTTATATATTTGACGTTTTCACTAAACATTTTAGTGTGGGAGATATTCAACGAAAACCGAAGAAAAGTCACATTTTTCCAACTTTTTGAAAAAACCGAGTTATTTTGAAATAATTTATCTCAGTGACTATTTGAGCTACAGAGCTGGTTTTGGACTAAATCAGTAGCAAATGTATTCTAGTTTTTAATTTGTAATGGGTATTTTTTCTGTAATACCAACCGTTTAGGAGATATTTTGAGAAAACAAAGAAGAGGGCGAAAATTTTGATGTTTTTTCGACACCAGGCGGCGCGCGGTGACGCGCCAAGGTCGCAAACTTGGATTTTACATTACCGCCCCAACACTAATAATATATCAAAAAATCAGAACTACCCGACCTTTTGCATACCAAAATGTTTTATTTTACTGGACTATAATGGAAAATTACAAACTTTTTTTTGTAGACGGCGCTAACCACACATGTACTATAGAGTAGGACTCTAATGTACTCTACTACAAACAGTGGCGACAATCGATGTACTTATCCCAATTAACTGTATACTATACGTACAGTATACAGTTCATTGACTTATCCTGGCTAGTCACGTGGTATACGGACGCTATTAAGAGGCAAATTTTCTCTCTTTACCTTTGATTAGCGTGTGATTGTTATTTGGATTTAGAAAGTTGCTATAGTAGTAATTACGAGAGCTCGAGTATGACTCATCGCTTAAAACATATGAATGAAATAATAGGAAACGTATGTCGCATAGTTCTTTTTAATAAAATAACATAACCTATAATATTAATCATGACATTCATTCTTAAAAACAATGCGCAAATTTTAGGTGACGTTTTGAACAGCTGATGATAGTGAATACATATATGGTTTTAAAACGGACACACGTTCCATTGAAAGCATGGGTAGACATATTTATTATTTGTTATTTCTTTTCTATAAATACAATTTTTCAAAGTGTAACAGAGATAGATAAATGTTATTGGTTAATTCTTGTTGCTTACTTAGATGAGTCATACTCGAGCTCTCGTAATTACTACTATAGGATATCACATACATCTTGCTTCTTAATGGCGGATGGGTGGAGCTAATCGCCACTGTAAAGTAGTCGACATACCTACAAGTCTAAAGTAGTCCTTTGTTTATAAGTTGGGCATCTGTCCAATCATAATACCAACACATATCACAACTCAAAAATATTAATTTCTAAAACTGCCTTGGAAAATAGTATTTTCTTTAATAAAATGAGTGAAGAAAGTTACATTTTCCTCTGTATAGATGAAAGTATTGCCAACACCATTTACCTATTGAAGAAAAACAAAAGAATTCGGCATGTTATAAATGCAAATTTCATGGATGATTTTTTAATTATATGCAGAGTGAGAAAATGTTGTGTAAAACACGAGAAGAAAATGTTTTTTCAACTCTCACACTTTCAGCTCAAGTTGAAAGAAGCATAACTGTCTTCTCTAGTTGTACAAATAACTATTCCAAAAAACAATGTCAAGTTTTGTGCCAAATAAACAGCATTATTTTGCAAGAAGCCTTGCATTTCTTTCATTTTGAAAAAAAAAAATTCAGCTGAAGCACGTCGTTTGGTTGAGCGGGCCTACGGCGAACATATACCATCTAAAAGTACCCGTGAAGGACAAGGAGCGCTCAGACAGATCAAAAACCTTTACATGCCATAAGAAAAGTTCAAAAGGAAGGAAAATGGGTGCTGCAATGGGTTGCTTTTACAACATAAAAATAGTTTTCTGCACCCAGTTGTTACTGGCAATGATATATGGATGTATTTCGAGAAGCTCAAATGCAAAAAATCATGGCTAGAAAGAAGACAATGCTCTGCATTTTATGAGCTGCTGGAACTGGGTGAAACTGTCAATGAGCATCGCTACCGACAACAACTGATCACTTTAAACCATGCATTACGAGAAAAACTACCATAATGGGAGTCGAGAAACGAGGAGTAATATTGCAGTTACAATCCCACGGGACCTGGCGCTTTCCTGTCGATTACGCATGGGTTGGGTGGGCTAAGCTTAGCCAATTTCGAAGAAGTGAAAAATTGTTGGATGAATGATTTCGGTATCGTATTGCCAGAGAGATGGCAAAAATGTGTAGCTAGCGGCGGGACGATACTGTGAATAAACCAGTTTTTGTATTTCTCTTGAAATTTTCCAATTTTCATTGATCAAAAAAACCTGAAAACTTATTTGCACACATACTAAAAAAAAAAAAGCTATCAAGATGATTTTTTAATTGTCTTTATTGGTACTAACACAACATCCTCTTAAGCTTTCATTACATACACTATGTAAACTCCTTTTGGGGTCATCATAGGTACCCTAGTATACTTTCTAAGTGGGTGGTCAGTGAGAATACCTATGGTATAGGGGAAGGAGTGTGGGTCTTGATTTACCGGCAGGGTGGGAAAGAATGAGGGAATGGAGACATCAGATAGGCGAATTGAAAGATAAAGTCGTTGGCATTAGCAGAGAGGTGGAGGCACGGCGGCATTGTCAGCCAAGTATCACTTGTTGTATAAGCAACTGAACCTGTAAACTCAGACAAGATGAGGATGTAAATCACTTCGTGGGTGTCCGCCCTGTCCTGATGGAGGTGAGGAGGCGGTGGCTGGGTGATGATGTCTTCTCCATAGGGGAAGTGAAGCTATGGATCAACGGCAAAGACCGGAAATGTCTCGGGGTTTCAATGGGAGGCATGGAAGGTCGGTTGGCACCTTGTCCAAGAGTTTAGTTACAATGGGAGAGTGTAAATTTATTATTATCTTGTTTATTTACAAGAATTTATTTTGTTTTTCTTAACAAAAGAAAATCTTTTTAATGAAGGTCAGCCAAGACTGCGATCCCAAAGGGTCATGCTTATTAAGCTTTGTTCATACATTATATTATATTATAATGAAGTAATTTATAATAATTTTAGACGTAAATAAAGCTTGTTTATTATTATTATAGATATAAGCCGCTGTAACACATTTCACCCATATAACATTGTAAGGTATTGTAAAGTATCTGAGTGCTCAGAGAATATACTACAAGACTCAAAAACTCGCAAGTAAACTAACAATTAGAAAATAAATATGGCAAAGTTAAAAAAATATCGACATTAAATGATTAAATATCTCAATAATGTATATACGAAGATAAAAACTGAAACCAATTAAGTGTTAATGTTGCTTTCCTAATAAATTCACGCAACACGCTTCAATTGCTTTTCGCAATAAATTTGATAATTAAAGAACCATTAAAGATATGAAGATCATTTTTTTTACAAATACTTTTCTGGTGTTTATGCTAAGTTTCATGTGATATATGTTGATAGGTATGTTCACATACCTCACGGCAGGTCAAAGTTTTCACTACAAAATTTCGATACTTCAGTTTTTGAAAAAATGGTGGAAGAAAGAAAAAAGCCATTTGCTCTGTACTTTTGACTATTAACTAAAAAATCATATCCATACCGATAAGAGTATTTATGACATGGATGGTTTTTGAACATTTTTTTGTAATTTTCCAAATTTATGTAGAGAATTGTGCTCTCAAGAGGGCATAAGTTTAGTTATACTCAAATGCACATTTACACGGGTTGATTTTTACTACACTATAATCTGCAAAAACATTTTTAAAGAAAAACCACATACCTGCGTAGTTGTGTTTGCAACATAACTTCCTAGAGTACGAGGAACAGATCTTCGACGAGATGGATTAGGGGAACGATCAGTAGGAGTCACACAAGGACGTGTACGGTCTGCTCTATTTTGTGAAGTGACGACACGTGATCTATCCCATCTATACTGAGGAGTATTCGCAATTCCCGTGATAAGTTTAAGACCTAATCTATCAAATGCGACGTAACGAACTTTCTCTTTAGTATTACAAGTAGCCGTATGAGTGAAAGGTTCACGTTTGCTCCAATCCCAAAAATATAACTCATTATAAGTTGCAATAACTAAAATTCTATCACTAGGATGAAACGCAATCGATGCTATGACCGTTTGACTATTGGCAGTCCACACTTCACTACCACCCTGCACGTAATCGCAATTAGTTACAATTAAAGTTTACATTTAAGCAATACTTACACTCAAATCCCATACACGAACTTGACCTCCCAAACAACCGGAAGCAAGTAATTCATTGCAAGTTGGATGAAAAGCAATACACCAAGGTGTACGCGGATGACCAACAAGAGTTTTGATATTCTTTCCACTTCTCAAATCGGTAACGTAAATATTATGATTTCCATGAGTCGAAGCTACCTTGGAACCATCGGGACTAAACACCATAAGGAAAGTGGATCTGGGAGATCCGGGCATTTCACAATACTAGACGAATCGATTATTGACGGTTTTGATAAAATTAATAAGACTTACCAACTCCCGATATTGTTTTCTAACAAGTTCATCTTCGGCGTAGGCTTGCAGATCTATACGTGGATTTCTTTTACTTTTAAGCTTACAATTCTCTAAAGCCTTTAAGAAACTTAAACCAACACTTGGTAAAACATCACAGACAAGTCTCGGAGGTTTTAAGTCATTAATAGCGTCATCATCATCGGGATTCATTTTAACATTACGTGATAAGTGCTCTAAATTATAAATAATTTAAACGGGAAGCAGTAAAATGTAAACTTTGTTTAAATAAACATATTGCTTTTGCAGAAGAGGGATGGGCAGCAATGCACGATTTATGTTTTGAACATTTATGTATTTATTCTTTCTTACTTGGTACGTATTTTGTTGTTTTATAGACTTTATAATAACACGAATTGTGTAATAATTGATTTAATTGCGTTAAATTTTTGTATTATTGTAAACACATCATTGACGTAATACCATACACCTTCCATGAACTTGACAAATGACAGCCTTTCGCAAAGTATAACCACGAAACTGTATCTTGACACTACCAACCTTTAAAATATTAAACAGGTACAGAACCTGTAAAAAGTGATGGACGTAAAAAGGGGAACCGAAACATATTTTCAAAAAAGAAGGGGGGGGGAGAACAATTCCATGACGCAGTTTTGTAGAATTAATTTTTTATTAAAATTTCTCCATACTCAATGTAAATAAAAAGTCATTTACATGTTATAGGGGCAACGAGAAAAGGATGGTGAGCAATGAGCATAGCATTATGCTAATGGCAGACATGCTTGTTGACAAACACAAAAATGTCTCGAATTTTATTAATTTTAATATAATAGTATAGTTCAGGAATGTTTTTTAAGTCTAATCTGCGGAATAAACCCTAGTGAGCTACATTTTTATGTATATACCTACCTCACTGAACTCCATAGTTCAGTGATATACCTACACCTTATTATGGTGTTACAGACTACGTTTACACGCACTTGATTTACGCCGGAGTTATAACTTCGGAGTAAGATGCCGTGTAAACGCTCTTTAACACCGGAACTACTAAACCGGAGTTATAACTCTACACCTGTTGGAAAAGAGGAGTGCACTTATTTAACACCGGAATTTCTGTCAACTCCGGTGTTAAAGTACGTGTAAACAGGCGACTACGATTGTTGCCAACCAAAATAAAATCGCACATGATACTGCGTAAGGTGTATGTCTGTATGTTCATATTGGTTCATATTCAATACGATTACAATTCAATTAAAATGAAAGGCACCTTATAACCTCACTATAAGAAAGAATCTATTTTTTCATTTCATTTCATTTATATATTGGTAAGATTAGTACTACTGCAAATTTATTTCTAAATCGGAGTTATAATTCCTGCTAAACCTCAACGTGTAAACGGTACTGCCTAACAGGAGTTATAACTACCGATGTTATAACTCCGGCGTAAATCAGTGCGTGTAAACGTAGTCACAAACACTATATCAGAAATCTAAATTCATAACGCGTTGGCGAAGGACAATATAGAATATTCAAACTCAAAATCAAACTTTTTTGCCGGACAGCACAGAGAATGTTTAATAAAGTACTTTACGGTCATCTGCACTTATCCCACCACTAAGCTACAGGTACAAATACCTTGACATGATGTCAATAGTTTATGACTTTATTCGTGCTAACAGACTAGGAATTCGGCACTGGTAAATTTTGTATTGAATCGATATATCAAATGTTTTATATGAAAAACTGACTATTAAGACCACTTTTTACTAACTATAGGCACAGGCAATATAAGTACCTAGTATGTGCTATTATAGGTACCTGCCTACCAGAGAATATACCTACCAAGGATCTCTTCTTATCACAGATAAACTACTCACTAGCACGTATAAGCACCTCCAGTCAGTGCTGTGTACTGCAGTGATTAGACTTATGATTTCCTATGGCGCATTCAGAACCATATAACACTTATGAATTATGCGCAAATATTATAGTGTGTATAAGTGCAATGCAGACCTTCTTACAGCAATTCACGGATGCTCTTTTGTTTGGGCTTAAAACTACTGCATTCTCTTGCCTATAGCACTGTGAGGAACGATACATGAACAGTAGCGTTCATCTTCAGTCCTTTTCCCAAATTCGGGAGGATATCGAACGCAGCCGGAGATGTACCCCACAGACCAATAATGTTTTTAATGGTCTGTGATGTACCCCTAGTACACGGTAGATTGTTCAAACTTTTGCCATTCAGCGATTTCACTCCGTTTCACTCACGAAAACCTCTTTGATTTCCTCGGGAGTGATGGATGTGGTTATATTGGGCAATTTTAATTCGCATGTTCTGATAGCAAGAAACAATCAACTTGGCACTTCCAGAGGGTCCTTGGATAACCCGTCAATGGTCTTGGCGGTGATTTTAACGCCTTTTCCTATTGCACAAATGTTCACCCACTTCTATGAAAGACTGATGTTAATTGGTATTGGTGATCGGAGAATTATTGGTGTTAGAGACCTGATGTTGGAGATGCTCTGGCTGTGGCAGATTTAGATTTACTTATTAATTCTGCACCCGTTTCCCCAAAATTGTCTCTTGCTCCAAGGATATTTATAACCCCCTAAATTTAGGGGGTTATAAATAACGGCTCTCATCTTTTATTGAATATGTCACCAGTAAATTCTCTATCTTGGGCCGTTCACATTTACGTCATTCATAGCGTTCCTTGTGGTTTATCGTTTTCTGAATCTTCGAAAGTCGCACATTCCTCCCGGATGCTTCCTGGACGGTCAGCTCCATGATTTTGTGCTACTTTCGTTTGCTCTTCTCTGCGAAAAGTTCGGTAACGGGGGAAAAGGTGGATCATTGTATCTTACGAATTTTCTATTCCATCAGATTCCACAGAAGTCATTTTTAGTCTTCTATCACAGATCATTATCTTAATTGTAGCCTTATTTCCAAGAGTTCTTGTCGACCTGGCTGCAGTTTTCCTTAAATGTTATAATTGTAAAGTTTCAATTCATTATATCACTCCCTATCTTCATTTTCGTGCAAGGAAGATCAAGAGACACATGAATGAACAATTAATTACCTACCTAATTAATTAATGAACACATTAGGACGATAGAAGGCAATAGCGACAACACTCACTGTGAAAATCGGATATAGTTACATACATCGTTGATTGAAAAGGATTTTGCAATCAACGCATACATACAAAAAAGATATACTTATGTTCGTGGTACTTGTCAGTTCTCTAGATAAATTCAGCTAGAGATGAATTTGAATCAACCAAATATTTCCTCTCGATTTGTTTGGATCGACTTGTTACCCGAGATCATTATATCACAAGCTTAACTATCCATACTTCTAGGGCAGGGGTGGGCAAACAGTCGATCGCGAACAGTTCGACAGTCGATCGCAGACGCAGACATTTTAAATAAAAATATTGGATGTTAATTAAATATTAATTTAATTAAATATTAATTTAATTAATTAAATATTCTACTTAAAAGCAACACTACATTGTGCAGTAAATGATCCATTCGAACCAAGCAATTTGGAAGGGCCTCACACAAGAGGGAAAAGCTCAGGAACAGTAAAAGTACACAGGTTTATGAAAAGCATCGGAAGGAAATGTTACAACTATATAGCGGCAAAAATATATAACAAATTTATCCAAACATGCCAACAGGTGCCTACAACAAACATAAAGAAAAAGCTGAAAAACTACCTATTACACACACCTTTGAATGACATTACAACCTATACAAAATAAAATAATCAGTATCAGTGATCTGTGTGCAATACTCGAAGACTGTATCTTCTTCTCTTTAAACCACTTATGTTCACTCTTACCTTTTACTTATGATAAGTATACAAACCATTACTACAGATAAGGACTAAGGTCCTCATGTAGATTTAGGACGACTACCTACCCTACATGTGTATATATACCTATTAGATGTACGAACCTACCAACGAATAAATTATTATTATTATTATTATAATGATATTATGGATGTGTCAGTGAAAATTGCTAATTCGATAAGAGCGCGAAGTTTAAGGAGGCGTCTGTTCCGTAGTCAACTTGAAAACAATGACTCGGAATATGAAGATTTACTTCTTTTTTGTCATGTTAGGTGGTTAAGCCAAGGAAGCTTTTTGGAAAGATTTCTCAATCTTTTGCCTGAAATTATTGCATTTTTGGACACATTGGGAGAAAAATATGAACAATTGGAAGATCCAGTATGGGTAAAAAAATTAGCATTTCTTACGGATTTTATGGGCGATTACAACTTGCTTAATTTACAATTACAAGGAAAAGGAAAAAATATTATTGAGTTATTGGGTTCGGTAAATGCTTTTAAAGCAGAATTAAAACTTTTTGCTTCACAATTAAAAACGCAAAATTTTAAATATTTTCCATACTTATTGAACTTACTGGTGAATGTAATATTGACATGTTTTGATCTGAACTAGAAAATTTTCATCAAGAATTTGAAAGACGATTTGTAAATCTCAATAATCTTCAACCAATTTTTGAATTTATTTCATTTCCTTTTGGAGAATTCGATAACGAGGATATTTCATCAAATCTAGCTCATATTTTTCAATTGAATTCATCGGATCTAGAGTTCGAAATTTTAACAATACAATCAGATATAATTCTGAAAGCACGTGCAAATGACAATAATTTTTGGAATTTATTACCAGAAGGAAAATATCCATTATTGAGATCGGTGGCAATGAGGATATTTGCATTTTTTGGTTCCACTTATCCATATGAAGCAGCGTTTTCTCAGATGAAAAACATCAAATTTAATTGTTCTTATTTTAACCCATTTTTCGAAGTAGATCGCGCATAAATTAGAAAAATTAATGTCGATCATACGAGTATTAAGTTTGCCCACCCCTGTTCTAGGGTGTTCTTCCTTTATGGTTTTTTATGTTGGACACTAAGTTCCTTAGCTTCTATTGAAAGGTATGACTATATTTGGGGTTATATAGTCATATGAGGGATTTGGTTAGTCACAAAGCAATTCCCAGTTGCATTATTTTTAAAATTAAGACTTACGAGAAATTTAAGTATTGATTACATTCTAGACAAAAGACTTCATTCAGAACACAAAAATCTAATGTTTGGTGTGTGACTAAAGTAATCTCTACAAGAAATATGGTATCTTTAAGGTCTGGAAATGTTCTTTAGTGGGGGAATTTTTTTTACATTATAAAACCCAAAAATGCCCACTTCAACCCACTATGTACCTGTACCTACCTATTTAAAACTAGCAAAGTTATATGAGTAACAGTTAATACTATACTTAATACCTTACTGAGGTACTGATGCTCCCACCTATGTGATGGATCAGTTACAAAGGGTTCAGAATGAAATTATTGTTAAGATGCTTTTTAATGTGGTCCGTTAAACTCAGACTGCTCCATTCAGAATTCAAAGTTTTCCACCATTGAAATCAAGAAATTTGATCAAGTTAAACTCATATTTTGGTACAATAATAAAGTTTAAATAAAATTTAAATCAATAATAAAGTAAAATCAAACTCGTGCTTGGAAATGAAATCCATGATCACGCTACAAGGAAAGCAAACCATTTTAGAAACGATCTTAAACAAACATGTGAATGTCAAAGCTCACCTCTACAATGCTAAAAACACTTTAAACTTTTAAAAAGAAACTAAAAGAACATATATAGTGCAATCTAGGATTAACTTTATTATTTTTCAACATTACCTGTATTGTATATTATGGGATTAGTTTTTGCACATGATATGTTAATGATTTAGGGAAACATAAGTGTAAAAAGACATTTATTTGTTAATTATTGTCTAGGTGGAAATGAGTTCTTATATATGAGCCCTATTGTTGTAAAACTGTTTTTTGGATCAGAAATAATCATCTTGGGATTGTATTAGTTACACAATTAATAAATAAATTGGAACAACACATTATAGAAACTGTTCACTGTGGCCGACTTGTACATTGAATTGGGGGGAAAAATTAAAACAGCAAAGTAATTGAAGGGTTTTTCGAATTCTCCAGTTGCAGTGCTTTGAATTAATACATTTATAAAGTTATTAGGTATGTACCAAAATAAGCTATTAAGGTCGAAACCAATGACTATATTGTGTTTAAGCCATTTTATTTGTTTACAACCATGACAATTCCACCAAAATATGGGTTTTATAGTGTCATTTCTTTGAAAATTGTTAGTTGTTTATTAAACACAGATCTGGTTCAAGTTTTTCTATTACCATTTGGTGAATCATACAATTTCATAGCGGTTATGGTTATATGATACCAACATTGGTATTAGTTCCCTCCAATGTTCCACACAGAGAGCTGAGTTTGTCTTGCAAGTGATCCCACCATTTCAAACTTATCAATTGTGTGGACGAGGTCTCAATCAACATATTCAAGACACGAATTTGTTTAAAATCCATATGACTACTTACACAAAAATTATTTAAATCATATACATCTATGATTACATCCAATAGGCTATTTGCATACTTCCATCACTATCCTTCTGAGTATCCATAAAACTTGTTTGTCGTGCTAATCTTCTCATCGAGAGTCGTTTCGATGCCTCCAAAGGTATTTGTTCCGCAACTTCCTCTTTTAATTTATCTAATTCTAAATCTTCGTATGAATGTGCCTCAGGAGGGTGCAATCTAGGCAATTTTGTGTTTATTAAGAGAATTAGTAACTGTAGATTGCATACTTTAGTGGAATGCAACGACAAAAATCGTCGAGAGTAAAGTTTTTGCCAAACTCTTCACCTTCTTCTAAAGTTTGAGGTAAACGATAGTGTAAAGTTTCAGGCAGTCTTAATGCGAGTAGACCTCCAAATACAGAGAGGAAACCCATTATCATCAGAGGCAGAATAAGATTTTCTGACCCCTAAAAATAGGATGACGGTTAGAGTACAACTTGTCCAAGGTATTGTACCAAGTATGTAATAAATGGGATAATAATCAAACCCATTCCCCCAATGTAGGAAGACGTTCCTATTCCAATTCCACGTAATTGTGTTGGATATAATTCACCAGCAAAGGGGTACATAATTAAGAATGAGGCAGATATTGAAGATTTTGATAGCAAGTACAGTACCATTATGCTGGTGGTGGAATCTAAGGACACAGTATTCTGTTTTAGGAATAAACTGATCGCTCACTTACCCTCCGATAGTAATACAGTAGCAATGCAGCAGATTCCACTAATGATCATACTTAAACAAAGTGGCCAACGACGACCCCACCGATCCATAATCATCCAACAGAGAAAGTAACTTGGAATTTCTACAGCCGCCGATAGTAGAAAACTTAAATACTTGTTATCGCCAAGAGCAGGGCCATAATAACTCAACCCAACGTAAACAGTCGTATTGGCAAACCAGTTTAGTGTTATTAAAATAGTTTTTAAGCGCATGTTAGGAGTGCGACATAAAATGAAAATATCGGGACATTTGTTATTGGCACTTTCCTGACTTTTTGATCTCGTTAACATCATCCTTTGTTTTAATAGCTGCCGGAAACTAGGCGGTAGCTCACGATTGTTAACTTTAGCTAACACTTCGAGTATCTTCAATGCTTCATCAAACTTTCCTCTTGCTAACAACCATCGTGGGCTTTCGGGTAAGAAAAACCAGTAGAAAAAATATAGTAAAAATGGGAGCGAAGTCGCCAGTGTTAAATGCATCCAATTAGGAACCAAATAAGCAATTCCTGCCAATGCCATAAGCCCAAAAGTGTAGAAGGTGCAAATAGTTACAGTAACAAGCGATCGATAATTGGGACCGACAAGTTCCAGCGCTTGAAATTAATTTGTGCAATTACATCGGTTAAAATATCCACTTACATATGATAAAGGGAATCTGGTAAATTGCTGGCACAGTTAGTCCTACGACTATACGACTAATGGCCCAGCACCAAAAGTGTGGAGAACATGCAGTCATAACGCTACCTAAAAGAAGTGTAACTAAGCATGTAAAAAAGGACTTCTTGCGTCCAATTTTATCATTTAAAATGCCGAATCCATAAACACCAATCGGCCCTCCTATATTTAACGCCACCAAACCTATAGTTGGATAAATGTCTCTTTCGCAAACGAGATCGAACTAAAATGATGTCATTACAGATTGGAAAACATAAATAACGATATACATCAATAACTATGCTTGACGACACTACAGACAGATTGTACTCCCATCCATCTTTACATATTTCGGTTGGCCAAGAAGTGTTAGGATTTTCGACCCCTTCTTCTAAAACCTCTGTCCAGTTTACGGCAAAACGTTGACATTTGTTGTAGCTGCCATCACTGAATGGAATACCAATCCTTCTCCGATCGTCTTGACTTAAATTTTGCAAATCGTTGATCAAACACCAATGGTCCGGGACATCCACCATAAACAATTGATTGAAAGCACAAAAACCGCATGGAATACAAGCAGGTAAACACACTAACCAAACCATTAATTTCTGATATTTTCCGAACTCGCCAACTTGTGGTAAAATATCGTCTAAATCAATTTGGCCCTAAAAACAGTTGTTAAAAAGAAATTTTGTTAACGAAGGTATTACATTCTGTTCAGTGTCGGTGTCGTCCATCATTTGACGCCTATCAGATTAGTAATTGAAAGAAGCCATATAAGTCGGTTAAATGGATTAAGGGATCTTGTTAGGTTAAACAAGTTCAACGATTACATTATTTGAAGTGTTTATTAATATTCCGCTACAGAAAAAAATCCTAATTTTAGGTGGAAAAATAAAGAGCAAAAAAAGTTACATCTCGTTTTAATTTTGGAAAAATGTTAAAGGTGTTGTCGGCAACCAGACATGGTAACAATATTTAAACAAAACAAATTACATGACCGATGTTTAACAATATTAATGGAATATTATGCACCGTTGAATGCACATAAAGAATACTTTCACACAGCACATATTTGAGCTACGTACAGTTTTGGGTACACGCAATTAATTTAACTATTGGCAAACTTACGCTAAAACATTATTCAGTCTTACCACACTAGTAAGATTGTCAAACATCGGCTTTTAGGGGTGATTTTGAACAGACAACCTATCATGGCACACATTGATTCATAAACTAGCAAACAAAACATTCAAAAATATCTACTCAGGCTCTAAATCAGATTGTCCTTACATTCTATTATTTAAGGATGAGGGGCACTTTATTTGTTCTCAGTTCTCAGCACTTTGGTATATTCAAACGTTACGGAATAACAAATAAAGCGCGCACGCGCCAAACAGGCGTATATAAAAAAAGTGGGAATTATACGAAGAGCGCTTACATAAAAATTAACAGTCACGCAGCCTTACATACTAATACAAAATTTCATACAGCCTAAAATTCATGCACAAATGACACAAACGAACGACAGCCGAATAGATACTATTACACATTAAATTTGGGAGGTTACTCTCGTGTCATTTGCGAAGACAATATCACACATACAGGAATTTAATAATTATAATAGCGAGATTATAATTATTATAACATTGAGAAGGCTTTTGTTTTTTTTTTCTGGAATTGGAATTGTTAAAAAAACATTTTTGGCAACCATTAAAGCCTTCTCAAATCACAGATTGCTTCGTTATTATACATCTAACGTACTACTTAACAAAGTCGTCATTATTGTTAATATTATAAACGACTAGGTTAGTTTAATTATTCCACCCACGCAAGGCACGCACGGCCTCACAAAAACTCTCAAAAAAATACCATTCACAAAAGTATATTATTCCAAAACTTCCTGAGTATGAACACTACCTAATGCAAAAAATTGATAACTTAACTCGAGCACTTTTTTTTTGTTTCGGAAACATAATAAGAGTGGCCGAGTGAGGTTACATTGTAATCTTAGAGTATGTATAAAATATAAATTTTTTAAAATGAAAGTACAACTACTTGTAAAGAGCGATATGTGACTTGTGAATAATGTTTAATTACAAATTACACTATTACAAATAGAACAGATAAAAAAATTTCGCGAATAAAAAAACGAGAGGAGAAAATTTTTCATAACTTCACTTTTTCTTCTTCAGTCTTGAGATATACGTCTTTCACCATACAGGCGGCATTTACTTACGTACACAAGCGTTCTGTCTAACGTCACTGTAGCACTCACTACACATTCATATTGGTCCTTGGTCCTACAAAGTTCATACGCACACATTCCGCACCCCATAACCGAAAAAGGAGGGACGGTACCATGTCGTTTTTGTCACGGAGTTATTAATTAACCGATTAAATTTGTTGCAAAACTTGAATCGGTTAATTAAGAACCAATGACTATTAATTACTAACCAGAGAGAAATCTAAAAAGGTAATTTTTTAATATATGTAATGCCTTTCCAGAACAGATACTGGTGACCACACCTTCAAATGGTTATCGCTATAGATCAAATTAAATCTGAAACAAATCACAAGGTATAGTTAAATCTGAAAATTTAATTATCTTTTAAATTTAAATATTTAAACAGTAAGTTCATTTCTTTATTGCTCGTAAACTCGTGTGTACGGTAAAGACTGTGAAAGTGATAAAACCAACAATAATAATCTCGAGTCCAAAAACACAAAATTTTCAGTTTTTGGCCCACACCTAAAATGCTAAACTGTATTTACCTATTACAAAATCAAATGGGATAAAATTTACTGCAAATTTCAGAATTTCCCAAAACATTTTTAACCCACACAACAACAAACATCTTGGTGTCATACTAATCTGTGGACTGTTACTCAACACTTAACATTCACTTTCCGAAATCATTGCGAGGAGGAGGAGGTCACTAAAGAATCGCATGAATGGCATAAATGGGCACAAATGAGCAAAAATAACATATTCACAAGGTGATAAAACAATACCTAAAAAGACTATGATGAATGCAACTGCAGTTTGCTGTAATGAATAAGTTAAAAACGTTGTCGAGCATTTAAATAATCGTCATTTAAGCTTGGTTGTAGCTGTTTCCTGCAATTTATGCCAGCTCTTACACTTACAGTATCAACTGTAAACAACATAACGGTGAAAGGTGAAAGGGTTCTCAAAATGAGGAACCCGAGTTATGCTTAAAGAGCCACAGGTAGGGGGATGAGATGGATAAAATTATGGAAATTTGAAATGAAAGTATGCAGAAAGGGACAAGTCACCCATCCTCATTGTCAAGAATGAGCTTCAAAATTTTAGGAGTCCTTAGAAAAAGAGGGCTAATCTCAAAACTATGTTCAATACTTCAAAATGGCGACCGTGGTGAAGCAGAGGATGAGTCACTGGCATTTTCACTAGGTTATTATTCAAAAAATGTTACCGTCCTTCTACACAGTAACACATTGTCTATGTTGAATCAGCATTTTGATGATGGTTCTAGACAAGTGCTGGATAGAACAAATGTGTTGGAGTTTTTGGTCTTAATACAGTTTTGTATAAGTTGTCATTTTTGATAGCTTTATTGTAGTAAGCAATGGATGTAATCTAATATGAAATCAGCCATGCAGGAGAGACAATCTGCATCGTACTATACCCCACTGCAGAGAACACTACATAGGTTGCTTTTACTTGCATTTATTTCTTTACATTGTAATTTTTTTAATTTAATAAGTATTATTGTGCTTCATAAAATAAAAAAATATATATTTATTGTTTTCTTTATTTGCCATACTATTTTTTAAATTGAAATTTTTGTTAATTATTCATTAAAATATCTATGAAAAATTTGGAAAAACCTGTTTGTCCATATTCATAGTCGCCCATAGAGTACCTATATTTTACAGAATACGTAGCTCCTAAGGGATAAAAGTTTGACTACACCTGGTACAGAAGCATCATTCAAATACTGAAAATGTACAAAAACAATCATGTATAAAAATTGCGAATGAACAGGTGTCCTGTCCATCCGTAACAAATTCGCATTAAAGTACACATACTTTAATCTCATGCATTAAAGTAGATGTACATGTACTACATGTATATCTACTTTAATGCATGCGCTTCGAAATTATGCAAGACAAAGACAGCTCAGTCACTACAGTAGCAGATGTTTACTGATACCAAGGCGCGAAACCCCGAATAACGCCCGCGCCCATTCGCGCGCGAATCATTCGGGTAATATAATATGAATAGGCTGTATATTACTCATTTAAAATAAGAAAGTCCTGTTCAGAGGGGCAATTACTCTGTTGTATTGAGCACTATTAAATCTTTCTTCATGTTCTAAATGTTAAGACGATTAATACTTTTATGACAATATAAAATAACTTATTGGCAGTAACAATTTTTACCTTACCCTCTACCTGCTATCTACAGTTGAAAATACTGCACTTCCTCTGAGTAATATCGAATAACTAGGTACCGATTTTGGATGGCCTCGCTCAATAATATCAGAAAAAGATATGCGGTTTATACAGCATTAAATGGAATGGAATGGAAACGCCAGTGTATAAGGAATATAATTTGACAATTGCTACTCTCCATGCGTATGATCAGAGAGGCATAGGTGTTATACTTCAGCTCTATGAATAAAAACTTTGTTCCTATTTATCTAGTTCACTAATATCTGTTTGCCCAACAGATAGTTAAGCTCCTCCCCGAAAATTACCGCCACATTTAAATGTAACTTTTTTACTGCTCGAATTTTCGAAACACGGAATTATTAAGAGAAAATCATTGTTGGTGCAAAGTATTATTTCCGTTTGTAAATTTTAATACTCACCAGCTAGCTGCAGGTGCAGTAGTGTTAGCTTTCAGCTTACGTAACTCTTTAGTGGCCCAAGTAGCGAGAGTCTTAGTACGGCTGATACGACTACGACGTCCTTGGGTTAACATATCATTGATAGAATCCAGATCTAACAATGGCAGCATCACCGCTCCAAAAGCCAAGCATAAATCTCCTACAAGACCGGCGGCAACTGCAACGCTCGCATCCGAATGTTCACTATCCTGCGCAACGACTATTAGAAACCGAACTATGAAAGGTACGTGCGGTTCAAGTAGCGTAACGTCGGGATGGGGTGTAGGACCGTCGCCCTTCAACCCTTGAATAATTCCAGTGTAGGCATCTAAAACGCCTTCGCGTAAATCATTTAAATAATCGATCATATCAAAGTCGTTTCTATCGACTTGAGCTTGTGAGGCTTGAGCCAGAGTTGCTAAGACGATATCCAGATACTTTTTAAATTCTAATCCGATACTTAAGACAATATCGCCGAAAACTGATAAGATTTGAGGTTTTACGGTTCGATGTACAGAGTTGTCACTTAAATTTTCGAGAAGGATCATCATAATTTCATCGCAAAATGGAAGAGTTTTCAGTTTAAGGGCTCTAAAAATGTCTCCCGTAAGGCCGACAGCCGTCGCGCATACTTGATATTCCTGATGATTTCTTAAGCCGATGTACAAGAATTGCTTGAATGCGTCCATGTACTTCAAAAAGTTTTCACCTAGCACTTCGACAAGTGTTGAGACCGCCATTAGAGCATCTTCTTGCACGCCTCCATTTTTGCAAGAATTGGAACTGAACATGCTGAGTAGCGCCGTCATGATGGCGTCGGATATTTTTGGAGCGTCCTCGGGTGTTACCTTTCGAAGTACGGATTGTAGTGTGCCACAGAGCAACGACTGAAGATCGTTGTACTGTGAGCGATCGCTATGACTGGCAATGTGCGATTCCATCTGCAGAACTTGTTGTAGACGTTCCAGTATAACCATTGTAGTTTTTTGTACGGTGACGTAGCAATCTTTAGGCGAATTTTTAACCATTTCCATTAAAGCTTCGTAAGCGGCGGGGCGTAGGTTAGCTTGCGCACTGTCCGGTCTATCCGTGGTTTCCAAGAGACGTTGTATAATAAATTCAAAGTACTGAGATAAACAGTAGGTATCTGGCTGACCGGTTTCTTCGTTAACCTCTGCCGCCTCGTACGCTGCCTCAACTAAGCCCGTGAATGCCCAACAAACATTGGCGGCGACGCGAGCTTCCGCTTTTAAACCTGTCACTAAGCTTTCAAGAAGAGGTTTCAAAAATGTTTCGTTAATTCCGGCTTCCGGAATTATTTCACAAATGCGTCCAAAGGTCCAAGCGGCAGTGTCTCGAACAATAACGCTGTTATCGTACATTAATTCGATGAGTGTAGGCATCGCTTGCTCGACCAAAGGTTTTAGGGTCGAATTATCCAATCCTCCTAGAATCGATCCAAAAGCCATTAGGGAAGCATCTCTAAATCTCCAATCTTCCGACTTGATGTTGTTCTTAATGAAAGGAAGCACGTGAGGTACTATTTCATCCTCACAACAGGTTGCCAGAAGCATTAAGCAAACACCCGCAGCCTTACAAGGGTTCCAATCGTCATCATCATCCAACTCCTCTTGCTTTGTCAGTTTCTGCATCAGAACTGGGACGATGAAGTGTAACGCACCCTTGGCGTAATGACGTGAGACACGTGCGGGAGGTCGTCCCGCTTCTGTCGCCTCGGAGTCTTCAATTGCCAAGTCTACCTCTTCGTCACTGACGTTAGACCAAAATTCGATACCTTGAAGTGCAACTGCGTCATTATCGGATTTCATAGCTTCTAATGTGATCGGGAATAAAGCTTGCGCCATGTACGGTTCCATATATTGGTAATAAAGTGATAAAATTTTGACTAAACATTGTAAAGCGGCGACTTTAATTTGCGAATCTTGAGATTGCGTGGCTTCACAAACAACTTCCATTATAAAATTACGTTCGGTTTCTTTATCGAAATTTGCGCGCGTAAATTCGAGAGAGTTAAGCAAAGCTTGAGTGGCAGCTAAACGAACGTGGTTGCTCGGCTCCGTGCTCCTCATTCCGTGAATGATAGCTGTTAAGATGGCGTTGGACTGTGTAACTAAAACTTCAGAATCAATTTCTTGGCAGATATATCCAATCGCTTCTAAGGTAGCTTCCTTTTGCATTTCCGTAGAATTTGTTTGCACTACGTTGTTTACTAATGTGTTTATTAAACTGGGCCATCGACCTTGAGGTAATTCGGCTACGGCAACGTATGCTACACATTGCGCAGCCGATGACGGCCGACTTGTCTCGGTACCCAAAGCTTCTACAATCTATAAATTGTATGTTAAAATTATGTGTAACAACGTAAAGAGTAACTTACATTTTTTTTAATGTAATCCCTAATCTCTTCCTGAAACAACAACCATCGTTGCTGATAAGAAAGCTTAACATTTTGGTCCTTTGAAGTTAAGTGATTTTTGAGTTGTAAACCAGCGGCCATTCGTGCAACGGGACTGTTACCTCCATGCCGTAAGATATCGGAGAGTGTTTTTATAAATTGTGGTAAATTATTTGTAGCGGCTTGTTCCAGAAAACTAGAAGCCTGTTCTAATTCCGCCTTATCTAGAATTACAAGGTGATAAGTGCACTTCCAATGGCAATACCTCAACTGTTTACATACCTGGAGAAACCGTTTTTTCGAGAATTTGAATAAGTTGCAAAGTTTCTTGATGCATTTTGAAACTCGCTTATTAATTAGTCAACGATATTAAATAAATTACTGCTCAGATTTTAGAATTAAACCGGTGAACACCACATGTACAAGTGATTAAAACTAGAAAGACAGGAAGATGTAATACTACGCCAACTTCATCATTTGACATTACGGAATTAAAGATCGTTAAATAATTATTTTCTTAATATTTACCTAATTTCGCTCGCCACTATATTATATTAGTGCACTATCGAAAATCACTGGAAAATTTTAAAATCACACACAAATACGTAACTGTTAATCAATTACAATGTAATAACAACTGGGACTATACCTTACAGCGTAGTTATAATTTTTCCAGCTAACGATGATTGTGTGATGAAATGGCGGGGTTCGATTAAGCACGATCTTTTTCAAATACCAAGTTAATCTTTGTTATAGCAATTGATTTTATATATGTTCAATTAATGGTCGTAGATGTGAAATTTTCGCGATTAATTATATACGTCTTCTAATATAAATGAGAACTTCGTAATTACGTTTTACATTCGGAACAACTGAAATTTGAATTTAACGCAAGTATTGAATGCTTCTCACGATGTTATAAATATGACAAATGGGCGTCGTAACGAATGGAGAGTGAATCGGAGAATAAATATTATATTAGTAATACAATCTTTAGTGATACTGGTAGCAAAGGAAAAAAATCGTATATCGGTTAATGCTATCGGTTAAAATGGATAAAGGGACAATTGGGGTCAGTAACGGTAAAATAAAATGATAAAACTGTCAGATATGCAACGTGTGTAACACGTCATCTGTGTTCGTTGCCTAATCACAATGGCTACAGAATACACATATTATGTACAGGGTGCTTCATATCGATTGGGATTGCACGAGTTATTAATGAAGATGGAGATTTGGTTAAATGGGTAATGTTTTTTTATATGCTGATTTAAAATCTGTTTGCAAAAGTTCAAGCTGTTAAACCCGTCAAAAGTTATTAAAAAAGAACTAAAATCTCCCACGCATGTCAAATATCGTCGTAAATTTAAGAAATAGAAACTCACACACGGTTCCAAAACCTCTAAGGGCACTGACTCTGGAGTATACGGGAGCAAAGGGACCCTATTCCAAGTCGAGATATATGTAGTCCTGACAGCAACTACTCAGCTATTAAAAGAGGACATTGCCAAAAGGAAACCAGGAAACCAGGTTACTGACGAGGTTGCGAGAATTGCAAGTGAGAAATCACTCATAAGATCTAAACCGACCAGTGGAATTAGACACATAACACAGCCAAAAAGGAGATTCGGGTAATACTCATAAAAGAGCACTATAGACACTAATCAAGAATTCCAGAACAGAACCATTCCAGAATACCGTTGAGTACCAATTGAGTTTTCACAAAGGTAGACAAAATAAAGTCTAACGAATGCCTATAATGAAAATTGAGTAGGTTTTGTGTGTTTATAGCACTTTTAGGGGAAGAGTTGTACGCCGTCTGCTTTCTAAAAGTGATTTTGCCTGTAAACATTACTTCACAAAAACCTTTGTACCTTCTTGGAATACATATATTTATTTATTTATTCATGTTGTGAGCCATAAATTATGTAACTTTCTAGAACGCAGTCGCTCGCTTGTACGAACGAGTATTGTAGGATACGAGATAATTTTTGGTGCACATTCGCAACTTATTCTTATGTTTAGGTGGCCTTGGTTGTATACGTTATTGAATCTGTTTCTAGAATGCAAAAGACTTTAGTTATCAGCAACCATTCTCACACAAACGTGTAGATTGGTTTGCCTATACGCGGGCGTAAAACTTGCCATTGCTCAAAATTATTGCCAATATTCACCCTTTCAATCCATATACGTAGTACCGAAGAGCAATAATTATATGGTCTTTGGTAGTACATAGTATAATCGAAGAGTATCCGGTATAATTAAATGAATGCTTTCCAAATAGTTCGATATAATGCAAGAAATGCATAAGCCAACTTCCCACACTATAAGTACCTACATATACATACCGTTTCCTTATGGTGATGGAATTTAGCAGATTTTCATTTACCCTTGCCTTGGTCTTGTTGCCCGATGACAAACACGTGTTTTATATCACATACATCAATGGCGGATTTTCTAAAGATCTTGCGAACTTTTAAGGCGCATCCAAGTACAAGTTTTAGAATAAAGCATTTAGATACACATTTAAATTATCTTAAACTGAAATTTTGCAAGACAGAAACATATGAGCGAATGTTATTTAAAACGGCGAGGGAACGTCTTAATCGGGAACATATTAAGGTGCCTCAAATCACCTCTTTACGTGTTTGAGGCTTTAGGTACGTAGTTTAATAATGAAAGGACCTATAACGTCAGAGGATAGTCTACCCGAAGGATGACACCCCAAAGTGAAAATTCAGACTGAACCTGAAGGCATCACCCTTGTGTTTGTCCCATGTGAGGTAGTAATGGCAAGGGCGCCGCCAGAAGATTTTCCCGAGGGAGCAAGTAGTATTGGGGGTTCGTGGCTCTGCCGTTTTCTCAAGATATCGTACAAAATTTATTTTTATTTTTTAACTTTTGCCTTTTTTCTTTTTCCCAGGGGTGGGGGCGGGCGATTGTGGCAAACCAGAATATTTCCCAATAAGGGAGATCTTATCCCGTCTTGTTTCTTAGAAGGAAGATGGGAAAAGATTGTCTAGTGGAGAGTAGGCCAACCCAGAACTATTAGTTGCTGTCTTCACTTTTCTAGTAACCTTGTCATTTAGGTGTCCCCTCGTTGTGCTTCGTGATGGATCTAGAAGAACAAAGTTTTAAATTATTTAAAATGGATACAAATGTTACCTACTATATAATAATACAAACGAATGTAGAAGAGCGATACGAGGAGTGTTAAATATATTACGAAAAATAGCCCACAGATGTCAGGTTTGTTTAAATCATGAAGGGAATCAGTTTTGAACATATTTTTTGTACCTAGTTGATTTTTTTTCTTTTTGTGAATTAAAAGCGATAAAATTATAGATAAGTTTTGATATGTGTTTTGCATAAAAACTGTAGGAATTTAATTTTATTGTTGCTTTAACGTAAGCCTAAAAATGATCTCGTTTCATTACTGGTACCATTGACTTTAGTGTATAAAGTACATATTACTCGTATACCGGGTGCTGATCCGGCCGCTCAGTAATAGCATTTTACATGCAAAATCTTGTCTATGCAATTTCCTGCTCCCCTAATTGTTTTAGGGCCAAAACATAAGAGTACAAAAATTTTCAAAACTAAAAATACTACCTGAATGGTATATTCTTTGCGACCAAAATTGTACTGTAAGAAAGAAAATGAAGAATTAAATGTTGAATTAGAGTTTGCAAAATTTTTTTAAAATAATTGCGTTATGAACAAGTGTAGAATCTTGACGTTTTCATTAGTACTGGAAGTTGCCATGACCAACATTTAATTCTTCATTTTCTTTCTTACAGTACAATTTTGGTCGCAAAGAATATACCATTCAGGTAGTATTTTTAGTTTTGAAAATTTTTGTACACTTATGTTTGTAGTGGATACTTTGAAGGGGTATCGGTAACTGTAGCCACAGATCACCAGCCTTTGCGGTGACTAATCTCCCTCCGATCAGTTAGCGTTCGATTGGCAAGATGCAAAATTGCACAATTTCGATTTGAAAATTGAGTGCACTTCAAGTCGTAGCCACATACTTGCAGATTTGTCGCCCCCCCCCCCCCCCCCCCGCCATGATGTCAATAGTGACCCCGCATGTACGATATGTTCTCTTAGAGCGGCCGTACACGAGCCGCATTTTGCAGTCGGACCGACCACAAAATTGCGGTCGCGTTCCGGCGAACTGCAGTCCGCCATAAGAAATACTGCAGCAGCCGTACACGGGCGTTCACTGCAGTCAAAACGCGCGTCTGTAGTTTCTTATGGGGCGACCGCAATTGTGTGGTCGGTCCGACTGCAAAATG
This sequence comes from Pyrocoelia pectoralis, assembly GCA_036250285.1. Taxonomy (NCBI): domain Eukaryota; kingdom Metazoa; phylum Arthropoda; class Insecta; order Coleoptera; family Lampyridae; genus Pyrocoelia; species Pyrocoelia pectoralis. Next base: position 3,115,036 of record CM070076.1, read on the forward strand.
CGGCTCGTGTACGGCGGGTCTTACTGTCACTTTACCGACAGAATCCCTGCGAATAACTCGTGAGAGGCAGCTTGAAGAGAAGACCCTGATGTGGAAAAGAGTGTCCGAGGTTTTGAAAGCGCCACTCCAAACGTAGTCCATCATGCGCGATGGTCAGATCGTGGGTATATTTTAATGAATGGATACTGTCCAGCAGATGGTGGCGGCGACGAAGCTGAACTATTAGTACAGTACATTTAGTACCTATATTAGAGGTCGGTGAGGTGTTACGGCTATATCACGACTCACCCCTTTCAGAGCACTACGGGGTGAAGACAAAGGACAAAGAGAAGCGTCTCCAATGCCAACGGTAGAAACCCACAAACTTGAAGCCTAGCGGTTTGGTTCAAAACCCTGGTACTAGCACAGAGGTTCGAAATGTTAGCGATGGACTTAGTGGGACCGTTACCCACAGTGGAAACCGATGAGAAGTGGATATTCGTGGTTGAAGACACATCCACCAAGTGGATTGAATTGTTTTCGCTTAAACCAGCTCGCCCGAAACTGCGCCACACCCAGACTAGTTATAAGTTATACGAGTATAAGTTATAAAGATAGTTAATAATTGGTTGGGGAAATAATTAATTAATATACCACCATCGTTGGATCTCCCCCAAGACGGTTTGTGTGATCCAAACGGGGAGAGTGTAGGGAGTGGGCTTTGTTTTAAATAAATTTCCACAAAATAAAACGAGTGAACCTTCTTCGAATAGTTGTTTTAACATCTTCACCAATTTCCACTCGTCGCGTCGTCTCCTTGATTTTGGAAGTCCATCTTTTTCCTCTTTTCTTAAATTAAGAATTGAGCACTTTAACATTTAATAATTTACAAAACAACATTAATTACAATCTCATATTAATTATTGCTCTTTGACGATTATTTGCAATTGCACCAAGAAAATACTTGTAGGTGAATTCTTCCACTGCATCGAATTTTAAAATAAACTTTAATTGCTTCCTATTTTGTTTAAAACGTAACAGTTTGAAACATTTTTTTGCTAATTATTTATAAACCTGGACATCAATTCCGACCCTGTATAAACGAAATAACGTAAAAGAGTGGAGAATTTATGTGCATCAATTGTAAGGAAGGTACGTCTTGGCACAAGAGAACTCATCTTGCATTCTTTAGCGCATATCAATCAGATCATTAACTTTGAATTTACTATTAGGAAGTTTACAGAAATAAATCAGGGGCGTAACGTAATTGCTTGCGTAATCAAACAAAGAAGTTGTAAAAACGCCCATAGATTACGGCATATCAATTAGTTTAATATACGTATATGAAAAATATTTACGATCGTGTAATTGCAAATTTTAAAATTCGCGTTATAAATAATTTCTCTTTTTAATATTTTTAATGATACAACTTTAAGGTTGTGTAATTTTAATGCATCTATTCATCTCCCAATGACATTTAACCCATCCATCTTCTCTTTTTTTAACGAAATTTTAGTTTCGCGATGGTAGGTTTTCGAAAAGTACCATTTATGGTAAGACGCGATTGGGTCAATATTTTAAAGTCAATTATTCACTCGTCGCTGTGACATTTTTATAGGAAAGTCGCGCGAGATCAGTGTTGTGTGTAAACACAATTAAAATCTATTTTTGTATCTTTTCTAAAAACGAAGCAACGACCTAGGTTAAGTCCGAACAAGAAGCGTCGAGACGACGACGTAAAAATAAATCGTAACTGACCTACGATAAAAACAGTTAAAATACGAATTTCCACATTCCTACTTGCAACCGTCTGGGTTTTGATCGATTTTTTCCCTAACAATCCGTATATACAGCGTGCAAGCGTGTTTTTGATCTTTTTTCAGCTTTGCGAAGGTATTTGCGGTGCAACAGGAATCTCTAGAGTTGTAAAATATGTTAGTTTTCAGATTTATTGCCGACACAAGGCACTTATTGCGAGCAGATACCACCTGTAAAAATCGCTATCTAGATAAGTTACGAAATAAGATAAATTTCTAAGCGAAATTAATAAAAGCTCATTTTATAATTAATGCTCGATAACTGTCACCAATTAATTAATCCATCCTTCTTGCACGGTAATAAACTTTTTAATTGTTAACGAGATTGATGTCTACCCTCAAGTATCTCTTTAGCTTCTTTACATAGTTGGCTGCCAATTTTGACGTAATAATAGCTACCTATCTATTTTATGATGCTAGTGTAGAGCTATTAAGACGATACAACTATGTCTTCCCTTAACTTTATTTAATTTAAGACATAGATAGTTTCCTTTATACTCACTCGACGAGTGTCACAAAAAAGTGTTTCCAAATATTAGGTATATCCTATATATTATTCTACAATTTTCATTATGGAAATCTTATGCATTGTGAAGGTCTTTTTATGATTTCATGCATCTACAACTCAAATTGTTATTCTTAAATAAAACGGCTTTTCATCTTATAATTAGTTGTAAGTATGTACATACATAGTATTTGAAAGGCAAAAACAGCTTATGGATATCAACCAAACTAGCCTTTTGTTTCCAGTACTGAATCAGTAGCATCTACTTCCATTTAGGTACAATGGAAAATATCAAACAGATGAAAATAAGAATGTGTACGTCAATGCGTAAACACTAATAAGTAATAGCAACAATAGTTATTTGTATCACTAGGCTAGAAACTGCATTTTTGTAAGCGCGAGTAATATTGGGGACAGAGGCGACCGAAAAAGTGTTGTGCATTGCATGGCCAGAAACTGTTTCGCAAGTGCTCGCATCATAAAAGTTTTGACATTTCAGCAATTAGCGTTAGTAATACAGACGCTAGCTATCGTTCTGTATTTTTTTCAAGGTCCACGACGTAACTCACTTGCAGAGTCAATTTTAAGGGTTACGATACAAGATTTTTCAGGTTAACACCCTTGAAAATGGTTACTTCTTTTTTAAGCCCTTTTACATGGTAAACATAGGTCTAATTCGATCATTTTTACAATTAACTGCAATTAAAATAAATTCTAGGTCACAAAACTCAAAATAAATAGGAATGCAAAGTTGCCCATATATTCAACCAACTTCAAAAAGTTGTTTACTAAATTCGTGCGGATGTCTGTGTGTCTGTGCGTCTATGTGTCTGTGCGCCTGTGTGTCTGTGCGTCTTGTGTATGTGCATTGGTCGATGTTACAGGGTTTACAAAGCTGGAAGTGGTATCATCTTATAGGAAATTCTTTACTGATTCCAAATCTCTGGTAAATTTTTTGATCGGATCACCCGTTCGCCGTCGGGACGCCATTAAAGTCAAAATATACCCCCTGAATATCTCGAGAACGACACATCCAATTACAAAAAGGAAAAACACGTTTCCTTTATTTTTTGAAACCTATTGAGTCTTTATACGTAAACATCACCCTCACCCCTCTGTGGGGTGGAGCGGGGGTGAGTTTTGAAAACTTAAATGGGAGCACCTACTTTTTATTGCAGTTTTTGATTCTCCATAAAAAACTATTCTCAAATTGCAAATTTCACCCCCAACTGCAACCCCTTTTTTGGGGACGGAAAGGGGAGAAAACGATCTTTTTTTACTTTTTTTCCTACAACATTTTTTCATGATTTACAAATTGTCCGTCACCCTCTCCCTTGAGGGTGGAAAGAAAAACAATGACTCATTTGTGCAGAATCCCGGGTGCTTGTGTTGAGGTGAGGGGTAGTTATATACAGTTATATACATATATATTGTATACAGTATATGCCATAATTAGTTACTGATTTGAACAGACGTTAGCTATCGTTCTGTATTTTTTTATAGGTCCACGAGATAATTCACTTGGAGAGTCAATTTTAAGGTTTAAGATACAAGATTTTTCAGGTTAACACCCTTGAAAATGGTTACTTCTTTTTTAAGCCCTTTTACATGGTAAACATAGGTCTAATTCGATCATTTTTACCTTTCTAAAGGAGTCACAGGCCGATGCGAGAACAACTATTTGCAAGCCAGGCCGAAACGAATATCCTGCCTTAAACATACACGTACCCATCACGCAACATTTGCGTGATCGGCTTCCCGACAAAAGTTAGCATCACGCAGACTGTGCGTGATTGGCACTCAACGTGTTAATACATGACCACCCTGTATAAAAATCAAAGTAACCATTTTTGGGCCTGTTAACCAAATGATACTAAATATGTACGTCTCAGACAACATAATGCCACAAAAATATATCGTGGACCTCTCAAAAACACAGGATGTTACCTAGCGTATGAACTATAGCATCGGTGAGACAGTAGTACCTACCAATCCAAAATCTTTTAAAATCCCTGTTTCATTTTCTTAGTTAGTATATTATACAACGACCATATAATATAAGAGAGGCTATTAATCTAATCACGAGAACGAATTTTTGCGAAACGAGCCGCAGGTGAGTGAAGCAAATCGTTCGAGTGATTTAATTAAAATACTTATTGAATTTAAAATTAACACGGACATTTTGATCTGTCAAATATGTGAAAATTCTCCTCTATAAACCGACACCCTTGATTGAATACATTTAACGGATACCATGAGAACCGAACCGACACTCTTGATTGACTGTATTGGGCGGTTGCCATGACAATGTATAAAATAACAGTGTGTAATATTCATTACTCCCGTTGCTAATGACAATAACAGTGTAATGAAAATGAGTGTGTACCTATAATGAATGCTATTGTCTGCCGACACATATAACGACTATATCATACCGTAGTCGTGGACAAATGTCATTTTCAAGACGATTTAGGCGAATGGAAAATCAGTTTTTCTAGGCGGAGGCCGAAAAATATGTTTTCGGCCTGCGCCTAGATAAACAAGTAAAGCAACGCAAGAAAGAGTGAAGGTCGAATCAACTTGGAAACAAAAGATTTTTAAGAGGAGTGAAGATGAATTTATTCTATTGCAAGATCATGTTTGATACCTCTCCTGCAGAAGTGTAAAACTTGTTGAAGGGGCGATCTAAATTAAAGATATGGTTAGCGAAGATTGATTTTTGATGGCTTCGAGTAATTTTTAATGCATTTGCTATGTTTAGTTAGACCAACAAATTTTAAAGTTACATCAATTACAAAGGGAGAACTTAATCAGGTAGTAAGGATGAAATAGGAAAATCACTAATGATTAAGAGGGACTTGAAAAAAGATTAACAACATTGAAGAAGAGTAACTTTTCTTGAATTTCGAATTTGATAATAACGTGAGCAAGGGTAATGAGGTTATTATTGATTGAAATTTGAAATTTAAGATCGACTTCAGTGTCTTTCTTGTTAAGTCAGGTGGTGATATTAGACATTCTTTATTTTTTTTTTGGTAAAAATATCGAAGTTGGTTTTAGTACTTATTGTCTTCAACCCCCTTGATACGATACAATCATTCTTCGCTTTATATTCCTAGTAGGTATCATGTTTTGTGACTATAAAGGTCTGTTGCATACGAGGAATTGATTTAGTGTAACAAAACGTCAGGATTTGTCACAAAATATAAAATTATTTGCGAACTTAGTACGTTTTTCTCAATTTTTGACATTTTTTGATCTTAGGTCTTTTAACGCAATTTAATTGTTTTATTAATTATATAAACACAATTTTATTAATTAGTCTGATAGGTTCTGTTACATTTTTTTGTGAATTTACAGCATTAAAGCAATTAAGCAATAACTGAATATTAGAGACTTTGTGGAAAACGTATAGTTCGAAAACTTTGGTCTAAAACTTGGAGATCAAGACAAAACTTGGGTGCCTGTTTTCGTTATGAGATTGCTATGGCATGACTAGAACAAAAGAACTATATTGATGATTGTTACTTTTGTTCATGTAACGTGAAAGGTTACATTAAAAATCAGTACTTAAGACCACTGCTACCTTGGAAGAGATAACTAGCTTCGATGAAGGTACAGTACCTAAACTAGATGATGAATCACGTGCTGACTTTGAAGATGATATAAGACCAAAATTGAGGAACAGATGAATGATTTGGTAATTGATTTGAACCTTCTCAAAGGAGTTACTCAAAAGCAGGAATTTATTGTTGCCAAGAGTGTCTTTTTCATGGTTTAGGCATCGTGCAAAGGACTTCGTTTCTTACTTTGCCCAGGAAGATAAGTTGGATTATTGCATCGATGTCGAACCTTTGACGAGTCAATTGAAAATCCCATATGATGGAACGGAATTGCATCTTTTGATAGTTTCTTGAAAACAAAGTCACAAAACAGTTTTAATCCACAACAACGGTCACTCCGTATACCTCATATGAGAATTTGGAATTGTTTCTTCGTACACTTAATGAAGATCATAGTTGGGAAGTGTGCGGGGATTTAAGTCTTGTGCTTGCTACTCAGGCAACAAGCTGGGTATACTAAATACCCTTGTTTTCTGTGTCTATGGAACAGTTGGGACCACCAAGATCATTGAATCAATAAGAATTACCGCGAAGTTGTTCACAGTTGGTGTTCTTCTACTACCTCTCCACATAAAATTGGGACTGAAGAAACAATTCAAAAAATCACTTCCAAGAAATTAAGAATGTTTCAAATATTTCACGAAGTTTCTGGGCAAAACTGGGGAACGTATGTTTGTCAGACAAGATAATAGAAGATCAAGAGTTTATCGATAATGATGAGGCAAATCCTCAAAAAGGAGGGTCGATGGTATTTGAAGAGGAATGCTGAAAGCATTTCAAGTTTTAGGTTGTCGGATGATTTTTTTAAAGTGCATTCTCTCCATGTCCACCTAGAGAAATGTGGGAACTGTGAGTGAAGAGCAAGGTGAACTATTCGACAAGGACATTAAAGAGATGTAAAGAAGATATCAGGGAAGATGGAGTATTATAATGATGGGAGGCTACTGTTGGACACTTCAGTTGCTCAAATGTACCAAGAGGAGCTTCACATGGAAGAAGAATCGATTTTTGTGTGTGTTAGTGAGCTCATTACACTTAAAAAAAATTCATAAAAATTTGTAATAAAATTTTAATTTAAAAAGTCCCTTTTCATTCAGGGCAATCAAAAACATAAAAATTACGTGGAATAATCAAATCAGCTCTTGGACAACATTTGTTGCCCGCCTCTGTAATTTTTGAATTCGAATGATTCTTAAATGCCGAGATAATGGGGGTTGAATTTCATTAGCAAATCGGGCGTTAAACACTATTGAAAAATTTAAAGGGAGGATCTTTATACAATTCAATTCAATTTATATATTAAGTCGTTAATCATCAGCATTTTACGTAAATGTATTTTGCCAACGTTCCCCCAGGTGCAAAGCATACGTCATCCTGTGGCAATGTCGATCACATCCTGTTTCGTTACAATCCGCCTCCTTACTTGCTAATTAAATCTAGACAGTTGGGTGGGGTTGCTATTACTGATTTAGATTTGATCTGACTTTCAAACGTTCTTACTTTATACAGCGGCACTACTGAGTTTTCGCAAAGTTTACCCATGAGCAAAAGTTTTCCCTTTTTAATTTCAATTTCAGGATGATATTGTCTTTGGCCTTAGATTTCTATTGTATATAGTTGGTAAAGAGCTTTTTTTTACGGTAGCTGCTGTTGAGCTAAATGAAAAATATCTTTTTCGTCGTAGTTGATAACTTCTTGAATGAATTACTTAGTTAAATGAGCTTGGTGAACAGTAAAGTTGACGAAAAATCCATGTTGGATGGTAACAAAGGGAGATAATGATATTCAGTACTCTAACGAGACGTAGGAATGGGAAGCAGCATTAACAATTTACATTAAGGGGGGGTTCAAGAACTTTTTTCGATTCAATATTGACCCTGATTTCTATCGCGTTGAAGGCCTCCAAAGCTCTTTTTCGTCTGCCCAGTTCGGTGTTCTTCTTAGGCACCTTTCTTTCACCTGCACGCACCGATCCTGGTTTAGGTTGGCCCATTCCGCTGAAGAAATTTCTACGAATTTGTTTGATGAATTCCGAAATTTTGACTTTTGAGAGCAATTTACGAGGAAATTTAGCCTGAAGTAAAGAGTTGTGATGGAACGACAATTTTTCCTGCTAGTACGCCAAAAGTTCACTCGCCATTGGAAAAGACTCGTACTTCATTTTTTGGACAACTCGCTGTGACCACTGTATTGGTCGGATTTTTGACTTTTATATCTGAAAATGACCCCTCACGGCAGTTATGCCTATCGATATTGCATTGGGGTATGCTATTTCTATTGTAATTTTGAAAGAATCGCAAAATATCGCAAGAAAACAGTATCTGTCACTTTGACACATCCTAGACAGCTTGAAACATTATACTTTTTGCTAAAACTAGGCATATGAGCCGTAGCATGTTCTTAGGGTCATTTTGAGACATAAAATTCCATGATCGGAGCAAAACTATGGTCAGAGCGAGTTGTCCAGAAATGCATGCCAAAGTCCAAATTTAATATGGCGTTTATATGGGAGTGTGATTATGAAATTTTGGTTACTTAGGACAATTGAACCCCTCCTTAATGACTAATCTTCAGACTGAAGCAGTGAAGCAGATGATATGAAACAGGTCAGGAAAATTAGATGAGGCTACGTTGAGCCAAAATAAAACAAGTTTTCATTGAATATTGTTGCAGCGAACTACCCCCTGATTGAAAAAGTTATTATATGAGAACAGGGGCATCATACTGCAAAAATGTGCACGCATATTATGTAGGAAATCAGTATTGTGACAAACCCGTAACCATTATGAAACGAATTAGTAAAATCCGCAAACGCAGACTTTAGGGTCGTATTTGGGGGCGAGTTCATAATCGTGAATAAGTACCATTTAATTCTACAACTAATTCTCTTATTTTTTATAATTTCAATATATTGTAGTTACACGAATTTTTGATTTAACTGAAATCATTTCAATCGCCCAAAAACGGAAAAAATTTGGACTAATTCTCAATAAGGAGAGATCGACGACTTATTGCAATATTACGTCATTATACAGTGAAATCATTTGAATAGAAGATACATACCTAGATACAAGTTATATAAGAAAACGAAAATTGATTTAAATAAATTAAGCGTTTTCGTAACAACAATTCTCACGGTTAAATTAATAATTGTTACATTGTATAGAGATTTTGAAGAGAAAAAATTAAATATCGTAAACGCAACATCAATCACCGCAAAATTACGTTTCGTAATTCATTCAATTACCTACGTGATAGCATTTATTATTCAATTGGTATGTGGCGGTGATGGGGAAAAGGAGGACACATTACGTTCTTGGTGCACACCCTGTATAAGAACGAATTGGTAGAAATCGAGTAAATTTATCGAACGTAACGGGTCAAGGATGACTTTAGATGCATAAAGTGCATAACATGCACGTAAGGTATAATTAAAACTTGAAATTAAAACGCCCCCGCTATAACATGATTGACAGAAATGACAGGGTTGGTGGGGTACCCGTATGTAATTCTATTGGTTTCGGGGGAGGCATGCGTCAATTGGATTGGTACTTGAAGTGAAAGCTATTACTGTAATTAAGCTACCGATTCCTATTTCTGTAAAATAAATCAATTAGTATTGCTAACAGTTACTTTTTATTAAAAGCAAACCGTAATGGGAGAGAAGTTCGGCTAATTAGATGACAAGGCATTCAACTAAAACGTCGGAATTATTCATTTGGTTAATTAGTACCGATCTACCTACTACGAGAGGTAGGTAGATAAACGAACCAAGAGGTTTGAAATTCCTTTACCTATATAGTTGCTGGCCATTGATTTTGCCGCCTTTATCGTGCAAGGAATGCCGGTTTTTACAATTTAAATGACGGAAGTAAGTGAAGATAGCTAATTCTGCTTTTGTATTGGCGTTGTAAGAGCATTCAACTCTCGTTATTGACGTTCGGTACCATACAAGAGACCCCTCAAAGTATTTGATTGGAAACTGTCTGATTAATTATTCTATTAATCAGGTATTAGATACTGAAAATTTCAATATGAGTTATGAAGAGTGATTATTGGATACTTATCAAAGAACGACTCACTCTGGATTCTTGTGGTAATAGAGCAATCATTACTGAATTTTTAATGAAGAGATGTGGACCACACAAAACTTTATACAAGTCAATGGTTAATAACACAGCAATCTTACCTGTATATTACGAGTACAGTTTGTGGGAAGAAATTCGTAAAGCTGCCAAAGATCTGAAAAAGAAATTATGTGTTACTTGGGTCGACTAGAACATAAATCTTCTGGAATTATAAGATTGGATACACTAAAAAGGAATTTATTACATACCTACCAGATCACCAACAAGTACCTACAAATATTGTACATTTATCATGTTTTTCTAGTCATGCCATATGATAGCCGGAAGAGTACTGTAGGCGATACGTGTCACAAAGCAAGATAGATAAAGGAAAGAGTTTTAGTGGGTAAACTTTACCTAAATGGAAGGGAACCCCACACACCCCTCGCTATAGAGCTGAGCGTGGGAGCCTATAAAAGGCCCATACCTCGATATGCCATATGAAGATTTTAGTGGAGTTACCTGTTATTATTATATAATACATATAACTATTAATGATGTTCCACAAGGTAAGTGTAGATGAAATTAATTATAAGCAGTACCAAATTACAAATCAGCAGTAACACTAGGTCGAGTGGCCGTTATTTCAAAACACACAACATCACGAAAGTTAACATTGATCTTTCGGTCAACTACAAGAAATCAAAGCAAAAAATTATCTAGTTACTAATATACAGGATGGTGTAACAAAAAGTTCCCCACTCAATTGATTTTTGGTCAACAACGATTGCTTTGACTCGATTTTGTTTTTGAGGTGAACACATATCTTAAGCATGTTTTCTAATCTGTCGCTTCAAAAACGGGTTTAGAAACCCAAACGCTATAGTTTTGGTATTAAGGAAAAAAAAACGTTTTAGTTTTTAGGCCACATAATATATTACACTATTTTAGTTATTTAGGGGTTGAAATCCACCCCAAAACCTGCAAACGACAGTAACCATCTTTGTTAACCTTCCATACAATTCTATGAGACCTTCCATATAATAAAAAAGATTTTGTTCAAACCTATTTCGTACAATGGTGGTTTTGGAAAATATTACTTGGAGCTGGTTGGAGTTTGTATTAGTACCTGTTATGTAAAAGAAAAGTTCCCAGCCCTGTTTTTTTTATTAAAGGACGGAGTTCGTGGTTGAAGGTATTCGATGGTTCGGGCTTTTCTGGTTCTATACAATTTCACCTAGTTGACGGGTACTTGGCCTAAAACAAACACTTCGGCGGTTTAATTTCTAATTAGATACGTTTTATATTACAGCTCCAGTGTCGAAAAATTTATGTATTTACCAATTTGCAATATACAAGTCGCGTGCGATAAGGAAAAACAACCGTCGCATGCCGAGGTCGAATCGGGATTAGACTTGGATGCGCAATGCTCATTTTAGCCCGCGTAAGTTCAAAATACGTGTTTTTAGTACCGCCCATTTGCTCGATAGCAACCCGATTCGACTTCGGCATGTAACGGTTGTTTTTCCTTATCGCGCGCGACCTGTAACCTGTAAGTATGATTCACATTTTTCTTGACTGGCTCAAGTTATTATGTTGTCACAAAAAAAACTACAAAAGTAAACATTTTGTTCCTACTGTCACAGATAAAATACATTTATCTGTGTTACTGTATTTGTACTTGTTAAACACCTTATTAAATTTTTGTAGGGGTTGCAGTAGAATGATTGAATAACGTATGACTGTGGTTGTTTCGACGACTTAACTACTAAAGCGCACGTGTCTTTTTAGTTTTTAGCATCCGCGAACAATTACAGGCATTTTACAAATGCATGAGTATGATCAGATTTTGTTGTTATAGTTTCAGTTGAAATTTTTGTTAATTTTTGAAGCTTAAAACAGTAGGGAACATATTCAATTTTCCCGAATGAAAAAGAAAAAAAAGAGGGTTGATGTGTAGCAATAGAAAATTATTACTTACACAAGAATCAATAACAAATTTATAACATTTACGATTAAAATTAAAGGGTCTAGAATAGTACTTAATTAATAATTAGTCCTTATTATTGGTCTTTATTGTCTATGTAAGCGCACCTTTCTGTCAAGATTCTTCAGTTTCGTATGTGTCACAATGCAAGACAATTTAAGATTTTTAAATCTATTTTACAACGAGCTCAGAATTAAGTAAATCAAGCAAGGTTTGGTACTACCTAGTTTAGTTTTTGGGAAAAGATAGTTTACAATTAAACTGGTTCAGTTTTCCGAGGGAAGGGGTCTAAAATGACTGAATAATAAGTGTGCTAGCATGCCGTGATGCAGGCTGTGTTTTTATTCCTCCACAATGAATCTTCAAGGAGAAAAATAGAAAGGCGAGGTGATTGGATGGAGTGAATTGTGATTGATGTATTGAAATTTTTGAAAAATAGGCATATGTAAAATTTCGGACATACTTTTCTGAAGTATAGTAAGCGGATGTAAAAACCCATACCAACCGAAAAATTACAAGGACTTCCACAGCTCATATTGCTGTCTCTGTCTTTTGCTTTACTGGAACAGTCTCCTACAATTCTGACGTGAACACCAAGATACATATTTAAGCAATATTCATCATGAGTGTCCATCAGGGAACTTTAGCGACATTCGAATCGATAACGCCCTACAGTGATGCGCCAGAAAAAGTTAGTGTGGTGGTCATATGCTAAAATGAGGAAATATCGGGAAAACTGTTGGAAAGTATTATTCACATCTAGGATACAAAACGCCTAAAAACGAGCACAAAATGTTTCCTCTTTCAATCGAAAGTATACTGAGGAAAATGAAAAATTAGCAAAAAAACAATCCAAGCGAAAAAGAAACCATAAAAATTTGTTTCTTTGTTTCGCAGTTGTAATCAAATATTTGCGTACAAGAGTGCTACATACCTATCATTGTTTCTGTAATCTACCCTCATGTCTATGTAAATATGTAAATCTTGTTAATGAACAACCCCTAAGCTTCAATGTAGATATTAAGAGCAACATTGGGTAAGCTTTCCAGATTCGATTTCTTTAACTTGGGTTGGTTTTGAAATGTTACATTATTTCATGATACCTACCTACACAAATGCAGATGGCAGAAAATGTTTGGTAACCAAAACAGGATAAAAAAAATGAAACGGAAATGGACATGAGAAAAGGATTAGTAAGGAGCATGAAGCTTGATCGGAAAAAATTGCGGTAATATTTAACTTATATCAAATGTCATTTTAGGCGGTGACATTTTTGAAAATACATTTACAAGGTCATACATAGGGTTGACCAATATCGAGAGTGTTTTTAACTTAAGTAGTTAGGGCGTATTACTTTTCAGGAAATAATGTGTTATGGGGCAACATTTTTGAAAACGGTTTTACAGGATAATGATGGAAAAGGTCCCGTACAGGCGATGAACTAACTTAGATAAAGGACAAGTAGGAAGTGAGTCTTCATTATAATCCTGAAACTGGATATAACGAGGACCATTTGGAAGAGCATTTTGGTTTAGTTTCGTTTATAATTCAGGATAATACAAGACAAGAGAAGCAGAAAACTTTGAAGAAAACTAACGATTTACATAATAAAAATCATATCGTAAGCGGACAAGCATCTGCAAGAACTCTTCGGGTGTAACAAAAACAAAAAAAATTGGTATATAAAGGAAAGTAGAAAATAATAACAAATGATACTAAAACATTCAGGGATGCAGCACATAATTGTAAACTACACTCTTACATATAATCTCCCCAATAAGGGACAAGAAAAATTGTTGTAAATCAAATGGCTTTGAAAAATATTTGTTCATCTTCACGCCAATAACATAAATCGATGTGCACTGGAGGATTGATCAAGGCGAAATTTTTCTATACATCAGTAAGACAGTTGTTCAACACGAACGATGTTGAAAGGTTTGCGAGGGGGTTTACTATATTCATAGTTTTGTTACTTATACGGTTTTTGGTTGTGACTGAACTGTAGCCCAAATATTTTGGAATTGGTGTTACATGACATTTCTGAACTGGGTACTTTAAGCGTTTATCGTCGCCTCGACTTGTTAACGCCTTGCATTTTAATTTATTCCTATTTCCTCTACGCAAAATGGAATTTTGAAACAATCAAATGTCGGTGTGTTAAAAAAATGGTGAGCAACAAGGACTAAATTACAAAGTATGTAATTACATAAAACATACAATGCCATAAAAGTTAATGAACTCATAAAATTAACAACCGTTATAATGTTAAGTAAATTAAACACTAAACAAACGCCCCAAAATTGACTTCTGCGACATGAGAAAAGTTTTTTAAAGCCGATCCATAAAAATTGTTTTGTGCCTCAGTCCGTTATTGTAAAACAATAACGGACTGAGGCCCCCGTTTTGAAAGGAATTTTTATTTGTACCACTACCGATCCAGTTGTTTCACACGGACGACACTAACTAGCAAAATTAACAGCGCCACACGGTGGATAATTACTTAATTAAAGAACGTTTAAGAAAAGTGTGCTGTGTAACCTTAAGGCTAATTAACAATCACCGTCGTGACCAATAGATTCATGTTAAGCGTTTTATGAATATCCTTGATTATAGACAAAATGAAGAAATAAATAAACAATGGGTTTTATGTGCGAAATTTTACATAATTGTAGTTTAACCGTTTTGCTGCCGAAAATATTACAACATTGTAAAAGTCGTAAACGTTTGGCCATAAAATTCAAAATACCTATTTTACGTATAATAAAATTAAATCGTTATATTGTAATCGGGCTCCGCGTTTTTTTTTTCTACTGATTAAATAGTTTTGCATAAAATACTCGTAACTCTGGTTTGGATTCAAAAATGTCAAAGAAATACTAGATACAACTAAATTAGTCGATAATACGAAATTTTTCTATCGCTAATAGGTCATAATAACGAGGATTTGAAATGATATGAATTTTAAATTTTATTATAATATTAATATTGTATACTATTTAATTTTTACATAGTTTATCTTTTTAATCGTTTACTTAACAACTTTTTCATTTAAATCGGTCAACAGAACACGTGTCAAGTACAACCTTCGAGATTCAAAACATGGCCAATAAGATAATGTTAATCAAGAATTGAACCAACTCATTGCATTATTTATAATTGTTTAAGACAACTATTAAGGTGTCACACTTGACCTATTTTAATTGTTTCAAGAAATTCTCGTTTAATCGATTTTTTGCAATTCTCATGTGTGGAATTTAATATAACAATTAGACGATCGTAATTTAGTAAGCCATGGAAACGTGAAAATAGTATTAGAAGAATACGAGTATAGAGTAGAAAGTGTAGGACGCAAATTTTGGAAAATTTCTATTACTGATAACAGACGAGCTAAAAAATAGTAACTTCCATTTTTTGATGTTATAACATGTACTTCTTTTAAATAAGAAGAACTGTGCTGTTTACGTTGAAGGAAACGCATGTCCTCACTCCACCAGATCATTAACGATACGACTACAGTTCATGGACAATCCTAAAAAATACCACTTTTGGTATAATTTAGGACGTTACTAGAAAAACTGTGATATAACCATTACAGTTTGACGGTCAATTGAATATGTCTGGCGGATGGTGACATTTTTTATTCGGATGCACGTTGCATGGTAGACGTAAATTTTAATTCTTCTTCATTTCTGCACGTATCGTTCAAGTAACTATCGATATTGCTAAAAATAGTAAGTGACGTTTCTTCTTACACCCCCGCCGCCGGTTCACTTGCTTCGGCCGCTAGCAAAAATGCAGATCGCGCTATGAAAACAATAAACAAAGCTGCACCGGTCCATAGACAAAAAAACCTCCTTAATTAAGAATTTCTCACCATTTGCCTCAAAACGCAATTTTCAAAGAATTGCCAACTGTTCTGTTGGGCGAGACTTTGTCACAAAACAATCATGAAAGGATCGGTTTGAATGAAACAGCTCAAGAGAAGAAATGGAGAAAATTGAATGTGGTATACTGCACGAGTCAATTGTTGAACCCATTTTGTTCTCGACTTAACATTTAATATTATATGAAAGTTAAAATTACCTACATTCTATAGTAATTCAATTGTATCACACATTTTCCAAAAATGGTACGCAAAACATCCATGTAGAAGCAAAATAAATTTGTACAAATTTATTAGGTAATTCTTTGAAGTCAAAACCCTGCAAATAAAAAAAAGACTGCTTGGATTGTTCCAAAATGATATGTTTTTTTAACTGCTATTAATAGTAGGGATAAAAGTAAGGGTAAAGGTAAAAATTTATAGTTGACACTAAGAAGCTTACTAATTCATCAAAATCCCTTGTATTACTGGTGATATCTATTACATGGTTAGAAGGGACAAATGCGCTGTAATTTTGGCCGCTTTGCTATACTAATCATAATGATAATGTAATATTGAAATTTAATCAAAATACACCATTACTAGCGACGGTAGTCTGAACATATTAACAAAGTATTCGAAAATTCTGAATATGGAGTTAATTTGGCAGCAAAGAGACGTGTTGTTACACCATGTGAAAATTTTGAAACGTTCGTTGAATGCATGGCCCAGGAACGTGGTTAAAACCTATTAATAAATACTAAAGGTGCTAATTGAGAATTCTTTTGAACAAAGCCACCCAAAGTACCCATGCTTAAGTTAGGTATTTTTTAAGGTGGTTCGATTTAAATTTAATTATTTAAAAAAATACTTAAATAATGTTATTTATTATACTAGACGTGCAAATAAAATTTTCAGGCATTCAATGTAACGATATTTGCAAGTTAAATATTATTTTAAACGATCTTCTCTTTTATAAATGTATTCAATTATACAAGTAATGAAAGATTTTTCCAGTTTTTGACAATCAATAGATCATCTGATAGATAGGGAACGAAGTGAAGATATTAAAAAAAGACGTGAGCTGGAAAGTAGGTATACATGGATATTGAAGCAACCAATGCGACAGAAAAATGGTAATGGTAACACAACACAGATCGCCAAGTATTCAACGTACGTGAAATACTAAACAATCGAAGAGAAATGCTTAAGTTAAAAAAGGAAGAAGAAAAAGGATAAGAATCATATTGTGGACTAAACTAATGAAAAAAAGATGAGTAAGAAAAGATAGGTACAAACTAAAAGAATCAAATAGAAGAAGAGACTAAGTAACTTCTTTTCATTTAAAACTTTCAGTCAAACATTGACATTTTTTAGAATACAGGCAGTTCTGTCGACTGACTATTAATCGATTTTTTAAAAATTTCAAATTGAACCAGATGTACAATAGCTAACAGTATTTAGGAATGTACAAAAAGGTGAATAATACATAGACATCCTGTATAATCTATATTCACTTTCACCTTGCAAATTTATTGTTGAATCGAATACAATTATAATTGCGAGAACGTAAAAATATACCTATATAGGTATATTGTGTGAGTATCGAGAAAGTCAAATCGTGTCGGATTTAATTTGTGTAAAAAGTCACCGTATGCGTATTGACTTGAGTACATTTTGATTTAAATTACCACCACAAAAAATGAAAAGAAAAAAATCTCATTTCGTGATTTTGATTAACACGCGATTATTAATTATTTATAATGGTCTGTCAATACGCTTTCAAAGCGGTTTCAGTTTTTCATCTTTTATTACAATTACAAAACCACATACACGTAAACATTACACACAACACTCTATTATTCCATTAATATTAAATCGCGATCGCCCGAGTCGAAGACATGTCATTCTTTCCATTGTTCGAAACCTCAAAACGATTTGTGTGTAAATAACATCGATTTAAATTTCTTTGTATTATTCCAATTAGTAAATTTTTTATGTAAAATCTTTTCAATTGCACGTGATCATGATGTCAAATTTAAACCGTGTTGTCAAATGTTTGTTTACACTTCAACATTCAACAGAAAGGTTACGTTATTAAATTAGGAGGTTAGAAATTAAACAAGACAAATGGCAACGTGGATTTTTTAAAAGAATTCCGCCAACTAGCTCGAGCGAAATTCACAAGAACTTACTGCGATTTGTAATGCGGATGTATAACTGGTACGTTGGTATAATAAAACGTCATTTTGACTATATAGACTAAAGACTATAGTTATTATAAGACGATATAATTGTTTTGTAAATGAGGTATTCCTTACAACATCCATCAGTGCTACGATCCAGGTTAAATGTAATAATGGTATCACAGGGTCAACGGTATTATAAATTTCTTGACCTTTCATCAGATTTATTTTTTATTGACATAGAGTGCGCACTGTCATGAACTCACTAATTCAACTAATGAGATTCGTATTGTAACTAAAAACACAAACAAAAATATTTAAAGATGAGAGAGTTCAATTACTGTAAAAAACGTCGAAGCTGATCCAAAATCCAAGAACCATATATAAGCAGGTTAAAAAGACCAAGATTCTATCATGGTCAATTAATGAAACTTTGTATCAACGCCTTCGTGTCAGAAAGTCTAGCATTCGTTACGTGCTCTAGGCTCGAGTGGGAAGGGGTAAAGGATTGATTGCCAAATTAATAGAGATGAGACTTGCTCTATTAATATGATGCGCGAACAAATGCCCAATCATCGTGTGATTCTAAAGGAAGAACTGTCAAAGGAAAGTCAAACGTAGGGCGAAGAGTTTGGCAAGAAAATGGTAGTGACATTTCCTTTTACAAGTGACCTTACCGTAACTATGTAATTGTTAATGGCCAGTTGCACCGTACAAATTAAGGCATGCTTAGTTAAGTACAGCTTAAAAATACCATAGCAATCATGGCATTTAAGTTCTGCTTAACTTTAAGCATTACTTAATTTTTACGGTGCAATTGGCCATAAGTAGTGCAGTTTGACTACACTCTGTGCTTGAATTTCAAGAGCAAGCATTCAAAATCTGAACTGAGAGACCTTCACACGATAACGCGTTTGTTCACAAAGCCATTCTCATCAAACATTTGTTGAAGGCTATAGTAATTCAAGAGCTGTCGCATTTACTTTAGGTGTAATTAATAAAACACTCTCAACCACCCCTTTACCAATGATTTAATGGGATGAAACGATGGTTATTTTTTATAAAAGCAGTAGCTTTGAATTTTATTCAATGGTAGTAGCAAAGAGTATATAATACTCTTTGGTAGTAGTATATAAAACTGCTCCAATGTAAAAAGCAGGTAATAAAATGTTGACGTTTCATAATCTATCTCGATACAAGTGGTTAATCGTAGACAACATCGTCAAAATTTGAATTAAAATTTAAGGCTAATGTAACGGCATGTTTCGAAACCTATATTGGTTTCATTATCAAGCAAAAACAGACGGTAATTATCGATGAATTACAGCTAATGAAAGCTTAGGGGGACCGACATGGGTGACGTTCTCAAAGAAGGCGTAAAGTAACATATTAAATAGATCTTTACTCAGCTCTGTGTACCTCACTTTTTATCTAGTTTCCTTCGTAGAAACTTATATGATAAAAATCTACGGTAAAGATAAAATGTAAAACGCGAAGTTGATGCGAGATAAGATGATTGAGACGATGGCTACCCAAACATATTCGTATAATATAAATAATCATAAATATTTGAATGAGGCCAAAAGTGGTCTCAATGCAGGTGACAGAATCAACGAATTACTTAGTAAAGAAAGGAAGAAGACTGTCATTTTCATAATAAAGTAGAAGACGTTTACGTAAACATTGTAACCTAATTATTCAGCGGTTGATATGATGCCCAAAATGTTCATATACAATTTATGAAAGAGGGGACAAACACAGATAATACAAACAAACATATTGTTGGGTCTGAAAGAGAGGAAAAGTTTCTTGTAATTTAAAGAAACTAATTAAGGTCTATTATCACAGATAGAAAGAACCTGCGGATACTTGTGGGCATACTTTCTGGGCAGTGTAAACTTAACAAGCACATGCATCGCATGGGCTTGGTCGAATCACCATCCTGTAGATGTAGAGACAGCGTAACACATACTTTGTGAGTGTCCCGTACTCGTCGAATTAAGACGATCCATGTTGGGGGAACCCTGGCCGGACATGGCTAAGGTTCCCCGTCCAGCATCCTCAGGTTTATCTCACGTGTGGGATGGCTTGAGTGACGTTGCGGAGCCGAACGACTCTAATCAGGGAAGTAGCACAAAGGGCTCGAATTGGTGGCCTACGTGCGCGTGGACTTCTGACCACTCTCCCATCGTAATCCAGATCCAGATCCAGATCATCATGGATCTAAAAATAAATATGTGTTGTTATCTTGTTGGAAGCCATTAAAAGTTTTGAAATCGTATATGCTTGAATTTTTCTGAGCACTTTTATTATTAAATGAGGTTCATCGGAGAGTATTGGAAAGGGAGCGAAAAAGATGAAATTCTGATGATAAAATATCCCCATTATGTCACAAGGTTGACAGTTTTTGTAATGTGAATGGTAATGGAGAGTATCGTACAGCAGAGTCTTCGCGGTAGTTTCTTTTGCATCGTGACGTGAAGACGACCGAGTTCTTGGCAATAAATGTCAGTAGTGTACTACTTTGAAGCAATTTTAGACAATAGGAAATATGCGATCTTTTCTGAAGGACTTTAGTAGCAGCAGAACTTTATTCTTCCATTCCTTGTAGGTATGGAGTGTTCTATTCTCTAGATTTCCTGTGGTAGATGAAGAGACTGACAATTCTCTCTATACCTCTCTTGTAGTCCATCTGTCTCGTTTTGGAATTAACAAGCATCTTCGGCAGAACTCTAATTTTTTATTTTTATATTTCTGTTCCATTAAACATCGTGTAGTGGTTAGGTTGCAGCTCCTCTCTGCCAGATACTTTTGTCAACATCCTCTTCTATTTTCCCATTCGCCGAAGAGTCCAAGTGCTTATAATTTTGGCAATTTCGAATCGTTTCATCTCAAACCTTGATATTTTTTTGTTCTCCTCCAATGCACATATATTCGGTCTTGTCAACATTTATCATGTAATTTCTGCCAAAATAATTTATTCGTCCACAATGAGTAGATTCTGTATTGAGAATAGGCGATCGTGTGCATCTCTCGTTTTTGTGTAAATTTATTCTCTATTTTTATTTTTCACATTGTATACCACTATTTTTCCCCTTGGTTTCTCGGGTATTGATCCATGTATTACTTTTAGCCTCTATGAGACTGTTTTTCTCTCGACGACGCTTCGACAGAGTCACATTTTCTACTCCTTGTTACTCGAACTGTACTAATGTCCGGTGTTGCTGGCTGCTTCTTATTTATTTCCTGTTTTTTTCTCTATTTGTATCCACTTTGTGTTTATTTATAGTCTTTTGATTGCCGGCCATATTTTTGACTTTGGTACACATCATATGCCTCGTTAGGTGCATGTCAATATTTTTGGATTGGTTTTTTCACATAGTTTCCTTAGGCAAAATAGATTTACAAGCACGACTCCTGAAACCGCTTTGTTCTTCCGCTATTTCCTTCCTATTGTGTTACATATTTTATTTGATTATCCTGCCCTAGCTAATGTAGGCAATGAACCAACCTTCATCAATATTCGGCGAAGGGAGGTAATTGACATAACATTTGGAACTGTGACTGCTTGCAGCTCAGTACACAAATGGCATGTGTCGGAGGAGCCATCGCTATCCGACCATAGATACATTCGTTTTGACATTAAGTCAAACGAAGCGGCTACGGCCGTTTATAGAAACCCGAGAAGAACCAACTGGGACCTCTATAGAGAGAACCTAAAGGCCAACCTCGAGAACTGTCCAGCCGAAGTTAACAACTCGGCGGAATTGGAGGCCATGGAGGAAAACCTCCGCATGGCCATCAAAAATGCCTATGAGGCAAGCTGTCCCATGAAAGAGAGGAGAACCTCAACTAAAGTGCCCTGGTGGCATGAGGGACTCTCTCGATTGCGGGTACAGACTAGAAAGCTCTTTAATAGAGCAAAAAACACGGGAGAGTGGGATTCATACCGAATCACACTCACCGAATACAATAAGGCCATAAGAAAGGCAAAACGCGACTCGTGGAGGAGGCACTGTGAGGAAATTGAGCAAATTCCAGAAGGTGCCAGACTCCAAAGAGCTTTACGAGGAGGAACAGAGGGCAGAATCGGTTCCTTAAAAAAAACTGAGGGGGGCTATACAGAGACCGTGAAGGAGACCCTGGAGCTTTTGCTTCAATCACACTTCCCGGGATCAAAGACCCTCTCAAAATCTGACGTAGGCGAACCAATAACTCTGGAACCCCTTTCGAGGGCGAACAGAGGAGATTGGGTTTTGGCTCGTCAGATAGTGAACCTTACAAAAATCAGGTGGGCAGTGAAGAATTTCCACCCGTACAAATCCCCAGGGATGGATGGAATTCTCCCTGCTCTATTACAACAAGGCCTCGACCTGGTAGCCACCACGCTCTGTACGTTACTAAGGGCAAGCATTGCCCTAGGATACATACCCATGGCGTGGAGGGACATAAAAGTCGTGTTCATACCGAAACTTGGGCGAGACTCATACGCCCAAGCCAAGTCGTTTAGACCTATCAGTCTAACGTCGTTTCTCCTAAAACTATTGGAGAAACTAATTGAACGACACATTAGGGAAGAGGTGCTGGGACTCGAGCCCATCAGTAAATACCAATGTGCCTATCAACCAGGTAGATCCTGTGAGCTCGCCATCCACAGAGTAGTGGACATAGCCGAAAGGGCGATCTCCTGTAAGGAGGTAGCTCTAGGGGCGTTTATAGACATAGAGGGGGCGTTCGATAATACCTCTCTAGAATCAATTAAAACAGCTATGGTCAGCAAGGGAGTACAACCTACCGTGCGCAGGTGGATACATACCATGCTAAAACATAGGAACGTTACAGCCTCGCTTAATAACGACTCTGTAGTGGTCAGGGCCGCACGAGGATGTCCACAAGGGGGAGTTCTCTCTCCTTTATTGTGGTGCCTGGTAGTGGACGGACTGCTGAAGCGACTAAGCGAGGCTGGTTACACCACGGTTGGCTATGCCGATGACATAGCGATTGTGGTACGCGGCAGATTTGAAGAGACCGTATCAGTTGTGATGCAGGGAGCTTTAAATCTAGTGGAAACATGGTGCGGAGAAGAGGGTCTGTCGGTTAATCCAACAAAAACGAACCTCATTCTCTTCTCACGAAGAAAAGGGCCGACAAAGCTAAAAGACATAGCAATGTATGGCACCAAGGTGAAGGTTGTGGGAGAAGGTAAATACTTGGGAATAACGCTTGACCAAGGGCTAACCTTCAAACCGCACCTAGAGAAGACAGCGAACAAAGCCACAAAGTCCTTGTGGGCTTGCAGGCGAGCGTTCGGAAGCAAGTGGGGCTTATCTCCAATGATGACCCACTGGATATACACCAGAATGATCAGACCGATCATTACGTATGGCTCACTGGTGTGGTGGCATAAAACCTCCACCCAGACGAACATACAGAAACTGAGCAAGGTGCAGCGTAGGGCTTGCCTTGGAATCACGGGGGCAATGATAACCACCCCTACGGCAGCTATGGAGACCCTCCTGAACTTACCGCCACTAAACCTAGCAATTAGGGCAGAGGCGCTCAGAGGGGCATACCGGCTGAGAGTTAACGGCGAGGAGGGATCGTCAAGGGCGGGGCACTCGCTCATTTTTGACGAAATCTCCAAAGACAAAACCCTTAGTATGAATACTGAGAGGATACCCAAAACAGTTTGTCCCATCAAACTGTTTAAGACAACAATCCCCACTCGGCACGACTGGGAGAGCAATTCCAGTAAAGCGAAGCTGAATGGAATCGTGTATTACACAGACGGCTCGAAAACCACAAAGGGCACTGGCTCTGGAGTATACGGGAGCAATGGACGGGGCTGCAGAATTTCTGTAAGCCTAGGACAACAAGCGACCGTATTCCAAGCCGAGGTATATGCAATCCTGACGGCGGCTGCTCAACTATTAAAAGAGAACCTTATTAAAAGGAAAATCTTTATAGTGACAGACAGCAAGGCAGCGATTGCAGCAATAGACTCATATGTGGTAAATTCAGGGCTAGTCCTTGAATGCACACAAATGCTAAACGCACTAGGTAAGTGCAACTCAGTCACACTAGTGTGGGCACCTGGGCATGCGGGAATCGCAGGTAACCAGGTTGCTGACGAGCTTGCGAGAATGGCAAGCGCAAAACCATTCATAGGACCCGAACCGGCTTGTGGGATTACTTATAACACAGTCAAAAAGGAGATTCAAGCAATACTCACGAAAGAGCATTGCAGACATTGGTCGAAAATCCCAGGACAGAGTCATTCCAAGATCTTCCTGGAAACCCCAAACGGGGACCTAGCTACGTCCATCTTAAAGTTAAGCAGGACGAAGATAAAACTTGCGACAGAAATGGTCACTGGCCACTGTCGCATGAACAAACACCTGCACAACATGGGACTGACCGAAAGCCCGACATGCAGGGGTTGTGGTGAGGCAGATGAAACGCCCCATCACGTCATTTGCCAATGTGAGGCATTCATAAAGGCAAGGGAACTCCTACTTGGAAATGAAAAAATTACACAAGAGGAAGTAACGAAGATTCGCCCTACTAAAATCCTGGACTTTGTGAAAGATACAGGTATTCTTGAAGGGTAGACAACACCGGGGAGCACAATAGACCAAAAGGTCGCAGTGCGGGAACCTATCGGGACCACCCCCAGAGAGAATAATAATCCTGCCCTATGGTTATTGATGGAATAACACTTAACCGTCCATAATTGTTACAATTTTTATCACTTTCTTTAAAAACTGAAGGTTTGTATAATGTATTCCATTCCAGCGAAATTTTTCAACTTCAACATAAATAATTTCTTTCCAAATCGTTTCACCTACTGTTTTCGTAGTAATTTTTATTGCAAGGAGTTATTGACCTAATGCGTTTATTCACAGTATTTTGTATAATGAAATAATGATGTCTACCAATCAATTTCATAGAGTAAAAGTATCTACTATATCTAAAAATATCTTGACAGGACCTCCTGATGCTTTTAATTTGATCCTTTGTAGCAAATATCAGCACTATTACTCTTATCAAGATTGATTTGTGTAGATATAACCCATGCTTTCTCCTAATGTGCAGTTTTCCCTCCTTGTTAAGTTGCCAACGGCACCTAATTATTATATATCTTTGATATAATAATTGAAAGAGGAGAATTTATATGTGGTGTAAGATGAGTTGCCTATAAAGTGTGTTTTTGTTTTCAGATTTGAACATCTTTTTGAACCTAATTTTTAATTTGGGAATGAGGTTTCGATAATTGAAGTATGTTTCATATTGTAATGTAACCTTGTTTTTTGTTCATTCAGGAAGAGAAGTACACGTCTTTCATATACCGAGTGAATGAGACCACCCGTATCAGTCTTTTATTTAAAGAACGGTGAGTCGTAGAGAGGTGGGGTAAAAAAAGTGATTATAAAAGCCATAATAAAGAATCGAATGGTGATATCATTATTTCTCGGAAAAGTCAGCATTCCTCCAGAAGGCCTCCAACTCCAAAATTTTAAATGGCACCATAAGTCGAAAAAAGTATTATTCGAAAGATTGTTAAAAAAGAAGAAAGTTTTATGGGAAAAATTATTTTATTACTGCCATCCCTTTTAAGTAATATTCAACTAAAGTTATTAAATTTGAAATTCACTGTTAGAATAACAAGAAACATTGAAAAGTCGACTTTTAAAATCTAGTTACCTATGCCATATTGTTATTTCGTATAAACATTAACTTTCTAACCTTTTTCTATTTCTTTTAGTTTTTGATTTATCCATGGGTGATCAACAACGAGGTAGAGGTAGAGCTCGGGGACGATCCCGCGGTGGTGCAGGGGATCAAGGTGGCCCACCTCAACCAAGAGCTCCAGCCCCCAGTGTGTGTTCAAAATATCTTCCATTTACTGCTAAGCACTGTTGAGCTCTTCTAGGTACACTATCAGTGGCTCTAATAAGTACTTATTGAAAGGGAAGAACACATGTAACATTGGTAACTAGATTTTAAAAGTCGACTTTTCAATGTTTCTTCTTAAATAATAACTTTAGTCGAATATTACTTAAAAGGGGTGGCAGTAATAAAATAATTTTTCCCATAAAATTTTCTTCTTTTTTAACAATCTTTCGAATAATACCTTTTTCGACTTATGGTGCCATTTAAAATTTTGGAGTTGGAGGCCTTCTGGAGGAATGCTGACTTTTCCGAGAAATAATGATATCACCATTCGATTCTTTATTATGGCTTTTATAATCACTTTTTTTACCCCACCTCTCTACGACTCACCGTTCTTTAAATAAAAGACTGATACGGGTGGCCTCATTCACCCGGTATAAAACTGCTCATTTTTCGTTACTTTGCGCAAAGCTTGAGTACGCATTAGTTACCCTCACAAAAATGCCATTGAAGGCTGTTCAGTAAAAATCAAAATATTGTCACTGCAAAGAGATACTGCGAGCTCTATTCTCTGTTATCAAGGACCTAAGTAAAAGAACAAGCCTCTGAATCCTTGACAGGATGACTACTACATGAACCTGTTGATATCACAATACTACTGCAAATGATCTACCCAATTTGGTACTATTATAATTCATTAAAAAAATATCGATTATACACCACGTATAATGACGGTAGTTTGTAGTTATTAAAAGGTAGAATACGCGCCTAACAAAAATTCAAACCTTACTGCATTCCGTTTTCTTTTATTTCTTGACGCTTATTTTCAACGAACTCTGTTCGTTACTGCATTCGCGTTGTTAGTATGTGTGTATGTGCGTCCGAATTTTTCTTCGAACTTCGAAATTTTGACTTCGGATTCAAATTCTTGATGAAAAGGTATGAAGTTTGGAATTCGAGGTTAGGTATGCTTCGTAACAAGCATCTAACGGCATAACCCCGATACAGCGGTACCCATGTCAGCGGTACCTGTTTCAACGGTTCCCGTTTCAGCGCTCCCCGTTTACGCGGTGTCACATACCTTAGGTCATCAGGAAAAGGTTTTAGAATAGGTCCCGTTCCAAAATTTCACCGCATTTCCCCAGACCGCGGGCAAAGTTGCGGGTAGTTTGTCCTTTATACAAATCCGCACCGTTTGACCAATCTCCACGAAATTTGGCACACATACCTTACTTGATCAGGAGAAGGTCATAGAATAGGTCCCGTTCCAGGATTTCACCGGGAAACCCGAAAAATACCCGATTTTCAGTTTTTTAACAGGAAATTGAGCGAGAAAGCTGAAAATTTGTATATAGGGTCTTTAATAGCTATAAAATTTTTCAAACTAAATTTTACTTCAGCCCGGGAAAAATCGAGTATTCACACCGGGAAATAAGAAAAATACGAATTTCCCAAGACCGCGGGCAAAGCTGCGGGTAAGCAGCTAGTATTCTATATGAATAAGTTAATTTTAATTAATAGTTCACATGTTAATATTTTCAAATCACCTTTTTGATGGAGTAAACCGCGTCCTTTTTTCGCGGCGTCCTTTTGACGACCTGTTTGCCTTTTTGTCGTAGATTTGTTTTGTGCAGTGCATACCGATTCAAATGGTGCTTAAAAATCAAAAATTCCAAGCGCTTTTGAAGACAAACGAAGGAAACCGAAAAATTCATTTTTGAATACCTAGTTACCTATTTGATTTATTGTAAAAGGTACAAGAATTTCTTAATCAGAAAGTTACTGCTTTTTGGCAAAAAATACCTTTTGAGATAAAAGAAATATATATAGTAAAGTAATTACAAACAATTTCGTAAGGGTAAAAGGATGGGAGCTCATCGTTTAAAATTATTTTTTTCAACATTATGCTTTCGCGTTAATCATAATTTACTACGAAACAGTGCAAAGTGGCTCGGAAAAAGATATACCGCTGTAACGGGTGGCTGCTGAAACGGGGGCTGCTGAAACGGGACCGCTGAAACGGAGACCGCCGAATCGGGAACCGCTGAATCGGGGTGCAACCATTAATATTAACAGGAAGGCTGTATGTTACTGTTACTTCACATTTTATTTAAAGCACCACTATGAAAATTCTTTCTTACAAATATCAGGTTCTTTCTAAATTAATACATACAGGGTGTAGAATTGATTTACCATACCATAGGGATTTCAATGTTAAATTTTTAATATGCTTGTATTATCTCCCCTAATTATTTTAGAGCAAAAGTGTAAATATATTTCTTGTAGAGAAAAAAATACTCTTTACAACCACATCATTATTTATTGTTTTTTTTTCATACAAGGGTGAAAATATGGAAATTAGAAAAGCAATTTTATCAAAATTAGATGGTGCCTTGGAATTATTGAAACAAAAAACAATGGTTAGTTAGCTGTCATATTAGCGTCTTAACAATAATAATTATTGTAAATGAGAAAGAAAAAGAAGCTTTTGGCACTAGAATGCATTGCCTAAACGCAAAAAACTTAAAATGCGTTTAAATTTGTGATTAAAACATTAGAATTCTACTGTATATTATTTATAGATAGGTACCTAGTTCTCATATATATTTTTTTAAATTTTTTATTATTCATTTTCTTTCTATTTTTCATTATTATAGTTGTACAAGGGTATGTTATTTAGGACAACTATTCTCTAAATAGCTAAGTGTAAATCAGACATCTTTATTATATTCTTAAATGTTTCTTTCTTAATGTACACTGTTACCTAATTTTAGTATACAGGTGTTGGTGACAGCATCATTAAATAAATAATTCTGACGTGTACAAGGATACTACAGTAAACATAGATGCCACCTAACTGAAGTGATTTTTCGTCTTATATTTTGTTATGTTATGTCAATTAGGAACGTAACAGCAATGTAGGTACAGCAAACATAAATTTTGAATGTAGGTTGTACTGAGACGGCATCGAATTAATAAATTGTAACTTGTTTGAAGGGTTTAAATTATGCCATAAAAATCATGTTTTTTTTATTATTAATGTAAGACGACGTTTCGCTACTCAGGGGTAGCTTTATCGAGTCGTAATTGAAAATTAAAATTAAAACACAAATAATATAAAATTTTTCACCACAGGTTACATTTTTAACATTAAAAATGTAACCTGTGGTGAAAAATTTTTAACATTAAAAATGTAACCTGTGGTGAAAAATTTTATATTATTTGTGTTTTAATTTTAATTTTCAATTACGACTCGATAAAGCTACCCCTGAGTAGCGAAACGTCGTCTTACATTAATAATAAAAAAAACATGATTTTTATGGCATAATTTAAACCCTTCAAACAAGTTACAATTTATAAATTTTGAAATTCATTCAAAAATAAGTGTGACGGTTTTTTCAAAAACACCATAGGTACCATCCTTGCCTCTGGCATCAAAGGATTCTAACGAGGTTTTTTGAATTACTTTAGTGATCACCATAGATGATTCAAAAAACAATACCTGTCAACCATTTCACTTATATAAAGCTTGTCTGTCTGTGAGTGCTTTGGTACCCAGCGAGGAATACATGATTGATGTTTAGTAGGTGTTCATACCTTTACTCCGACAGTACGATTATTAAGCACCGTACAGTGGCGGAATTTTGTTAATAATTTAACACCTATTACTATAATGGATTTCCGATTACTTATAGTCAGAACATTCAAAAGAAGAAAAATTACTTATTCACAAGAGAACAGGTGTACAATAATGGTATGCGTTAGAATTATCCAACTGACAGATTAACATGATAATGGCGCGCGGCAAATTTAAATAGATTTAAAAGAATAATTTCTTTCTTTACAAATGAACGGTTCTTCATTAATTTATGTGCCAATTAAACGGTATTTCTTCAAATATAAAACAGAATGGTCAGATATCGAATTTCATCCAGACGCACGTATAAGGAAATAAAAGGCTCAAACAAATAATTCACGCCCGGTCATTGAATTGCATTTATTTTATTACATAACCGTATATTTCCATTATGGCTATATTAATTTTCTCTTAGACAGAAGAAGGCGGATCTTGATAATGTATTCAAACCAAATCGTAATTTCTAAGTCACGTTTTCCATCTCGATGCCGTTTTTATTTATAAGAAAAGCGCGCGCTCCCTATATCGTGTTGCGCTACCGATCCTACATGTGCACCAATAAAGCTATATTTCATTACTAATTTAAAAATATCGCTAAAGTTGCTTCGACGGACGTACGAACACAATCTACATTAATTTTATTCGTCGTACACTGTGCGGCACGTTTATACAGAGAACAAATCGACTTTGGACACCGAATATTTTCCATTACAAAAGCTTTTTAAAACTCCAACTGTTTTTTTCGTCAATTTACAAATTAATTCGGCATTCGGTAACAAAATTAATAACCGGTTGGAATTCGTCTCCGCTGAGTTGGACATGTAAAAAATGGTTTATAATAAATAACCAATAATAGGTGTCATAGGTTAAAACAACTATATGAACCCATTTTTGTATGTTGATCAGCTTTTTTCTCAAAAACCCGATTTTTGTTTAATATATTCCGTGAGAATGAATAAAATATTCAAAAATACAAAAATTAATATTAATGGAAAAAATTCAACATCATAATTAATTAGTATTTGCTTTTAGTCGTTTATCAATGATTTACGTTCAATTGCTTGAAAGTATTTATCACCACAACATCATAAAGTATAATTTATTGCGTTAGCTTGTATATTTTTCTTATTAGATATATTTATTGTGTTGACTTGATGACCGCGACTTTTACAAAGGATGGCCGTCCATTATTCTGCATTTTATACTCAGTAACATGGAAATTGCAACATCAATAAGGAGCACGAATTTTTTGGTGAAACTCGATAGAAATGTTACCCTAGCAATTGGTGATAATAATTTTTTAATGAAGTTGTTCCAGTATGTGTTACCCCCCCCCCCCCCCCCCCCCCTCACCAACGGCCTCCACTAAAAATTGCAGCAAAAAAATAGTAGGTAGTGGTTATTATACAGAGTGTTTTTTTGGGAGCTTTAGTTAGACGTTTCTGGGAAAGTTATATAGGTAGATTTTTGAAAATTTGTACTTAGGGGTTACTCAAAAAGCCGAATCGATGTAAAATATTTTCAAAATGGCAGCACTTCCGGAAATGCCGGAAGTAGCTACCAACTTCGTTATTTTAAATAGCTACTCCGATTTTTTATTGCGTTTTTGGATTCTACGTGAAATTTCATAAACTTTGATATCAACATGTCAATATCTACAAGTTATGGTTTTTAAGTTATTTTCATTTATTTAAAAAAAATGGCGGATGCAGACGGTACTTTAAGAATTCATTACTTGAAAACGGTTGTAGCTATGGCAACCGAGTTTTCACCAGCGTATAGAGGAAGAAAAGGGCTTTCTTTTGGTGTACTTAAAAAAAAGTTATGTTGCGTACGACGTCACCTATGAGGCTCCAAATTTAAGAAAATTCAAAGACTAAAAACTTAGTTTTTTTAAATGAAATGACCATTTTCTTACTATTGCATTTGATAGAGAATCAAAATGGGCATATTTTGGTATTACATGTTCCTATCCCTATCTTTAATAGTTTCTGACTTATTCTCATTTCATTGCAATGATACCATTTTTTTCGGATTTTTTAGTAGTTGGCCATGAATGTATGACCTTATGGTAAACGAATTTTGAACAAATCAAGTGATACTAAACAGTCACCTGTTATAGGTTAACATAAGTTTTTCATTAATGGAAAAAAATGGCGCCCAATGGTTTCACATATTAAGATTTTTGGAATCTAATTGTTATTTATGGTGAAATGGACATAATCGCGGCACATTTATTGAGAGATATCCAGAAAGACCGAGTCCTAGTGAACGTACCATCCGAACACTGGAATGAAATTGTTTGAATTTTGGAAGCTTTGTACCATCTTACCTACAGTAAGAGTTTTACGAATAGCTAATGTTAAGGAACCAGGAATATTTTTTGGGGAACATTACTTGGTCAGACGAGGCCAAATTTAGTAAAATATTGTTGTTCCTGCAACAGAAGAGCTGCCTCTGCAAGAATATGCTCAATACTGAATCACAAGTCATACAATACTCCACACGAGAACATTTACGAAAAAGAGTTTGTGTTTGGAACATGAAGGCGCTCATTTTGAGCATGTGTTGAAGAACACAAGGTTTTAAATTGATTTGAAACTAACAGGTGACGGATTGATTGGTTTAAAATTCGTTTGCCATAAGGTCATGGCCAACTACTAAAAAAAAACCGAAAAAAATGGTGAAATGAGAATAAGTGAGAAACTATTAAAGATAGGGATAGGAACATGTAATACCAAAATATGCCCATTTTGATTCTCTATCAAATACAATAGTAAGAAAATGGTCATTTCATTTAAAAAAACTGAGAATTTTCTTAAATTTGGAGCCTCATAGGTGACGTCGTACGCAACATAACTTTTTATTAAGTACACCAAAAAAAAGCCCTATTCTTCCTTTAAGCGCTGGTGAAAACTTGGTTGCCATAGCTACAACAGTTTTCTAGTAATGAATTTTTGAAGTACCGTCTGCATCCGCCATTTTTTTTAAATAAATGAAAATAACTTAAAAACCATAACTTGTAGATATTGACATATCAAATTTTATGAAATTTCACGTAGAATCCAAAAATGCAATAAAAAATAGGGGTTGCTATTTAAAATAACGAAGTTGGTAGCTACTTCCGGCATTTCCGGAAGTGCTGCCATTTTACATCGATTCGGCTTTTTGAGTAACCCCTAAGTGCAAATTTTCAAAAATCTACCTATAAAACTTTCCCAGAAACGTCTAACTAAAGCTCCCAAAAAAACACCCTGTATTGTTTAATGTTTTTAATGCATTATCTATCATTCTTTAATTTGAATTTGGTTTAGGTCGTAAACATTAATGGTCATCAAAGTAGGATTTAAATAATTTTGCAAATTTAATGGAATCGTTCCCTAATAAAAAGATTCTATTCATCATCAAAGAACAATAAAAAATCAGATGAAAATAACTCAAGAAGGAAATAGATCGTAGCAAACAAGAATACAAGGAAGCTCAAGATCACCTGGTCCTTAACGGTGATTCTTCAACCATCCGAGAACTATCGCATTATTACCCCGGTTACAACAAGAAAAACCGTAGGAAACCACAAAGAGGTGAGGAAAGTGTGTAACCTACTAGTAGACTAGACGATTTGCTCTTTGCACCAATTTGAGCGATTAGTCTCATAGAGAGCAAGCGATTGTTAAATGATTATTGCTCGAACCAACCGAAATTTTTATGTTAGTTTAAATCAAAAACAAATTTGTTAATTTGCTAAATTGCAATTATGAATGTTCGAAGAAATTATGGTGTTATTTTTGTACCACATGACCGAACGAGGTAAGTAGTAGAGGTAATGAGAGATCTTATAATCCCAAAAACACGGCTCTCAAATCCGATCCTATAATACAGTCTTGTGTGTTTGTCACAATCTATATTTATTAAGGCTCCGCTGCTCAACGAATTTAGTGGATTTATTGTATGAAGAGTTGCTTTCGTAGATAAACATTGCTAAAAATTGGCAGTTTAAATAACAAAACACTGTAATTTTTAAGTATGTAACTGTGTGTGTAGCTTTAAAAAGGAAATGACAAATTACTATTTTTCGATTTCGCTCACTACTGCATGAAAACCATCACATTTATGCTCCCTTCAGCATTAAATTCACAAAGAAATGTGATGGAAGACCGACGATTTCTAATAATGGTAGTAATATTCCAATTTTTCAGAGCAACTTACGAAGAGAGTCGATTACCGTACAAGAAACTCATAAAGAAGGAAAGAATAGACGATGAGATAAGGGAGAAAATTAGTCTATTTATCCACATAGAAAATCAACGTTGAACGGCTTGGCATCGGTCCAAAACGTGCAAGTAACTCAGCTCTCCTCCAAAGAAGTAATATATCTAAATAATAACGATCACGAGACTAGCACTTCTCCCAAAAAGCATGAATGGAAAGGAATATGTTATGAGTGGATTGCAAGACACAAGAGTATCTTCAAGGAAATAATATACAGTTATCTAGTGGGAAGAACGGTACGCAGTAGCTTATTGTCGAGCCGCCCATATCCTGGTCGGTCCATTATCCTTGATATGAGCTACGATGGACTTCTCCGCTAGAAAAGTCGAGCTTGAGATCGGGCACGTAAGCAACTGGATGGAAGAAAAGTTTTAGCTAAGATTGCGTTTGAACATTACTTGAGCTTGACTAACTGGCCCTATTAAGGAAACCGCGAGTACAAGATCAATTGCTCAGAATGATTTCGTACCAAAGGCCATTTTATATAACTCCAATTTTTTGGCTTGATTATCGGCCACAATTAGTGTTACCAATGATTTCTCAGGATCGGTGCAGCGCTTAGTGTAGGATAATTCAGATAATTCAGGTTGGAGCAGACCGAGGAATCTGGTTTCTGTTGAAAAATGTAAAACGACAGCATGCGGATCCGAGGAAAACGGGGAGAAAAGCACAATTCTCAGGTCTGAGTTGAAAGACATGCGTTTCAAACTAAAGGAGAGTTATGATGTGAGGTTGTATTACTTATGGGGACCAAATTTCATTTCAGCAGTTCAACTGTCGAACGGTATATCTCCCCTTTCCTTTTTTTACTGTGGATGGAAAATCCGTTTCTGCTAATGACCATCTCCATGTCGCAAGAGCCTTGTGAAAGTTTTTCCAAGAACATTAATCTAATACCATAACTACCTTGCTACACTGGCTTATCTTCGTATGGGCTATTATGGCCAAAAATTGAGAAATCTAGACAACTTTCCGTAGACAC
Source organism: Pyrocoelia pectoralis (assembly GCA_036250285.1). Classification (NCBI taxonomy): domain Eukaryota; kingdom Metazoa; phylum Arthropoda; class Insecta; order Coleoptera; family Lampyridae; genus Pyrocoelia; species Pyrocoelia pectoralis. The sequence goes on from CM070076.1 coordinate 3,149,843, forward strand.
CAGAAGAAGGAGACACAAATATCCCTGGACAGCGTGCTATGGCAATAAGGGGCGACTCAACGCATTATTAAGAAAGTTTGCGTTGAAAATTTAATAAACAATGACCTTTCTGTAGTCTTTTTGCTGTTTGGTTACAAAATTCACCCCCCCCCCCCCCCCCCCCCCCTATAGGTATTGCCACTAAGTTCAAAACTGAACAATTGAATAGTGTAATCGACCAATTTATCAAAGAACGTATCTCCTATCATATTAAAAATTGCGCAAACAACAATATAGAAAGAACAAAAGTATTTTTCAATTTCTAAGGAATTTCTAAGAGAGATCAATTTATAAATTGCCTTTGGCCATAAATCAACAATAAATTTCACGCAAACATCAACTATGTAATTGTGGCTATAAGTAGAACATTACCAACACCGGCAACACCTTCATGCACAAATACTTATTTAAATGCAAATATTGTATTGCGTCAAAATAGACGGTGATTATAAATTAAATGTAATTGGCCATTCGTTGCACGCATCTTTCAAGTCGAATTTTAAAGTTATTTTTATTCGAAAATTCCGGAGGCAAATATTTAATTGATTGTTAAATGAAGAAATGTGAAAAAACCTGTACAGATTTAAGATGAAGGGAGTGGGAATGAATATTTACTAGTAGAACTTTAATGAAGAAAAATAGTCAATAATTAGGATTTGAATAGATTTTTGGACGTGGAAAGGTATAACCATAGGCTAATAAATGCTAGCCTATGGTACTCTTTGGTATAACGTTACAAATAACGGGCAATGACTACCAGAAAAAGATTTCAACAAGCACCTCCCCGGGAATGATATCGTAAGTAAGAAAAATGAGACATCTGCCTCTGCGGATGAATGATGAGCTATCTGAGAACTTGGGCGAACAAACCACCACCGACAACGATAAAAAAGACATGGTTCAAGAAACCGTGTAGGTAATCATAAGCATAGATCTTTCAATTTTTTTTCTTCTAGACTAGGTATCTGTAGTAACGCGTTTTAACTGTTGACAAAAAATACTATTAATTACTGCACGAAATTATGAAATTATTTTGCAGATATATGAAGCTGATATTTGAATAACTTCAAGCAAAAGAGGGTGCGCAATGAGTTTTGGGTTTTCATGGCAGATTTTACAAAGTGAAAAGCAGTTCAATCCCTTTGCTCTCCGAAAACCAGTTTCTCGTTTTCTAATTATTTTCATCGTTTATAATTCCAGCAAAAATAAATTACTACTCCGACGTGAAACCAGGAACCAAAAATAGCAAGAGATTTTGCCGAAAATTGTCGAGCGTGACGTGATATTTTTATTCTCATTTCTCTGTAGTGACGTCGTGGTTAAATATTCATGTAATGACGTCACAATTTAAATAGAGTAACGTACGATTATTTTCACGAATGAAAAACCTCCAGGGGCGCACTAAAACATGCTAAAGTGAGAATAATGAGAAGATGCGTGCACGTCATAACTTTTTCATGACGTAATTTTGTAGTATGTGTATATGTAGATCTTAATTTTAGTTTAATTTTGAAAGTATGCAACCCAACAAACAATTGCGTTTTAAATTTACACAAGCAATTAAGTCGTTTGAAGTGCAATACAATGATTCGTACTATGCACAATCAATAAGACACTGGTCAAACTTAAAAAAAGAATAAACCCTAAATTTCAAATGTTTTTGTCGTTTTCATTCAAAATAGAATAATTAAAATCAGAAATTTAACTTTATTGGTAAATGTTATTAGATTGCTTCTTAAATTAACATGATCACATTGAATTTAACCAACAAAAAAAGATTTTAAACAGTTGACACAATCTCCTAGTTAGAAAACGTCATTGATGGCGTGCACGCATCGTCTCATAATTCAAACTTTACCCTTAACATCTAATTTGCTGGCATTCTATTTGGAAATATAGCTTTGGACATTATTTAAGCTCTATTTTGCACTTTGCAAGGTTGACAAAAACAGAGAGTTCCATCTAAATTAAATTATGTTCAACGTTATAAGTCTAACGTATAAAAATTAAATTAAATACTATTGTACAACTTGAAATCTGTAAGAATTTGTGATTACCTTTAAACACATTACCTCTCGTTGTTAAGAAAAGACGAGGAAGTTACCTAAAAAGTGCTATTTTTTTTCGAAAACGGTCGGGAGAATTGGCAGGGAAAGGACCAGATTTTAAACTGGGAGCAAAACTTGTGATGCCAATAAAAGTCATTGATGGAAATTTATAACCTAACGTTACGTGATGTTAGAACATGCAAACAGGCAAACAGAGAAAGTTAAATGTTCCACCTTAACGAGAGGTCAGAGAAGAAGATCAGGGCGAGGAACCGTCCATCTCAAGTAGTTGCCTACCAATAATAATAATTAACTTCAAAAGTGTCCAATCGCAAAAATGTTTGTAAAGGTACTAGTAATGTTGACAATGGGGACGTTGAATGTTCCCCATTGCCGACACCCAAAAGAAACCTTTTCAACAAAAATTCCAAGAAAGAACAGAATGGGACAGAAAGATGGCGGAAATTAAGGTTTTTAGAAATGGGAACGTATACTACATCTTCCCTGACTGATAGTGTCACTCTTCAGTCTCTGAATGTATCTTGCTACTGAAGGTAAGATGAGTAGATTTGATAAATGGTGAAATTTTTGGCAATTAACTCCTTTCATTTTGGTATAGGTGCCGTTTTCTTAGTTAATTACATATTTTCATTCATTACAACCAACAACTTTGTTGGGGGTTTGTGCGATTGATTATCACCTTCCCCTCCTGTTTGTGATGCCAGAAATTCCTCCCGCAATCTGCAAATTTGTACGTTTGTTTCCGTTTTCAGGACACCTTTTGTTCATTTTTATATTTATTTAATGAGATAAAACTTCATCCATGATATGTCAGTAATACACGAAGGGGGTCAATGATAATAAATAAAACTACTAGAGGAGGGGGGGGGGGGTTGAGTAGTTTTATTTATTGAGATAAAACTTTATTTTTAAAGCAGACATATCGACTTTTGCTTATTGTTTAGTTTTGAGTTTTGGCTAAAATGTCAAGTGTAGCACAATCTTTTGATCGACTTTAATTATGGTTCAGCCAATGGACGTACAATTAAGCCTTAGTAGGTAATTACTTTTCAGCTTAAATTAGTTGCAAGGATCTTTGACTAAGTAGGTATCAACTTATTATTGGCAATTCTTCCAACGTTTTTAAATAGTAAGATGGTTCTCTTGGACGAGAAATTTCTCCAACAAAAAATTTGCAGAATTTAGTCCTTTCTTCGGTATTATTAAAAAAAGCGTAACAAATTGTTAAGATATACAAATTTTATCTAACATTTGCTATTGTTGTAAACGCAACGTATAAGATTTGTTTTTTAATAAATAACGTTAATGTGTAATTTTTTCCGTGCTTAATAAAGCTACACTATTTGTTCCGCTTGTTCATAGTGTTTTTCGCTTTTAACTTCCGCTAACTTTATCACAAATTATGCGTAGGTAGGTATTTAAGTATCGCGATAAATAATTAAATAATTACACATGTGCCATATTGTAAATATGTCAAGACAAAATTTAATCTAATTCGTGTTACTTAAACAAGGTAAACGTGGGCGAAATGAGGTGTAGTTACGTCAGATTAGAGAGATAAAACAATATTAACTAATCGTTAATTATACGTTTTACTAATATTATCAACACTTACGTCGTGGAATTCAATAATGTCGTTGATTTATATAAATTGCAAAAAATTCAGACATTTCGCAAAATATCTTCATTTTAAATGTTCGAATCCAATGTGGCACTACAAGCAAATAAACTATAAAGCCATATACCTAGCAAGTTAATAACTTTATCTATCTAGAGAAATTCATTGAATCGCATCAACTACCTCCTCGCTCTATGATTCACCAGTGGAAAAACATCAACAGTGATGAAATAAGACCATCTTTAGCCGTTTTGATGATCATGGGAATTAATCAGTTATCCCAAATGTGCAATAGATTAGTGCCAAAAATAATGAAAGGTGATAGATTTGATTGCTTGACCTTAACTTCTATAATAGGGAAGTCCGGAATACACTAAGGGGGGGATCTAATAATGTAGTGGTAGTAGGTAATACGCACAACCTTCCCCTTCAACGATAATATAATTAAGGCGACATGTTGCAGGATTATCCAATCCCATTATCAAGCCAGTTATAAAATTGTCCATTTCGTCCATCCGTTCACTTGCGTCATTTAAATTTTTCCATATTTTATCCATACCATCCCCCTAACCGTGGCTCTTAAAGCAAACCCGGGTTTCTCATTTTGAGAACTCTTTCATATTATCAATTTTTTTTGTGATTTTAACTTTTTGTCGGTGTTGACAAAAGTTTTACATTATCATTTTATGTTGTTAATTAGTCTCCCCCTCAGCTTTTAATTTTCCTTTATTACTATTACTATTACTACTACATTACTTAACTTCTATAATAAATAAAATATTGTGATTTCTCGAAAATACAAATTTTTGGTTTTCACCCTGTGTATATGTAACGGTATCGATTTAAAGTAAAATAAACCTAGATTATTTTTGGGCACATAAATGTGCAACCATAGGCTAATAAATACAACCATAGGCTAATAAATACATCATTTAACAGACTTCGTATCTCTAACGGTTTCCAAGATTCCCATGTACATAATTTTATACTGGACACAGTGTATTGTATACAATAGCAAATAGCTTATGTTAAAAAAAGTAGGATATGAAAGCGTAAAGTAGTGTCTATGTCATCTTCAGTATTCTGTAGTTTCTTAGCGTAGTACCAAAGTGTGATAATATAAACCAATCTAACTTTGGCTGTTACGAAAATAGTATTTTTTATCTTCGTAGGAGGTTGAATAATTGAGAATTTAAGCTGTAAGTAATTACCTCTGACCATATTTGCAACTTTCCTCACATTAAAAAATATTGTGCCTATTACTGAATTTTATTAAAAAATAGCGGATTGACTTATATTTTAATTTTGTGGCAAAGTTAATTTACTCTAAATGTGGGGTATAAAATTGTAAGAGTTAAATTTATTGAGGGATTAGATTAGAACATATTTGAAAGCGATAGATTTTAAGAGAGCCACCTACAAATTTATGAGCACTGCTGGTTTTGTAACAGATGGCCTTAGAAGCTAATGGTAGGTATGTTTTCTCCTGCAGGAGTAATTATTATAGAAATGACAGAAATTTAAAAGAAAAGGCTCGATTGAGAACAAGAAACCATCAACAAGGAAAATTACAAGAAAAACAAGTATAGGTATGTATCGATGGTCAAAATGGCAACACCTATTTATTAATTAGACGTGTTTGATCAGCATTTTTAGAGAAATTTAATGAGGAGATCAACTCATGCTGTAATGTCGGTGCAGGAATGTAAGTTACAAAAGTCATTGTATGAGCCAAGCCAAAGTTTTACTAGATCTAAAGTTGACCCATGTCTATCTTTATTACACACGATTCATATTTTTGCTCATATGAATAGATGATATTATTATTCTTTCAAATTCGTCAAGGAAAGTTGGGAATGTTAAAAGAAAATTTATGTCAAATTTAAATTTGAGAATTGAAAAGAAACAAAAGTAAAACTATATTAGGTACCTAGTATAATTGTTAATTATGTACGTATAAATCATGAATCAAATGATAAAGAATATAAAGATAGGTACCTATTTAAGTTAATTTAGGCTTTAATAATAAATGAAACCAATACAAATTTTAAAGATTCTAATGAAGAGCTAATATGTATTTACGAAATATTAGAGGCAAGACATCATTTAGGAGGTTATGCTTTTTCTTAGTAAATATCAAAATGGCTTTTTTGATTTGTAAATTCTGACGCTTGAATTTTTTCTAAAGACACGCTGGACTGTCAACCTTTTTGCTTTTTAGACCTATGACTAACCAGTGTTTTAATATTGGAGGGTGTCCAAATTTTTGGCAATTAAATGATGTAACGGAAAATGTACCTTTCCATAACTAGTGTTATGCCATTGACCGGAAAAATTCTTAAAAGGTATAAAATGTATTGTTTGAATTGCAACTTTTGGTAAAAATGATGAAGTTTTGGAATAAATCGTTTTTAAAAAGCAAAAAAAAGGAGTGCGTTGATCTGGCGCGCACATTTGAAATTAAAACCTTTGTAATGACCAAAAAAGTGATTAAGAAGGGTGCAATAATAGCAAATTTTAGCTTCTATTTTTTAGATCTTCTAATGAGACAATACACACAATAAACGTTTTTACTTTTTATTTAAAACGTTAATAGGATTACAGCAATAATGTAATGACAACATTTAATTTGATTAATTTGTGAGTCACATCTGTCACATCATTGTTGGTTTCAAAAAATTCCTTAATAATAACAAGTAGGTATTACAACATTTTATAAAAAAGTACATTTTCTCTAAAACTACAACTCGAAATTTAAAAACAAATACACCATTAAATAGGCCTTTAAATAAGTTTTAAAATAATATGCTACTCGACCCCTATTCCCATTTAAGATTTTAAGGGGTGGTGTCCCCACCGCTAGGGGGTTGAAGTTACAAAGTTCGAAATACACTCAAAAGTTGTCCCCCTCAAATACAAAATTGACTTGTTTCAGGAATTTTTCGAAAAATAACAGTAATGATCCGAAAATGGCCCTGTTTCGTTTTCAATAACCCACCATGTATATAAAAAAAGAATTGACGTTTGTGTGTCTCATAAAAACTCGAGAACGGCTGAATACATTTGGCTAATTTTGGTTTTAAAATATTTGTAGAAGTACAAGGAAGGTTTAAAAGGTGAGAAATAAGTCCTAGGATTTTAAGGCTTCGCCTTTATGGGTTTCAAAGTTACCATGTTTTTGTTATGGAGTGTTGATTTTATTAATAAACATTGTAAATAAAAGCGCAATGTTATTACTGTCAAACTTAAAGCTGTAATGTAGCAATACCTTTGAAAGTTTATACAACTTTTATTGGCGGTACGAAGTTCGCCGGGTCTGCTAGTAGGCTCGTAACACGCAGAAATGACTAATTCTAAGATAGCGTTAACAAGACCAACAACCTCCTGAAACAATCAAAAGCTACCGATGCGATAAGGGCGGAAAGAAAATCTACAAATATTCATTGCTTGGTAAAAGCAAGGGACCAGAGACTACCCATCAAACATACCACAATGTTAAAATTGGGTATAGGTAACTAGATTAAGTTTTTTTAATTTAATAAATTCTAGTCGGCAAACGTTGAGGGTGTGTTTCATTCTGGTTTAGCCATTTTCAAAATTTTTTCGCAAAATAAGGCACAATGACTTTGTAGACTTTGAAGTTTTAATTAAAAGAGGTTTCTGTGAAAGGTAACTTAGTCCAGAGTACCCCATCCATCTCCCCGTTACGGAACACACGGGCAGAGGGAAAGAATAAAGGATTTAACAATGAGAAAATAGTGATTCAAGAAGGGTTAGTTGCTAAGTAGGATGATTTATTTTACAAAGAAAAATTTATTGTACTCCTAGAAGGATTAACCATAATAATTACACAAGAAACAGCAAAAATGCGGTAATGCTCATAAACTTACATAGTAACGACATTCACGGTAAATAATAATCTCCACTCGCATTTAATTACACAAATTATAGAAATGTAAATTAGGCTGCAATTTACAGCTTATTACAAATGTACTTAGTAATAAGAGCAAATTTCAAACGGATAGATCTAGACCAAATAGGTATAATATTCATGAAGCTATACTTTTAACACTTGAATGAGTACATTTATACTTCGCTTATTTGCAATTTATAAACTTTTATGAGTGCCATTATGATAGAAAGTTCATCTCATATGAGCTCTGATAAAAATGAATTAAATTAGTATAATTAGGTACAATAAGAGGAGAAAACAAAGGATAGTAATTCAATCACGGAAAATGTACGTATTACATTACCGAGATAAAACATATTCAATGGAATCGAAAATAAAGATAATAAAGTAATCTGACAGCTTTATAACGCTATTATGTAGTAACGAGTTGCACTTTCTTCGATAAATTGCTTCTTGAGAAATCAATAAATATATATCTATAGCCTATTGTTCTTAACTTTACTTAAAAAACTTGCATTGCAATCGTACCTTTTTTCCATTAGTATTGTTACATAAAGGGTGAAATTTTGTGTTAAAAGATATAGAGATAGATGGCAGCTGCGTCTTGATTGGTGTACGTAAATACATATATTGCAATAGGTACAACCAATTATTAATGATAATATTAATATTTCAGTCAAAACCGACTTGGCCTCTTTTAGGCTGTTAGAGGAATTATTTTACAACCTATCTACTAAACGAACCATAGTTAAGTACATTATAACCACAACCATCTAACTTGAACTACACAATATTAAATTCTTGAATTACTAAATCGATGTTTCCAAGCCATGTATTTTTTGGTAGACGAAAACACGTCTTTGTGAGGTATTTGAACATCACTTCTATACCTGTGCTACGTAGCCCTACGTATTGTTCTTGAAACGCTATTAAAGATTATTTCCCGAGGAAGAGATCATGTCATTTTATAACGATTTCAGTTGACGGAATAAGGCACAAAACCTCCCCTTGATTTACTTATTAATTCCCGCTTAACAATGACTTTTGAAGTGATTCAGCGAGTCAATTGCATTAATTTAAATATTGCGGCTTGTTTCGAGGTAAAGTCACCTTCAGGTTGTTAAATAAATAAACATGAGTTTAATTACAGAAGAATAGAAAATTACATATCTTTGCTATTATCGTTGAGTGAAAAATATAAAGAGGCGCAACTCTAATGTAAAAGTGCGTTCCCTGTAGCTATCTCACTCTTTTTATTTCTCCTTTCCCCACCGTCCACAAACTCGTATCGGTATAATGCTGCCCCCAGTATGATTTTGTGTAAGCATATAATGGAGGTCAAGTTCGATATACATGTGACTTGTGATAAGCCAACGTACGCTTTGAAAGCGAAATATCAAATGAATAAACGAGCAGAATTAACAATTGATGCGAAGTTCATATTATTAGGAAATAAATTTTACATACTGATTTATTTGAAACATGAAGGAAAGTATGTAAAAATAGAGAAGTGTATTGTATACTGTTGATTCATTAAATAAGCAAATTATTAGAGGATAAAGTATAGTAAGTGTAAAAAGTATCCGGAATTTTATATTTTTCCTAATTTTAATATTTTTTTTTCTGTAACACTTAAGACACAGTAGGTTGTGTCGATAGTAGGCTATGACCAAAATCGCATGACAACATCTGTCAAATATTGTTGATTGTAAACCGCCTTAAGATTTGTGAAATAATATCGTTAAAAAAAGAAAATTGGTGGAATATTTAATATTTGTATAGAAAAGGTTTTCGAAAAGTTAAAAAATTAGTGAAATTGACTGAACTCGGAAAAAGTGCAGTATATGACTATGAGACAATAAAGAGGATAAAAAATGGCACAGATATGAAGCATGGACCAGTTTCGGGAAGACCGCGTAAGATTCGCGGAAACAATTTAAACGCTTTAGTGGCAATTAGGACGACACAATCCACGCCTAGGGTTTCGCAAATTCAATTGTAATTGGCTAACAGATTTGGAAGTCAGCGAAGATTAAAACTGTGTCCAGAAACCGTCCGCATGTCACTGAAAAGACAAGGCTACATATCAAGGAAGCCAAAAAATCCCTGCAATGACACCTCTACAAAGAAAGCGAAGAATGGATTTTTGTCAACGTTTTCGACAAGACAATGTTAATAATGTTTTTGCATCTGATGAAAGTTGTTTCCAGCTTGGCGGATTTTACCGTTCAAGTTTCAAAATTTCCCACTAAAATAATGGTTTAGGAGGAATATCTCAGCGTGGTGCTTCATCTCTGTGTATAGTTGATGGCACTGTTAATAGTGCAAAGTATTGTCATATTTTAAATGGTTTTCTTCTTGAAACGGCTCATGATTTATATCCAGAGCGGTGGCGTTTTTAGTAGGATAATGCAAGATGCCATACGTCTGCCTATACTCAAGCTTGGATGGAAGAACACCATTTGGCAACAATTCCATGGCCAGCAGCTTCACCAGATCTTAGTCAGATTGAACACATATGGGAACTAATGAAGATTGAAGTGGAACGTGCAGCTCCACGAAATGAACAAGATTTGATTCGCTCAGTTGTACAGGCCTGGACCACCGTCACCGAACATTATGGTGTTGACGTGGTTTCGGGTGTACCTGGACGTTTAGTTATGTAGGTGTTTGTAGTTAAATGGAGGTTGTATAAGTAAATAAGATCAATTATTTGTTATCAATTTTTTAATTCAAGTAATAAAAATATACAGTGCTCGCGAAAAAGTCGGCACCAAATGGATTTTTTAAATTTTTGATTTAAAAAAAAATTCGTTGTTACGTCGGAAATAGCGTACCGAACTTATCATATACTTAATGACTTATTCCAACGTAGAATCTTCCGCTCTACAACTTTTATATTGAAAATTTTTCGATATAACATGCCGTTTTTTAAATAATAGTGAAAGAAGCAAAATGCACAGAAATTTCCACACTTTTTTATCAATTTTTCACCTTTCTCGGATGTTTTGTTACTGCAACTTTGGATTTAGTACCTGGGGTACTATACCTAAATCTAAATACATATCTGCTTTGCAGGGGTAATTAAAAATTTCGATTCCAGCATAGGCATATTCGCGGGTGGCAAGATCAGAATTGACGAATGCTTGAAAATAAACTAAAATTTAATTAATAGAATATTTAAAATTTAAAACATTTCTCCAATATTAAACACATAAATAAAAACAAAACGAGTCACATTCGGGAATGTTCCCAAAATCGATGCAGCGTTTCCTCTTTGTATCGCTATAGAAATTATTTGTTTCAAGTAAAGTTTAGATCTGGGCTCTTTTGTGGTGGAACAAATCTTGTTTCCTAGATTGTCAATGAATCTTAAAGCTTCTTCACACCAGGGACCCAAAGTTTCCACTGCTAAAGGCACGAAATAAAATTTGGATTAATGAGACCTTTGTATTTTTCTGTCTTTCATTTGGCTCACAATTCAGCCACAGATCTACTAGATAAGCTACAAGAACCAAGATAAGATGGGTTAGAGAATCTAAACAGGTTGAGTCCCATATGTGATGTTGACCTTTACTCCAAGGGACTAATGACATACAGTCTCTCTTTCCATCGTCACGAAAGGTGGCTCCAATACCGAAGGAAATTTAGCAGTTTGAAGGGTACGATACACAATATTATTTAATTCGCTATGACGTGAATGTCTTCCTATGATCACAACTTAACCCGTCTATTCTATCAGTATTGACTTTCTGTCGACATTGATATTTATGAGGCGAGCAGATATTGAGGCCAAACCAAAGGGCTAATGAGACACGGAAAGAATTGTTATCCAACCTTGTTCCTAAAGATCGGGAAGGAAGGACCGTCAGCTAACCATTGGATTCAGGTTTCTGGGCTGGGATTCAATTTTTAGATGATCCCAATTGGATTGTACATTAGGGATAAGTAGTTAACTCTAGGCCATCAGCTATCTATTTGTACTCGCACATTAGCTACTCTATTATAGTGTGGGGAAACAGCAACGAATGCAAATCGCTATTTGTGTGCCAAAAACGAATTATTAGACTTATGTTCGGGATAAAACAACTTGAATCGTGTCGCTCGTACTTCAAGAAATATGGCATCTTACCGTTAACATCTATATATATATTAAAAATATTGTGCTTCACTCACAAAAATATATCTGCATTTAAAACCCGTGCGGAGTGTCACCAATACGGTACCAGATCTCGTGATCTTTTGGATTTACAACGATTTAATTACATGTCTTACAAATTAACGGCATATTATAGTGGAATCAACATGTACAATGCCCTTCCTAAACAGCTGAAAGACTTAAACCACAACAAATTCAAAATCGCCCTAAAAAAATTACTCTCGGTGAACTGCTGCTACTCCATTCACGAATTTATGGAGATAATCAAGCACAGATAGTGGTTAGTGCAAAAGTTATTGTTTATACTGACCTCTATACTAAGTCTCTAAGATATTGACGTATACATGCATTAGTAATGTAATGTAAAGTATAAATAAATTATTATTATTATTATTATTTTTCAGTTCCTTCCTTGTAGGCATCAGTTAATGATTGCTCATCAGAAGATAATTTTATCATTTGTGTTGACGAGGTCGTTAACTGAACATGATGAACTGAGGAACGCTGGCAGAGCGATGGACCCTTTATAATATCTTTTCAACTATACGACATCCTTCGCTACACAGTTCGAAGAAAACAAAATGCTGCGATAAAAAAGGGCAAGTTCGAGACTTTAAATAAATGGTCTTTTTGGTAATTGCAAAAAGCTTCAAAACCTAACAAATTTAAAGCCAGTTTTTAACATTTTTCAAGGGGAGGACCTTTGGATTCCTCTTTCAACCACAGGCCATCCGGTAAGTCTTGCCACCCCAGTTAAAAAGCTGAAATGGCGCCCCTGGATTTCAGGCGTTCGTTGACTGGACTATTCAAGATTTATAATTTGGAAAAAACAATAATTGACTGAATCATGTAAACTAAATAAAGAAAAATCTCCTCGTTTAGGCAACTGTAAAAGAACATTTACAGGAATTTTGTGAAAGTAATTAATCGGCAAGGGTGAATTAGTTTTTAGAAGCCACGTAAATAGATATTCATTATCATTGAAGAACATTTCTTCTATAAAGTATCTTGCACCAAAAATGTAAAGATTATTCAACAATATTACTTTTCTGTAAATAATAACAAACCTAAAGGAATAATTAGCAATTTCTATTGTTTTTTCCAATTATAAATCTGTAACGTTTTTAAAGAAATCAAATTGAGTTTTGTGAAAATTTGAAGATATTTCAAAAAATTAAAACTTTAGTTTTTAGCGCAAGTTAATGAAAAAAAAATATTTTCTGGTCTTGAGATTGTAAGCCGAGTTGTAAGCTAAGTTAAAATCGAGGCTAAAATTGACAAGACGATGAAAAAATTTCATTGATATTTTACTTAATTTACGAAAAATAGGACTTTTAGAATTTAGAAAATTTCGAAAAACGCCTTTTTCTAGTTAAGTTCAGACTACCACAAATTATTTCCGTAAAGATTTTTAAAAAAATTAAAAATTAAAAAAAAATCCATTTGATGCCGACTTTTTGGCGAGCACTGTATACCGAAAAATTGTAATTGTGGTTTCTTTTTTCCGGATACTTTCTAGACGGACTATATTTCTGCCAAAAGCGACCACCACGGATATGTAATACTGTTATTAACATTATAATATGAACAACATGTTAAACAAGCTAAAACATAATTGCAAATGATAATAATAGATATACACAATATTCGAATAATTTGCCACGAATTAAAAGATAATAATTGCCAGTGAATTAATATAGGTTTCGCAAGTTCCGTGTAAAATACTTATAATTGATTAACGGAGTAGGCCCTTACTTTTTTTTTAATTTACAACACGGCGCGGCGTGTGATGGGTAAGATTGGTCGCAAGTGTTCGTTAGAACACGCGGTAGTGTTTACTTAAAATAGTATGAACACCATTATAATTATTTTTTGTTGATTTACTTTTATTTGTTCGTTTTTTAATTGCAAGAAATACTTTATTGTTGTTAGATTTCATGAGTATAAAAACTGTTAAGAATTACAGCTTCTTATTTGATATAGGTACGAAAATAACAATAAATATTAATTACAATAATTTTGATTTAACGTTTTTTTTTATATTACGTAGTTGACTATTAATCAACTTAACAAAATTCACAGCAAATCTTATACGTTATACATACAAAATAGAAAACAGTTTAATATTAATAAATCTCTTAGCACTGCACTAACTGATGAGGAACTATTTTCTGTAAGTCTGAGAACGTTTGGCCGGTTTGGTTTTTAATTTCATTCTAATTTTTTTAATACTATGTACTTGTTAATACTGCGCACCTTTTGTTTAAAGTATTTTCAAAATCAAATGGCATGTTCAAAACACGATCACTTATGTCTGAATTTACCGATGTTCGCCGTAAATGTTTAGTGAAATAACCTTCGTTTCTTTCAGAACTTGATGCTGATTGTTGTGCCGACAACTGTAGATATTTCACTTAAAGTTCTTTTCCTACCATACGTTTTTCTTGGGTATTCGTTCTTCTTATTTGTTTTCAGTGGACTGGAATGGATTGAAGTTTCAGGAAATATCCATGGCGAGTTACCTGGAAAATAATTTTTATTATTTAATGTAGGTACATAATCAATAAAAACACATGTTCGACATAGAAAAACACCATACGAAATTACATTTGTTGTCCTTCCTGTTCCGCATTTCAACTTAGTACGAAGTACGAAGTTTGATCAAATAAATCGCATAAATTTAATAAAATAAATTACGTTGTAATGTGTTTGGAAATTAACGTGAATGACTGTAACAATTTTTTTATCTTTGGGAGTAGGAGTAAGTCGCAGGAAACAATGGCTGAGCCGAGGCCCCATAATGATGTTGCTTTTGGCAAAAAAATCACGAAAATATGAAGTACTAGCACGTGTATTATCGTAGTACAATTTATAAGAATTCTTTCGCCACAACTACGAGCATTTTCATTGGATTTCTTTATGCAAACAACACAGGACTTCCGTACGAGTTGATGATCTGCACTAATGGTGCACTGCGTTTTGAAACCTGAAAAAAACAGTGAACAAGTAGGTATTCACATTTGATCAAATTTCAAGAAACTTGCGATTTTGACAGTTCGGGAAGCATTTATCAAGACGATTGGGTCTGAGGTTTGACGTCATTATAAACCGTTTCATCCTCATTGACTTTACTCAACAACTCCTGAGCAATTTCCTTTCGATTCTGCTGCTCCAAATATCATGTGTAAAGTATCCCAAAAAAATGTTTGGGATGAAAGAGATGATATGATGTCGGTGTTCATAATTTTTTTCTTAACCTTTTCAATGTTGTCATTAGTTCTTGATGAACTAGGGTGTCCACGGCGGTGATCGCATCCTCAATGTCTTCACCTTTTTCTTGTAATCCCTTGTTTTATTTATATAAAAGTTCCCAAAAGCAACATACAGCATTTTGAACATGGAACACGTTATTATATATTGAAAGCGACAGCGAGCTTTAATTTGCAACATTTGTTCGGCAAATAAATATCGCGGAGAATACCTACCAAAATACGTGCAACTTTTTCAACAATCATCAATAAGTGTCCATGAAATATTACTATTTGTAAAGATACGCAAAGTACATGTTAAATAAGAATAAGAACACAGTTTTAATCAATATTAGATAAAAAGTGTTAATAACTACAAAACCGCTAAAGATATAGGTACAGGGATACCTATATTTATCGATGCGTAAATTAAATCGCCTTCCAAATATGTAAAAATATACGGGGTGTTCGATTTGAAAAAAATGACTTTTTGGTGTTTGAAGTTTTTTAACTTTGCCACTAATTTTGAACGCCCTGTATAATCTGTGATAGGTTTGCAAATACATTTTGTGAACCCTTATGGTTTTACTTCGTGTTTGTAAAGTATGAATGTTTTGCGTTCAAAGAAGAGCAAAAGGTGGGCTATTAAACATCCCTCCGCAAAGCGCAAATTTTTCAAAAAAATCATAAAATATCTCAAAAACAGTTGAAGATAGGTATAGGATTATCTAATACAGATTAACGCAGAATCGATTGTATAATCCAAAAATGAAATAATATACAGGGTGTTCCATTTAAAATAAGAAGATGAATGGCGATTTCCGGTCTTTCCGGAAGTTGTACAACATCGACAATATTTTAGAACAAAAGAAGGCTATGGGTTATCCTTAACCTGAAAGTTTCAAATTCATAAGTTGTAAGGGACCCCAGAAACTTCTAATGAACGGGTTCCGTGTATAGCACGCATCTCCACATTATTGGAACATGTAACTCTTAAATCCTAGTAAACGAGCAATGGAAGGCAAGCTTCGTACTGCCGGTTTAATCTAAAATTGCCAACCACCTGTGCCTTTGCACACACCTATACAATAATGTGTAATGGACGTTTGTTCATAAAAATTTCATTTCGGCGAATACAGCTCATACGTTTGTTCTCTCGTATGCATTCTAAAATAGATTCATAGAAATTATCAATATTTTTAAAGCGTTAAAACAGCTGATTGATGCAGGCGTCCATTACCGATTATAAGGTTACTCTGTAGGAGTGAGATGACTGGAACCTAAGGGGTGGGTTGCAGGGTGGTTCCCCCTCCATGTTCGAGAAATTTTACTTATCTATTAGAGTTTCGAAGATATGAGGCGTGGCAAGTTTTCAAATTGACACCTGGTATAAAGTTTTACGAGAAAAAGAAAAAAAGACTATAATAACGCTCTGATTTTTAAATTCATAAATAAATAAATTCGATAAGGATAAGCTAGGAATAAAGAAGAATGAAGTTTGTAACAAATTTGGGAATATCTCCCTGCAGAACTGGTACAATCGGTGCTGAAATGGTTGAAGGTATAAAAATAGCCCTTCATTACATTTTCATATATTATATTATACGAGTTACATGTGCCGCTTTTTGGGGCAATTAATATAGATTTGAGATATTTTTTGAAAAATAGTTTCCCAGATTCGGTTTTTCCCTTTGAAATATTAATGATTATTATTAACTAAGTGACAATTACATTAGCACAACAAAATGCTTAAACTAAGCTCATGTATTCAAATTAACAAATATCCATTTTTATTGATATTAGATTGGTCGATTCAAGTTGTATTAATTATTTATCAACAATAAAAATATGAAGGAAATTAACTTTTTTCATACAATTTTTAACAAAGCGATTTTAACTGTAAATTCGACTATTTTTTGTTAAGAGGAGCCGTTTTTGTTCCCATATTGTTAAAGGAATTTTAAAATCTCAGCAATTTTAATATGCAATTCTTTTATAAAATATGTCTATATTAATTGTAATATTAAAAGCCAGTAATTCCACTAAATTTTTTATTTTAGTCACATTTTAAATTAAAAAATAAGTGGAATTACATGTTTTTATTATTACAGCTGCTTACAGAGTTCTACAATGTATAGGTTTAAAGAAAATTAATTACTATGTTGAAATTTACTGTTGCTTGGGTACCAGAAATGAATTTTGCTATAATTGTAACAATAGTATTCATTGAAGACATGAACGTTAGTATTTAACCAAAAAGCACTCAGTTTGTCAAGTGAAATTTTTGATTTTGGTGTTTGCGGTTCTCTTTACAGAGACTGCAACAAGGTCTTCAAGACAGCCAGTATCAATAATTTACCTTCGCGGTCTTCTTGAATGTAAGAGATATACGTTACCACATCAGACCTGAAAAGCAACTTCAAATGCCCTCTTCGTGTACTTATCGATTAAATAAACACCATGTCATGACTTGAGACAACTTAATCATTGAAAAATCCGTTATCCTATAGGTACACTCAAAGTGTGATTTATTTACAATAACAGTGTAAAAGGAAAAATGGCACATTCCGTTAAATCTCACCTCTTTCCTAGATTTTTTTCAAACAAATGGGGGAATTAATCTTATAAATTATGCCCAACAAGTGGGAATTGCTAAGATTACTGAATGTATACAAATATATAAAATGATTTAAACGTAATTTAAGAGGATTATGCGTTATTAAACAGTATGACATTAATTTGTTATTATGAAGAATGGCGTAGGAGGGTCAGCTTGCTTGATAAAGGATTAAAAGATTAACAAACAGTATCTTCATTAACATAACAAGAAATCAAAGACCGTATTTGATTAATGATAGTTTAATATATACGTTTTAGTTTATTTAAATTTTCGAAAAAGATTATAATCTTTTATATATGTGCAACTGCATAATTTCACAATTAGAGCAATTGCCTAATTCGCGATTATTGATTTAAAAATGTCAATAGGCAATATCGCAAGACGTATTGAGGTTAGGTTGATTTACAATTTTGTTGAAAAATTAATACGTAAGTGCACAACGAACGTCGACAATTTAGCACATTTTCATCTATGTCAAATTTGATTTAAAATGGTTGAATTTAGTTTTATGGTGAAAACCATAAAACCATAACGTTTATTAGTCGACTATGCAATTATCCTGAGTACTTACCAAAGTAATTACAAAATTTACAACTTCTTATATCATATGCCCATTTCAGAAATTCGACACCGAAGATTTTTTGAAATAAATAGAATTACCCAGAAGATCGTGCGCGATATTTTAAAAGCGAGGTAAAATTATAGTAATAAATCTGAAATTTTTCATTTCCTCGTAATAACTCAATTAAAAAAAAGGCGCGTTAGCGCAACATATTTTTAACGCCTTTCTCACGTTTATTTACTTTTATCTTTAATAAGTTCACTTTAATATAAATTAGTAAAAAATGATAATAAACACGCAAATATTTGCAATAAATTAAAAGCCTTGTTAAAACCGCAATTAAATATTTTCAACGTAATATTTAATAAACCTCTATAAATAAATAAATTTCCTACAAAATCTTTAGCTTTCCATTACAATTACTATTATTTATTATTTAATTTAATAATTTTAATTATACTGCACTTAATTAAGTACAAGGAAACAATTTACGACACCGTCTATTTTTTGTTTAAGAAATCTGTCGAATTACACAAGTATCATTTAACGTTGCTAATTAGTAGGTAGGTATGCATTATTTAAATGTAGATCTGTCGTACGTGAAATTTTAATTATACCGTATGTCCATTTTGAAAAGGCAACATCGTGTAAATAATGTTAAGAATGTCTGCTGTCACTACTCGATTCAGTATGCAAATTTTGATTTTTTTTGCAATTATCCACAATATTTTACTGGAATTTCTTTGTCCTCGTCGACTGATTACATTTAATTACGACCGATTATTAAATAATAATTAGTAATTTAATAGTCTTCAACCACTTCGATTTCCTACTTTTCCATTTTTGGTTTTAGGAATCCAGATGCGTATTAGTCATTCTGACTTTCAGTTTACACAAGAATGTAGACATTATTGGCTTTGTTCCTCAGAGGTTTAGCTACGCACTAATAATTCCACGAGGTGGGTTCCAATTAGCTATGTTGATATTTTCATTTAGTGGTCTTGTCGCCACTCGTAATGATAGTTAACTATTTAACTGTTGATATACAAGGAAGTCGATTATTATATAGAAGGACCTTTGTGTGTGAAATAGCATTACAAAAAATTTTGCTAATTTTAGCATTTTAATCGCAAGAAAAAGTTTATAGGTAATGCATTGGGACCAGAATGGTTTAGATTTGTATAGAAGACAACTATACGGCCTAATTGTATTTTTCTGATCTTAAAATTATAGTTGAAAAATGTGCAGTTGCTCCATGGTGCATAAATAAAATGCTACATGTATAAGCAAAACATAAATCTCGTCTGGTCGTGATGCTTTGTTCAGCGAAATATGTTCTTCCGCAGCCATAATTCACCATCATTTAAAGGGTTGAAGTTCATATATTCAGTTCAGTAATTTCTGGCAACGTATCAAGCACTTATCTCTAGTTTGCTCTTCCTTTATTCACTGTTTTTAATAAGTCATAATATCAAAAACATATGAGTGCTTAAAAGAGAATCAAATACACGCATGAAACGTTAGATTAAAGTTGAAGAGGAATTACCATGAAAGAAAATTATATAGTCGTAGCACAGACAACTTATACTATGTCTGTGGTAGTATGTAGTAAAAGAACATCCTCAGAGTCGTTTGTAGATGGAGAAGAAAACTTATAGCATTCCCACTGCTGCAACAGTAGAGTTTAACACTTGATTATGGTGATTTAGTGTGACAAATGTATGGAACATGGAGAATATTGCAATGGACGAGACATACTAAAAAAATTCTTCTTGTAGGTACATGTTGTAGTAGCGTAGAGCGCAAACTTTCAGCGTTACGAAGAAGAGGTCTGATTTTACTCAAACTTGATAAACCTCGTTGCCTTTTAGAGGTGTCTCAACGATAGGCAACTGATGGATATAAATAATTTTCTTACAGTACCTTCTCAGAACACCATTTAAAAAACGTTGGTGGGAATGCAGCAAGGGGCGCCGGAACAAAATTTGTTAAGGGGGGGAGAGGTTACATTTTTTCAAGCAGGAATTAGAATACTTGAAAATTTTTACCTATTTCTAAATAAGTAAGTCAATAGGCTATACAGGATCACCGATGGAATATAACATTATACCCCAAAAGTGGCTACGTACTGGTTTTATTGTGAGCTTTTATCATTTTCTGAAACGGATTCACGCGCTTTATGAAATTCCACGGGGGTCGGTCTCCCCCTTGCCCTTTAGCAGCGGCGCCTCTGAATGCAGCTATTTATTCTTAAAGTTTGTAGATGGTTAAATTTGATTGCTCACGAAAATCTGGATATTTGTAAGATTATTCTGATGTAATAAAGCGATGTAACAGCACGCCTCAAAAGTGAAGTGAAAATAACGCAATTAATGTCACGTCATTATCACCTGTCTTGATTTCCACGTGTTATTGACGCAAAGATTGTGATGTATGCTTTACGTTGTCATGACAACATCATATTTAATTGGTACAGTTGTGTCTCTGGTTCTGAGCAGATATAAAAAAGCTTATTATTTTAATTTTCTCCTCTTGCTTTTATATGTTGTGCGGGGATTTCTTAAACTGAAAACTGAAGCATTAGAACTAGTATTTTAACCCCTATTGGAAATAAAATGCTGTTCAGCAAAGGCAAGCACTTATTTTCAAAATATTCCCTCTGACGAAACGGGTTATGACAAAGGCCTACGAAATGGTAGCGAAAATACTACCTGTTGCCCGCGACTTCGTCGGTGTAGAGTGTAGACCTCGGTTACAACGGTAAGTACTCTACATCCGTCCCTGGAAAGTACGTTACGCCCGTCCTTGGATTTCCATTTACATCTTTGCCAATTTTGATCAGGGTTGCAAGGTGTCGACAATGTCACGTCGACAATTCAATTGTCGACGCGTCGACAATTGCCTCGTCGAGTAAATCATTGTCGACGTATATTGTCGACGCCATTGTCGACACCAATTATAATCATCTCAAAAATTACATATTAATGTTGCAAGACATATAAACGTCATTTATTTGATTCACAAATACAACAAAGTAAACTAATATGTCAATAAAACATAGTAGTGTAGTACATTCAAAATCTTTCATTATAGGCATCCAAGCATTTATACCATCGCTGCTTGTTAAGCTCATTTTTATGATGAGATAACAACTTATTATTATCATAACTACTAACCAGGATGAAAATAGTACCTAAGCTACTAAACTGTAAACGTTGAGAGCCGTTTCTTGACGATGTTTAATATTTCACAACAAAATAAAAAACAAACATAACCTCAAAACAACTGGTATTGACTTTGTTGACATACTCGACATTGTTGACGTATTGTTGACATTCACTCGACGCGTCGAGGTCGACATTAAAGTTGACGCGTCGACAAACAACTCTGATTTTGATTCAAATCGGTCAAGCGGTTTAACTTTTAACCGAAAGTCCAAGTAGAAAGTTTTATGGATTAAACTTAAAAAATGACGCATTTCCATACAAACTTTCATCCCCTATTTTACCGCCATAGGGGTTGAATTTCGAAAACTCCGGCCTTATCTCTTGTCTACATCGTAAAAGGATCGGCTGTGCAAAATTTCAGCTATCTAGGCCCAAGGGTATGGGGTGGGCGTTGGTGAGTTAATGAGTCAGGACTTTTCTATTTATACATATTATACAGTGGTTGGTTTTTTTAGTTTATGGTTTTTCAACGTTACAGCGAAATATACAGGGTATATAAAAAAGAGATATGACGTCATGGATATTTTTTTAAATTGAAACCCCAATTTTTATTGCAAAATTAGAAAGAGCACATTTTTCCACATACGGCAAAAAAATTGACTTTTTTGTTAAACATGTAAAAATTATCCACCTAAACAAATGTTCGAATTGACCATTCTCAACAAAAAATTGCGTTTCCTGACTATGTTTCCATCCCAAAATTTTTATTGCGTTCCGGAATTAGTCTTTAATTGTTCCTTAATTATTACACAGGACTTTTTTTTAAATTCCCAAAAAAAGTCGCTGATGTGACGTCAAGTTAGCATCCCCCCGAAAAACTTCGTTTCCTGACTATATTTTTGCGTTCCACAATTTTTTACTGTGTTCCAAAATTATTCTTTAATTATTCCTTAACTATTCCATCGAAATCGTTCGTTTTTCTTCAAATTCCTGACTTTATGTGTGCATTTCAAAATTAGTCTTTAATTGTTCCTTAATTATTAGATAGGAATTTTTCGAATTGCTGACTGTGGGGGTGCCAACTTGTTGTGCATCAAATACAGGGGCCTTGGGTGGTAGTCATACATTATTTATGTATTAATATGCGGCGTTGCCAAGTTATTAATTAATACATATTTTTTTGCTAAATATAGACCCTTCCACTATACGCCTTTATTTTTTTAACGTCTTGTTTTTGTTTTTACGTAAGTTTGGTGGTGGACTTGGGTTGAATCAGAGTATTCAACCGTGACGAAACATTCAATTATTTCATACAGAGTGTTCCCTTTTTCTTGCTCCAAAAATCGACATTTTCAAACTAATTCTTCATCATTTTTTTAAATAGCACGCCCTATTTATTATTGCATATTATTTAGAATCCCCGGTAAATTTTAGTGTAACTTTATCAAGCTTACCCTATACCTAAGTGCGATAGTTTTTTTCGCAAATTGAGATTTTCTATTCCTTACGGCAGTAGATAGTCGCGCGATGGTAAAGGCACGTGGACGAGGCAATGCATAGGCGGGACACTCGAATCGAGAATTCTCTTCTGACTTTTAAGTTCGACAGTTATGTATAAAATGGGAACTGGAAGATTAAGTGGAAATTTTGTTTTACGGCGGACAATTTCTTCGATTCATAATACATTATATAATTGGTGACATACTAAATTCAAGAAAACGCAGTGAGTGCATGACATTAAAATATAATAAAAACGTTTTTTGGCATAATGAAAATTATTTAAGGTTGCAGGTTTATGCTGCACAGAATAAAGACAAAATTAATTGCAAACAAGAAATGGGAATATTACAATAACATTTATTAATGTACATTATTGCAGATGTATGGCTTATGCATGAAATTGTCCTTTTAATAAATTATAATATTATTATTGTTTCACACGTTCACTATTTCGCACTTTCTTATTCTAAAATTTATGATCGCAGAACTGCCTTCCATAAAGATTTTAATGTAAGCAAATCGTTTCGATTTCTGATACAATCTAAATCGTGTATCTTTTAAATACGAGTTGCGATTCGCATCCTTACTTACGTGTGAAACAGGCCTTAAGCGAAATTAAATGATCCGGGCGGTGCTTAATAAATCTTTTTTACGTATATTTACTGTCAGTTTTTGTACAAGAAAATGTTACTAATGAGAATGACGTACATTAACGATTTTTCAATATGGGAGCGATCTATTTCTTCTTGCGTAAGTACTTTCAACGTGTGTGGTCAAAATTCTTTCTTAATCTAATCGTCAAGATTGTCAAGAGGATTCCAAAATTCTATCACAAACTAATACGTGATTACCGCAGTTTACTTAAAGTTACCCTTAGTTATGTGCAAATTTTAAGAATATTTTAAATGTAAGTGCACTAATTTCTGAAAATATTTCAAAAATATTTTACAGAAGCGTCAGTACATCCTATTAAAAATAAGGGTATTAAATTTCAGAAATATTATAACTCCCCTCTATAATAATAATAATACATAGTTTAAAGAGGTATCCTTAACAAAAGATGAAAGAAGATAAAAAAGTTTTAAATATACATGGCGTTAAAAACCTAAACTGTATATTTACAATATGAGATATACGCAACATTACTCTGTATGACTGTATCCTTTACAAACAGTTACTCAAAGGATTAGACTGATTAGAGAATGCGTAATTAATCATGATAAACAAATTGATAAAAAAATTATAAAAAAAGAAATTAATTAAATCTCTTGGAAGTGAGGAGAAAAAATGCAGTGTTATCAACGAAATTTTGAAAAAAGACGGAAATGAAGCTCTTAGATTACATTTAAATCAATGTTTATTCGTATTTTCACACGAGGGATATTTAAAACTCACGGTAAAGTACCATAAATCCTGGAATGATTGGCTAAAAATACCCAAATTTATGGTAAGCCGTTTTCCATTTATTCACTGCAGTCGTTATATGTCATTTTAATTCAAAACTATTTCCATGCCACTTGGAATCAAAATTGGAATCAAAATTACGCTATTTTCGTTAAGAAGAATGCAATTTTCATTCTTAATTAAAATTTAAATACAAAAATTATTTTAAATTAAAAGGAAAATGATATTTTTGCTTTATAGATTTTCTTGTAGCACATGTCACGATATTCTTACATCATCTTAGTTTTCAACACATATCTATCTAATCACAAAAATTCATTTTCTTGGGATATGATATCCTACTAACAATTTTTGGGAATGCATTCTTAGAGTTCGTTGCAATTCCATTTTAATTTTAATTTAGTTTCTTATGACATATAGTGTATTTCCATTTTAATTTAAAAATTAAAATGTTTTCTTATGCCCTACCTACAGTTGTAATATTAATTTCTATTGAACATGAATTTTTATGTATTTTGACTTGTTGTTACGATAATTCTATTCGCATTCGTTATAACTTGCAATTTTAATTTTATTTGAATTTATTATGAGTATTATGACATTGGTGTATTTTCATTTTAATTTAAAAAGTAAAAATGTTCTAACGATATATTTATTTTAAAGTTTTATGAATCCGTATTGCCATTTGAGATTCTCGTTTAGTGTTTTTATTTCAATTCGATGTCTATTTCCATTGCAATTTAATTTCCATTTGACTTGAAGGTGTTGAGCACACTTATAAGAAATGTAAATAAAAATGAGCTGGCGCCCTCTACACTGGAGAGGAAAAAATATATATGCGTCTAAGTTTTTGTTTTATGTTACCTAAGCTATGACCTATGTAAATACATATGTATAGAGTAACTATTACTTGTTCTCAATATATCTTTTGGAGCTTGGTTTTAGATTTTAGGATATACATACTATCATTATTTAAGTAAAATTGCGCCACCTACATTTTTACAGTATGTATTTTGGTCGGAAGTGTTTTAAAAATAAACAGTTTTCTGTAAAATCACAGATTTAATGTTACCCACAACGCCACAACTAAGGTCATCCATAAATTAATTCAATTTTGGTTAATGAAAAATATACTTTCGTTCAGGTAAATTCCTAACTTTTCCATAAGGAGCAATAGGTGTTATGTATTTTTTTTTCGTAATTAGAATAAAAATATGTACTTAAATTTTAATTAAGAATAAAAATTGCATTCTTCTTAACGAAAATAGCGTAATTTTCATTATCCCAAGTGACATGGAAATAGATTTGAATTAAAATGACAGATTAACTAACGTCTAAAGTGAATAAATGGTAAAACGGCTTGCCATACAAATGCTACTAAAATACATGAAACTGTTAGTAGTTAAGGTACTATTAAGTACCTTTTTTCGAAAATGGGGGTTTTGAGAATTATAAAAATATTATAGATGATCGTGTTATTTATCTTCGTAATTTGAAAAAATTTAAAATTGTTTTCTGAGGGATGTAAGCGTACCTACGTGAAATAGTAATTTTAAAGGCCTGGAAGCCTTTTCCAGGATTTATGATCATTTCCAAGAAGGATCTTCTTGACCTTTAATACGGATCCTGAGGTCTGTATGGGGAAGACCTCTATTATGCAATCGTTACCGAGAGTGTACACAGAAAACAGTACCTTGTACGATTTATTTTGCGCAACATTCTAATTAAACCTTGTATTTATAGTCAAAAAGTGTCCACCCTTCATATAAATAACAACGTGAAAATTTATTACTTCGTCTTTCAACGCTCTGGGCGGATGTAAAACTTAACGTATGTTGACTTAACGCATTTAACAATTTGTCAATCATGTTTGTCCACTATATTTCTGTAGGTATGTAGAACTCTGCATATTTGCATTAACGAATTTGATGGCATCGAAGCAATTATTTCATCATATTGGCCAAATGCCAAACACTTTAGACTCGAAATGAAGACATAACAGTTCAAAATACATAGTATCATACTACGATAACTATGTATCGCTCATACAAACGCTTTGAAACATAATTATCATATTAAATGCTATACGCAATTGTAATGGTAGAGACAGCCCAATCGTTTCGTATCAAATTTTGATTAATGGCCGTAAATTTGATATCAAATGTTGTTCTTCCGTCTTCGTGTGTAATTTATTGTTAGTAAGTAAGTAAGATACTGTATTACTTGCA
The DNA here is from genome assembly GCA_036250285.1 of Pyrocoelia pectoralis. Taxonomy (NCBI): domain Eukaryota; kingdom Metazoa; phylum Arthropoda; class Insecta; order Coleoptera; family Lampyridae; genus Pyrocoelia; species Pyrocoelia pectoralis. The sequence continues at coordinate 3,176,370 of CM070076.1, forward strand.
GGTATATTTAAGTTCTGTTACGGCAGTTCTCACACCATTATTAAGTTACGATCACGATTTTCGCTTCCTGATCTCCCCCGATTTGACATAAGATCACGAATACTCATCGATCTTTTGATATTCAAGCGATCTTAATAAATACTTCAATTATAATGAGATATTAAAGAAAACAAATAACTAAAAAATCACTACGGCGAGGTTACTGCATTCCCAAGATGAGGCTTGTCTGTATCAAGGATAACATTTTTTATTTTAACTAAAACTTCTTTATTATTAACCTTTAGAAAAATTTTGTTGTTCACATCCTCCTGCGGTTAATTTAATCATATTGGCACTTCATTATTAAATTCTCCAATTATCGATCGATCTATCGCTTTCCAAAAATGAAATATTGTATAACAATAAATTTGAGAAATATTTATCTAATAAATAAGACCGTAGAAATTTCTGGGAGCCACAAGATAAATTAAATAGATACGTAAGTATATAAATCAAAGCTTTGCGTAGAATCATCTGCATAAGTAATTACTTCCTTTTTTTACATGATTTAGTGAGAAAATTAATAAACAATTTACACTAATAATTACACACCTAGTAAAAAATTATTTAAAATCGTTCGCGTAGAATAGGAAACCGATGTAGTTGCAATAAATTTAAATTATACAATTTTTATTTCCAAATTAAGCGTGATGAGTTCGTTCATTAGAGAGAAAATGTTGCAGCCATTTATAATCTTATTATAAATGTCGTTAAGAGATTTTTTGCAAATGTTTAAAATGTTGTAATCTTTCATATTATGATTAATGTATTTGTTGTGGTCATTCCTGATTAAAAATGTACAAGTTTTAATATTATGGATATCATTCGTCGACTTATTAAAATTGTGTCGTACAAGGAGAGTAGGTAATAAAAAAATTGTAGATCTTCCTTTCAGAGGATTCTTTTAGAAAAAAATATTGTCATTTATTTTATTAAATGTAATATCCGAAATTTTCATGTCTTCTTTTAGTAGTTGTACTTCATTATCTATTTTTATGTAGGTGTTTTATATATAACTTCGTATTCACAAGTTTTATTAAACACGTTTGATTTTTTTTCTACAAATTTTATGATTTTGGTGAATATCGATTACAATCAGACCAATGATTAATTGGCTGATTTGTCCACCTTTCAAGTTTTGAGTCAGCTAATTAAAGATACTTTTTAATGAATTTCAGTTCTCGTGTGAATGTATTCTACCTCATTTTTGGAAGAGTTATTATATTACGTTATATAAAACCTCGAACTTTATATTCTTACTTAATATTACAGAAGTGAAAAATTATACCCACTACTGCCAGACTAAAAAGTTATACTTATATAGGATTAGTGAACGCCATATCAAATAATACAATGACAAATAAATATTATTTGTTGCAGGATATGAACAAATCTACAGTATATTTTAAAAGTAAGTGTACTAACTTTTGAAAATATTTCAAAAACATTTTATAGAAACGTCAATACAGTGCGTTAAATATTGTGGTAGTAAAAGCTCCGAAATATTAACATTTCCCTGTCTAATAATAAGAGTAAAAGATGAAGGAAGTTTTACATAAACATGGCGTGCAACTGGATTTTGGCTGTTGAAAAAATAAATGATTAAATTAACAGCAATTCATAAATTTATAACAAAGGACACCTTTGATAAGATTTTTATGCAGTGTTGATTCATTTTTGCTCAATAAAAACAATGGTAGTAATGAAAAAACATCTGGTTGATTAATTCGTATACTTTTGGCTGTATTCCCAAAAAGTTCTACCGCATGTGATAAGTAAAAACTTAGAAAAATATACGATCATCGAGATTGATCAATTTAAAACAATTGTATATTTTGCAGAATAAAATAGTCGTAACGTTCTAGTTCGCGGACTTGGTGGAATGGAATAATAGTATATTATACACCAAGGTGGTGAAGACTGTCAGTATTGACCGGGCACCAAGATTATTTCGCGAGGGGCTTTGGCTCGAGCGGAATAAGATGCGAGGCCTATAAATGTCTTCACCACTGTGGTGCATATACAATTTTTTTCACTACCAGCCAAATTTAAGACAAAAATTAAAAATAAAATTTTTTCTTGTAAAAATCAAGTATAGTTGTATCCACACGAGTTGGCGTTCACGTCATAGGTTACCGAATGAATGTACGACATTCCTTTAAACAATAATTAAAGCTTAATACATGTTTATGATAAAGATGTCAATACAGTTTGCATGTGTTTTAAGTAATGATATGCGTATAGGTGATCGTCAGTGAAAATAAGAGAGAAGTGACTATGTCCGTATGTCCAACAGCTGACTTCAATCAACACTTGAACTTAGCACGGATTCTGATTTGACTTCAATCTGTCAAATTTATTCATTATTTATAACCGCATCGTTTTCTTTTAGTTTGCGCCGTCTTGTTTATTTCTGTTCGTTGTTGTTTTGCCCTTTTATTTACTCGTTCTTTATAGTTATTTTGTTCAAATTATGAAATTATTAATGACAGTTCTTATTAGAACGAATTTACGAAAATTGCAATATTTTTAATCACGAAATAACATGTTTTGACTATCCAATATAACATTAGTGTCAAACGTGCCGCCCAGAGAACGAGTTCAGCAGATTTTAATATTTTTATTGTACATATTATAATTCCGTATTTAGCTTTACTAAGCTCCAATTAATTTTTTAAGATACGTTTTATACATAATGGATTAATTAAGCACGTAAAATATTACTACGACAATTTTAAAGTAAGTAGTACAAGCAACTATCTGTGGGTAATTAAACTATTATTTGCAACACTGCCTTGTTTCGATTTGGCAGGTTTTATTCCTGACGTCCTTATTTCTTAAGTATCTTAAAAATTTTAATCTTAATACATACAATTACAAAGTAATGACGTGCACGCCAACTCTCGTGGATATAACTTTAGCTGTGGAAAAAAGCACATTCGTTTGCTGAACAAGATATTTTAAACCACAAAAAACACCACATCTCACATGTATTTCTACAAGATATGTAAAATTTCTCTACTTTCTTAATAGTATTACAAAAGGATAAGTTTTTTTACAGCAATAAGTGAAAAGTTGTCACGTTTTGCTTTTTGGGCTAATTACAAAAAAATGATAAAATTAATTGCAATTTGTTTGTTTGTCTAACATCTAACTTAAAGCGTAGTAAAAAAGATGCGCTTTCATCGTGCGTGCATACATTTGTAAGCATCGCTGAAAAATCAGTCATGATCCGAATAAGAGCAAAATTTCCTTTTGTATGGCAGTTGTATTGCTTTATAATCACAACAGTAATTTAAGGAACGCAGACCACGTTAGAATTTACTATCAACATTTGGTATTGAGAAAGGCAAAGTCAAAATACATAACATAACGGATACAGGAAAGGAATAGAGAATTAAAGACGAAGAAGAAACGGATAGAGCATTTAAAGAATTTTACGATATGAATACTGAGGGGTACTTAGAGCAGAGATGCAAACATTTAAGGATATACCTACTATTTTAATGTTCAATAAAACTGAAGAATTTAAAAGGAAAGTGAAAATATGCAAAAACAATACAAGGCCAATATGTTCAAAAGAAGATCTACAAACTGGAAAAGGAACCATGGAAGAGAAACATGCATTCAAACACTTCAGGACAATATTGAACAAATTAGATAATTAAATAAACCACTGAAAGTAAACACAAAGATAAATCAAGAAAGGAGAAAATACAGAGATGTCCATCAAACGAATTGTAATAATAATTACAGAGCCATACAGATGCTGTGCTAAAAGAACTAAAACTGCCAACAAAGTAACACAAATAATTATGTGTTTTCAGCTGATTAGAAATAAATCGTCAATTTGTAATAACGGGTGTCTCCAAAACGTTGAAACATAAAAAAACATCAAAATAACTTCAAACATATCTCTATGACCAGTAAATTAAAGAGCGGTTTTTAATTTTTATTTTTGAGAAACAAGCATGTCTAAATGCGTACCCTCTTTATCTATACACTTATTTAGTCTGGTACTAAAATTGTCAATAGTCGCTGGAACATTGATCTTGGAAAGATCTTCATTTCTTCTGTGATTCTTCCCTTTAAAACGTTCAAATGGGCCGGTAAAGGATTAAAAACTATCTTTTAATAGATAAAAATCAGGGGCTGTTATATCGACATTCCTGGGTAGCCAGTTCATGTCTCCTCGGCGATTTATTACTCTTTCAGGGAATTACTTGTGAAGAGCAGCTAATGGATTCATTTGTAACATGTGAAGTGGCTCCATCTTGCTGAAAAAATATGTTGAAGTTGTAGCTAGACTGATTTTGCAATTCTGCAGCCAGAAACATTCGGATCATGTAGCAATTAATTAACTCTCTGAGCACGACAATACAAGGCCATCCTCAAAAAAGTATGAACCGATAATTCCTAAAGTTGGCAGTCCATACAATAACCTTAGGCGAGTGCAATGGTTTCTGATGCAGTTTTCGAAAGCCCAGGAAAAATTTATAATCACCAGCTGGGATAAAAAATTTTCTTCTGCATATAAATATATCAACTCCTACCAGCTTCAAATAATTTTCCCCAAAACCATCATTATCTATAAACATTATAATGATTATATGTAGGTTTAAACATCACGTAGACGACAAATCTGCTACGAAGCTTTTTTGCAGTTCGTGTTTTCAGAGGTTTTCCACACTTTACGTTAACATTAACGGATTACTTGTCTCATTTTAAATACCCGATGCAATATTTCACTTGGAAATGGAATGTGCTATTTTCTCTCTACATACAAACTCATATCAAGATGGCAAATTTTAAACCAACGGTAGCAAAGTTGGATGCGACACTACAAACTCTCATAGAAACTTGACATAAGCAAGTAACGTGATACCATATCGTTTTCATAGTTAGGTAGATTACACAAGAAAATACAGTCGTAATTTGGATTGCAAAAACGAAAATTTAATATTAATGGGGGGGAAACGGTGGTGTAAGATTTATCTCTATGTTGGTAAATAAGACCCGTAGTAACAACGTATACCTACAGTAGAAACGAGACCCGATATTCCAAAGAGCAGACGGAAAATAGAAATTCCTTATTGGGAAGAGAAGTGGTGAAATCGTTAGACAAAAATTCAATGCAAACAATATTATTAATTGGATAGCGAACAGAAAGAAAAAAGGAATAGAACCCGAAGACTGCTGACCAAGATCATTCTAGCTGTTCTACATAAATGTAAAATAATCATTATTATAAAGTAACCGGGGACGTAACAGGCATATGCGAATGGAAGAATGGAGAAGAAGAAGAACGACTTCTAAAATTAAAGATTTACAATATTGTTTGTTCAACGTATATTGAATTACAAAATGAGCAGCCTCAGGTTATGTAGATACGTATATGATTTAAAACGTGTTCATGAACCTGCTATAATTAAATTAGTTTTTTCGTTAATGTATTGTTTATGAATTCATGTAGGTATATCGATCTTCGCTGAAATCGTTTTCAATGGAAAATCTGTACAACAAGTCAATTTCCCAGTATTGCCAGTTTTCATTAAAAAGATGTCAATGAAGACTTATTAATGATCGATATTATTTCGAGAAAGTAAGCCAGGGGCACATAATTATGTAAGTGCAGTTCTCACTGAACATACAACAATTGGGGCGCTTTTTGTTCCTCTTCACTACTAAGTATTATTTCGAATAAGACTTAAATAATTGATATTAGACACATTAAATTTAAGGGTTTTCCCTTTTTAGTTTAACACGTATTGGAGACATTATTGTAAATGAAGATGAAAATAAGCATAACCCCTATTAGATAACATTGTTTACTAATATCATTAAACCATATCCGCCCGAATGTATATTTTAATAATAATAGATATAATAAACAATAAATAAATAAAAACAATCAAATTAAGAGTTATATCTACGACCCGAATTATCACTGACAATGTTGTTCGAAACAAATTACGGTGGTGATAGAATGTGGCTCTATTAATCAACACCGATTCTACCCTTTCGGCCAATAGAAATTCTGATCACATCATAAATAACGTGGCGGTAAAAATTCGTCGAGTCAAAAGACTTTCTAATTAATTTTTGTGTACAACCTTTACAATGCAATAAACATAAAAAATTATTCTAATTTACAATATTGTCAATCTTGGGGCTATCAACAATTTTAACAGCTTTAATTTACATTAATAAACAATTTAGCAAAGTTACACAATCAGTTTCGAATTCTTTCGTCAACAGTCGATTTAAACATTTTTATGGTCCGTATTACACGGAGACTGAGCGTAAAAAACTTTGTAAATCCGACTTCACTCGTAGACCGACACGCTTAAAATTCTACAGGATTCCATTTTAGAGCAATTAGTAGTGAAGGTCTTTGATTCGGCACAATAGGTATTTGTATTTAAAAAAAAAACCAACCGCTATAGATATTAATTAGTAATAATGAAAAAGTGGTTTTATTATGTGATAAATATTGTGCTAATTTTATAGATAATAAATAACGCTTTTGTATGGTTGCTATAATAGTGGTCCTAATTGTGATCCATGTGGAGCCACTAATCACGTGCGATCATTTAAATTGTAAATTCGACGAACAGGACGCAGTTAGTTTTTTGTCCTTATAACATGTCCATTTGAATTATTGCGATGCAATAACATCGTAGATATGCATTCCGTTCTTATACGATATGGGCATTAAAAGGTATTTCATGTAGCATCGCTGACCTCACTTATATGCATGAATTAATGATGAAGAATTGAGCAAGGTTTTGTTTTTGACGCCAATGTAAATGTAATCAAGTTGGTAATAATACATTTCATTTAAAATTGGTAGCCATGTACATTGTACAATAATGATACGTAATTGTAATTTCTTGTTGGCAGTGACACAAATTTTTTTATTAAATTTACAAATTACGTACAAAAGGTAAAAAGGACTTAAATGTTCACATATTTGTTCGAATTCGTGTGCAAAGGTACAAATAGTGACTGAACGAAGGTGTAGTTGCAGCATTAGTGATTGTAGAACTATGTACTCATGTGGATACCTTGGAGCGGCGGTTCGAAAGATTTGTTATGGGGTTTCTTGACATTAGAGATATGTTTACGAAATTGTTAAAACTAAGTGAACGAAATCTTCCCTCTAAAAGGCGTACCATTTCTTATAAGTTCATCGATCCATAAATGACAGACGATTTTCCCTGAATTTTTCGTATTTCTTGTAAAATATTCGTGAAATTAAATGAATATTAAGCAACTTCAAACAAATTTTACCAAAAACTTTACAAAAAATTTAAAAAATCTGTACCAGGAGGGCTCTACAATAAACCTTCCTCTATCCATTGACGCCTTTTTTGTATTGATACAACAATATTTTATTTAAATTTTATGTATACATCGACACCAATGAAATCAGTCTCGATTCCAACTGGTGATGGACTCTTAAAAGGAAACTTATCCTTTTCCGTACATTTGTTCAATTCTTAATCGCTTATATAGATGATGCCAGGTATCTTTATTTATGTTTGGTTCCTTTTTCAGAAGAATCTAAACCCATGTTTGATCATACAGTTCCTGGTCGTGGTTTATTTTAATTTACTCGTATATCCTTTGATCTGCATCATTCTCGTGCTCTTAAAAGGGATCCTAGGTGGGTGTCCTAAGCTGATCGGAGCCAAACTTTGCATGCCAACTCCTTAGGCCATTTGGGGACGCTATGTAAATTAGAGGCCAATACCGCCCAGGGGTGGTATTGGCCTCTGATGTCCTCAAATGACCTAGGGAGTTGGCAAGCAAAGGTTGGTCTAGATCGGCTTAGGACACTCACCTAGGATCCTTTGTTTGTGCCGATTGAGTACCATGCTGTCCTAGCATATTTGGATGACATTATGAACGTCTTACAAGCGTTTCAAATTTGTTGGTCGTAATGGTTTTTCGTTGATTTTGGAAAAGCTTCCGCAATTCGATCTATCCAATTATTCTCATTCTTTTGTAATACAAAATCATCATCTGTGACTGAGTAAATTACAAAATCCTTTTAGTCGTTTATCCGCATGGTCAATTCGTCTTTAACGTCAACTCCTCATTTATGCGACACATCGTGGCAAAGTTCGCTTAAATGGTTCTCAGTGACACCATACAATAGTATAAATGTCGTTGGGTAGTAAATTATTTAACAATAAAGTCAATAAAATGTAGGTTGAAAATGCGCAGATGACTTAATTTACTTGACGAATTGTCCAATTTAGTTAATTAATAAGTGAAAGCTAAGTACTGATGTATAGCACTTATTCTCTGTAAATAACTGTTTAAATAATTGTATGGCGCCTAATTGTAACTATGGTTTACCTAAGAACTTTCTCTATGACAGTTTTGTGAAACCTACACAAATTTCGTAGAACCTTATATGACATGAGTTACAAAAGGTCAACAGCAAAACCATTACCTCGTTTACGGCAAAAACAGAGATGTTCATCATCAGGCATTTCAGTGTACGGAAATCGCTTGTTTTTATTGAGAACCAAAATACCGATTTTTCCACTTTGGCATAAACAAATAAAATTAATCACTAAAATTTCAACCAAACATGTTTGATGGAAAATAAAGTCGTTTTGTAATAAGTATGTGCACACTTGAAATATAACAAACTAGCTTGTTAGCTCCTATTTAACTTCAATCATCCACTGTTAACAAAAGATGTGGGTACCATAAGTACAGTACCATCATCATTGTCACGTTTACACGTAGTCTATACAGTACCTGAAGTGAGAGAAAATATTAGAATCAAACTCTAATAGATACTAATAAAAGTACGCCACTGACCCACTCTGTAGCATAAAAAAATAAATTATAATTAGTCGTGACGAGAGTGAAAGGTTTTGCCTTCCCGAAGGACTGTTTAGGTCAAAGTTTGTTTAACGATGCCCAGCCCGTCACGAAGAGACACGCTTAAGTGGTATCACGGTATACCTCATGATTAGATTATAATAGATTTGATGTGCAATAAAACTTACGACGTAAACGAACATTTTTCACTATGTAATGTGAAGAAAAAACTTTCACGGGTAAAACACTGGTTGAGAGGAAAAATTTTTAGAATGAAAAAAAATATATAAATTCTCACGAAAGTCTTTCTACCATTTTAGTACATGGAAGTATTTACGAGCATTAAAGATAAATCGTTTCCTTGTTGAGCAGGTACATGAAATGGTAACATGTGCAAAGTTAATTCATGTCAACATCTTGATACACGATCTTTATTTACGGTTCTTTTATGTACACACTTTTGGTAGTTGTAAGAGATACACCGATGCTCAGTTTAATTTCTGTAGTAATAGAAAGTTTCCGGTTAACCCAGAAATTTATTTGTCACCTTAATTGAAAGAGAAATATAGAATTTTTGCGATTGATATTGAAACTTGGTACATTTTAGAGGCCTCTCCTTTAGTAATGAAATTTAATGGATGATGGAATTGTTATGTTTTTTGTATAAAGGTAGGTACCCTAGGGTACTGAAACAACCAGCATTGCAAGACTGGCATAAGGAAATGATGAAATTAACAAATTAGATGAAAACTAACACTAAACAAGTAACACTTTTGATAATATAATGCAAAGGTAAAAAGGTAAAGGGGGCCTCTGAAGACAAGAATACATTAGTAAAAGGTGAAGCCACATGAGCCAGTCTTGCAATGCTGGTTGTTTCAGTACCTTAGGGTACTTTTATACAAAAAACATAACAATTCCATTATCCATTAAATTTTATTGCTAAAGGGGAGGCATGATAATCGAGCCGACCGACGCGACGTTGATGAAGGAAGGAATTACTCACTGTCAAGGAACGCCAAGCACCCTGCAATAGTAGAGGTAAAGAAGCAAGTTTGTCCATTTTTCAAAATCGACTTTAGGACATACAGGCTGTATGTACCGTATGTACCGAACACGCCGCCGATGGAGACATCCCAAAATGTCTGGATTGGTCTTTCACGTACCCTCCTTTTCCTGATTTTGAAAGGGTCTAATCATTTTGCATTGGAGTGGAAAGTGATGACATTTGTCCCAAGGTGGTCCAAGTTGGACTGAACGAGATGGAACAAATGGTCGCGCAAGGGAAAAATGAGCAGAAGATGTGAAATAAAACGATTTCTAACATAAATTTCGAGATAAAAATCAAAAAGCACTATCTGGACAACTGCAAAATGAATTTGAAGTACGAGTTGACACATTATCGCCTCCAATTTTTTGACATTTTGCTACATCTGTCAAGTTCTGCGATACCAAAATAAAACACTTGAAGTTCTCACAACGTCTCAGCACACTTTCTTTGATAGGTACCCCAAGGACGAATCAATAAGAGAAGAAAGTGTGTTCAACGACAACGACATCGCTTTGTGCGTAACACAGAAATATCTTATACAGGACATGCTTAGACATCGTAGAGAGACAAAGTTACCTATATTCTAAATGAAATGTTCAGTATATTAATGCATTTTTGAATTACCCACGGATCTGTGTGTGGAAATGTGCAGATGCTATGTGTTGATTCCTGATTCGATGGTATTTGACGTTTAAGTTCAATAGAACTCGAAACAAGAAATTGAAAATTCACTACTATCGATTGGATAGACACTTTTTCTTGAAATTTGAAGTATGGGTTCTTCCAAAAGGTTAACCCATATATAAAAAAATATACAGAGTGATTTCATAATACGTAATGTTATTTATAAGATTCAACCAAACATGGGGTAGCTATTCTGAAAACGGTACAAGACAAAATTGGAAACAAAAATGATTAGACTTCATTAGGTATCATTAAAGTTAAATACGATACGATGATAAAATAATTAACATTTCCTCTAAGTAGGACCTGTTATATTGAATATATTATACAGGGTGAATCGGAAGGAAGGAAATTTAAATTTTAAATTAAAAAAAAATACAATGTAACGGTAACATTTGTTTAATAGTTATGAGTGTTATGACTTTTTATAAGGTGTTCAAAAATACCCCCATTGAGTTCTAAACATGCTCTGCTTCGTCTGCAAACAGCGCCTGTTGCTTGTCTTATTTGCTGTTGTTCTCACGTTGAAAACGTCGCCGATATTCTTCTACAGCAACTGTGGCATTGCCATTACAGAAGCGGAGAAGCCATAAACAAAAACCATATTAGCATACTCTAAATTAGAATAAACTTTTGGCATTGTAAAAAAAATACAAAAATACCACTGACATTGGCAGTTACAAACAGACTTTGTATTCATATTTTTTCAAAGAACGTTAGATATTAATTTATTTTTTAAATTTCGCTATAACTTGAAAAAAAATGAGAATCAAATAAGAACATTTGAGTTTTTTCTTATAATTTTGATGTGTAGAATGCAGTCCTGAAGTTCGGTGCGATCCTTCCGATTCACCCTGTATGTATGCATAAAACAGCTACAATTCGTTCAACTTTAAAACTATCTGCTTGGTGTTAATCAGTATCGCTCGTTGGAACTGGTTGAATTTATATTAAGTAACTGCATTATACAGGGTGTAGAATAGGCCGATGTACTATAGAGATTTCAATGTACAAATCTTAATATTCGATTATTTGCTTCCCTAAATTATTTTAGACAAAAAGTTTATTTAATTTTTTTGTAGAGACAAAAATTCTGAATCGACTGATGTTTCTTATTTTAATTTTCAGTTTTTCAGGAAACAAATATTTAGGCATATAAAAATGTCTACTTTCTCAAAAATCAGTGATGCCTTGAAATTGTTGCAACTAAATCGTTTAATTATTAATACTTAATAACTGAAATTATTGACAGGTATTAATTTAATAAAAATTAACTTTTACACAATGCAACTAAAATCGTTTAATTGATGATACTAAATATATAAAATATCTTCATTAAACGAATCTTAATGGTAACTTATAGTTTCCAGAATAAATCAATTTCGTTATTTCGACTTTTCGTTTGGAGAATAAATAATTACATCTTGCTGCAACGACGCTCAATTATTGTTTTTACGTCAACTTTTCCATTACACTATTTTTTTGCCAAAGTATCACTTAATTTTCAATTTTTTTTCATGGTATATTAAGTAAAATAAAAACACGTACGGATGTAGATTTTTTAAATCTACAAAAAAGTTAAATAACCTTTTTGTCTAATCGAATATTAAAATTTTTACACTGAAATCCCTATGGTGCATCGGCCAATTCTACACCCTGTATGTATATTATTTAACCTATCTTTAAGTTTATAAATTTGTGTTATGGGTGACATTTGTGTATTTTTTAAGTTTTCGAATAATTGTGAACTCGTATTTGATCACTTAATTAATTAATTAAATTTTGGTTTTGAGTCAAAACCAAAAGTTATCTCATTTGTTAGATATGTATTTTTTCTCTCGTTTTTAATTATGTATACTTTCTAGAAATTAATTAATAAAATGTTATCTTAATGGTTGCTGCTAAAATTGGTCACATTGACATTCGGTCTCTTGTCGCAAAATTTCATGCATTACAGCAATTCATTCTCGATGCAAAGTTTGATATGCTTGGAATTACTGAAACTTGACTTAATTCAGGGATTGATAACAAATTAATAAATATTGAGGGCTATAATATATTGCGCTGTTGTGTATACAGGGTGTTTAAAAAATACGTTCGAATATTTGGCCCACTTATAGATCTCATCAGTACAAACAAAAAAGTCAAAATAAACATAAGTCCAAAAATCAGCCGTTTCCTAATTACAGCCTGTTTTTCAAATTAAAATAATTGTATGGCAAAGCCATTTTTTTTTTTTTGCATTTGGGGGTATTTAAAGACATTAGTTTATTCAAATCCTGTGAATAATTTAGATGAGTTGCGAGAACGAATTGAACATGCCTGCCAGACTGTTCGTATAAATCCGGGACTCTTTGAGAGAGTGCGGCGTTCACTTTTACGGAGATGTGAAATGTGTATACAAATGGAAGGAGGACATTTTGAACATCTTCTTTAAGAATCATTAATTTGTAATAATTAAAATGTATTTATACTGATATTTGTTCATGTTCTAGTAGAAACCTCGTTGAAATACTCCTACTGAGTGTAAATTATTTTAATTTGAAAAACAGGCTGTAATTAGGAAACGGCTGATTTTTGGACTTATGTTTATTTTGACTTTTTTGTTTGTACTGATGAGGTGTATAAGTGGGCCAAATATTCGAACGTATTTTTTAAACACCCTGTATAAAGTCCGGAATTAAATACAAACGTATTGCTACTTCTAATCATATCGAGCAGCTTTGGCTTCAATTACAAATGAACAATCATAGTTTTACTCTTGGAGTCTTTTACAGAGCCCCCAACGTGGATTATACATTTTTTATAGATGAATTGGAACAAGCTAATGGTTTATCGCCCATCTATGAGTAAGAAATTGGTATGCCTTGGTGATATTAACAATGATATGCTTTCTCTACATAAATCTGATATAATATGTAACGATGTGGGAAGACTGAGATTGCCATTATTTTGTACGGTATCAAAAATAATTTGCAGTTAATTGCCTATTTGCAATATCGACTAATTTTTGGGATAAAATCTTATTTATACATATAATTAAGGTCCCTCAGTTCGAGCGAGATGTCATATTCTATCCCCTTTGGGTAATTTTATCCCACTTTAAAATGATGAAAAAAGTTGAATTACGTATAAAATACTACTTACCATGATTTCTAGTAGCACAAAACATGATCAGCTCATCGATGCTCATTAAAGACGATTACATTATATTCAAAATGACTCACCTGAAACAAAAAAATATGGATTAAAATCATTGCGTGCAAGTAATGAAGGGTTAGTTATACGTCAATTAGTTAAACCACAGTCAAAAATAATGAGCTGAGAAATTGATTAGTTCAGAGTTCAAAAATTGTTCGATCAACTTTTTTGATCTTTCGGTCAACACTTTAACTGCATTCCAATGAACATACAACCAGCCCTAAGGAAATTATTTGCTAAATCAATTTGTTTCATATAATGCGTTACTACCTAAGGTGAATATTAAATTAAATTCATATATATTTTATATAAAAATTAATGAATGAAATTACTGGGCATTAGAATCTTAACATTGTACGTACACGTCAATAATTTATCGATTCCTAATTATGTAATACTCCGCAAAACCTTACCATACCATATACTAGTAAAGTTTAAATTTAATTTTAACATGTACCTACCTTTCATTTCATTTCATCAAGTCGTCGTGTCCCGTTGTAAATCTGAAGATGAGTACGGTAGAAACTAGTAGCGCATTCATCATTATTTCGTGTATTGTTTACCGACATATTTAAGTACCATAAAACGAGAAATATGAACTATGGGGAGGTTTTGCGGAGTATTATTTACATAATACCTACAACCGCCCTTTGGAGAAACCAAAATCACTCAACGGATTCGATCTATTTATTGATTGCTACAATCAAACTTTCTCACATTTTAAAACTCGAATAAATTCAAATTAGATTTTTACGAATAACTCTTAAACGTGTAGGTAGGTACTGTACCTATTTCCAGTTGACATTCTACGCCATAGAAAGGCAATAATAACTTTGTTCTTAAATTAATTTTACCTACAGGACAAAAGTATTTGTTCAGATTTTCAAATGAAATTCATTTGGAGATTAATAAAGATGCGATATGTGTCTTACCCTTAATTTTGAATGATACTGAATTCGCGACATCAGCACTAAAACACTCGAAAAACGTACACATTTATTGTAAGACCGATCTACTCGAAATGTTATCACAAAATGAAGCAGAATGATTCAATTTGTGTAAATGGGCGAAAAATAAAATCCAGTTTATTACTCATTCTATACGTAGGTACCTACTTTTCAAACATGACCTATTGTTAACCTCTTATGAAGTTTATCAACGTTTATGCACAAAGTTAAAATTTGAAATGATCTATTTTCAAACACCTGTCGTATTTTTTTTGTCCAGAGGAGAGATGTCGTCACGAAAACGTTACCTTTTGTTTTTTAAGAGCGCCAACTTAAGCTTAAATCAGATTTTAAGGCAGATCTATCAATTACTATGCGTTTTACAGTTAATTGAAGAGGTGAACTATTGATTTTTGGTAACAATGAAAGAAAATCAATTTATACAAAATTGTCCGAAGTGCTTCCTCCTGCAATTTTGTGAATTCCAAAATGGTTCGAAAGAAATTCGTTGAATGAATGAACGATTTTAAAGGGCGTGTACTGAAGGTATCGCGAACCCTTGCGTTGGCAAGGAAATAAACCACAATTATTTGGTTTCTTATAGAATTTTTGTTTCAAATTTTTATTGCCCTAATACTAATTTAAAAAGTCTTAGTA
Source organism: Pyrocoelia pectoralis (assembly GCA_036250285.1). Taxonomy (NCBI): domain Eukaryota; kingdom Metazoa; phylum Arthropoda; class Insecta; order Coleoptera; family Lampyridae; genus Pyrocoelia; species Pyrocoelia pectoralis. The sequence goes on from CM070076.1 coordinate 3,191,793, forward strand.
AACTTTGTCTAGATGTTGAACAGAACTTATCTTCAGCAATGAAACATGGTAAGAGAACTAATGTTGAGGATCCCATAATTAAAAGGTCCATTAATGGAGTAACTACTTTACACTATTATTATTTACAAAAAGAGGTCAACTCTGTAAGAAGGAAAAGGGCTACGTTGTGTTTTAACTTGATAGAGGAAAGACCTAAGTTAATGAAAAATTTGCAAATGAGAAGGATCATACACAAAAAATAAAAACCGTATTTGGAAAAAATTATTATAGTGTGTACCTAACTATTTTTATCGCATTTGTGGCCATTTTCGAGTGCCATACCAAACTTGCTTTATAAATGTTTTTTTAAATGGAACACCCTATATATTTGAATGCTCGGCAAAATTATACATATAAGGTACTATGGGTCTGCGACTAACAGTTACCGAGTTATTGGCATCTTTATATAAAAAAATAGTCAATTAAGTAGACCCCCGTTCCGACATATACAGAGTGGTCCATTTTGCCCTATTTTGCCATCACTATAATGACTTGGCCTAGCGAAATCTGTGTTAATCGGTTTTTTGGAAACACCAAGAATCGCCAACAATGAATCGTTAGAACTTGAAATATTTCGTATAGACATTATTACGTAATAAACAAGATACGTTAGAATTATTTTTGTGTGCCCAAGACTGTAACACTATTTGTGTTAGCTAACACTAGATGCGTGAATCCGAATTTTGAACGTGTATTAACTGCAAAAACTAACTGGCATAGTAATCAGTGGTGATTTCAACGTATTTTTCAACAGTGACGACATCCATGCCAAGCAACTGTGTGACTTTTTAATTTCTTCGGACAAGGGGAAACAATTATATTCACAAACTTTAATGCAAATCGCTATGTATCCGAGGTAGTATATTCCAATCTATCTGATGACTTTGGACCACTCTTAGTAAAACAGCTTAATGAGCCGAGTAAATTGCAGTTGCTTAAGCAGTACAGACATGGAGGATAATCTTAAATTCCATTACTTTTTCGATGAACAGCTTTCCGAAAAGAAAACTCAAATCCAACAAACGATCTTGGTTTAATCACGAACTAAGCAATTGAAATCGATATAACCCACTCTGTGAGTTGCACAGAAAATATGGAAGTATACTTTCAACTAAAAATGAATCTGTGTACATCGTAGAAGGAGTCCATAAAGGAGGCAAAGATCGTCTAAAGCTATACAAACAATGTGGAAGATAATCAATTGGCATGGAACATATTTAAAAATCATTAAAGTTAATATAAACCTGCTCGTTAGAGCTATAATTAAGCTCATGAATATCGTATTTGTCGACGGCATCCTTTCATATTTACTGATATGGGGAAAAGGGGTGAGATGAAGAGAGAAAAAATAAACATGGTCAGGAAGAGAGGCGGAAATACTACGAAGAGAGGGGGGGGGGGATATGCGAGAATAGTGGTACAGAGGAGAAAAGAGAGGGGGTTTAAGAATACCATGAGGAGATAGTATAGAGAGACAAAGATGCGATTTTGCAAGAAAGATGGGGAAAAAATAAGGTATGGGAGGTAAGACGGGAAATATAGGGAAATAACAACAGAAGGAGTTCTGAGGTACCTAGATAGTGGTTTGAGCATGAAGAAAAAGAGGCTGATTGGGAGGTATAGATGTGGAAATGAGGAAAGGGACAAGAAGTACTGGTGGGAGGATGGGAAAATATGTAGACTATGTGGAGAAGCTGGGGAAAATATGGAGCATATGTTAGAAGAGTGCGAGGAACTGTCATAGGAACCAAGGAGTTGGAAGGAGATCCTAAATGAGGGCGGAGAAGGGTCGTAGATGGAGGAACGTGGAGGAGAGAAGAAGGAAAATTAAGGAAATGGGAATGGGGCGAATAGTTATTAAGTAGAATAGGAATGGGGGTGGAGGTTTCGTTTTTCAATTGTTGCTTTGGGTAGTTGATTTTAATTTAGTGGGATTGATTAAGGTATCATTTGTGAATTTTCTTAGTTAATGAAATGGTATAAATTTTTGGTTAAAGTTAAACTGTAAGAATAAGAATTCTTTGTTATAATATTCATGACAAATAAAGAGATACAATATAATACAATAGTGAAAGTTGTGCTTATCTTTAAAAAAGGGAACGTGATGAACCTCAAATTTTTTCTAAATCATGTATTTCCAACTATTTCGAACAAAATAACCGACTTCGAAATAATCAGTTCGGTTTCTATACCACAGTTTACTGTCGTACTATAGTACGAAGTAAAGGGGAAGTACCTATTGTATTAGTGTTCAAAAAAAAATTGACCTATGCAAATTTTTACATATCTTTACGTTTCTGAATACGTAGATTCAAAAAATGAAAAAAAAAATTCCGTCTGTCGTCTGTAGTCTGTCCGTACACATTCCTTGCAACGCTCTAAAAGTTATCAAAATGCGGTTTTCGCCAATCGATTGCATTCGGGCCAAGGATGAAAATGCTGATATTACCTTTGATGACGTCACTCATTTTTTTATAAGATAAAATTGCAGTTTTTTATGCAGTTTTTGAGCATTTTTTTCTGAATTCAGCTATATTTATTTTTTGAAAAAAGTTTTAATACGAGAGAAGTCTCGTGGCAACTTGTCAGAATTTTTTATGGTTACAACCATTCTTGGAAACGCCTATTTGCATTACGGCGTCGTGCTGTATGAATATTGGCCAACTTGGGTTAGAGAAACAGCATTGATGAGTATGCGATTACTAACACTACTTACCATGCATATTTATACCACGTTGAGCGCCGCGTGCCCACCGGTGGGCATTTGGATTGTTGTCCCTGGGACCAAGCTTTTTTTTTGTTATTTTTCGTAGGTCGGTTATTTTATTATGCTTGATGCTTATTAACTGATTCTTTTACTTTTTTTGTGATTGCGTTGTTTTTTATTTTGTGTCCACTGGTGGTCACGTTGTCCTGTAATGTAATTTTTCATGTTAGGACCATGTGACCACCCGTGGGCATGTTCTCAATTTCATTGGTTTTTGAACAGCTTTATCTTTTTTTTGCACAGCTTGATTTCTTTTATTGCAGATATAAGCCAACACGAGTAGACGCTACTTAACCGAAGAGGAGCTGGGTACAGAGTTGGAGAGGTTGTCCGAAGATGAAGCCGTAGACTTCTCGGATGATGACTCTATAGTCGATAAAACCTACGATCCATCAGACAATGATTCAGATATAGAACCAGACGACCAAGAAGTGTCAAGTGATGAGGCAGATGATCTTGAAGACGTCACAGATGACGATCCAGATGGTGTGGTTCCACTTGCTAACCTTGTAAATATAAATACTTGGAAACCTGTTGAAGGCAATAGATTAACGTTCAATATCGCTCCTCAAAACACTGGTCCCAATCCAAATGTTGTAGCAGCATTGGCAGGAAAGCATCTCGGTGACTTTTTTCAGCATTTTGTAAATGATGAGATAATCCTTTTATTTGTTACGGAAACAAATCGGTTTGCCGCTCAGAAAATTGCCGCTGCAGCTAATTCTGGAAATCAGTCACGTAAAGCACGATTGTCCAAGTGGGTTGATACTAATCCTTCAAAGATGCGAAAATTTCTGGGAATCATACTGTGGATGGGCCTTCTTCCACTGCCGCAATTAAGAGATTACCTATTGGTCGACATCATTCCTATATAAAAACAATATACCCAGTATCATGAGCCGAAATAGGTTTGAACTCTTGTTAGGTATGTTTCATTTGTGCAACAATGAGGAGCAAGCGACGTCAGACGACCGACTTTTTAAAGTGTCTCGTTTCCTTGATACGATGCAGACAACATTCCAGTTATCCTACACTCCAGAGGAAGTGGTATGTATTGATGAAAGCAACGTTCCATTTCGTGGACGTTTGTATTTCAGACAATACATACCTAACAAAATGCATCGATATGGAATAAAGTTATTCAAGCTGTGCGTTGCTGGGGGTTATACCTGGTCATTCAAAACGTACACTGGAAAAGAAAAATCAGACAACATATCAGTTTCTGAGAAGGTGGCAATTGAATTAATGGAAGGTCTATTGGATACTGGGCGCACTTTGTACACAGATAATTGGTACACTAGCGTTTCCTTATCTAAAACACTGATTCACAGAAAGACACACTTAGTTGGTACCTTGAGATCAAATAGAAAAGGGAATCCTCCAGACGTGACCAATGCGAAATTGCAGAAGGGTGAAGTTAAAGCTCTTCAAAATAAGAATAAAACCATCGTGCTTAAGTGGAAGGATAAGAGGGATGTTATCATGCTTAGTACTCAGCATGACGACTCTCTTGAAACTTTTAGGAAGAATAACTAAACCTTCGGTGGTAATAGATTATAATAAGAGCAAAACATTTATCGATCTATTTGATCAGATGGCAGCGTATGCCCCTTACGTCAGGTGTACAGTAAACTGGTACAAACGTTTAGTATTCCATTTAATTACTGCAACTTGTGTTGTGAATGCTCTCCATTTATACCGGGAGTTCGTTCTCAAAGTCGAACATAGGAATTTAACATGGTATTGAACGTTTTTGCCAATTGTTGCTCGCCTATTTAACTTAGAGACAAGGTAATGACATCAACTGAAAGAGAAAATTAATTGCGATTCAAATAATGCTACTGGCAAGACTAAAAGTGCGACTTATTCTTTTAAAATACTAACTTAAAGTAGGTATGAAACTTTTTAAATAGCATTCCCTTGATTTTAAAATTTTACAGCAATTGTTTTTTGTACTGTTTGTTAGTCAATACGAATTTGACGTTAAACCGCCTATTAAAGTTTATTTATCTAATAATGAATACCTATACCAACGAAGAAAGGATTTTATGGTGAAAACCTTTCATGGTGACGCTAATTTCAGAAGAGTTCGACATTTCTTTGCCGTTAATTTTAATACTACAATACAAGTGTCATACTTTAAGTTAGTATTTTAAAAGAATAAATCGCACTTTAAGTCTTGCCGGTAGTATTATTTGAACCGCTACAATTTTCTCTTTCTGTTGATGTCATTACCTTTTCTCTAAGTTAAATAGGCGAGCAAAAATTGGCAAAAACGTTCAATACCATGTTAAATCCCTATGTTCGACTTTGAGACAGAACTCCCGGTATAATAAGATTAACAACAAAAAGATGAACATTATAAAGTTTAAAGAAGCAATTGTTTTACATCTTGTACAACCTCCAGATGAGACATCAATTCCAACAACATCTAAGGCATCTACACATGTATTAAAAGAAGTAGAAGGACAAAAAAGGGTAACAAGGAAACGATGCAGTCCTTGCTACAACAAAATGTCCAGAGCTCATAATTCTGCACATGCACGCAAAAATTCTAAAAAAGTGAATACAATTTGTGAGAAATGTAATGAACCAATGTGTTTACCTTGTTTCCAAGCGCACATAAAATAATAAGAAAAGTTTTTTTTTGATATTTTACAAGATTTTTGTTTTGTAGTCTAGAGTCTAGAATATAAGGAGTTTCCTAAGATTTGTTACTAAGTTTTAAAGCAATTAAAGTTTATATATAAATTACATTTATTTTGTCAAAATATGTCTTTCTTTCTATACTACAGTCAACTGTCTGTCTAAACCCCCAAATCACTTAAACTGCTCGGTCCAAGCTCAACAAGTTTACTTCCTGGGACCATGCTTTAGAATAGTCCATATAAAGTTAATGTAAATCGTTCCCACCCGTGGGCACACGGTCCTGAAATGAACATAACATCGTGACCACCGGTGGGCACGATATCCATCGGTAAAATCACAAAATGCCCACCGGTGGGCACGCGGCGCTCAACGTGCAGTATGTCATGTGTGGCACAATGTAGTGAAGTACTTATACTAATCAGAAATTCACAGTATAACACAATAAACAAGGAAAACCTAAGAGTTTTGTCGATGAAATGTTTATGAAAAGAAAATCAAGGAATTGCCTTATTAAAGAAAATGAAAGAAGATATGAGGTCTATTTTATTATGAACGGGGGTACACGCGATTCTCGCGTTTTGAGTGCTTTGGGGGAGGGGGTATCTGTGATTGTAGTTTGTAATAGCTTTTGTTTTAAAATATCACACCTTGTTGAGCTGGCTTAGTTGCTTGAAAAAAGAAAAAAATTTACATTTTTGTACCTTTTCAGATTTTTGACCCTGTAGGTATCTGTAATTTAGCAAGTTATTAAATTAACTAAAATAAAGGACTACATTTACTTACATTTGACGTAAAAATCACAAAAATGGGTTGATATTTGGTAAAGATATACGAATTCGTTCCTACCTACTTATAGTAAATTTTTACCAATTATTAAAAAAAATGTAAAATGCAAACTTTTTGGAATAGATTTGAGACCAAAAATAGATAATGACCCTTTCACAATGTTAATTACGTCTTTGCACAAAAATTAACGAAAATATAACAAATTCCGTGTGAACTTCATAAGGATAGTTTAGAATGAATTTTGAATGTAAAAGAACTCAATTTGGACACTGGCAACTTTTTGGAAATACGAATGGCCTTAGGGAGAACGTTTTAACATTCATCTTTAACTATAGTAAAACTAAAAATACCATAAAACATAAAATGTACAAATAGAAGCTGGTCTAACGTTGCATAACATCTGTTTTATAGAAAGACCTTCTCTACCTTAAACAGTTTCAAATTTTTGTTTATTTCACTAACTAAAGGCCACCATTTACACGTATATGTACAGCAGTAAATATGGATTTTACTTCCTCTTAACTACAATATAAGTTGTATATTTAGAAGTATAGTCAAAGTATAGGTATTCTCTTTGGTATAGTGTAACGTAACAATACACTTGCTACCTACTTTCATCAATAGATATTAAGTTAAATATGTAGACAAAAACATTTTTCTCGGTGAAAACATTCGACTATATATGTTACCTACGACATCGTTCATCGTTCAAAATCTCTAAATTCGAAATATGCACACAAACATGTACATTTTGAAAGTTACCGAAAGAAGGTATCGGGACACATAAATTAGTCTACGATGAATTCTGTTACTACTTTTTACATCATTTTAACCATGAAAATGTGAACGCGAGGCATAATAGAATCATTTTTCATCATTTAAATAACTTTTCAACTTGAAATAATTAAATTTCCATGTTATCGAGAAAAAGTTTCCGATACTTGTCATTTTGAAAATTTTCGCGAAAATACTTTCTGGCATCGTTTTAATGTTCGAAATGGGTTAAGGACCTCGGACAGACAAACTTTGCATGTTTACACAAAATTTTCACCCAAAAATAAGCACAAATAGCGAATTCTATTTTACACGTAATCTCCATAAGGAAACTTTGGACGTATTTTCTAAGTAAAGAAAATATATTTAGACACAAATACCGCTTGAATAAGATGAGGGACTTTTATACTAAAATGTTTAAAACTTATTTTGAAAAAAATTAGTGCAGATATTTACGTGGTTTGCGGGGGTATCTATAATTGTAGCATTAATTTGTAGGTTATAAATTTATAATAGCTTTGGTTTTAAAATATCACATCCGCATTCGTCAGGATTCGGCGACTGTCGGAAAAGTGCACAGCAACACAAACATATACACACGTCTCGGTTATTATATAGTGATATCACAATCTTAAACGAACGGCTTGCCGTTCGTTTAAGATTGTGATTTAATAAAATAGACCTCATATCTTCTTTCATTTTCTTTGATTATGGAGTCACACAAGTCAATTGATTTTACATCAATTGCCTTATTGTACAGGGTTTCTTTTCGTATGAAGAATTCCTTAATCATGTTATTCATGCAATATAAACACTATAACTATATTACAAAACATAATAAACGTTACTATAATAGTATCATTATCTATATCCTCATTAATACTAAATGTACCTAATACAAATTGCAAGCTTACGCAAAGTTTTTGCGAAACGGTTTAAATGAGATGAAACCAAAGATAATAATATTTGTTTGAAAAAGTTTGTTGTAAAGTTTATTAAAGTCTCATTAGAAAATTGAGGAAGGGAGCATTTTATTAGTGTTATTGACAAAATTTTCAAAATTCCGCGCGATCATTCGCCTCTCACTTCTTAATTTTATAGCTATACAAAAATGGCAATATATCTTTAAACATAAAGTCTATATTAATTAATAATTGGGAAGTTAAATTTTTGTTATAAACACCGTGAACGATCTAAAACTTTTTATGTTCATAACTTGTGGAAATTTTAGTTACCCTGAGAAGATTAAGCATTATCCGGTATAGAACACAAAAGCGCGATCATATAACAAAATTTACGACTAATAAAATCTTTTTTAAGCAATTAATAGATAATAAAAGAGTTGATTTAAGAAACGGCATAAAATGTTTACTTTATTTGGGTGTTAAACTCCATAACTTACTACTATGCTGTTGACAGTAGTATAAATTATAAGAAAAAGTGTTTTAATACCTTTTTGGTAATGAGGTGTAAGGTACCTTGCACAAATTAGCATTTTGATGATCTTAACATTGTGTAAAACATTTAGGTCGCTTGGTTTAACACACATAATATTTGTCTCCATCATATGAATGGGTACTGGTACGTTATAAAATCATTGCAGAAGAAATTCTCTGAATTTACATTTACCGGTGCGGTGTTAAGTAATAATGAAAGACGAGAAAAAACCCATATTAGAACGTGCAATATTATTGTTATTAGTTATTACAAATAAGTTTTGTAACGATAATGGAGTCAGCCGTACCTAAAAATAGTTAAGGATGGTTAGTTTCATTTTCAAAGTAATCGAAGCGGGCTTGGTATTTCCGTAGTCCGCATTCATAGAGAAATATTGCACAGTCATATTGGTGTTGCAGTTTAGTTATTGCAAAACATTCATGACGAAATTTATTATAATCGTAAATATATGTGAATTGAGTTTTTATCGTTCTATTCATAGTAAAGAGAGATTGGATCGTAATTCAATGCGACACTTCTCTGTCATCTAAACGGCTTCGTTCTAATCTTCTAAACTCTTTGTAAAAGGCTACTTTGCCATGTACGTTGTACGTGGTTAGACATAAAAAAGTTTTATTGCTCCTAAAAATGTAAATTGACACAAATGACACCGTGAGGTAAATTACTTTTCTGCAATTATTACCGTTACGTCTTCATCTCATCATTATAATATTATAAAATTGATCCATGAGAATCGAATTGGCAAAATGTGGAACGGGAGTTTAATTGTTCTGCACGCATTTTCTGTATTTTTCTCACGAATATAAGTTATTTGTAAGACAACTCTTATTGGGCACCCATAGTGATCAAAATTTCAGTGTTTTAAAGTTAATATTTAAGAAGAATTTAAGTAGCGAGTGGATGAGGTACTTATGCGACATTTTTCCAAAAAATCAGTCACTGTAATGAATGAAGCGGGTATCTCTTCAACACTTGTTAACAGATAAATCATTATAATAAAAAGGGTGCGTGAACACAACATACTGTACAGGTAACCGTCGCATTTCGAAACCAGAGAGAGGACGACAGGGGCAAATACCTATCGGAGGTAATATTGGCAAACAACCTCGTGGTCATAAACCAGGGCACGAAAGCCACATATGTCAGAACAAATATCGAGTCAATTATTGACATAGGGTTGGCAACGGAAAAGTTGGCAAGGGCGACTAAAAACTGGGAGGTCTTGGACGAAGAGAGTCTATCAGACCATAGATACATTTACCTAGAGATGGTAAGAAAACCAATGGGGAGGACGATCACCCTAATAGATAGACATAAATTCAAGACACATCTAAGAAATTATTTTGAGGGAAACAAGAATAAGAAAATAGACAGGAGACTGGTGGATACAGGCATACAGGGATAAGTAAAGCCTACCGGGCCGCGCTAACGAAAAACAAAAGCGACCAATGATACACAACAGTCATACTGGTGAAACAGCGACATAGGAACAATGAGGGAAAAACTGCAATAGCCTAAGAGATAGCTGACTCGACACACAAAGAAAACAAATGGGAACTCTCAAAGTAATGAAGAAATTACTGCACTACTGAAAGGGAAGAGAAACGACCTAAAAAAGCTCATTATAAAAGCCAAAAGACAAAGGCGTAAATAAGGGATATCCCGGACTGGTATAAATGCCCCTACAGAAGAACGGACCATCTTTCTAACTCAAACCTTCACCGGGCACGGGGCTTTTCGCGCTTTCACGAAAGGGATAGAGAAAACTATGGACGATAAGTGTATATATTGCGAAGACTCTGACACTGCCGAACACGCACTCTTCGTGTGTAAAAGATTTGGAACCGTTCGACAAGGCAGAGAGGAAAGTATTGGAACTGACCTACAAAAGGAAAATCTAATAAATGCAATGACGAAGACCAGAAAAAACTGGGAAAAAATCGAGAACATGATAAGAATGATCATGAAACAGAAGGTCTCGGATGAACTCAAGCAGCAGAACAAATAAGAGGATGGTGCGAGGCGCGAGTGAGGGGTGATGAAATGCCTACAAAGGCGGTACCGCCCTTTTCACTCGTAAGAATGAGAACGTAGCGAGGGGTTTTATCCGGTAGGAGTCCGACACTACTCGGGGCTTGATTTTATTCTCCCCTGGGTGTCCATGATAGATTTCCCCTCAATAAAAAAAAGTGGTACGTAGTCTAAAAATAGTTAACACATCATTCTTGATCATCGTAAACTAAGCTTTGATATAAATAGGGTTATTAAAAAGTAAGTTCCCTGTTGGAAATAGCCATTGTTCTGCTAATTTTTGAGATTATGAAAAAATAAAAACACTAATTGGTTTGTAAAGAAATGGGGTTTATTAATAAAGACCAAACAATAGAAAAGAAAAATTGACCAGCACTACTCTGTTCAATGAGATACAGTCGTTCTTCTATGTTATGAACTGCACTGTGAAGTGCATTAAGTCGAATGTTTTCAATGATGTGTGATATGGATTGTTTCAATTCCTCATGAGTAGTAGGTTCTACTAAGTAACCCCCATAACCGATGGTCAGCTGGATTAAGATCTTGTGACCTTGGATGCTATCCGTTTGGAAAGTGTCTACATAATCACCAAAAGTGTTTCTGAATAGTGTTTTTACAGGGGGTACGTTAAAAGATACCCCGTTTCTTTACAAACAAAATGGCGATTTTCATTTTTTAAAAATCTCAAAAATTAGCAAAGCAATGGTCATTTCAAACTGGTAACTTACTTTTGAATAACCTACTCGTTTATATCTCATTGAACAGAATAGGGATGGTTATCCTTAATTTTTTGTTTTGTTTTTGTTTTGTTAATTTTTTTGTTTTGTTTATTAATAAACCCCATTTCTTTACAAACAGAATGGTGTTTTTATTTTTTCAAAATCTCAAAACTTACCAAAGCAATAACCATTTCAAACTGGGAACTTACTTTTGAATAACCTTGTACATACATTACAAGCCACTGTATTGCAACAGGTTATGGCTCCAGTGTTTAGACAAAATTAGTGGTTGTTTGAAGAAAGAATCTTTACCAAGAATTTAATTTTACACCAGCCTTATTTGTCACATAAAGTTTATTAAGATATTTGTTAATGAGGTAAAATGCTAGGTAATTAAGGGTAAATATCAGAAAGTTTGATAGTACAAATTTTCCTTCATGGAAATATTAAATGGACATTTTGTTTCGAGCTAAAAGTTACACTGATTAGGAAAACTGGAAAAATCTATTAAATCTAGTAAATTTTTAACGTAGTCCGGTTCCTGCTGCTCAAATGCTGTACAAGGCAAATAAACGACAAATGCGTCTTACATGGAGGTTGTAGGAAATTCAATCCAAGTAAGCAGATAGATATTTGAATAATCTAAGAAACAACATTGATGGCAGTTATAATAAAATTTTCAGATGCCTAAGGGTCAATTAAGTTTGAAATAAATTATCAAGGTAATGAATAGTATATTAATTAATTAATTTATTTAACCTGAAGTTGATTTGGACCGTTAGGTGTTGGACTGTATGTACAATTAATATTTACTTCATTTCTTACATAATTATTACCTTCATGACTAGTTATTTTACATTTATAATAAATTTGTTTTCCAATATGTACATAATTACATTTCACTCTGACGATGCCTTATTTTTTCTGTTCTATGCTTCCTTGTATTTTTCCAGTGATCTTACTTCAGCCCAGCTTATATCTCGGTCTTCAGCCGCTTGTCTACCTTGTTCCTCCCAAAACATTTTTGGGCGTCTTACTTTGTTAGTTCCTTGGGATCTCACTTCAAATATTTGTTTGATTATTCTTTCTTTTGTCACTCTGTGAAGGTGGCCCAGCCCACTCAGTTGTCTTTCTTCTATTATCTTCTCTATGGGTTTTGTCTTCAGCTCCTCGTTCCTCCACTATAACTGCGTTCCTTATCCTGTCTTCTCTTCTCTAGTTATCCCTTGAATTTTCCTTAGAAATCTCATTTCAGCTGCCTTGATCCCGTTTCTATTGCTTTATGTTAGGGTCCATGATTCACTCCCATAAGTTAAAAGTTTTGGTATACTCAGGTTTTGATTTCCTTTGGTATTTCTTGTTTTCCTACTTTTCTATTCTCTCTGATAATTACTTTTCTATTTTCTGTTATTTCCCGAATAGTTGAAAAAACAACCTCACTTTGTGTCAAATCAGCACAAGTGTTTTTTGAGCAAATCTGAACGAACCTTAACTAACTTATACTATACCAATTACTATGCTTAGTACCTATCTACTAGGTCGTAGGGGGAGAGTTTATGCTCTACTCCGCCGTGCGTTTTAAGCTGAAGATGTGTACATATTGATAATAATTAAAATGAGAGAACATCATTTTTGTAGTAGTGACCACATGGACTTAATTCATGCATTAAGTTGGTATGATATCATTTCGTTTTTTTTTGGACCAAAAACCCTAACTTGGTTGGCATAGTGCAGGAATTCAAAAGTCCAACCTCAAATGGTTGATTTTGCTGATGAGCAGCTCTCAGGGTTCTGTAAATACAACAGAAACACGCTGAAGAAGTGGACGTACAAATGCTTCATACAATCTGTCACTTTTTGCCTTAAAATTTAAAATCCAACACTATAAATTTTTGTAAATTAAAAATGCGCAAAACATTTCTTTAGAATTTAATTTATTTATAGGTACCTTTCCAAATCCTGTAATTGAAGATACTAAAAACGATAATAATGAAGAGATTTGCTGAATTTCTAATTTTCAGATACTACAAAGTTGTATTCAAAAAATTTCGAAACTAAACAATATTACGTAATTTTAAAGTTATGAAAGTTTAAAGTTATGAAAGTATTTGAGGCTCGAATATTTGGAAAATTTTACACCATGTGAATTATTTGGGCCCTTTTCCAATGGAAATATAGCACTAGATTTGTACAATCTCCAGTAATATGTATTCTATCTTATCATAGATTCCCTTCCTTATTATTCTTACAAAAATCTTCTGGGATAAATCTAGGTTGTCACTTAGTAGTGAAGGTTTTTGAAATTTTTGGATATTTCCCCTAGATTACATAAATGGAATAAACAACATGAACCAATAATGTTGTTTATCCCAAACCTCCTTCCTTCCCGTAACCATCCTTGCGAGGATTTTGCCCGCACCGGATACTCTCATCGCAGGGATCCCGACTCACTTTCATATCGGTTACCATAATTGGAATGGTCATAGTGTTGAAGTCTCCCTTACTTTACTCACGCTCTGCAACGGTATTGAAAGTTTGATTGGTCACGCCAACTTTACCGCTCTTATTTTGATTTTTTTTGTTCACCATCCAATTCAATATACATATAATCTGTTCCAACATGTTTGTCTCTCCTATTTTTACTTTAGAGCTGTAGTGGTAGTGCTCTTATCTGCTGCCTCTCAGTGTTGCTTTGTCTACCTGCTGGCTGTGTCTGTATTTCAGCTACGTATTCCATATGCAGATCCCCTATTCCTCTCCAGTATTCAACTCTTTCTCGTAATTTGTGAGTCGCCATATATTTTGTGTTGTAGCTTACTCAGATCGTTTGCGCTGTTGATGCCACCGGTATTCATTGTTGTATCTCTTCCATTCTGTTCCAATTGTTGTTAGTTGTGTTACCATATACACTAAGAAATTCTGTTACACTCGTTTAATTCAGCTGACAAATGTGTCAGGTCGGAGAACGACATTTAGGGACCTTCACAAATTGGCGATGGAAATTCTACCACTCTAACATGATGTCCTCTCTTTAATTTATTATCGCAGCGAAAAGCCTGATAGGAGTTAAAATTTCTTGCCGTTAAGACACCAGCATACGTCATGAATGTGGTAGTCACCACACCTCAACAAAAGGTCTCGTATTTCATAAAATAACCATTTTTTAAACTGTTGTAAGCGTATATTGTAGATAACAGTATGATGTGCAGATTATTTTAAATAAAGGATCTCATCCTGGTAAATAGTAAAATTGACATGATAACCACTCAAGTACCTACCTATATGTTCGGTTTAAAAGAACTAAAGTGAAAAAATTGCTTGGTAACATAACAACCATATCATCAATTAACTCAAACACCATCCACATACGTTTTATTTAATATTTTTACTCCCACTGTATGCGAACTCGCCCATTTTTTGTATTTATTACTCTAAAAGTCTAAAGAAATAGTTTCAAGCCTCAAGGACTCCTTGTTACAAAATTACTGTATTAACTTTGTATCAAATTTGCCAACTTTGACTCGAAAAACACGTTTAAATGGTCCACAATTTATATCAATTTCGTCGAAATAACCTGTTCGTTAATTTTATGATCATCGCACTAGTAACGTATATAATAATGAGTTAAACATCCTTCACATCGGCTTCTGTAACATCGTGATCTAACGCAACGATAAGATTGAGAAAGCAATTTACTGATTAAATAAAATCAACCTTCATTTACATATTTCTGCTGGTCGAGATAATATATGCGTTATGGTTAAATAATAATTATATACATCAATTTTTTTTTCATGTAATTAGCCAAAGGCAGTCGGACTACATTAGCTATAAATTGTACATTATCGATTCTCGATCTATTTCCTCATAGCCTTTTTTATGGATCAAAACTTCGCTTCGTGCATCCTTGAATGTGTAAAAAATGAAACTTTTATTCTTACTTGCTTTTAATGAGCAAAAAGGACACTATTCATTTGAATTATGGACCCGCGTTAGAAAACGAAGAAGAGTTGAAATGATTTCATGTACATTGTTAAGATTAAAATCTTGCACCTACTAAGTAATAATGAGTGTTAAAGACAATAAAGTCCAAGGTTTCGTCTCGTTTTCTTTTCAAAATAAATACACTAATAAGCGCATGTTGACAAGACTATATTCATGAAGATAAAACCATTCTCAACTCACCTCACAGCGAGTATTTTTATGTAAGAATATTTCTTTAGTCATGCATTTCAAGTCAACGAAGAAAAGGGAAACCCCCTACGTTTTTATCTTTAGATGCGGTTGAGGTTTCTTACTTTTTTTGGAACGCTATTTCCGTTTTTTTACTTCAAATATAAAAACAGTGATAAAAAATGAAATATGACACTTTATAATAGGGGAAATATGCATTTTTGAGAGATCACAATGTAGTGAATTCCGTAAGTTCTTATTAGCTCTCACCATTGATGGTTGAATGAATGTTACATAATTTCATAATTAATAAATCAATTTCACTTAAGATAATATTTAATTACAACACACAATGTGTCATTATCAACAGTTACAAATCGTAAGTAGGTAAATAATCAATAATCAAGGGTTGCCAAATTACAGATGAATAATGGCCAAAAATTGATCAGTTGAAAGAATCGATAAGCCGAAGGTAACAAAGTTATTGTTCTTTATGATGTAAATATTTATTTAATAGGACGTTGTCGAAATATGGCATCTGGTACGCTTCAGTACCTCCAGTGTTTTCTTTAACGAGTTGCTCATAACTCATATCATACGTTACAACATTTTGTTCATAAAATTTGCCTTTTCTCGATAAGAATGAGAGAACGCATGTCAAAGGTTATTCATAACTCATAATCACATGTTTTTGCAACACGATACAAAATGGCGTTTTAAGTTTTTAATTCTTCCCACAACCCACCAAAATGGTAAATGTGAGGTGGACCAATTTTAAAAAGTACTTTAATTCGGTTATCGAAATGTTTTCTACCAAATGTACAAATGAATGCCCTCCTTTGGACCATTCATTTTCTTAACGTATATACAGGGTGTCTCCAAAAACACCTTACAACGCTTTAGGGTAGACTTATGGGGTAATATTAGACCGATATAACCCAATTTACCTCTATGCAAAAGTGCACCATTTCAGAGTTACAGCTCTTCAAAGTTGGTGTTTGAAAAACGTTTATCTATCATAAATGATAAACCGTTTAAGATAGGAATTTGAATTTTGGAATAATAATTACCCTTATCAAAAGCTATAATTTTACAAATTTTGGGGAAAAAAGACATTCAAGAAATAGGCCATCCGCATTATCGTTACTGTTAACGGTAGAATAATTTTTTAGTTCTTTATTGAAATGTAAAATTCGCTATACCAGATGAAAGGAAATTTCAAAATTAATAACTTTCGCCTCTTCACATTTTATCGTAAATTATTTGGTTTTCCAGATAAAAGCAAAAATTAACGCTAGGTTTTTCTAATAAAAGTGTTTAATTGCATATTATCTAGCAGCCGTAGACATAGTAACAAATAAAAGTTCGACCGATTGATTTTGAATTACTTTGAATAACAATAAATTGGGTTTTTTGCTGGAAGTCTTTTTCCCGTAAAGTGCGTTTTATTTCGCCCTTATGCTTTCCTCATACGAAACCACAAAAATCTTTCAAATGCGAAAGTTTTAGACGATTGGTTCTGCGTCTACGGCTACTAGATAATACGCAATTAAACACTTTTATTAGAAAAACCTAGCGTTAATTTTTCCTTTTATCTGGAAAACCAAATAATTTACCATAAAATGTGAAGAGGCGAAAGTTATTAATTTTGAAATTTCCTTTCATCTGGTGTAGCGAATTTTACATTTTAGTAAAGAACTAAAAAATGATTCTACTGTTAACCGTAACGATAATGTGGATGGTCTATTTCTTGTATGTCTTTTTTCCCCAAAATTTGTACAATTATAGGTTTTGATAAGGGTAATTATTCTTCCAAAATTCAAATTCCTATCTTAAACGGTTTATCATTTATGATAGATAAACGTTTTTCAAACACCAACTTTGAAGAGCTGTAACTCTGAAATGGTGCACTTTTGCATAGAGGTAAATTGGGTTATATCGGTCTAATATTACCCCATAAGTCTACCCTAAAACGTTGTAAGGTGTTTTTGGAGACACCCTGCATAAAAGCAAATAATCGAACAATTGAACATTATTATTGAAATTTGACTTCCTTTGTTTATTTTGGGGGGTTTTGATCATTTGGTTTTCCACAATAAAATATCCAAATTTCATTCAGTACTTCCCGCTTTTAAGTTCCTGCTGGTTAAAGCACTCCGTTTTTCGTTTTCTTCAAATGCCTTTTGGTATAGGTACTGAGGTTCATTAACCATTGAAAAGTTACTTACAATTCGCAAGCATTGATCTTTGAACCTGTAGAATCTACATTATGCAGTGGTGTCAGAAACGCCAAGATTTTGAAATAACTTCTCCTCGTTGGCTTATAATGTAGTGTAATTCTATGTTTTCTTGCAATGTCACCAATTTCCTCCAAAATATCTTCTAAAATAGGCGCAGCATTCCTATCCTATTCTCAAGACACTCAAGACACCGAAGCGCAGCACAAGGCCAGGTGGAGCTTGATGTCAAACTGCCGTCACGCGAGAGAGGCCTTCAGAGAACCATCTCGCAGCATGGCGCGTTTTTGCACAGGGTTATCTAGAAAGAACCTGCGGCTACTTGTGGGTATACTTTCTGGGCACTATAAACTTAGCGAGCTCATGCATCGCATGGGCTTGGTCAAATCACCATCCTGTAGATGTAGAGTAGAGGATGCTACACAGACGACGCGACGGCGCACCACATGCTTTGTGAGTGTGCCGTACTTGTCGAATTAAGACGATCCATGTTGGGGGAATCCTGTTCGGACATGGATACGATTAGAGCCGCTTCTCCCAGCATCCTCAGGTTTATCTCACGTGTGGGATGTCTTGAGTGACCGTTGCGGGGCAGGGCGACTCTAATGAGGGGGGTAGCACAAAGGACCCGAATAGGTGGTATACGTGCAATCCAATCGCAATCCAAAATCACAGAACCTTATCCTAATCTACAATCTTATTGACTTTTCGTACATTCAAACAAATTGCTTTGGAGGAAACTTGAAAACTTGAGTTGCTACAAAGATGAAACTTCAAACAGTCTGTCCTTCTGACTATATTATTTTCTAGCATTCCTCTCTTAGAAAATCGCATGAGATAACAGCGTTAGACATAATTATGGCACCTTCAATTGGCAGAAGAAGTTTCGAATAAAGACCCTTCAGGTTTTCTTTTCTTTGCTTCGTCGTGCGGTTCTATCAATATTTACGTTCATTTGGTACATCGATTCCATATCTCATACGATCTGCAGTTTTACTCCATTAATGATACAAAAGTTATGATCATGAGCGAATTCTCCAATTTGTAAATTCAATAACGCTTCATGAGCTTGCCCCTCATCCCTTGGACGACCATGTATTTAGTTGTCTGGTGTAATTAAAAATTTTTTCGCTACTATAGTAATTTGACCACAGATATCAATGAGGAACCCTTAATTCACCACCTCAACTGCCTGTACTTCTTACGACCGCGGTTTCCTCTGGACTCTTGATTTGTTCTTCTAAAGTTCTTGTTTGGCTATTGGATTATAGAAAGGTTCACTAATTTACGCTGTACGCTCTGCTGAACCTATTTTCCACTTCATTCCACATAATGTAGGTACCCTTAACAATGATTGGAAATCTCTCGATTTTTGCTCAAATACCTTTTTACAAAAGTAAATACGATGGTAGTTTTCTAAATTCTCATCCCATTTCATAAGCATTCTGAAACCGTCTGGTGATAAAACAAAAAAATTTCCGACGATATGAAATACCAATAACCCCTTTGTAATGAGAGTAAGACGAAATTTCAATTATACAACGCATTTCATTCATCAAACTAACACATGGATTTGAAAAGTTCCATGGTTATTGTAGATAATGGTAACGGGTTGTTTGGAAGGATTTTGCTTTCTACTGTCTGTAATAAGTAACCAGGTGTAGGCTATCGCAATGGTTCTATTTAATGATTATCTAGAACTGTCCAGAGGGCCAATTCCATCTTATCAGCTGTAAACAGACTGAATAAGATACTGACACACAGAGTTAAAACGGCCCACACACTATGCAATCGGTCGTACGACTAGTTGTGCTGCAGATTGGATAAACAATTTTTGCAACCAATTGGTTAGTATTTTACCCACAGACACGAACGATCTGAACATGGATCCGTCGTTGCAACTGGCAGTTAGGGAACCATTTTCCATTCGTATACATCAGTTTGTATCATGGCACATTAACAGAATATCATAGCTTGCATTCCGTTTATGTTTGTTTGAATAGTCATTGGATTTCACATCCCACAAACATGTTTGTTTACGGTATATTTCAATAAATTCAGTCCAAAATGAATGATTACTATCCATTTTCAATATTTTTAATTTAATTTTTTTAAATTGATATGATACAGCAACCACTGAATATTAAATACCAACTACACAACGTATCACGTGCTTCTGAAATCCTTTCAACGTGTCACATGAGTAGAAGCAGGTCCACACACCATGCAATCTGTCGTATATCAGACGTGGTTGTACACAAAATTTTTGACTCGCCAAACTTCCGTACGATCCAACCGCGTCGTTCGATTTGTTGAACGACAGCCTCACACACTATGCAGTTATCGTTTCGACGGTCGAAACTACGTGGGTTGTACAACTTGTCGTACGACCGATTGCATAGTGTGTAGGCCGTTTTAGTATCGTAGTAACCTTGTCATTCTTCAAACTTCATTTTTTTATGTACCTATACGGTAGATTTGTATTTCACTTTTGCTAAGAATAAACAGATTAAAAGAGTCTCTTAGTTCAAACTTACGATTTCATAAGCAAGCAAAATTTACAACTTCTGAAAGTGCAACAGTATACGATGTCACAAAATAAAGATTTTAGTAGAATTATGTATCATTATTATAAAATAATCACCCAGTAGATAGTTTATTTGCATTTTTGTGCAAAAACAGCGATACAATTTAGAAAAAGATTCGATTTACCAATTATTGCAATTTTAAGCGTTTAAATTCCAAATATGTTTAGCCAGGCTGAATGAATACCAAATTTTTACATTATATAACTATTTCTTGGAAAATCACCCCCTTCCCTACTCTTTTATATAAGCCTTATTGCTATAATTAAACAAAAATTGTACGAGCAAATAATGTCCGTTAACATACAAAGAAAAAAGGCAGTAAAAGAAGTTTAACGTACTAAAAATAAAGCAAACATTTTAATGCAAATATGTATCAATATTTTTCGTTCTTCTCCATGATTAACAAGTTCAAGTTTGTTATGTATCATTCAACTATAAAACGATTAAAATTCATAACTTTTTTCTGTTTCCTTTTTGATCTACCGACTGAAGCAGAATGCAAATATCGTAAATTAAATTAGGAAATAAAAAACCAAAGTTGTCCGACATTAAAGAGTCGAAATATTATTTATTTACGATAGTGTCGATATTGCTTTCGCAAAATACTACCAAGTGGATCAGTTATTGAAGTACTTAAACAAAGTAACGACAGTAAGATTCACGTTCAAGTGATTTCTGATCATTTTCCCTATTAAGTAAGATAACTCTAATTTCTGTTTCTGTTAGTGTACAACAAATAGGCGTACCCGGCACCTTCAGGAAGTAGATTGCATCATTAATTAATGAGCGAAAGCGACAGGAATTGATAACACTTTTCTTTTACTGAAACGTGATATACTTAATGTTCCAGTTTCCAGGTCTTTCCGCGACACCAAAAGGATTTCTGACAACACTGTCATTGTTTTACAATCTTACAAAAAACATGAATGGAAATTGATACAAAACTTGAAGAAATTTGAAATCTTTTTCACGACGGTCATTATTTTGCCTGCATCGATAGCGGTACGAAAATTTGCAAATCGGCATATCAAAAGCGATTCAATTGTGGGAACTAGATATTTCGTCGAATGATCTTTCTTCCATTGAACATGCATGAAACAAAATGAGGTTGCGAAACTTCCAGAGTACTCTTTTGACTTTAGAGGATTTGAGGCATGTCACATGAGGTGCAACTTGCATGGGACGAGATAAACCACCTTATTCAAATCATAGAGGTCGCAACCACATATTATTAACAATCATTATAATTTTCCTGCTTTATTACTATTTAACATAACTACCAAAATTTCATCCGAAAATTCCAACCCCTTCTTGGTAATGCAATTTCTATGTCACTCAGTTAGAAATGAAAAGCTTTTATAAGATCGAAAAGAAGGAAATACTTAGAGGGAACTGAGAGTAATTCAATGGTTATAATTATGATTAATTGAGCCTGTTGTAACGCAAAGATGGTGTAAGTATTCATGGCAAAGACGAAGATAAAGCCGATGTTTTAGATGTTTATCTATCGTTGTAGCTTAGGGCACAAAACTCCTTAAACAGTTTACAAAAACCTTCCTAATAGAGTATAACTAGTAAAATTAGTGTTCACTAAGCGTAAAAGAACATAAAATTGCAGTTCATTTAGGAACTAACAAAAAACGATATCGTGATCGAGATGTTTCAAAGCGAAGAAGTGGCCAGATATCGATCTAATCGATTAACTCTCAAGTACAAACTAATTTTTCCTTATTTGTTAATTTGATAAAATTAAAATATCGAAAGCAATCAAGGACTAAATACACACGAACTAAATGTCCGCGATGTCGAAATTTCCATTTAAGCTTATTAATATAATGATACGCTTTTATTGTCTGTCTGTTATTTCCCACTGTGATTATAATATGCGATATCGCTTCGAGGATTCTACCGTTACACAAAATATCCATAAACATTTCGGTTGACATTTATTATTTTTATATATACTTAAAAAATTTAGGCGTCTACTTAACGCGTTAATATTTATGGCACGATTTTTTTTAATTGCGCCAACTTCTTTAATTACGAAATACCTGCACGATTGCTAATTAGGAAGAGCTTCATTTCGTGAAGATATACCATCCATTTTCAGCTCAAGTTATAATTATTCGATATTCGGCATGGGTATCACAGAAGCCAAATTTACCTATTATTATTCGTTTTAGGAAAATTAGATCCCATTAGATTAGACACTAAAAGTATGCTCAATTAAGTAATTTATTTATAACCAGTTGAGATATCAAAATTTAATTTAGATATTCGTACTCAGCGTTGAAAAATGCATAAAATTGATATGTCACGTGTCGGTGTAATAAAATTTTCATATTTCAGACGCCATTTTGAAAGTGTTCCTGAAGAAGGTTACTTTTCGATGCTCTATCAGAATCTGAAGTCAAATTTTTAAAATTCCTTAACACAAAAAAGCTATACAGGGTGTTTCAAAAAGTTGTAGCGGGCTATGCATAACCGGATTCTAAAATCTTCAGCAACATTTTTATGATTTTGGCTTAGTGTAGCCCTAATCAGCCATTTTGTATTTTCTTCAAAATAATTATTATTTTAAAAACCCTTCAACATATTTTTATGAAATTTTGCATATGTCTTCACTTCTCAGAACGGTCATTCAAACATTTTAAAGTAAAATTAAATAAAAACTACTAAATAAAATTAAGTACTAACAATAAAAGTAAAATAAAAAATTTGTTTCTTGCACAATTTAATTGTATTTAGTAGTTTGCATTGAATTTTAATTTAAAATGTCTGCAATTTTGAAAAATAAATATTTTTGGAAATTGTAGACTTCTGAGAAATATATGCCAAATTTCATAAAAATATGTTGAAGGGTTTTTGAAACAATAATTTTCACGAAAATACAAAATGGCTACACTAATCCGAAATCATAAAAATGTTACTGAACATTTTAGACTTATTTTCACGTGTAGAGTCTGTTTATGCATAGGCTGCTACAATTTTTTGAAACACCCTGTATGCCCACAATTGTGCACGTGTATTCTCATGAAGTAACCTTCACACGAAATCGCATTATTTTGTGTCGACATTTTCATAAGAAAATGCCCCGTGGCTGAAACATACCTTGACTGCACGTTGACAGTTTCACGATTGATTCGTATATTACCCATCGAAAAAATGTTCATGTAAGTAATAAGTAGGTAGGTACATACTTTAAAAAATGTCAATACAGAATTTATAATGTCTATAAATGAAAAAATCCTGAATATTAACGAATTCGTTAAATTCACTTTTTAGCAACGCCTTGATTCCTGAAACACCATCATTTGGTAAAATGATCGAGATGGTTGAAGAAGTTGCAATTTATGATGTATTTATCGATTTTCTGAAATACTACTCTGTTGTAATTGGTTCTCCAGGATTTAAACAATTGTAGCAAATTACTCTACGAGCAGACTACTATCTTTCGTTGATGAAATTTTGGATTTGCGAAGCGTTTTGCTTCGTTTTGATTTAAGGACCGAGTTGGTCGCCACATCTCATCACACACTTATGGGAGACGACACCTTCAACAAGTGACAACAAATTGTTGTTCATTACATTTCCACTCCAAATGTGGAGATTTACCTACACACTCCTTCACTGATGGGCGATTACGAAAAACTTGCCGTGAAGTTATCCTAAATAAAGGAATGGAAACATCGATTGCTCATAACACTTCTTTGCTTTTGAAAAATCAGTGTGTGTCATCGATTCATTGAAGACATAAAATTTAATTTTATTGTGAACCTGACACAAATGAAGTGTTTTTCATAAGATATCTTTTAATGCAGTGATATTAGATGAAAACAAGATATGTTATAGTCAATCAATGCAAATCACTGCCGATTTAGTTAAATTGATAATTTTTATAAGACAAATTTTTTTTATGGGATGGGAACGTAGGGGAAGAAATAGTGCAAAGGCAGGGGTTAATGCTAAACCAAATGAGGGGTAGGAATGGGAGGAAGTATGATATTCTGACGGTATACGCGAAGGGAATAAGGGAAATGAGAACCTATATAGAGGAGGTAGTCAAGGAAGGGACGGAAGTTGGATTGTTGGTGGGGGGAGATTTCAATGCAAGAATAGGAGAGAGGGGGGGATGGTAGTGAACGGAGTGGAGGTAAAAAGGAGGAGCATGGATAAAGTGATAAACGAGGAGGGAAAGTTGTTAGTGGAAATGTGTGAAGAGAGGGGATGGGACATCCTAAACGGTAATATGGAAGAAGGGGATAAGGGTAATTGGACGTATGTGGGAGGCAGGGGTGTATCAGTAATAGACTATGTGCTGGTGAACGAGGAGGGGCTGGCGGAAGTTGAAGGATTTAAGGTAGGGGAGGAAGTCGAGTCGGACCATTTCCCCCTGGAAGTAAGGATGAGGCAAATGGGGCAGGAGAAGAAAAGGGAGGAGAGGAAATGGCGGGATATGGGTATATGGAATGATGAGAGTATAAAGCAATATGAGAGGAGTATGGAGAAGGTGCAGTGGAGGGAAGAAGAGGTGGAGGAAGGAATTAAGGAGATGATAGAAAAGATGGAAATGGCAACGGTAAAGAGAAAAGTGGAGATTGGACGGAAAGGAGGTGGAAGGAAATGTAAATGGTGGAGCAAGGAATGTGGGGAGGCAAAGAGGGAGGTGCGAAGGGGAGTCAGGCGATGGAGGAAGGGCCAAATAGACATAGGGGAGTATAAGGGGATCAAGTTAAGATATAGAAGGGAATGTGAAAGGAGGAAAAAGGAGCACAGTAGGGAGGTGGAGGAACAGATACAGGGATTGAGGAAGGAGAATGAAATATGGAAATACTTAAATAAGGAGAAAAGACAAGGGAAGGAAAGAAGGATCCACATATGTTTGGAAAAATGGGAAGAGCAATGTAAGAGGACGGAGGGGGGAGGGACGGCAGAAGTGGGGAGTACTGGGGAGGAGAGGGAAGGTAGAATGGAAAGGGGTGAAGAAATAACGGGAGAGGAGCTGGAAAGGGTGCTCGGGAGGTTAAAAAATGGAAAGGCGGCAGGAACGGATGGAACAAAAGGGGAGCACTGGAGGTATATGGGCAGTAAAGCGAGAGAAAATTTCGGGAAAATAATAAAGAGAATATGGAATGGAGAGGGGATACCGGAGAGCTGGAGGGAGGCCATCGTGGTCCCAGTGTATAAGGGGGGCGATAGAAAAGAGCCTAAGAACTATAGGGGGATCAGCCTCATGAATGTCGGCTACAAGATATACGCAGCCATACTGCAGGAGAAATTAGAGAAAGATCAAAGAACTGGAGGAGAAGGGAGTGGTAGGGGACTGGCAGGCGGGATTTAGAAGGGGAAGGAGGACTGTGGACAATATATACATACTAAAACAAGTGGTCAATAAGGAGTTGGAAAAGAAGGGAGGAAAAGTATACGCGCTGTTCCTAGACATAAAGGCGGCGTTTGACAACGTAAACAGGAAGAAGCTGTGGGCAATAATGGGAAGGAGGGGAATAAGTGGGGGTTTAATTGAGAGGATAAAAGAAATATACGAAGAGACGAGGTGCAGAGCAAAGGTAGAAGAGCAGTTGGGGGAGGCATATGTGACCACGAAAGGGTTAAGGCAAGGGTGCCCGCTGAGCCCGAGCTTATTCTCAGTATACATAGGGGAATTGGAAAATGTGTTAAGGGGAGGACAGAGTGGGGGAGTGGTGGTAGGGAAAGTGAAAGTGTGGGCTCTGGCGTACGCGGATGATGTGGTAGTGATTTCAGGGACGGAGAAGGGGATGAAAGAAATGATAATGACAGTGAAGGGATTTATGGACAGAAGGGACTTAAGTGGCAACACCGAGAAGACAAAAATGGTGGTTTTTCAAAAAGGGGGGGAAGAAGGGTGAAGGAGGAGTGGAAGTGGGGAGAAAAGGACATAGAGGCTGTGAGGGAGGTGGTATACCTGGGCTACAGATTGAGAAGCAATAATAATGATGAAGAACAGGCAAAGGGGCGAGCAAGAAAGGGGGGTAAGATAGTGGGTCAGGTGTGGGGATTGGGGGAAAAGGTATTTGGAAGGGACGTGAGGAAGAGGGGGTGGTTAGGGGAAAAATTGGTGAAGAGCGTGATGATGTACGGGGCGGAGATATGGGGATGGAAGGAAAGGGAGGTGATAGAAAGGATAATGGAGAGATATTGGAAATGGGTGTTGGGACTGGGAAGAGAGACACCGGGGTACATCGTCCAAGAGGAAATGAAATGGGAAAAGATAAGGATACAGGCAGGAAAGATGGCGATGAAATTTGAGGAAAGGATGGAGAGTGGGGGAGGGGGGAGTATACTGCAGGAGTGCTGGAAGGAGGTCAAGAGTGGGAAAATAAAACACGGGCAGGAAGACAGGAGGAAGTACTATGAACGAGGAGGATTTGCAAGGGAAGAGGTGGCGAGAAGAAGAGAAAGTGGGGGCGGAAAGGCAACAAGAGAGCAGATAGTTGAAAGGGACAAAGATGTGCAGGTGCAAGAAAGAAGGAGCAGGATAAGGGAGGGCAGGTACAATGAAAAGTATGGGGAGATCATGACAGAGGGGGTACCGGAGTATCTAAAGGGAAACTTGAGCTTGGGGAAAAAAAAATGGTGGCGAGATACAGAACCGGAAATGAGGAGAAGGACAATAAGTATTGGTGCGACGAGGAGGAAAGAAGATGTAGGCTGTGTGGGAGGGAAGGTGAAAGCATAAGGCACATGTTGGAAAATTGCGAAGAATTGAGGCACGAGGAAAGAGGATGGAGAGAGATTTTGGGGGAGAGAGGGAATGGATTAGCATGGATGGAGAAGGTCGAGGAGAGAAGGAGGTGGATGAGGCAAAGGAGAGGTGGAGAAGGGGAGTGAAGGGTTGTTTTTGTTTTTGTTTTATTTTTTATTTTTTGGTGTAGTTCATGCAATGTACATATTAGGGGTAGAGAGATGGCGGGGATGTTGAATTCTTTGTTAATGTTGTAAATAACAAATAAATGCTAATAATATAAGACAAATTTTAGTTCACAGATTCTTCTCTATAAACTGAAACAAAAAGAACGAAGAACACTCATTTTTTCAGACAGTATTTCTATTCGAACCACTTTCAAAGTGTTTTATTACAAAATTTCAACCTTTTGCAAGAGTAAAAGTAGGTTCAAAACCTTCCCATCAAAAAAGCTTCCTCAAATTCTTTAAAATCTGGACTTTCCAAACCTAAAGTTCAAAGTCCATTGAAGTGGACATGATAACCTGAAGAGTTTTAAAACTCTTAAAGCATTGTTCTAATTTGATAAGAATTAAGAATTGTGTAATGCCTCAATGCATATTATATGGACTGTATCAAGTATAAGCAAAGACTAGGATAGTCTTTGGTATAAGTTAGTAAATCAAATAGACAGTCAGAGGGTCAAACGGTTCAAATAACTTTTCTCGTATGAAACGTATTTATTTTATTATCTTATTGGATATAAACGCTCTAAACGCTATAAATAGTAAAACAATCCACAGCCGTCTCATATTCTGCCTATACTTAATTGACTGAATCATGTAAACTGAATAAAGAAAAATCTCCTCGTTTAGGCAACTGTAAAAGAACATTTACAGGATTTTTGTGAGAGTAATTAATCGGCAAGGGTAAATTAGAGTTTTTAGAAGCCACGTAAATAGATATTCATTATTATTGAAAAACATTTTTCCCATAAAGTATGTTGCACCAAAAACGTAAAGATTATGCAACAATATTACTTTTCTGTAAATAATAACAAACCTAAAGGAATAATTAACAATTTCTATTGTTTTTTCCAATTATAAATCTTTAACGTTTTTAACGAAAATCAAATTGAATTTTGAAATCATGTCTTGGTATGCGAAAATTTGAAAACGTTGCAAAAAATTAAAACTTTAGTTTTAGCGGAAGTTAAAGAAAAAAAAATGTTATCTGGTCCTGAGATTGTTCGGTAAACTAAAATTGACAGACGATGAAAAAATCTCATTGAAATCTTGCTTAATTTACGAAAAATAGCACTTTTAGAATTTAAACAATTTCGAAAAACGCCATTTCCTAGCTAAGTGAAAATCACTGGGTATATCTGATAGGGGCTAAATAGGTTTTCAGACTAGCACAAATTATTGCCGTAAAAATTTTTTAAAAAAATCAAAAATAAAAAAAAAGTCCATTTGGTGCCGACTTTTTGGCGAGCACTGAATAAAGCTAAAACTGAACTGACCATGGAATTTTTGATTTTACCATAAATTCAGATTTTTCAACTAAGTACCTACCCTAAAGTTAGTAATATTAATTTTTATACATTTACTGGATTTTCTAAAATTATTAAATACATAAACATCTGTTTTGATACAGAGAAATCTCGGATGTGTTAAACTTCATTCATTTCCGCTGCTCATGTATATCCTATACAGTTACTAAAAGTGAAAAATAGCATTTTTATACCTGAAGTATGTGTAAAGAAACAAACAAAAAATAAAAAAAGATAAAAAATGTACTAAATTGTTCACTGAAGACGGCTTTAATAAAGTACCTACCTAAGTATTAAATTAAACAATTAAGTACTTAGATTCCTTCCCTTATTTATACTTACATTCAGATAAATTGAAGGATTAACTGTATGTTTAAAATGTCATTCTACCTACTGAATGTGTCTATATAAAGTGGTGTCCACTAGAATGTATATAGCGGTTAGTTATCTGCAGCCTTCGATAATTGCTGTTGTAATTATTGTTAGAATGTAGTAATTGTAACTTGAAGTAGATTCCTTGCTTTGTTTTGTTAATTTATACCATAAGAATTTCAGCTATATTGTAAATAGTCTGTAATTATAAACTATAATCTTTGCCAATTAACAATAGCCACAGTCGTAGAAATGCAGTTTATAATAACTAAAAGTATTATTTATTATTCTAATTTCTTCCATAAAGGCATTTGTTATATGGTCATTTATCTTTTATGGAAAATGATGTTATTTTACATTATGGAACCGCATCGATTTCAAAAAACCATTCCCTGTAATTCTTATTGCATTCCTCACGAGGCATGAAGCTCACAAAAGTCATCAACGTAATTACATAATACATAAATTATTACAAAAAACTAAAACTATTTAAAAAATTGATGGGATTCACTTCAGTGTATAAAAATAATTTTGCGGCAAGTTTTTTTCGATTTATATTTAATTTATGCATATCTGTTGAATGTTTTACATTAATAGGAAGGTAATTGAAAAGTTTACGAGCATTTTTATACGGAAAGTGTGAGATATAGGAATTAACGGAGTTTTATATCTTATATTGTATAAGGATTTAAATAAGAATTTATTGGGTAAAGGCAGTTATGGTGAAACTGTGTATTATTTAAATTGCAAATTGCGCTTATTTTATTTTTTGCAATCTTAGCATATGCTGGACGTTACAGCAACGCCTCTCCCGCCCAGTTAACAATACGATATCTTTAGGTAAATACATCTCTACACCATTATTCAAAATAACTACAAAGATTTAATATATAACATCGGTGTACCTATTTGCTATTTTACCAAGGAAAATTATTGAACTCGTTATTTTGTTTCCTATTTACCTCAGACTAGTACAGGCAAACAAATCTTGCGTAGTGCATAAATTAAGCTCTCATTATAAGTAGGTACGTGCACTATCTTCAGATACCTGACTTGTAGATCAAAATGCAATACTAATAAGGTCGAATAATACTTCAGAATTCAAAATTCTAAAAGATCTTTTCTTCACGTGCACTTTTATTGTTATAGACAATGAATCTGTAAAGAAACTGTTATAAAACACAGGGGCGGCATTTAGGGAGGGCTAAGGGGGGCGGCCGACCCCCCCAAGAATGTGGGTTGGACTGTGAGGGCCATACATTAAACCTCAATAAAATAAAATTGGAGTGTATGTTTAAACACAAAAGAAAAAAATTAAGCTAAACTTTCTATTATAAAATAATATACCTATATACTTTTTAATACTTATAGGTAGGTGTATATTATTTATTGAAATAAAAAAATAACAGAGAAAAAACGATTCGTTGCCCCCTCCAACAAAACACTGAAATGCCGCCACTGATAAAACATATTGCAATTCTACAAAGAATGCCTGGTATGTTAAGTTCCAGCTAAATAATATTGGAAGAAGGAACTGTAAAAGCATGTGATGACAACTGTCCTCAAAGAGTTAAAGAGACTACCAACTCAGTCTGATGGATCACGTATCTTTCTGGAAAGGGAAATTGGCATTGTGGGGAGGTTGATAGCTTCCCTATATGCACCAGACTCACACCTTAAAAAGTTCCCTTACCTGAGTATACCAAAACAGGTAGTCAAACTAAGAGCAAAAATCATCTAAAATACAAGTGCCCCCCGAAGCAGCTTAATAATGGAAGGACAGCAACAAGAGGAATCATCTCATAGAACAAGGTCGGAGTAAATCGGTTAGAAACCATCAGAGAATGATGTAGGTAATATCTAGCTACTGTTACTTCGTGGAATGTAGATTCTATGAGGAAGATTAGTGAGAATCGTCATAATTACTAGCGATGGAGGTGGTATCATACCAAAGTGAAGAAAACTAATTGAACTGGTTAAGTCGCTAAGGCTTATAAATCCCGTATCATTGAGGCTTGTTTAATTGAAATTTATTTGTGGTCAGGTTAGTCTTGGAAACAATCGTAATCATTCAACTGATATTTTCCAACTGATGATCACTTTACTCCGCTTATATCAGAAAAATTTTAAGCATATCGACTTTGAAATGGTATTCTTCCCAAGAATCTGTCCAAGTGATCAGCGTGCAGTAATTCATTAATTCCTGTTTGAAACAATCAGGGCCGGATTAACGGGCGGGAGGGCTAGGGGGGCTACAGCCCAGAGCAACGCATGTATTGCATATGAAAAAATGATGGCGCCTTCAATCAACAGACAACAATATGGCATGCGTGGAAGGCCCAATTAGAGAAAATCGTCGAATTTCAATCACAGAGATTTCGGAAAATGTTGGAGTGAATGTACTGTCGTACACAAATTGAGCTACACCAAAGATTGTGCTTGCAAATGAGCGTGTCTTTTCAACGCTACAGGGAGTACAGCCGAAATGGTAATGTTATTCTCTTGTCAATGATTGCTGATGATGAAACCTCATGTCATTATTTTAAACCATCCAGTAAGTTGGCATGATAATCTAACCTTCGACAGGATGTTGACCACGAAGGACCCTTGCTGACAAAGTTTGAGGAACCTAAATGTGAATATTAATGCAGACCTCCATCAAGCAATAAGACGAAAACTTCAAAGAATGCTTGCACTTGATCTCATTTTGTTCCACGACAATTTTTCAGTCAGGTGCAAAACCCTATGAAAGAATTCTTTATGCAGCAACCTTTAGAATTCTATAATTGAGGTATAGGTACATAGGTTGGTTCTTTCTAGTGGTAATTGTGCAGAGACTTCTTAATACAATTTTAATGGACCAAGACACGTTTTATAGGATGCTTGTTCAAATGTATGCGTATTAGAGGGGAGGAGAGGGGAGTGCTATTGTTGAGCGCCCGTTTTACACGAATTAATATGATACAGAGCAAGATTTCGAACGAAAAGTCTTGTTAAACGCCAATCGAAAAACGTGACCTTGGAGGCTTTCCAAAATGAAGAAAGAGCCTTCTTTAACACCTCATTCCTAGCAATAATCATTGCCTGCAGAAGGACGGAACTGACGGTACTATGTTGTTTTTTTAATGTACACAAACGTTGCTACTTGTATTTTTTGCACTTTTCCTTCTTTGAAGACAGTCATCATCATTATAAATTAAAAGTATTTCTGTAATGAAAATTCCAATGTGGTTCTCATAAGAAAAATGAATTTCGCGCAGTAGGTACGTTAATCTAAGTCTAGCACTTTTTAAGCTAATTTTTATAATCCGTATTTCCTATTATTTTATTCTGAAAATGTCCATTTGTTATTTATTTATAACCAAGAAATAATTAAAATTTTCCAAAAATGCACCAGTTTAATTTCCACTTTAAATAGGATTAGATTTTTCAAAATGTAAGGATATCCATTAGTATAAAGAAGTATCATTTTCTCCAAGTCTTGTCCCTCGCCCTACTTAGTTGGCACAATGACAAATAGGGAAAGAATTGTCGCGTTAAGATTTCACACAAAGTTTATTAGTTCCGAAAATCCTTTTCAAAAATGGAAAAGAAACTTTACCAATTTTATTCATAAATATCAGATGAACACATATGAACTGTGGTATATTACTGTCGCTAAATAATCCAGACAACATTCATAAAACATGAAAATCATCTCGAATAATTTAATATAATAGATGTACATTGCCCTGTACACTGTTTAACACAATGGATAGACCATACACATTAGCGCTAATAAATATTATATTTGTGTTTACTGTTTAGCATATTATTTTTTAATAACTTTAAAAAACTGTCGAATTATTAGAATAAAATAGGTATTAGAGAAAGAATTATACAATTGAGACGTTATAAAAGTTAAAAATATACAAATTGAAGCCTTAATTATCTTATAAAACCGTGGCAAGAGTAGTGATGAAAGCGAATTTACCTGTACTGATGTCAAAACGTGTTTTCCTTTTATGTAGAAATACATTTCTTTCTATTTATTATAATGATTTTTTGAAATCTTCTACGTATGGTATTGCACACAATTAACGGTAATTTAAAGATATTTATCTATTTTATAAATAAGGAATATTTTAAATGTTCACTACTCCATTACTTAATAGGACATTAGCTGTCGTAAAAGAGTAAAATAGGAATTTTTATTGTTATTCATAAGAACAGTGTATTATAAAACAGACGATTATAGCAAATTTTCTTTATACTTTTACTGCCAAAATCAAAATATCCGTTTTTCATTGCTTTTACTTCCATGTTAACCAACAAAGGCTATATGGAGCACGTCTATACACTGTACAATATTTCACTACTTAATTATATATTCGCAACAGAGAAGATGAATTTTTAATAATAAATTTTGTACAATTAAGTGCATCGCTTGTATTTATGACATCTGTAGATTTTAAAATATAGTCTTAATACATGCATTTTTACCACGCGGTTTTTTGCGATATTTATATACTCTTTTGCAATTATTTATGACAATGGTCTCTAATAACGTTTGGTTACTAAGTTACTTGTTAGTTGTTATGTCTCTCGTGCTTTTCTGGAAATTAGTGAAAGAACCCATAAAACGGAAATGTTTTACATCTTTTTGAGTAAGAAACATTTATTAATGTATTTGGGTAGTAGATGAAGTTGAATTATGGTACGTCGGGTGTATGAGACACTTATGCCCATTTGTGTAAAGTCTAGCTGAGTTTCAACCGGCGCGGCGGTATAGTGTAAAAATTAGTCGCACAAACTAGGGTTGACGTCCGGCCTAGGGTTGAACTGACGGTTTTACCAGAAACACCATTACTTGAGGTCATCTCACGAAGGAACATTGCGCTCAAAAGTGTTCCTTACCTAGTTGAAGAGGGTGTTCTCAAAAAATACAATTATTAACGTTTCTATTAACGCAAAAGGTAACTATAGTGTTTGAAAAAAAATGCACAGATGGCATGATCTTAAACCTGATTAATTTTGAGATATTATTTTGTGCATCCTAGGAATTTTCATTCTCACCCCAAGAATTATTATTTTTACCCCAAGAATTATTTTTTCTACCTTAGCTTTTTAATTATTTGGGTCACAAGATTTTTGTTCCCAAGAATTATTATATTAGCCCCCAAAATTATTAATTTAGCCCACATAATTATTCTTTTGGCCCCAAGATTTTATTCATTTTACTCCAAGGTTTTATTCATTTCACCCCAAGATTTTTTTATTTTAGTAATTTACTTATTTTATAGAAGTATTTGAAACTAAAAAAAAATGCCATCCTAAACGTATATTGGCACTCAGGCGCTTAGGTTCGAGGTAGGTTTAGTATATTTTTGTTCAATTGATACAAAAAAGGGAATATGATACTAAACAGTATTTGAAACTAAGAAAAGGCAACCTAAATGTATATTGCCACTCAGGCGCTTAGGTTAGAGGTAGGTTTAGTATATTTTTTTTCAATTGAATAAAATGAATAAAATCATGGGGTAAAAATGAATAAAATCTTGGAGGCAAAAGAATGATTCTGTGGGTTAAAATAATAATGTTGGGGCGCTAATATAATAATTCTTGGGATCAGAAATCTTGGGATCATTATAATAAAAAGCTGGGGTCGAAAAAATAATTCTAAGGGTAAAAATAATAATTCTTGGGCTACCTAGTGTCTTTTTCTCTGAAAATACACCCTAAACAGGTCGGTCTTTGCGTGTCGAAGTTTTTATATCAACTTTCTTTCATCACAGTTTGCTTCGAGCGCGAAATTTGCTTCATAATTCGTTTTCTTCGAGTTGAACACAACAATATGCACCAGAAATCTAAAACAGTTTGACAGATGATGTAGCCCAAAAATGGTACCTATAGCATGTTCAAAGAACTGATGTTATGCGAAGGACGTCAATAGACAAACTGATTAATATAATTATGAATAAAGTAGTTCAATAGTGTTGCCTCTTGATAATTTCTGACCTGTCCGCAGAGTTTTCTTAAAGTTTCCGGCCAAACCTTTATGGAGATCTTACAAAACAATTCTGTGTCTGTAAATGAATAAGTCTCCAAATACCTCACAGACATTTACATATTAGCGAATAAGTTGTGTTCTTACACCACTATAATGAATAACCAAAAGATTTTTTGGAAAATATTGGAACAATGAACCTAAGGTGAGGTCATTTCGTGAATGCTGAGACCAAAGAGCAGATTAAACCGTGAATGCGGTAACCCAAAAATAGTTCACCAAAAAGCTTATGACAGCTGTGTTTTGAAAAGAAATGTTGGTGGCGTTCGTGTATTGCGAAATCATAATAAGGACAATACACAATAAAAAGAGAAGAATTGCTTTTCTTCGTAATAAGGGAAATTCCTATACAGCGACACGAACAAAATACCCTGATGTGAAATATAATTGGTGTACGAAGGAACTACTGTAGGGGAGGCCGGGGCATAATGAGCACCTTAAGCAAGTTGTCTAATTTAGCCCGATCGATTTACAATACGAAGACAGTATTTTACAAATTTAAACTACATAACAAGCTTAAAAAAATAATTATCATCATTCTTTAAAATAAACCTCCAAAGTACTTTTTTTAAGCTTTAAATATTTTTGCAAAATGCCCATTTTGCCCCATCAGCTGGGGCAAAATGGGCAGTTGAAAGGGGCATAATGAGCATAAGGTTTAAAATTAATTTAAAGGGGACCTAAATAAAATTTTTTTTATTTTTTACAAAAGTCACAAATGTGACAACATTCTTCATCGTTGTCATCCTCCCCAGCACACGAACAATGTGCCCATCTTCTGCATGAGCCACAGGTTACCCATCCTTCAGTGGATTGGGAATAGATATAAATATCCGCAATATAAACATTCCACATCAGAACCATCATCACTCTCTTCTTGGTCTGATAAGGTGCTTTTATTTTGTTTTTTAGGTTTTTGTTGGCCCTTTCCCTTTGCTTTATTTTCCTTTCCACTCGAAAGGCAGGTGCTCATTTTACCCCGCTCGTTATGCCCCCGACTTCATTTTGTAAATAAAGCAAATATTTCATAAGTAATCAAAGCTTATTAATATATCTAAACACTATTAAAAGAGCTAAAAGACATCCCTTTTGTAACTAGTAAGTCAGCAAACGTCTTATACTTCAATGACTAGGTTTATTTGTACCACCAAATATTCCAATTATTTTAATTAAATTTTCACTACGCAAACACCATAAAAAATACAACGACTACATAATACAATGGTCAGACTCATACTGATATATTTCGAATTACGGAACAACTAAGACGTCGTTTGGTGGGAATGATGATCTCAGAAGTACAGTAGCGTCAAAAATATTAGCAGTGCCCGTTATGCCCCGGTATAGCCCATTATGCCCCGGTCTCCTAAACTTTTCTATTTACTCTTGTTGATTTCCATCAGCTTGAAAAATTTGGAATCTACGAACGTCTAGCTTTGGATTGTTAGCGCAAATTTTAATGGACGAACGATAATCTGAAAGCTCGGAAACACAAAGTTTCAGAACACTTCATAATAGATCGATTTCATTCGGTTCAAAGCTTTAAGTATAACACCCACCCAAATGATTTTCATGCTAAGGACTAGTCAGCGCTGAATCACACAAACGTATATTATCTTGGCGGCCACTCACAGCAAGAATGAGATGATGCATTATAGCAAAGTAGCACAGGATCAAGAATCGCAGATTGAACATTATTAATTCCATAGTTGCCAGTGTGCGTTATTCTTCTAGCTACGACCTGTTCAAGATGACATTTCTGAAGAAAGATGTGTACATAACTTTCTTCATTGCAGGTTGGTTGTTTTTTGCACGTTACCAGCGTCTTACTGGTTGATCCTTCCACGGTTTGCTTTTTGAATCTTGTGGAGCAACGAGCGAGTTGCAGATTAAACTCCTAAATTTTTTTGCATCCACAGATTTGTCTGCTGTACGGATTCATACGTTTCACATTATTCACGTTTTACGTTTTTAGACTAAAAATGTTTCCTATTTCAATTCTTTCTATAACATTCTCAAATGCCTCTGCTTTCCAAAATCAGTTTTGGTCGTTCCAATCGTAGCTGAGAAAAGCTCCATCGGTTGCATTGTAATGTTAATCTAACTACTAAATAAATAAACTTTTCGATTCAATTTTACTTTTAATTAGTGCATAAGATTCTAGTATTCTTCTATACAGGGGAAATGTTACCATAACGCACTATCATAATTGAATTATTTCTCATAATTTCATACATTTACGCCATTTTGGTAAGCTTGTAGATGATTCAAGTCACTACAACCTATTCCTCATGATAGCACAACAATTTGCTTATTTCGCTACCAGTGACGTGCGCCGTCTTAAAATAATATCAAAATTCAACAATTTATCAGGAAAACCACAAACAAAGGAATTGAATTTAGAAAATGATATTCCAGATCATGTTTTATAGAAAACTATAACTTTATTTTTAATTTAACAGCGAGGACCGTCCTCTGCCCGATGAATATAAATCTGGTCTCTTTTCAAACAAATTTAAATGAGAATGAGTCTGATTATTACAACCGAAAATTATTAAGAAATTTTTAAACCTCGGGCTCTTGAGAAATTTCTCGATTTGATTCTTGATTATAATATATTCAAACCAGGCTATTACAATGAATCATATCAAGTTACATCTAATATTAAGCGAAGCAACTAAAGGCCGAAATTTATTTACACTAACATTAAGAAAAACGGACAGAAGGTTTTGTATAAACATTTTACCATATACAACTATATTTATTTGAGTAGATATGATAAACGTACCGGGCACACGGAACTCTTTAAGTATTAAAATAGCAGTAGTAGATGAATATTTATTTAAATTTTCATTAATAATTAATAAATTTAGAATTATACGACAGCTAGTACTTCGTTAAGGTGTGAAAAATGAACGCATCAACTGAAATAGCATCTATGCAAATAATAGTTAGCCAATAGGAATTGGTAATTAAGCGAATTACAATAATTGTGACTTCATCATTAATCCATCTAATCATTGCCTATTATCATTAATTAAGAAGATCAGGGATATTATCTAAACTCCGCCCATCCACCATTTTAAGTTGGTTTAAACTTTAACCTCATTTAAATAAATGAAATATGATTTGCCAGTTTTCGTAATGATGTTTATGTTTATGCAATGATAAATTTATTCCTTAAAGATATTTGGCGATGCATAATGGAAATATTAGCACTATTTCGCCACAATTATGCCACTATGAGGTCTTGTACTTATCAATCAAGTAGGAATGGGGTTTGGCAATTCTTTATAATCACGAAACCTTTTCTTTATTCTTTGGTGTCAATGTTTTGCTGAAAGTACACCTAAAGTAGGACTATTTATTTCTTTAAATGACAGAGAGTAACTAATTTACTGTTCAGTTCCACCGTTTTTAATGTATGATTATCGCTTAACATGGTTATTTTAGGTCAATTCCAATTTTAAGATAGTAGACAAAAGTAGAGAGAAGAGAAAACATTTCTGTATGCATGCTGTGAGATTTTTGGGGGGAAAAACCTTATCGGACTATTATAAGAATGAATAAAATGGTTACACCAAAGGAGCTTTGTGGTTTTATACACATTAGACACAAAAAGTTACAAACCCTAAAACCAACGCCTTTCCCCTGCCAACAAAGGCGCCGCCAAGGGGGCCAGGGGGGGCAGTCGCCCCCCTGGGAAAAAGAAAAAAGGCAAGAGCTATTAAAAATAAAAATAAATTTTGTGCGGAATCTAGAAAAAACGCCCAGAGCCACAAACCCCCAATACTACTTGCCCCCCTGGGAAAATTTTCTGGCGGCGCCCTTGCCTGCCGAGGTTTAATCGGCGCATAGTACAAGAATTTTATATAATTTATGTGACGAGGTATTACGTTTTTAATAAAAGATATGCAGTAGGGATAACCACGATAGAATTTTGAACTTCAAAACATAACGAATAGGTAAGTTTTTTAGAAAAAATCTGTTTTCTACAAGGCTTGACAGTTCACAAGTCCATTCCCCGAAATCACCAAAACTTGACTTCAACAGATTGGGCGTTTTGCAAATAACTTTCACAAAGCCGGCCGGTCACGTCATACGGTAATACATACCTTTATTACTACTGATGCGATTTACGTGACAGCTTCCACATGTGTTAATATTAACATTTTAGTTTCTTATTTAACCGTAAATGACAGTAGCGTTCTTCAGCATACCTAATTCATTTATTTGGATCAATTTTTCTATACAAGTTTAGGGATGTCAGGATCGGTACCATTTTGAGTAAATTAAATACCCATACACATTTTCATTAATTAAAACAACACTTATTCTATATTGTTAAACAATACACTAGAAACAACATGACCGAAAAGTACAATTATTAGGCTGTCAGGAAAGTTCTTAGGGTTTTGTGTTATTAACTGTTTTTCGTTCGTTTGTTACTGAATAAATATTCAACTTATACTTTGCGTTTTAACATCATATCTAGTACCGAATTTTTCGCTCGATCTGATGGTGTGATTGGTTTTTTTCCTGTGTTTAAAACTTCTACATTTTTTTTGACTTATTGAAGCATGTCGAAGGAGCAATTTAGAGTGATAGTTTACTTTAAAAATTGGAGCAATCCGCAGCCGAGACAGCCCGACAAACAAGTGTGGGGGCCTAATAGTGTTGGAGAAAGTACCGTACAACAATGGTTCAAGAAATTTCGTTCCGGAGATTTCAGCCTTGAAAATGCACTTGTCGACCTACAGTAATCCATGACAACGATTTGAAGACCCTGGTGGAAGCTGATCCATCCCAAACGGTTCGTGGGATTGCGGAAAGAACTAGACGTCAGTTTCACTGCTGTGGCAGATGGTTTAAAATGCACTGGAAAGGTGGGTGTCCCACAACTTGAACGATATCGACAGAAATTGTCACGTTTTGAGGTTTGTTCTTCTTTGCTTTTGCGCAACCAAAACGACCCGTTTTTGAATCGAGTTATCACGTGTGACGAAAAGTGGATTCTGTACGATAACCGGAGATGTTCGGGGCGGTTGGACGCCTACGAGCCTCCCCAAGTACTTCCCAAAGGCGAAAACCCACCAAAAAAAGACTATGGTTACTGTATGGTGGTCGACGGCTGGTATGATCCACTACAACTTTTTGGAACCAGGCCAAACCATCACTGTGAGCAAATCAATGAAATATATTGAAAATTACATTAGCAGTAGCCGGCACTGATCAACAGAAGAGGTTTGGTCCTTCTGCACGACAACGCTCGCCCACACGTTTCACAAATCATCATCCGAAAATTGAACGAATTGAGAGTCGAAGTTCTGCGTCACCCATCGTACTCCGCAGACCTTGCGCCAACCGACTACCACATTTTCAAGAACTTTGATAACTTTCTCGCGGGTAGAAGATTCGCCAATCAGGACTAGGCAAAAACGGCCTTCTTGGACTCCCGAGCACCCAATTTTTTCCCTGATGGAATAAATCGATTAGTATCGCGTTGGCAAAAGTGCGCTGATTCGAATGGTGCTCAACTAAATCCGATAAGTATTAAGAAAGTTATGGTTGCTTAAAGTTTACCGATTAAAACTCTGAGAACTTTCCTGACAGCCCCAATATTAAAAGACCTCACTTGCACTTTTAAAAGTTTTAAAATACATATAATTTAGAGAATTTATATTTAATTCAAACATTATCGGAATGTTTTTGTCCAGATTAAAATATTTCTTCTTCAAACGTCAAGATATTAGATCATTATTTGACTGAATAGTAGGCACCAAAGTTTCATGATACAAAAAAGAGAGTTTGACATTATCGCTAGAGGAGATTACCCTTCTCCTGCCGTCGGAGGGAAAAGTGTTGTTATGGCAACACAACAATGTAATTCTCACTCAATAATAGGGTTATTTACTGCGTTACCAAGGAAACACCACCTACTCACCTATTCGTGAAAACAAATATCAACTTCCTGGACTATTTTATTATTTTATGTATGTATGTATGTCTCATTCAGATACCAACTTGAGAGTGGAATAAATGCTTCCAAAAATTAGTTTGAACGCAAACAAAAGTGCACAACACTTAAATTTTTTCCTTTCCTAATTTTTGTAACTACTTAAAAGCAGCCCTCGTATTCGCTATTTTTTGTCATTTTGTAACGAAATAAATAAGACACTTCTGCGCGTTATTTGTTTATTGTATTTTGTGGTGAACCCGCCATTTTGCCATTACTGTCTCTGCAAGATCCTCTTATACTTACACGAAAGGTCTATGCTGCAGTTTCAGTCTCTACCCTGTTAAGTTTGTTTTAAGCCATACAGCTATAAATGGATCAGTGCATCATGTGCTACTGTGATATTTCTGCCTTGGTGGTGAGTGCTTGATCTGCTAGTGAAATACGTTCGAAACACATCCGTATTTCCATTTCGAACTGGTAAGAGGTGAGTGGTTTTTCCCATTGCGGGATTGTTATGAAGGAGAAAATTTAATCATTCACATACTTGTTTACCAGTAGCTTTTCAGCTGAAAGCTTATCAAGGTTATGAAGATAAATGTGAGCAATCAAAACTACACTAACACTGGTAGTAAACATTTTCGCTGAAATGACAGCAAATGAATAGCGGATTAGTAAAATTGTGCAGTCGAGTCCTTCATAATTGATCGGTAAGATTCGGTAACATCACATTTTTGACGTTGGTATTTTGTAAGAGATCATTTGATAAATGACTTCTTTGAAAAGGTTTTGAGATTTGTTTATTATAAAAAAGCGGCAAAGTTAATATCTGCAGCATATTCCAGTATGATCGAAGTGGAAAATAGACAATTAAAAACCGATATAGGTTGTAAGAAAAATAAGAAAAAGAGAAGAGAGTAATTCATCCGTATAATGAAATTTACAGTTGTTTCTTATTAAAATTGCATCGTAAGCGGTTATAATTAGCAAACATAAAAATTATAAACTGACTTGACTCGGGGGCAATTATGCAAGGGGCTTAAAAACAATCTGACAGGACAAGCGAGGTCCCGGTATATCACGTTCAACGTTATATATCGTATCCTCTTTAACTACGTGTTTGAGAAAAAGATGGAAGGTAAATGGAAAACGAATTAAATGCCCCTATAAATGGTATATAATTCAGTGGACCATGACCAACATGCAAACGCGTTTTTATTAACAGTGTACATTCGTGTCTTATAACAAGCTTTAACTACATGCAATTTATTTCAGTTTTTTTTTCACTTATTTCTTTACACATTCCCGAAAACAAAAATGGTAATTACTGTACACGAATGTCAAACGATATGGAGTAGTTTGATGACTTAATTATATACAAAATCAATTTTATTTCCCATTCTACGTATTAAAAAATTGATTAATTGAAATACGTTCCATTAATTTTGTGGCTGGACAAAAAAAATGACAGCTAATTGGTAATTATCAACACCTTTTCCGTTATTTTTGTCGATCCAAGTGTTGACCAATGACAGTGCGATTGGTTTACATCCAATTTGCTACATTCATAATTACAAACTGAATTTTATATTCATGCTACTGGAGAAAAAACCGAGACAAAAGCTGACACGATTTTTAACTGCGAACCATAAACATAACATTTTTTGACATTTACGTAAGTGGTGAAACTTTTATTAGGCATTTTAGAAATACGACAAAAAATAATTAATTTATGTATTTCCAACCAATAAAGTAGGAACATAAAAAAGTGATCCAATTTGCAAAAACTATGATTTAAGTAGTACTTAAATTAATTCTATTAACCAATTTTTATATCCAATTTACAAATGTTTACGTTTCAAACCTGAAACCTATAATTTCTCATATTATGCATGTATTTTTAACGTTACTTCTTATTTTAGGGATTAAAAATATTGGGGACAACATTTGAAATGATAATTTCTTGTGCTGCAAGGGCATTGAATGCAACGGTATTTCTTTACATGAAACTTTCAATAGCTGCATTACTTAACCGTTTAAGAAATGTTGATAAAAATTAGAGTATGTATGTGCTACTATATTTAAATTAAATGAAGTCACGATTTTTTATTTGATTTGATGAGCTGTGTGACTTAGAGAATTTTCTTTCGTTATATCTTCTGTAAAATTGGTTAACTCCCTACTCATGTGAACAGGATTTGTGCTTAAGTTCTGTAGCAATTACTAGGCTAGGCTATTGGGTATTAGGTTTTCAAATTCGAACGCGAAAATATCTACTTTAATTTTTACTGGGTGTATTAATTTATGATGCTTAACTTTTACAATTTACTACAGAAATTTTAATTGCAAATGTATACTGTAGACACGTAATTTAGATAAACATCATAATCTTACTTAAGTTCTTGTACTGTCAGTTTCTCTTGAAGAGAACACAGTGACAGCCGATACAAGTGGTTTCTGTTATAGACTCTTTCTTGAGGATTTTTTAAGTGGCGATGTGTCTATTCCTCTGACATTGTTCACTGATGATGATAAATTTACCGTCGAAACTCGTACGGTGTAATAAACAAATATTATTGTGGTTTGTGGTGTTTGTTGTGTTGTGGAATCGAGATGTACTTACTTAAATAAATTTTGAACCTTTAATATATGAGAGGGGAGTGCACCCTCCGTCACTATATGCGGCCGAAGGTGCCTCATCGCCAAACTCTTGAAATATGGCGACGCGTTCCTGAGCCAGGGCCATTTATTGGGCATTGTCAGGTGCTGGGAAAAAGCCTCATAGGATAACCGAGAACGGTTCAATTAGTAAAATAAACAAAGCGTTTACGAGGTTACCGAAACATTTGATAACTTTCGGGGTTTGCAGGACCACTAGTTGTATAGCGAGTAAATGAACGTATTTGTCGGTTGGTACACTGATTAAGTTAGTCATAACGTAATCTATTGTGACATTGCATTTACAAAAGATATACTGCCCATTTGGTCAAGCTGTAAGTAGGAGGTAAACTAATGAGGATTTTCTAAAACATGAGATAGGTGACCAAGGTAACTTACTGGCTCTGTACAGGTACAATAGTTTTCGAAATAGTAATTTTAACTTTCCAAAAGAATCTTGCTGAAGGATACCTCACTTCTTCATTAACCCTGCTTTAGGAAGTCCTACTTGCAAGTAGTAACCGTGCATGTTATCCACATGTCAATCCGCACTTTAGGGCGAAACGTAAACTTTTAATTTACGCGCGATGTCATCCCTTTAAATTAATGGAGGTCAAAGGAAGTTCAAAACCATATCCGGATCATATCTCGATTTTCCACTTTGATTTTTTTCGAGCCCACACTGCTCTTTGCCTTGTCCCAGTTTAAGAACAACGTCTGCACTGGGTCATTGTTTAGATTAGTGATATTAGAAACAATAGTAGGTACTGACCGCTAAAATTTAATTGCAAAGAATGATGTTTAAGATAACAAGAACATTTTGGAAACCATGTTCAAAGACAAAGGACTGAAGAAGGATATCAAAAGAAAACTATCAAATTTTTAACATCGCTACAATCATTAGTCATTACACTCATTACACTCTTTTCCCATAGAAATTGTTATATAAATAAACGTTTTAATGTCGCTGTTCCAAATATTTTGGACATCCTTTAGGACTAACGTAGAACAACCTTAAAAGGGCGTTCTTGCCAATTGAGGTAGTACGTTGAGCACTTCTTCGAAAGAAATAGAGCTTAATATACATTTCCAATACAGCAGATAAAGTTACAGGCTAAAGTATAATGAGTTACTGTGTATAACCAAACACATACATACATTAGTAGATGTTATTAACGTTTCAGTTGTCAAAACAGCTCTCCAGAAAATAATTCGTGGGGCTAGCAATCATTTGAGGATCGTTTGGCGCACATTCAAGATATAGGTTATCTATTACAAAAGTTTCAG
The DNA here is from genome assembly GCA_036250285.1 of Pyrocoelia pectoralis. Lineage (NCBI taxonomy): Eukaryota > Metazoa > Arthropoda > Insecta > Coleoptera > Lampyridae > Pyrocoelia > Pyrocoelia pectoralis. The sequence continues at coordinate 3,236,588 of CM070076.1, forward strand.
TTCTCTAAGACAACTCCCCGCGGAGTGGTGCAAAACACGGAAGGCAGTTATACGGACAGACGGACGGACAAACTGCAAACAATTGCATAACATATCTTTTTAATTAAAAAAATGAGCTCATAAAATACATAATTACATAGATACCAATAGAAACTAAAAATTGAAAAATACAGCAAATTAACCAGAAAATGTGAAATTACAAGAAATCTACCGGAGATAGATGCCGACAAACTCATATCGTTGGAAAGGTAATAAAATTTTACATTTGATGCCATAAAGAAAAATTGGCCGTGCCATTTGAAAAAATCAAGTTACCTTTGATAGAAATTTTGTAAATTGACAAAGTAATTTCTCCGAACACAAGAAGAATTCGTCCGGTCCGGTCTACGCTAGTACGTTTCATGTTTAGTAACATTGCATAGTCACGGCCTTCTAAGTTTTGAGATCCCTGCTATATTCAATTTTTTTTAGACATCTACTTTTTGTAAAAATGACGAATTGAGGCTAAACGATTCGTTTTAGGTACTAGTGTGATACATAAAGTCGCACTAGAATTGACCAAGGAATCCAAATATGCAATAATATATAAGTGATTCTATTTTAAAAACGCAACTTTAATATAAATCACCCTGTATATGTATTGCGATTCAAGTGAAAATATTTTAGGTTTGTAGCCTTAAGGATACCCGACCATATCATAGCAACAGATTTTAGAAATGTTCGTTAATAATATGTAATGTATTATAGATGATCGTGTTATTTATTTTCGTAACTTGAAAAAGTTTAAAAAAGTGTTTTCTGACGGATGTGAGCGTACCTACGTGAAATAGTAATTTTAAAGGGCTGGAAGCCTTTTCCAGGATTTATGATCATTTCCAAGAAAGATCTTCTTGACCTTTAATACAGATCCTGGGGTCTATGTGGGGAAGACCTCTATTATGTATTCGTTACCGAGAGTGTACACAGAAAACAGTAGGTACCTTGTACGATTTATTTTACGCAACATTCTAATTAAACCTTGTATTTATAGTCAAAAAGTGTCCACCCTTCATATAAATAACAACGTGAAAATTTATTACTTCGTCTTTCAACGTTCTGGACGGATGTAAAACTTAACGTATGTTGACTTAAACGCATTTAACAATTTGTTAATCATATTTGTCCACTATATTTCTGTATGTAGAACTCTGCATATTTGCATTAACGAATATTTGATGGCATCGAAGCAATTATCTCATCATATTGGCCAAATGCCAAACACTTTAGACTCGAAATGAAGACATAACAGTTCAAAATACATAGTATCATACTACGATAACTGCGTACCGCTCATACAAACGCTTTGAAACATAATTATCATATTAAATGCTATACGCAATTGTAATGGTAGAGAGTAGCCTTAAGGGCACCCGACCATATCCCAGCAACAAACTTTAGAAATGTTCGTTAATAAACCCGCAATCTTCCATCTTCGCACTGTTGGCCCACCCTGTATATCCCCAAGTGGCTCATTTTGCCAAGTACAATACATTCAGTTTTTAAAAATTTACACAGAACTCTTAATGACTTGACAGTGTTGTTAACAAGTAATTGCGCTAATTTTTTTATTTTAAATGTAACCCGACGCGTTTCGACACTGTCATTATCAAGTGTAACAGATCGTGATAGATTAAAATTAAACAAGAGTTGCCAAGGAGGATATCTTTGGTACATTCTAATCAAAAATGTAAAAAAGAACATTCATAAACCCTCTTTCCGCGAAGACGTACATGGAAATGAGGTTCAACTAAGAAGAAATTGTGCGCATATCAGTGCAGTGGTGTTGGGCGGATCTAGTTTTTTTTGCAAGGTTGGTTGACTGTTTAAGTCAACAACAACAAAACACTATCTTATAAATAATTTAACAATGAAACATTCCATTTTATTTCATGATTTTTCACATGCAAACGTATGAATAATTTAGTACAGAACAAATTGTTATAATTCTTCTTGAATATTTGTTTAATTTCCGTGCAGTTATAGACCAGGGTAGATAATATTTGAAACCAAAAAAAATTATAGTAGGATGAAACCTATTAGAAAAGGAAGGGAATACCCTTAAAATGAAAGGAAAAATAAATTACGGGCGATCTGAGGTTGGGAAGTGGTAGGGGGTGAGTTTTTAAGGGTAAAAATCGGTTAATCTCGATTTCCGGCAAAACTACAAGTTCTATCGAAAAAAGTTAAATGACAAAGTTGTAGGCAATAAAAAGATCTACAATTTTTGTATTTACACTTTTTCTCCTTAACCTCAAAATTCATGAGAAAATTCAAAAAACCACATTTTTGGTTTTTAATTGTTATTTTTTACAAAAAAAATTTTTTTTTCATGAAACTTGGTGAAAACTTACCTTGTTATGTTCCAAATATACTGGAATTTTTTTGATTTAAAATAATAAATTTTTCGTCTTCTTTTAACTCGATTCCGAAAAAGCATCCTAATTTTTAATCGAAAATTCTCACGTCAAAATATCTGATATTTCAGAAAAGTCGGTGGGCTTTTTGTTCGTTGAAATCTCTACTTTCTGATGGTGTTAAAGAAAATATACATTACTATGAAAAATCTTTTCAGAAAATGCAAAAAACCGAAAAATGCTAAAATTCGAATTTTTTTTAAATCTTCATGTACAAGTTTGAGGTATTTATTAAAATTTTTACTTTAATTACTCGGAAAACGTTAACTTCCATGGTAGATTAATAAACCAAAAAATTACAAATCCATCGAACATGAATATCACAAAAAAACATAGTTGTTGTAAATATAAAGAATAAGATTTTATTAAAAAAAATGTGACTACTGCTATTTTTTCCGGTAAAAAAGTTGATTTATTCAATTTTCATTACATTTATGTAATACAGAATCTCATTAGATAGAAATATACACGTAAATCGTACTATTGAGTAGAAATATTTTTTAATGATGAAATTGTACATTATATTATTTTTAAAAGTATTAATCTTTGTATTTATAAAAACATTACATTCAATTCGACTTATTTCTCAATCAGTTTTTGTCTTTTTGATGGTATATTTTATGATCGTTAGATTCGACAGGCTTTTCTGATTCTACTACATCTTCGACATCTTCCAGACCATTATCGTCTTCGTCTCCAACATTATTATTTACAGTCTGCATTGGTTCTTCATCGGTAATTTCATCTGAATCATTAATATCCTCGTAGATTTTTTTATCCACATTGGCGCATTTGTCAGAACCATGACAATTTGTGCATAAATCTGATGTGCATTTTAAACCATGTTTCCGGCAGCCACATTTTAAACTATTACATCCAGTTTCACAGCTGCAGCAAATAGTTTTCAGCAATATTTCCGGAATTAATTGCATTTCTGTAAATTTGGGCATAATTCCACGTTGATGTTGCTTCCAGCCCCAATCTGTTGCTGTCAATTCGTTACCCAGCCATGTTTGAAGTTGATAATATGCCCTGTAACAATGTTGTTCTGCTGCACCTTCTGTGGGTGGGAGATTTGCCAAAATGAAAGATGATTTAATTTTTGCCAATTGGTATTTTTCAAATCTTAATTGATTCAGTGTTATAGTATCTTTTTTACATTTATAAATAGATTTAATTAGTTGCAATCCATTCTTTTTTATATCTTCTTTGTTTGCATCTTTATTTAAAAAAATATTAGCCAAATTTGACAATTTTTTATCGTCTAATAATGAACTGACAATACTTTTCTTGCCTTTTCCGGCAAATCCGGATGTTGTGTCGCAAGCAGAAAAACAATGCAGAAATGCAACGATGTTTTTGACGGATTCATATTTGAAACTATTAGACGTGAAGAAAAGATCTTTTATGTTTCCAGAACCGGGCTTGAGGAAATAAATATGATTATTTGAATTTAATTCATCATCATCATCATCATCATTATTTATGATTGATTTAAAAGAACCAAAAGATCAATATCTTGACCTACAACAATGACAGTTTTATTAGTATCTCTGGCAATTTCTATCGAAGTCTTAATAATGTCAACATCAGCATCTTCTTTAGCTTGTTCACAGGAAAATCCCTGTGACTGTAACACTTGCATAAACGAATTTATTATTTTGTCTTTATTTTTCTCATTAAATTCGAATTTTAGCATTTTTCGGTTTTTTGCATTTTCTGAAAAGATTTTTCATAGTAATGTATATTTCTTTAACACCATTAGAAAGTAGAGATTTCAACGAAAAAAAAGCCCACCGACTTTTCTGAAATATCAGATATTTTGACGTGAGAATTTTCGATTAAAAATTAGGGTGCTTTTTCGGAATCGAGTTAAAAGAAGATGAAAAATTTATTATTTTAAATCAAAAAAATTCCAGTATATTTGGGACATAACAAGGTAAGTTTTCACCAAGTTTCATGAAAAAAAATTTTTTTTTGTAAAAAATAACAATTAAAAACCAAAAATGTGGTTTTTTGAATTTTTCTCATGGATTTTGAGGTTAAGGAGAAAAAGTGTAAAAACAAAAATTGTAGATCTTTTTATTGCCTACAACTTTGTCATTTAACTTTTTTCGATAGAAGTTGTAGTTTTGCCGGAAATCGAGATTAACCGATTTTTACCCTTAAAAACTCACCCCCTACCACTTCCCAACCTCAGATCGCCCGTAATTTATCTTTCCTTTCATTTTAAGGGTATTCCCTTTCTTTTCTAATAGGTTTCATCCTACTATAATTTTTTTTCCTTTTTCATTATTTTTGGCAGCTTCGGCACTGGTCTATTAGAGAAACCATTCCTTATAAAACAAGGGACGTTTGAAATCGAGCTCAAACGCCACTTTCCTCGATAATAATTATACCAATAACCATTTTTTGTGTACATTTCTCACATTTTAATCAATTAGTATTATTTTAGCACAAATACATAACTATTTTAAATGATAATCTAGTTTACAGATAACGTAATTTAAACATGGCGTACGTTGAGTAACTGAACTACATATTGACACATTATAAAAAAACACGGAGCCGAATTTAATTTAACTAATAGATGTAAAGTAATTCATAGCGCAGGCCCGTGCGCAAGGGGGGGGTTTGGGGGTTCAAACCCCTCCCATAACCCCTTGAAATATAAGGAAATATAACAATATATGTGTAGTTATTAACGTACTTTATAAATACATACCGAATTATGTATTTAAAAATAGATAAATATTGAATACCTACCCAAATTTCAATGCTTTAAAGAATATGTTAAGGAGGAGATCAATTGTCCTAAGTAACCAGAATTTTATAACCACACTCCCATATAAAAGCCATGTTAAAATTGGACTTTGGCATGCATTTCTGGACAATTTGCTGTGGCCATGGTATTGCTCCGATCATGGAGTTTTATGTCTCAAAATGACCCTAAGAACATTCTACGGCTCATATGCCTAGTTTTAGCAAAAAGTATAATGTTTCCAGCTGTCTAGGATGTATCAAAGTGACAGATACTGTTTTCTTGCGATATTTTGCGATTCTTTCAAAGTTACAATAGAAATAGCATACCCCAATGCGATATCGATAGGCATAACTGCCGTGGGGTCATTTTCAGGTATAAAAGTCAACAATCCCACCAATACAGTGGTCAAAGCGAGTTGTCCAAAAAATGAAATCCGAGTCTTTTTCAATGGGGAGTGAACATTTGGCGTACTAGCAGGAAAAATTGTCGTTGCATGACAACTCTTTACTTCAGGCTAAATTTCCTCGTAAATTGCTCTCATTTTTCGAAAATTTCGGAATTCATCAAACAAATTCGTAGAGTCAATATGTTCTCAGTGCAATGGGCAAACGTAAACCAGGGTTGGTGCGGGCAAGTGAAAGAAACTGGACAGACGTAAGAGAACTTTAGAGGCCTTCAAGGCGAACTAATATTGATAGAAATCAGGGTCGAAATTGGATCGAAAAAAGTTCTTGAACCCCCCCTTAACCTAATTTTATTATTGGGAGTATCGCAACCTAGTCTATGGTTTACGAATGTTTGGGCCGTTTATTGAAATCATTCAATCAACGTTTGAGGTCTTCCCTGTTCCCAACCCAACCCCTCCCATGGACAAATCCTGCGCACGGGCCTGTCATAGCGTGTTAAAATTTTAGTTAATTGGATTATTAAATTCATCAACACAGCTTTTTTATTAACTAAATCGAGGCACTTCTTGAATTATAATGCTTGTATAATTTAGATGGGCTATCGGATTACAGACGCCACTATTTGGTATGTTAATCAACTTTTAGCTATAATTCGGAGAGGAATGAAAAGTATGCTCTCATACACTCGATAGTCAACGATATGTGGATACTTATCCGTATCTACTGTTTTTTCTATCTAAAATGCGACTATTATTCATTTACCTTTAGACTTTAAAAAACCATTCATGCTCGCAACTATTCCCTGATCCTCAAGGTTAGATTTAAAAAAAAATGAAAAAAGTAATGTTTCTGGTCCAATACCTACTAGAAAATTGAATATATTATGATATGATAGAGTTTATTAAACACCAATAATCAATAATGTGCACACCACGATACTCAGATATCCATCTGTTCTTATAGTATAGTATAGTAATTCCCAAAAATACATTATGTATACCGCCATGATCTGGCTATAAAGAGAAAACAAATTAAAACTAAGGAAAAGAAAATATTAAGATCTTTGATTTACTATTCTTCGAACTAGGGGCGCTAATTTGGTAGCAAAAGTTCAAATTTTAACTCAAACTAAAAAAAAACTTGGTGAAAAGTTAGGAGACAAGTATAACACCGTTTTTCGTTTGTTTCTGAATTCTAAATGGCGGCCAATATAGCAATTCGCCAAGTTTTCTCAAGAGTTTGCCAGATGGCCAGAACTTTTATTTATAGTTGATAAAGAACGAATTTAACGTGTCCCCAATTTATTGGTGCCCAAAGTTGGTGAAAAATTGAAAACTGTTTTTCTCAAAATCTGCTCCAAGAATTTTTTTTGAAATGTTATACAAATAGTTCATAAAAACTATTGGAACTAAATTTATTTCTTTATTTCCCATAGAGGAAGGGGGATCATAACTTTTTGCTAACAAAGATGAAGAAATAAAATTGTACAATGAAGTAGAGGACATAAGACTCTTTTAATAGAGTATAATTAGGTATACCAATTTACTTTCGGTCTAGTCGGAAGTTAACAAAATATTATAAATATTGACGACATATCCTATAGGTATATTATTTCAGCAGAAAATCAGAAATCGTTTTCTAATTATATACATATTTATTTTTTGATTTTTTTGAGTTACCTATTACGCAAAAACTATTTTATTTCGAGTTATTACGCAAAAAAAACTATTTTATTTAATATGTCATTGTAGTAAACCCGGGAAAGTTTTGTGCCAGTTCACTGGTCATTTAATGTAGTTTATTACGAATTGTTCTACTGCAGTTAAAAATTACTTTGCCAGGGTTGGATAGTTGGATTTAACAAGTGAAGTGGTAAAAGAAAAGGTAAAATAAAATGAATGCAAACTACAGGTAAAGCAATCATACCTAAATTAATTATAAAGTGAAATGACAAATTTGATAAAAATGTGAAACGTTACAAAGAAAATTAAAATATTACTTTAAAATTCGACGAAGCAAAGACTACTAACTACCTATTCATTATACCAAGATCACCTACTATTATTCTATTACGACTGATCAAGGCTTCCTCATAAAGATACATTCAATTCTGAATTTCCAAATGCAGAAATGTGTATCTGTGTACGCATTTGTCATTACATAACATCATTTAATAAAGAAATGAATAATGAAAAGTGGAAAATTACTCAAGATAGGTAAGCGTGATATGAGTCTATTCATACTGAAAAAATGAGAGTTAAGAGAGTGAGTAGGTACATGAAGCTGCAGGACGAGGAAAGGAACACATTTAGTGACTGCGTATCATCCTTTTGAGATTTACTTGCTTTCAAGATAATGGGCCTACATTTGGCAATAGAACCAATAAATAATCATTTAGAGCCGGTAAATCACGTTTCCAAGATAAGACAAACATTTTGATGGACTACAAAATTGGTAAAACGTTTCGCATAAAAATTGCAAGTTTTCATTTACTGATGAACATCCTTTCAAGTTTAGGCAAACTAAAAATATGAATTTAACTCTTAAAGATCTTGTTCAAAAAGATGGAAGAAGATTATTACCGTGAATTTTGCCTCAGTATTCCCTTTAGTCTCCTCAATTGTTGCCTTCAGTCACAAACAACAGACGTCATTAAAAAATGTCGTTTGTTACCAAATTTTTAGAATTGTAAAAAAACTGTGTGATGACATCGCATCCTTGAAAGCACAAGGTTACTATGTTAAGAATCAGAAAAATGAGCTAATAAAATTGAAAGAAACATAATTAAGTAACGTAAATTATGTAGAGAAACTTGAAGAAAATGAAAGAATGGAACTAGAGGATGGTTTTCGTGTGAGATCCATAGCATAAAGTGCGAATCCAAGTTATTTTGGAGGAAATGGTGTAAAATTAACGTAGAGCGTTGAGAAGTAAAGGTACCTAATACTGAACATGAACATGAACATAAAAAGGAAACCAAACTTTAAGGACAATTAATACTATTAGGAGAAAGAAGTAATGGACAAGCAGGTCTATTGAAAAAAAGAGAAGATGCATGTTAGAATTCAATAATTCATTGGAGTAGGTTTTAAAGCTTCTATCGGTCTGGCAGAGATGCAGGATCCAGATAGTCTTTGACATCGACATTGGCAGATCTCAGTTTCTTATTAGTAGAAAATGAGATTGTATAGGTAAGATGCAAGAAAGCAACAAAATTGGGGTTGTTATTCAGAATTTAGGAACATGAAAAGGTAGTAAAAGTTGTTACGAACTGATTTTTTGAAATAAATTATTAAGGTTGGTTTCGGCAGTAATTAAAAATACGATGTTTAATACTTTGGTTGGGAATGGCGAGGAATCCACAATTAAAATAAATGCGCTACATGAAGTACAGAAATTGCTTTTCTAGTTCTCCCCCCCCCCCCCCCCCCCCTTGTTCGTTCAGGGTTATGCGTGGGAAAAAGAATACAAACACGAAACACGCACGTGCCGCCAAAATATAATTAAAAGTCGCTATTCTAAAATTTAAGTGCACAGATATAGAAAATTCATCAATTAAGCAATTGTTAATGGCCAAAAACGCTAAAGATCAAGGTAAGGGATTTTGATAAAATATACCTACAGTCCACTTAATACAACAGAATTTGGTTTCCTAACGGGGCGTTAAAGTTTTTCTTAAAAACCGATTATTTATTTATTGTTCTGAAACCGGTCGAGATAACTAAAAATTATTTTTGAGTTCCTCATTCAATTTGTGACAAAAAAATCTCAAATTTCATTTGCATATCTCGACTGGTTTCACTGCAATAAATAAATCGTCAGCTTTTAAGAAATACTTTAACACCCCGTATCTCGGAAAACAAAGCATTTGCAGATATACGTTTATATAGCAAACTGTCATTATTTTTTCATGCAGAATCACCCCTTAATGTTTGTCGCACTTATTTACAAACACCCTGTATATTGTGAATGAAAGAAGTTTAACAGTATGACATAAGAAAAGGTAGTTGAGGAAATTGAGAGAGGTCAAAGTTTCTGTTTTTACAGTGAACTTTATATTTTTTACGAAGGTTATTTCGGTGATGGAACCAGTTTCCTACCCGTGAAAATAGGAAACAGTCTGTAAAAAGAAAAATTCTAATTAATGATTAATATAACTTGGTTTACAAGTTGTTTATAAAAACTAAAAGGCGTTTGTGCTGATTTGGAAGTTAATATGGTTGTTGAAAATGAAGAATTTATTTTCAAAAGGTTGACAAGGAAAGAACATATCTGGTAGGTATGAATTTATTAACCTTTCTGTAATTATATTAAATTTAAGTCGCGTGTAAGAGCCTTGTTCAACAAATTGTCGATTTTAGATATTGGCATGTTGGTAAAAAATACAAGCAACCTCATTGGGTGACCTTGCCTGTGGATGTGGATATGAGGGTTTATTAGGGCGAGAATGACAATGAACTCTTTGCTAAAGGCATGAAAGTTGATTTTTAATAATTTGATGTGTCATCGTAAAAAAGGAAATCCACAACTGTTATGATATTGGAATTTTTGTTGATGACACCTAAACAAATTCTCATGTTTAATTTTTTTTATCTTAATTTTGCGTTCTAATTACCAATAATAAATTTGATATTTTGTTAATTTGTTCTGTTTCAATCTCATTCGGCCTTTTCTTATTCAAAATAACGACACTTGGAAGAGATACTATTTTTTAGTAATTTTTCACCTGCGTTTTTTGTTTTTTGCATTCGTTGTTACAAAAACTAGTAAACAGAGCTCGTCTCTCTTTAAATTTTAGTTCACTCTCCAAATTTTTGCTTCAGATGCTTCAAACTACTTCAGCAAATACGTACAAAGTAGATTCATTACAAATTTTTTACTGACAAGTACTTGGTGTATACATTTTCTAATATTTCGCTTTTACTACCACTTGATGTCGTAATTATGAAAGTTAGGTACATTATGAAACAATACAAAATAAAAAACAGTGATGCTTGTCAATAATTATAAAAAAAAATGATTCACAGCCGAAATTCAATACTTCAAATCGACAAATTTGGAACGTCATAAATTTTGTCAATTTTACATAAAGTAATATAAAATCTCCCGCGGTGATAGTATAATTTTTGTATTATATTTTCGGAACAAGTTTGGTTTTTTTTTTTGAGTTTGAAACTGAACACCTTTTAATACTAACCGTAATAAAATATAATACTATAATGCACCATAAACTAATCACTTTTTTATGATTACACAAATCAATACAGGTTAAATATTATAATTAAAGCGGTAATTTAATCGAATGTAGCAAAACGGTAATTAATTGCTTTAGAAAAAGATTTGTAGCTTAAATATTACGACAGGGCATAATTTATTATTTTCTGCAGGTTAGTAATGCTAACAATAAAAAAAATTATATGGGAGTTTTGACGTGGGGCACTATTTTTTTTTAATTTGCTCATAAATATTCTACGTCCTATTTTATTCGCGGTTCGTAGGGGTCAAACTACTAGCGTCCCCTTTAAAAATGTCCAAAAGGCCACCGGATTTGTTTTTAGCAACGAAAATAAACTTGTAATCGAGAATACAAATTATTTACCTACTTCGAAGTATGATGCAAGATTAAAAGTTAGTCAATAGAACCTTTCAAACTTCATGAATTATCCATTTCAATTACCAGGTATAATTTTTTTTCTATTCAAAATTAACCTCGAAAATCATCAAATTTAGTTGCAATCGATTCTAATAAAGAAACGCCTTTATAAAATGAACCGTCATTTCCTAACGATTCACTTAAAAAATGTGAACGGTTCTTGTATGGGTTCTTCAGGGACGACCTGCTTGCGGTAATCGTTTATTAACGTTAAACACGTACAAAATCAATTGAAAATTCTAACTTATTCATCAATATTGTATTATTACACGAATTTGCTACCGATATAGGTACCATAGATATAATAATTGAATTATTCGCACGAATATATTGTATAATTGTCGATAAATCGTCGCGTACATCCTTATACAAGTGAAACTGACAATATTTGAAATATTTCTCGTTAACAAATGACAAAATAAGCCACGACTTCTCTAAACGAATTCCACGAGTTCAATCTCCTGCTGTGTAAAATGCTACCATTTAAGTTACTTAGCATGTTAAGGTAAGAATTTTTATCCTCTGATCACATTGCGACAAGCACAAGCGAGCGTTACATAAGAATTTCTTACTAAGCTCAATGAGAATATATTCAATATTTTTAAATGTTTATGTAAGATAAAGTACTGATATAAATTAATATTTCACTATTTTTAATCAAAATTTGAATTCTTAAAGCAATAGTTTCATGGGAAGACTTAGGAAGACATACGAGTACCTATATCCAGCTCACTATACGAAAAACTCGCAGATCAAGGATTTTTCTTTGCGAAAACCGATGAGACGATAAAGGAAAACGATTGATGATAAGAATAATTTACCAATAACAAAAGAAATACCTAGATTTAAAATTAGAGTTCAAAAATAAACATTATTATTATATTATATTTATTATATTATATTATATGGGTAATTGCACGGAATTGCTTTACTTACGCTTAAAGTTAACTAATGCTTCATGACAGTTTTCGTGCATCGATTCGACGTTAAACTAATAAGTAATTACTAGCAATTAAACCGTATTTTGACAAAAAGCAAACGATTTTTCTGATCCCTTCGTATAATTAACCCTTAGCCTTTTAGAAAAAATAACCCCTTCTTCATAGAATCCAGCCTTTCGTACGAAGAAATATCTCTTTACCAGACTTAAAATAGTTATATTTTACTTTTAGATAGAAGGCACTGAATTTTTTGACGGGGTATCGAATAAATTTAATTTATCACAATTACGAAGAGTTGGGCAACTTCTTTCCTTAACACACAACCTCCCCTTCAGTTTTAATTCAGTGCAATTAGAAGATCCATGATGACGAGAGATGAAATTATGAGGGGAGGTTGTGTGTTAGTTAAGATTTATCACTAGATAAGTTTATTATTAGAATCATTTACGTCGCGATTGTGTCACGATTTCAAAATGGACTCTTGTTTCGAAGAAAGGTCCCTGTGATTTACCCAGATCACATCCCCAGAGGTCTTCAACTAGGTACAAAGCAATGAAATTCTCCTCGCAAATTTGTCGTCTACACAGTTTTGTTCTCGACTAAGCTGTTTGGTATTCTTGATATTACATCGTGCCGCCACTTTGCTCATTTCCAATACTCGTAAAACATTAAAAATAAATTAAAGTATTAAAAACACTTATTTCCGATATTTCTATTTCTTTAGTAGCAATAAGTGAAACCTTTACTCGACGGTCAGTCAACATCACGTTACCAACCTTTCTGATGATTTCTTCAGTTCGTGTTTCTAGAGAACTGCGAAGTTGATTTTAGTCGTTCGAAAAAAAAGAGTACTCCTGTATTATTAAAGACTAAATGTGATTGTTAACAATATATTATGCTGTGTTCACTAATCATGACTTAATTTATTAAATAATAATTAGGTAGTATTAAATTTACTAAAACAAGCTTTGTCGTTATTCACTTAAAAATTTCATCTGCGATAATGTAATTTCCCCCTACCACGTACTCTTAAAGTTTAAATTTTAATTTTAATATGTAATTTTCATTTCATCATCATCAACTCATCATCTCCATTTATAAGCCTGAAGATGACTATGGTCGAAACTAGAGCGCATTCATTAGTTTATGTATTCATAGTTACGTATTCAAATACCAAAAAAAGAGAAATGTAAATTAAGAGGTAGGTTTTGCGAAATATTACTTAACATAATCCCTACAACCCTCTCTTCGAACAACTAAAATCACTCAATGAACCTTTAGTGACAGTCGTGCACCATTTTTTAATCGATCGGAAATTAACTTCCTTTCCGACATGTGCTAGTGTACAAGAAGGGGGATGGTAAATTAAGAAAGCGCCCATACTGACCTCTGAGTGCCAAACCTTACCACGACCCGGCACGAAGAGGAAACAAAATTAAAAAGCTGCACGCGCGCCGTATGTGAAAGGTACAACGGACAAGATCGACAGAATCCTCAAGAAGTACAACATTGAGACCATCTTCACCGCCAACAAGAAGATATTACCTATACGCAGCAAAAATGAAGACCGAGGGGTTTACCAGATACCGCGCCAAGAATACACACAAACATTCATAGAACAAATCAATACGCGCTCAGTATAACAAAGGTAGAGTATCGCACCGTCCGCACTGTACAGAAAGATCAACCAATATCGTCAGTGGCTCAACACGTAAGAAACATGGCACATACCACAGATTTCGAAAATACCAAGACGATACTAAACCTATAAAATACAATACATCACATCATTCGGGTAGCCATCGAAATTGAGAAACGATCATTAAACATGAAGACCAAAGATGATACCCAAAGGTTACCGAACATTTAGAAACCTGTTCTGGGGAAGTAAGTATCTACAACAAAGATCAGAAGCGAAACATTTAACTGAAACAGTGACACCAGGGTGAGAAAGTCCTCTGGAAAAACGAACTGAAGAAATCATATCAGCAAAAGGTTGTAACGTGATGTTGCCTGACCGTCGAGTAAAGGTTTCGGTTATTGCTGCTAGAGAAATAGAAAATATCGGAAATAGGTAATACTTAATTTAATAAGATATTTGATTTAAACAATTTGGTATTATAATAATTCATTATGCTTTTAAATAAATTCCTAGATTTTCCAAATGTTTAGCATCCTTGTAGAGGCTATTCTTGCGCGATAAGTATAACTTGGTATTCTTGATAACAGAGTGTTCAATAACACAGGTGAAAGAACTGAAACACTTGTAACCGTTGAACACAACAGAACAAAGACCTAAAACCGCAATATTTTATTAAGAAATTATTAAAAAAGTAAGTATTATTATTTTATTGTGGCTTTTGGTGTTTCATGTGTTGTGTAATAACATAGGGGTTACGAATTTCGCTAAAGCTTTCCTTGTTTAATAAATTATTTGTTCTGCACAGCACTTATTTTCGATAATGTAAAGATACAATTTCGGCGAAGATCTCCTGTTGTATTAATTGGGGGCTTGTCAACGAATTACACAGGGATGGAAGGAACATTTTAATTGCTGGATGCTGTTTTTGGATTTTTATTAATTCTGAAATGAATAATTAAGGACGGACTGTTGAATTTGGTTGACACACTTAAGATATAGGGAAAGTGCACAAAATTTGTATTGAGTGCAAACAAAAGTGTAAAGGTGCAGCGCAAAACTTCAACGGTATTGTTATAATAGAGGCGACCATACGACCCTTTAGGCACTTCTTGTTCACAAAAGTTTAGACTTTTTTGTAAAATAGCAATTTCATAGTAGTTAAAAGGCGAGTTTTGTTTGTAAAAGAATTTAACTGAACGTCTAATGACAATGAGTAATATTATGTATATTACACATTTCGTTTTTTAAATTTCGATGGAATAATGTAGGTAAAGTTCGATCCACAAGAGTTGGCGTTCACGTCATAGGTTTCCGAATGAATGCACGACATTCACTTTAAACAATAATTAAAGCTTAATACATGTTTGTGATAAAGATGGCAATACAGTTTGCATGTGTTTTAAGTAAAGACATGCGTATAGGTGATCGCCAGTGAAAATAAGAGAGAAGTGAGTATGTCCGTATGTCCAACAGCTGACTTCAATCAACGCTTCAACTTATAATTGTACGAATTCTGATTTGACTTCTATCTGTCAATGTCAAATTTATTAATTATTTATAATCTCATCGAGTCCAATCGCAGCAGACGTTAATATTTTGATTGCACTATTTCGCATTTAGCTTTACTAAGCTGGTAACAAAGACTTTGCTGGTAAGCTCTAACTAATATTTTAAGATACATTTCATACATAATGGATTAATTAAGCACGTAAAACATTACAACTACAATTTTAAAGTATGTAGTACAAGCAACTTCCCTGTAGGTAATTAAAGTATTAATTGCAACACTGCCTTGTTACGATTTGGCAGATTTCATTCCTGACGTCATTATTTCTTATGTAAAAGACGCTCAATTGACTTCAAATTTTAATCTTAATACATATAATTACAAGTAATGACGTGCACGCCAACTCTCCTGGATACAATTATATAACAGCTTACATAGTTTTATTTTTTCCATAGCTTCCATAACGATTAACAAATAACTGTTGTTATAGATATGGGTATGCGATTTGTTTAATGCCTAACTGAAGTTTTTTCATTAATATTTGTTTTGGATGGTGTAGTATACGTGCCCGAGGTACTAAAGACTTAAACTCAGTCAACTTGTGTTTCGAGCGGTGGAATTCTAATATTTGTATGTGTAAATTTTAAATTCAAACTTGTTCAGCCTAATATTCAAATGTAGAAAGTTGATTGACCGATCTTTTAAACTGCTAGTGCAAAAGTCATGTTGGGATGCAACTCATAACGCAACAAACTACCAAAATAACCTTAAATATCATCAATTTAACGAAACCAAAATATCATGTTTCCTACAATATTTGTTAAAAATTTATTTTTTTAAATGATGATCTATTCCTAAATGTTAAGTAATTTTGGTTTACACAACAATCAGATAAATACTAAATAAATAGATTAATCAACTTTGCGCTGCTATTATGATTTTCCACCATTTCACCGCATATTAACAATTTCCTAATGGAATTCGGGTTCATTGGATGTTGCTTTTTTTGTATTTTTTTATGAGAATACATACACCAAAGATTTTCTTAATAATTTATAACCATTGATGGGGACACATATTATTATTATATTAAAATTTTTGTCTACACTACTACCAGTATGGTAGTATGTCAAAAACGGTTAACTAGAATTTAGCAAGTCTTAATATTGTAATTCAGGATTCCGAAAAAATCAATGGAATTCATAATTATCACCTGTAATTTAGTTTAGAGAATCAGTAAAACAGGAGTTATACCAAAGAGTATATAATCTTTGGTTATACCAAAAAAAATACACCACAATAATTTACCTACACATTTTAGGTTTACTTACAAACATATACCTCTACAATTAACATCATATTATGTATTACAAAACACATATTATTATGTTTTTTTACACCTAGTTTAAGTTTATGTTGTATATAATATATTACTAGGACTCGTAGGATCGTTACTTGCTTTCGATCCGTACGGTTGGCTTGAATATCCGTAGGAATCGAAGTAGGTATAATGATAATTGATAATAATAATTTTATTTATGCATTGTCATGGAAAACATTCGCATACGTCACAAGATAATCCTTACATATAGTGCCACCAAGTAAACAAAAACCCCGGCAAATATGTGAACTAAAAGGTTTCAAATGTTAATTTAAAATTCTGATATGGTGTAAAATGCATTTTTCTATGGTTTGATCTTAGATGTTAGTGTTTTTAGATTTAGATTTCTTATTTTTATTAAACGTAAATTAAAAAATTTGGTGGATAAATAAACAAAACTCTTATGCATTTATTCCAAACTGGAAAAATTTACAGAAACGTCGTTACAATAATTTCGAATATGACAACTTAAAAGTATTTAATGGAAGCCGACTTAGCATATAGTAAACAATTTAGAATAAATAGGTGTGCTAGGAAGGGATAACATTTTAAATTTTATAAAGAGATATCGAAACTCTTCTCTATACCTAATTCCACCTAAAATTCTCATAACTCGTCGCTTCTTGATGAGCTTGAGGAATTGCCCCCAATAATGCTGCAATAGCACAGATGTCTCTGTATAAGTGAATAAAATATATATTATTTTTAGTATGGATGTGGAAACGTAAAAGGTACCTACATTAACAAATTTTGCGAGGGAATCACTATGTTCTACAAAGTTTAATTTTGATCAATTTTTACCCCCAAAAATTACACAAATGCAGTATTGATCCCTGAGACACAATCATTAGAATTCACCCACTTTTGAGTTAAATCTAAAGCCTTTCTCGCATTGATTAATATTCGACTTGTACCGTTGTTTCTAATAAGTAATGTAGTGTCGTCCGCATATTGCATACATTTAGACGTTTCCACGATACGGTATGAGAAATCATTGCTAAATATTAAGAAAAAAAGTGGACCCAATATTGAGCCCTGTGGTACTCCCGAACTCAACTGTTGAAGACTAGATGCTGATCGTTCGCCTTTACTGCCTAATATCAAAACTGATACTGATATTTTAATTTTTGCATTAAACTTGAATGTGAAACGTAGTCAAAAGCGCGAGCATGTTAAAGTATTTTTTATAAAATGGATTGTAATTTAGAATTACTTTTAATTCGGGAGGTGATACTTGTATTTCACGAAAAGTTATTTGTAATTGAAGCGCATCAGACTTCTCATGGTAAAAAATTAGATTTACCATATAAAATGTTTTCGATTTGCATATTATGCTCCTTGAATCACAAATGACACTTTCTCAATTACAGGTTGCATTTCTGAAAAAAAAAACAGAACAAAGGAAGCCACAAATTTGCACAACTAAAGTGATTATGATTAGTTAAAGTGAGTTCTACCATAGGGGTAAGCTGACTAATTGTTAGGTTTAGAGATTGTGCTGTCTGTCCGTCGGATTGTTTGTAATCATCGAAGATTCTTAAAATTTGCCGAGTAATTTTATTCAGATTTGGTACACTGATGTTTTCATAGGTTTCATAGGTAATCGAAGTCAAAGATATAGGGCTTAATTTAAACACTTTTATAAAGGTAAAGTTTGCAGCCGAGTGGGGTCATAGGGTGCATCCGCGTTTTAGATCCACTACATGAAAAAAACTGTCTTCATTTCGATTTTGTGGGAAGTCATGGATTTCACAAGCAAAAATGTTCAATTATGTAAGACAGTGTCAGATCCGCATTTGCAAATAAAATCGGGAATAGAGTGTGCAAGGCTAGCTTTTTGAAATTCAAATCGTTGCAGAGCAATCCCTATCTTGCTCCCAACATTTAAGAAAAAATTGTAAAATGTTACCACTTAGTAGTCTCCAACGAAGATCTCCTCCAGAGAATGGAACACAACAGACAACTCCTAGTTTGAAGGCGACTATGTCGTTGTGAAGCCCGCCGCGAATTCTTCGGAGACCAGAATAACGAATTTTTTAAAAAAGGCGTTCTTAGGTTGGAACATAAATGTGCGAGAAGTATAGTCAAAAATATAATGTATTGTGTATTAGGGACTATAAATACTGTTCGCTCCTAGTATTAAACGACAAAAAATTTGAATACTTGGTTCCGTTATTTTGACGATTCTAAGTTATTAATTTTGTATTTATACGATTTTCTTGGAAAAATGGTTTTGTTTCCATGACCAAAAGTATAGTTCTCTCAATGCGCCCTACACTTTCCGTGAATATTTTTAGATGTTGACTCATTTGTTTTGCAATATAATTGGGATAGACCAGGTAGGTATGTGTTTTGAGTATCAACCTAATGTTATCCAACGGACCATAGAAAGTAATATGCGAATGTTTATTTACAGTGTTGCATTATAACTGTCAGTAACATATAGCTTACCAAGGTTACTTTTTTTGGTATAATAGTTGTCCCCATTGAAAAGCCCTAAACAAAACGAGCATTCAAAAAAGTATGAAACAGCGTAACTAGGTACGCAAGCATATAAAAAAGCTCCTTCATTGGTTTCCATGTACCAATTTCGTTGTAGAAGAAATGCAGTTATGCTACTCAGTTCAACATTTGCGCGATATCCCTTCATAAGATAATAAAATTAAGAAAAACGATGGAGAACGGAACAATTATTGGAGCAAAAACTGCAACTTCCCTGATCTATAGTATAATTGATTAATATTAATTTTCGACAATATTAATAATTTTAGAGAACCACCAAAAAAACAAACAAAAAAGGTCAGTCCATAAATAGACATTTTTTGTTCTTATTTATAGCAATGGTGGGATAGATCAAGGATTTAAAGATTAGCGAAATTAATGCATTATATCGCACTTATTACCGAAAAATTTACATAACCGCTAAAGGCCCTCGTCATTAATAGAAGTAACAAAACTTTTATTGACAATTTAGATTAGGATTAATTTAAAAATAACGCGATCAAATTGCAATTCCAGAATATGTAAATAATGTAATAAAATAAGTAAATGCAAGCCGGCAACTTCGCATTCATTCAAACCAATTAACGATAAAGAAAAACTTGAGGCGCTCCGTAAAATAATAAATATGTAAATATCCATTAATACATAATGTATACGTTTAGAATTTTCAAGGCTACATCCACTTTTTGCATTCAATTTACTCCCGTTTGAAAATTCGAATCAACACCTAAAAACTTGCATTCCTTTTTTTTTGAGTTATTATCAGTTCCTTGCTCCAGGAAAACGGCCAACCTTGACTGCGGCTTTTAACTGTGCCATTGTTGTGAAAAAAAAGTCGAAAGATTTACTGTTGATTGCTTTATATTGATCACATGAGGACGTGTTACGAAAATTATGCTGTTACCCAACAAATTTACATAAGTTGTTTGGCAATTATATGGACTGTTATTTATAGTTTACAAATTATAATAATTTTCGTTTAAAGCTATTATTTTTTGTGTATTAGTTGAAGTTAATTAAAAAAAGACAAGCTATTTGCACTAAGTTAGCTCAACGATGCCACCTGTCTTAATGCTGCACATAAATATTCATAAGCGTACCTAAAATTACGTATCGAAATTAGAGCAAATCGTCATTGAAATTTTAAATTGTTCCACTTTATTTCTGAAAATAGAACAATAAGTGATATATGTGAAACCGGATTAGGAAACATGAAACATGCAAGATACGCCTACAGAGTAGGTAATATAATCTACAAAACTGTCCCATCAACTTCATTATTTCACCTACTCGTTTCAGCTCACCTGTGAACTTGGACGGTAGATGCAATTTCAATCGAAGCCTGTTTGTTTTTGTAGAAGTAAACAAATAGGTTCGATCGTATTTAGATTTACGACCATTAAGAATATTCAGTTTCTATTATGCTTATAACATAATTTTATTGAAACTTGAAACTAAGTTAAAGATTTGCATTTCCTTGCACAATAACGAAGGTGGTACTTCGATTAGAAAACTTATTTAAGGTAAATCCCGAAATAAGAAAACATATCAGAAAGCAGTACATTTTCAGTTTCATAAAACCGTATTTATGCAACCTAATAAAAGCTTAAAGCTGAAGATAACTAATTTCCGCAATCTATTCTCGAATTAAAAAAGAAGCAATTTGTAGTTAGAATGTTTGTCGAAATTGATTTTCTTGATTGATTTCGTAGAGGTTCAAAGTTCCTGCCAATTTTGTATAGTGAAATGTGTCAGTGAGATGTTGCTACACGCAACGAGACTTTTTGAAAAAAAAAGACCGTTGGCTGTTAGTACTCCAAATGAAAGACTTTGCTTTGTTTCAGTTGATTGAATAATGTAAAGAAACTGCTCCATATAAGTTAGGGATATTATGAAACATTTTTCAAAAGAAACAAATTTTTTTCAAAGACGATTTTAAGCTACATATTTAGTTTTTAAATGCTTGTTTTTTATTATTAAAAGTTTAAAAACTTTAAAAAAGAAATTTTAAACAAAAAGGCAAGAAAAAATGAAAATTAGGTGAAAGTGAATAATATAACTTAATTTCAAATTAGTAAAAAAAAGAAAATGAACACAAATTTCTTCTTAATTTCCCTTTAAACATAGACTAATTTAGTCTATGCTTTCAGCAATAACAAGTATGTCCTCTGTGGGCTTCAATGACAGCTTGCCAAAGTCATGCATGCTGGTTATGAGATCATTAAAGTTTTCTTGCGGAATCTGTTGTCAGAGTTGTGGAAGCAAATTTCTCAATTGTTCCATTGTTTGTGGTTGGCGATTATGATGATCCCTCTATCGGATTTAAATCAGGCGATAGAGCAGGTAAAGGTAAATGAGGAATTCCATCGGTTTCAATTGCATCCATAACTGCCATGGATCGGTGTGGACGAGCGTTATCGTCCAAAAAAAGGAAATCAGGACCTACAGCAGCATGAAACTCTGGCACAATGTTGTTGATCACCTGATTCAAGTATACTTCTGAATTCATGTTTCCCGGAATAACCAGCAAGTCGGTACGGCCATCATAATAAATGCCTCCCCATACACAAACAGTACCTCCTTTGAAAGGGTGAACACTTCTGGTACTGATTGCCGGTGCCTTGGCACCGAACGTTGTGTCCAGACACGCGTTCGACGACTGTCTGAAAAACAACTCTTCTGTCCAATTGACACGCTCTCTTTCCCATTCTAATCTTAGTCGCCTATGTTCGCGAGTCAATAAAAAGTCGTCTAGAACGTAAATCGACATCCCATAAACGTCTTCTGACAGTTTCAGCTGATATTGTTGTTCCTGTGGCTTCTGCGAGCCTCCTACTCAACATTCGACATGTGCTCAAAGGTTTTCGGCGTGCAAAAATGGTGACATATTGGTCTTCAGCAGGGGTTGTTATTGATAGGCGCCCAAATCTAGGCCTTTTTTCAACAGATCCAGTTTCTTGAAAACGGTTAAAAAGTCTAGAAATGACACTTTGCTTAGCTTGAAATAAAGTTGCCACGTCACTTTGTCGTTGATCACCCTGTAGCAAACCAATTGCTCTATTTGCTTCGTCACAGATGTTAATTTACGTCTAGGCATTGACAATTAGCAACGAACAAAATGTTGTTACCAAACTGACAAGTTTACCAAACAAACAATTGATTCGTTAGAATGAGAATGAGAAGAACTCTCAACAGCTCTCTACTTGCAATATAATGCTACATTTATCTGTATGGCTTAGAACTAGCAACTTTAAATAAAGTGTCAAACATCACAAAAATTTAAAAATTAAAAAATTGCGGACATTTTCAGATAATATACATATCCTTAACTTATGTGGAGCAGTTTATATGAGTTGCTGGCTCGGTGATGTAGCATTAGCTTGTCAGAAAACAATGTCAGCGACTAAAAAATGAGTGACCAAAATTAAAACTAAATTTCGCTGCAGGACCGAAATCGGTTGATTAGGTTGAAAATGAAATTAAATGACTTCGAAAGAAGTAAATAAATTACCTGTGCCAAAGGCTTCTCTTGGCATGCAAATAAAGTATGAGAGCAAGAGCACACCTTTACTGAACGAATTGCAAACATTAATTTGCAAATATACTAGCAATTTTTTGTTATTCTAGTTTATAAATGTAACTTTAAAATTTCCATATGCACATTTTCTTCTAATTTACCAAATCAACGTTATAATAAGTACGTTTTGTTGCCTAATATTACAACATTTGCTAATATAATTTGCTGAAAATTGTTTGTAACATTACAACAAAATAACACATATACGTTGGTTAGAGGGTATTTGGTGTACGTTAACAAAAATGAAAATTATTTTAAAACTTTACACAGCGAACACGTCACAATACATACCTACAAGTAGCTTTGCTCTGTTTGTTATTTAGAGTGAGAAGAACGAGATAGGTATACGAATTTTTATATCACACAAACTTAATTTTTGTAAATTTAAAAGAAATGGTTGTTAATATTCACTAATGTCTAATGGATAATATCAACGTCATTTTTAAAACATTTATTTCATCATTAGTTAGGTGATATTTTATTTTTTGTAACAAGGCAGGGTTTTAGATATTAACCAGATTTTGAAAAAAAGGTATCAAAATTGATAAAAAGAAAATTATCGTCATATCACCGAAAAACAATGTAAATGATTATCGAAATATGCAATATCTGGAGTAACAAAGAACGATTATTTGTGGCCTTCCAAGAAAATCAAATTTATCAATGGATTTTCAGAAGGTAAACTTGCGTTATAATAGAGTCATTTTTGTGTTTCTTCTGGAGAACTGACCTTTACGAATGCTATTCGAAGTGTTTTAAATCTTATCTATCTAATTCAATCTCAATTTCAAGATATAAGTATTCGTAAACAACACAGCAAATACCAAAAATCACAGAAATATTTCATTATATCGGTTTCGATTATCAACGAAACAGCGAAACGATATTATTGCTATTTTTAGTGTTTGCTGTGTTATGTTCAACTGTAACGAGTATTACAATAATTATTCTTGTTTTTTTTATATTCAATGAATAGTAATCGCTGTTGAACCCGCAATTGTTGAAAATATAAAACTCAGAGTATGATCTTTAATATGTAAAACAACGAAAATATTGAAATTTTAGGTGGAAACAGTTATGCAGACAATGCAATGTAATTCATAAAAAAAATTGTGACGCCCTTGAAATTAAAGTTCAGTTGGGTTGCCATTTTAGAAAAAAATGATGACGTGCAATGGTGTTAAGATACATCTAAAATTGTTTAAACATTTGCCATTTATTTATTTTTATATCGTACTGTGTTTGCCATTTTGTATATTATACTATTGATTTATAACGTATTGCAATATGGATTCATGGTTTACTTATTGTGTGATATTTGAAGAAGAACTGTTTGTCCAATAGACCTCACATGCTGTATGTCTTGCTGTATATGAAATGACTATTAAGAGTACAAATTATGTTGTAAAACTGAACAATCGAGATTCAACAACTCATGTCGTTGGTGGAAAAACGCTTTTGGGTTATTGAAAGGAAGATTCAGAAGACTAAACAAAATGTAAAGTAAAAATATGCACCATTATAATGGTTTTCATGATTCACAGCAATATAACGATGCTGCTTTATTCATATTGCATATCAAAGCGACTGCTGCATATTAACATTATTCAAGTGCCAAATTATCTATTTTTTAAATTTACAAAATATTTTACCAAGATAACAAACGGAGAATCATTTAACTGAAATATTTTCAGCAAAGCATTTCTGCCAAGATAAAATACAATAGATATTTTGAATTTACCTAAGTTATGATAGTGATTTACTAACAATGCAATGTGCATAATTTATATACTATCGAATTTTGAAAACTATACAAATTCGGCGGTGAATGTAGGTCAAAAATAAGTTGCGCAAAATGTATTTCCCCCAAATATGAATTACCCGGAATTCTCTAGAAAGAAGTAAAGATTACATTTTCTATTCTTAATGTATTCTCAAAAGTGAGTTGCGCCACAAGTTAAATAAATTGAGTAAATTGCTTAGAAACAAGAATAAACTAATTGAAATCCCTGGATTACAAAACGAACTTCGAATACCGCAATAACGAAAGTATAAAAAAAATCTGGCCTTATCAAAAAGATAAAATTTGATAATTTCGAAATTTCGACTTTAAAGTCGAATATTTCGAAAAGTATTTGAGATATCGAAAAATTGGGACCAGATCTTGAATCAGCATAAAATTTCACATACGATCTATATCTTAACTCGGTTGTAGACAATACGCATCTCTTGCAACGCACGGACGGAATATTGATTTCAGTAACGAACGAAGTTCGTTGAAAAGAATCGGTTACCATAACTGTGGCAGCTTTATTAAATGATACGATTTAAAAATATTCAATTCGTTAAATTTCCTTATAGTAATTTAATTAAACCTTAAAATAAATAAATTCGTTATGTAAATAAGAATGCAAACTTCGTTTTCGAACGAGGTCGTGAACTAGATTGGCACGCGCTATCATTTCCTAGGATATAGTTAAATTAATGTTCTATGATAATTTTTTCCCTTTACGGAACTGAAAAAACGAAAATTTGGCGTCAGTCTTGTTTTAATTACCAATTACGAAAAAATATATAATTATAATTCTCCGCTTTACATATTTATTATTGATTCCATTTAATTTTATAAGTAGGGCGTGTGTCGCATTTATTTTAAGTGTTGATATTTATTTATTTACTGACAAGATTTTTGAGGTTACCGTTAGAATGGTCAGAATAATTATCTTAAAGGCTGTACAATATTGCACGATAATTTGCATACAGACTAACTTTCCGTGGTTCCAAAAATATTTAATATGCACGCCAACTTTAGGTATGGTACCTATATCTAATCGATTCACAGTTTATTTAAAAATTAGTTTACGCCACAATTTAAAACAAAAAATATTGAAGTTTAAGATTCCTCTAACACTACGTGTGAATTTCCTTCTAGTTTTCTAGCTGCATGCAATATACAAGCTAAACTTGACTAAAAGCTTGTAATATATTAAATTAATGCGTGAAATACTTGTGTGGTCTAAAAATGAGCGAAAAGTGATGGCAACATCTCGCGCCTAATTGCATTAAAAAACCCACACTTACGTTCACCCCTTACATTAAAAATTAGTTCCAGCAAAAGTAAGGTGCATTTAGCTAAAGGAAATCAAAATTTGGTCGAGACATACCTAAACTGCCATAAATTCAAAAGCGTAGCGTAAGACTGGAAATTAATTACAGAACAACACATTTATTGGTTAATTAAACGATTATTAATAGAAGTAATTCGAAGCGTAAGAAATTTTTAATTTTTTAATTTGACTTATTATAAATTCAATCAATCATAAATATTTATTACCGCCAAATAAGTTTTGAATAAGAAAACCAACGAGTTGATTTATAATTAGTTCAAAGTTGATAATGAATTTCTAATGCGATTTTAATTCAAATGTTGCAATCTTAGCATCTTTCATTGCAAAATTCGTAATTTTTGATCGTAGTTATAATATGCCGTGATACACCTTTTTAATGGTGTTTTTCAAATTATTTTGATCGCAGCTTGATGTAAGGAGTGGTTTACAATAGATGAGATTCTTTCGTAACAATGTAGGGTGGTATATATACGATGATATTAATAATAATAATTTCTTTAAAGTACAATGAAGCAATTACGTTTAAAGTAGTGAAAGAGGTGAAGTCGATTGATTTCCGCGACTAAAAACCATCTCCGCTTTTTGCAAGTTCTAGCGAATACGGAAGCAAAAGGGAACGGATTGTAATTTAATATTCGTACAAATCTGACAGTCACGATTTTTGTTTTATTTTTTTTTCGGTTCTTAATCTAAATAAAGATGTCGAGTACTTCGAACATGAAAAAAGACAAGGACCTTTTTGTTTGTCCGCCTGAAGAGGTGATTATCAATATCTCTTCTTGTCTATCAGAAGATAGACAGTTAAAGGTTAAAAACTAGATAAAGTGCGCACTTTCTCAACATCCATTTCGCAAATTCTCCACTTTTTAGTTCAAGGTTTAATTGTATACTTATTAAAAATGATGTCCAATTACTTACACGCCGCTTTTCTTTCCTTTTTTTTTAATTTGGAAAACGAGAACGAGTCTAGTAAAATAAATAATATTAACTCTCAAGGTTTCGTCATTACACGCTCAAGTGTATTTCTTTTGAATTTATTACGAGTGCTAGAAATATTGTGTAAAATTTATAGCAAATATTAATATTTTAAACGATTAACATTAATAAAAGCGTATATGAGGTGATTGCAGATGACGTAAGTTTGAAATCAAGTAACCGTAAATACATTTTCTAAATAACTAAAGACATTTATTTCTAACAAATATTATAATAATTAATTAATTTTTAACTTCCGGCAATGATAATTTCCTACATGTTGAATCACAAAGTGCTTATTTATATTTTTATAGAATCGTTCCACGGCAGAAATGTTTATAAGAGACTAACGAATCGTCTTTAAGACACATTAAGTTATCGTGTCATGGTTATAATATTATAATTCTAACGAAAAAACCAAATCCACAAAACTAATTAATTTCTATTTAATTAGCGGATTATTTAAAAATTTGGTCTCCCATTGCTCCAGATTTGGATTACCATAATATTAAATTTCGTGACGAAATTTTATTTAATTTAGAATGACACCTAGCACGCCATTTATTATTAGTTCACCCACTCTACTTTGTTAAACCACTGTACAAAATTTCGTGTTTAAATGCATTCATCTACAGGTATCCAATAGCGCATCACTTTAGACATGTCTCAAGGGTTTCAGTTGAGATTTAAGTTATTTTTATCCATAGATTTATTGTACAGCATTTTCATAACGATATGCTAATTATTCATTTGCAATGATGTGCATTTATGTCCTCCATTTAGTACTAAATTACTAAATGAGACGTCCAAGGAATAATAGATTTGCTGTTTATAAATTACGTAGTCATTAACTTGATGCAATTGTAAATAAGTACCGAAGAATAATTAATATGAAATTGTGATTAATGTTCTTTGAAAATTATTAAATTAGTTGATATCTTAAGTACTTCTTAGTCCTATAGACTTTGTAAAGGCATCATGGCGAGTTTTTGTCCTTTAAATGAGCAAAAATCATTATGTTGAATGCTTTCAAAGCATTATCACAATCATAACAGTCCTTCCTACTTTGAAGATAGAGTTGTGTGTTCCAAGGGGTCAATTTATAATTTACGAAAGGAATAAAAGATGAACTCCGCGTGGCATTTAGCGCCAAATTAGGGAGGTTCACTCGTTTCATTTTACAAATGAAATTCCAACACTAAAAAAAATTCACCCTGCTCTGCATTCAGATGGTTTACTCGGCATGAGTATATCTCAGTTGTGGAAAGTACTACACAAATTAATTTTTTTCTGGGAAACCATTATCAGAAGACCAATGTTAATAGACAATCCGGAAATCGT
Source organism: Pyrocoelia pectoralis (assembly GCA_036250285.1). Classification (NCBI taxonomy): domain Eukaryota; kingdom Metazoa; phylum Arthropoda; class Insecta; order Coleoptera; family Lampyridae; genus Pyrocoelia; species Pyrocoelia pectoralis. The sequence goes on from CM070076.1 coordinate 3,264,859, forward strand.
TCCTTGGGGAAGGTAGTGAACAAAGAAAGACAAAAATATTCAAAGCAGTCGCCAAGCTGTCTTAGAGGGATGGTCGATTGGTATTAAAGCGGAATCGGGGAAAGGTAGAAGACTTATTATTACACACAATGGCGAGTTTCAATCTACAAAACCGGCGACTGCCATAAAGACATGTACGCGGATATGTTTAAAGTATATTCCCAACATTTATTCCAGAAGGTTCAATTATTTATTGTTATGGATAGTGGAAAACAGAACAGTTCACTACAACTTCATAGAAGAAGAAAGATATTAGACAGTGGCTAATTAAGAGAAACATCTCCATTCAGGAGAACCTTTGGAAAAAATGCATTGAACATGTAAATAAAGACGAAGGAAAGGTGTTGGAAATGGACAATAGCATAAAGGGCCTTATATGCACATGGAATTTTTTTCACCCTTCCATCGTAATCCAGAATCCACAAATCGGCAACACATTAGATATTTTGGTCGAACGATTACTTATAAGTGTAACTGCTGAAGACACCTCTACAAATGAAGAAGAAACGAATGATTGTTCTACCCTCCTAACCTAAATGGCAGCATGTCACAGTTTCTTGTCAATTTTCTTGTGGCAATGAAATTTATGTGATCATATTTTAATATAAACTTTATCTGTCTTAATCCTTAAAAAAATTGTAATGTTTCGCCACATTTTTGGTTGTCCCCCATTAGGGGCTGCTTTATTTAATGATCTTGTATTAAATATTTAAGTGTTTCTAAAAGCTTTCCCCTTTGCACAAAAATTTGCAAGAATGTATTATTCATTAGTATAGTTAATTTATTTTTATCACACACGCTCTTTTCACTTTCTCAAGCCCTTATTGGCCTTATTATTGTTGTACCGATAACTAGCTTGACAATGATACCAGTAAGGGGTGTCGAAACATGTTGCTTACCAACGTATAATTCCCCATTTAAATTATACATATAATTTGCGATTGAGTGTAGGCTGAAATCTGCCACATCTCGTAATTTAACATTTTACTACCTGTCGAAATTGCATTGTCGATATTTCAGTAACTCAAAAAACATAACCCTTCATTTCATCTTCATTTGTCACCAGTCAATAAATTGTTTTAAGGGGAGGTTTTGAGTTTTTCTTTCACTTTGTCACAGTAAGTTAGTTTCGAAGGAACGTAAAATAAAGCTTTTACGTCTTAACCACCATAAAACATGTACTTATGCATACTGCAGAAGATGACATTATAATAACACAAAAACATTGTAAATAGTTCGTAAATTATTTTCTGTACATAAAACAAATATGTTTCTTTTGTTTTAAATCTTGTCATTAGACATCAAAGGATATTTGGTTATACTTAAAACAATTTTTAAGTGTTTAAAGAAAACATATTGATGTAGATATAAGTGAAGGGGAAACGATGATGAGGGCGGGGAACCTTCTGTAAAGTTATCATAAAATAAGAAAGCTCTCTGAAAGAAAGGTATTTTCAGGCTGTACAAGCACTATACAAGATTAGTATTGTTCAAAAACACTGATTGAATAGTGTCCAACGCAACTCGGTACAAGTGCAGTAAGGCCATTGTTAAAATTTAAGTTCTTTGATAAGATCACGTGACAGGACTTCCTTTCTTTGTAATTTTTACTTCAACAATGTAATAAAATTTATAGGACAAGAAATATGCAAAAAAGCAACTGTCCTGAGTTGAAATAAATTATTTTTGGAATTAAAATCAGTAACGTATGACCAGGATATTCAAGATTGCATAGAAAGCTAGAAAATAACCGAAGAATAAAATAGTAATTACCATCTAAATTAGTATAAGAAACACATGAAATTTATACATTCGATAAACTACATTACGACAGTTGACATACTTAAAAAGACTTACAATGTGGTACATTTAATTAACACATACATTGATTGTAAGACTTATTTTGAGAGAAGAAGAAGTGGAATAATAAAGTGATTCCAGATTAAGAATAAAATTAACAAAAAACAATGTATGCAATTGACATAAAGTAGATACATGAAAAATTTAAATAATAATAAAGCATTAAGGATTACATGACCAATAGGAAAGTTGGTAAAATTACGTAATGAGGATTGAGAGTATCGCATGACGAAATTATGAAAAACGAAGGGTGAAATTTTGTAATACGTCGATTAGAAGATTGCCATGAAAATCGTCAAGTAATACAAAAGTCCAATTTTAGAAATGCAACAAACAAAAAGTGACACTCACGGAAAGTTTACGATAAACACTAGAAATTTACATGAAACAAATGTAAATGTGCATTGCTAAATGCAGTGCAACAAAATTGCATTTAGTGTTGGCGTTGAAGTAGTTTATCACCGTTTTAAAAATGTTTATAGAATTATTTACATAATGAATAAAAAACAGTTTTGAAGTCTAATAAAGATACTTAATTAATTCTTTTCAAGTTGGGGTATTTTTCTGATATAAAAAAGTTTCTTAATTATTCAGTGGATGCCTATTATGTCAATGTAAAATTTGCTAAATATCTTCTCTTCCAAATCATTTTTTTTTTGACATAATTCCAATTTATCTTGGCATGACTAAACACGCGAGTATTAATAAAAAATACGTACCAAATAGGCAGGTTTAACTCTGGTAGCGTGCCTGTCAATAATAATTCTATATGGCGTATACCTTAGCAGATGGATAAGTGCGATAGTCCCCGATGCAACTTATGGTCGACTATTAATACGAGGATTTAATTTTTGTAAACAAAATGATTAATCATTGGATAATGGTAGGTTTAAGCAGTTTTCCAACAAATTTTATCCGAGACGTCATCTTGCCGGTAATAAATTAAGAGACACATAAACAAATATCTCTGGCAAGTTTATTGAGAACTTCTGTATTCATTAGGTAAATAATCTTTAGGTCTTTGCTAGTACATGCTTTATGTTCAATAAAAGATGTTTCTAATGGAGTTCCTCAGTTGCAAATTGTTTACTAATATAGTAAAAGGAATGCGAAATATTCATTGAGGAATACCTACTTCGTTATTAACTGAATATTATATTCTACTAAATTCTATTCATTTTATTAAATGAATAAATAATATTAATTGTAATAATAAATACGTGTAATTCCGCTAATTTTTTATTTTAAAATGTAACCATAGAAAAAGAACAAGAGTTAAATGTAACCCAACGCGTTTTGATACTATGTGTCATTATCAAGGGTAACAGATTTTGATAGATTAAAATTAAAGAAGAACTGTCAAGATACAACGTTAAAAAAACCTTTGGCGGGTATATTTATTCTCAACAAAAATGCAAAGAAGAACAATATAAAGTCAAACCTCTCTCCGCACATACAAACAATGAAAATGAGGTTCAACTAGCAAAATTAATAAGAACAATAATAAAAACTGTAACGTTGCAAACTAATTTATTATTGTATTGCTATTGCCGATCGATTTCGGTCACAGCAACCATCTTTAGGCCATGCTGAAACATGATTAGTGAGTAAAATCGGAAAGAGGGAAATTTTTATTGATGTATTTTCAGGTTTTACGTACTCACTGTGTATCTTTAGCGTTAACACAGCAGCACACCAGTTTCAACAAAAGGGAACCGCTCGAAGTGAAAGCTCAAATTGAAAAAGGAAATGTGGAGATTAGATTTCCATAAATTGTCCCCATTAAGACCATGGACCATCATACGTTCTTCAAATGTACAATTTATTCAATGTATAGTGATTATTCAAAGTGAAAATCTCAAACGTATATCTAGTAGAATATAATCCTGTAAATTAGGTGATAAGGTTACATGCGGTCCTTTTACATTAAGAATACCTAAATAAATTAATATTAATAGCTATTAAATGGAATTCAATATGTGATTAGAGAAGATTTAACTAAAACGACGATGAGGTTATTAATAACATGTGATCTAAAAATAGCGATATGTGGACCAATCACGCGATTTTTGCATTTTTGCAAAAATTAAAAGTGGTGTTGAAATTTGAAAATTATAACCATTTGCTACGTAGCTTTAAAATAACATCGCCTTGATTTATTATTTGGTATATTTTGATAACCATATCTATGTATATTCGCAATGCACGATTCCTGTTTCGTATGTAATTATAATAATTGAATGTTTATTTCATGTTTACCATATCTCACTGAACGAATTTAATTTTTTTCTAGGTTTAGAAATGCTACTCTCATTAAGCTTCATAATCTTATATTGTTTCGAAATATAGTACCTTTACACAGGATGTTAGTAAATAAGTGCGACAAACATTAGGGGGTGATTCTGCATGAAAAAAGAATGACAGTTTGCTATATAAACGTATGTCTGCAATGCTTAGTTTTCCGAAATACGGGGTGTTAAAGTTTTTGGGGTACCCTGCGTTTTGGATACAACTTATCATACAATCGTCGAGCTTGCCAACCATTTCCATTACTTCGACCCAGGGGCGTATTATAGCAGAAACCAAAGAAGCCCGGGCTTGCGGCGCAAAATTTACAAGGGGCGAAAAAATTCGGGGAGAAGTTTATTCTATTCTGTTTTCTGTTACGTTTCTATTACTGTTTCGTTACTCTTTACGTGACCTTCTTCGGAGTAGTACAAGAACTTTATCATTTCCTTTCTATTTCACCGCATCGTTGCGAGATTTTGAAATGTAAATTGGAATCAAAACCTATAAAAAATTTGTCTGTTATCCGTTGGAGCGCCTGTGCGGATGCCAGTAAAACATTATATTCGTATTATAGGTACTCCAGACAATAAGTATTGGACGATATAAATGAAAAATCAAATGCAAGGTTGTAAGCCAAGGGTTTGATTGATAAATTAAGCTCTCTTGAGACTTCTATTATGACCTGTTTTTGGAATAGAATATGAGAGAGATTTAACGAAGTAAACGAAAAACTTCAAGCCGTGAATATTGATCTTGGAACTGTGATTTTATTGTTCGATTCTCTATAGGTATAACTTTCTTGATACATTGAGAGATGATTTCGACATATTTGAGGCTGAGCGATTTCCTAATCGATGTCAAAATGAAAGCTACCAGCTTGACACCAAAAGAAAATAGAAAAGGAAGATGCATTTTGATAGTTTTTAGTGGAAAAGATCATTTCCGCATCCAGGTATTTTTGCCTCTTATTGAAAAGTTAAAAGCAGAGTTTTCCAAGAGGCGAAAGTCAATGAAGAATTCGGATTTCTGATCAATTTATCAGTATTGACCTCGACGGAAATTAAACAAAAGTGCGTAAAGTTTATTGAAACGTATAAAAATGATTTTGATCAAAGCTTAACAGAGGAAATCATTCAATTGAAAAACCTAGGATTTTCATCTAATGGACTTTCCCAAACAATTGAAGTTAAAAAATATTGATGACGTCTTTCCCAGCCTGTTAATTTTTTGAGAATGTTTGCCTGTAAAGCGGTGACCAACTGTACCGGTGAAAGATCGATTTCAGCATTGAAAAGGGTGAAAGATTAGTAGATTACCGCAGATCTACTTTATCTAGTTTACAGTTCAACGCACTAGCAATCTTGCGCAATGAGAATAAGATGATGACAGACAATATAGTCTGTGTGGTATTAGCTATAGTACCTACAAACTCTTTTAGAATAGCGGTACCTAAACTTTATTATCATGTTCTACTTCTACTAATAAACGATTGAATAAATTTCTATAAAGTAGGTAGTTAGCAGATTAAGTACCTATAGATATCCAAAAAAAGGAAATTAATAACGAAGGGGGGAGGGCGCAGTTTTTGTATTAGGCTTTGGGCGCTAAATTACGTTAATACGCCACTGCTTCGACCACAAAGAAAATGCGCGTCTGACAATTCTGCATTTGTAAAATTTTCCATTCTTTTCGATAAAAGAAAAATTAATTACTTATTAACATTAATGTTATAGCAAACTAAAAGCTTAATAATGAAGAAACGCTAATTTGACATTTCGTTAAAATAAAAAAAATTTGCATATCTCGACCGGTTTCAGAGCAATAAATAAATCGTCGGTTTTTAAGAAAATCTTTAACACCCCGTATCTCGGAAAACTAAGTATTTGCAGACATACGTTTATATAGCAAACTGTCATTCTTTATTCATGCAGATTCACCCCCTAATGTTTGTCGCACTTATTTACTGACAACCTGTATAGTTTGTACATATAAATGCATGATCATTTACAAATGATTTTGATGAATTTTTATGGACCATGTTATAAATTATAATTATGACGTATTGCTGTTACTGAAACTTGTCTGTAGCAAATGAATGGCAAATTAATGTTAATACGAATACATACATCCTTAAAGAAGAATCGAGATAGCAGATTTAAGTATGTTAAGATGTTCATTCATTTCCTTCACTTGCTGTCACCTGTAATTTCCCCATAATTTAATTCATCCCTTTTCATCCCCCTATTCCCTTGACCCTTAAGGCAATCCCGGGTTCCTCATTGGAGGTCCCTTTAAATTTTATTATAATTTTAACGTCGATTTAAACTAGTTCAGTCTGAACTAGTTCTTAACCTATCTTTTAAACTCGATTTTGTTACTTCTTATTTGTCGTAATTAGATATGTAATTATTTTATACAACTTTTCAATGGACATTCCAGCAATGTCAAGTTTTTCAAAATCGGTTCAAAAATGATGGAGTAATTCATCTTTAAAATCACAGATGTAAAGTAAAAATCACATAAGAGAACATCAATTTAATTTTACACAAGCAAAAAAGTGCGAATTTCCAGGTATTCAAAAGCTGTATTCATCTAGTTCTACCGATAGCTTGTTAAGCTCCCTACGGAGGCATCAATAGTGGAGTGATGCTTTTTTTGAAACCGTGGTGGGTTTATGATAACGTTCATAGGTTAATTTAAAAAATTAACCATACGTTTCAGTATTTTCCTGTACATCTAGATCGTGTAATATTAGTCTATAGTGGAAAGCAGTTGATAGGTTCATTCATATTCTTTAGTATCGAAGTTATGTGTAAGAGAGCAGGTCAGGGCTCAAGTACCACTTGTGGATCATACCTTTTATGTACATTCAAAGATTGCATACGTTTAGTTTACAACTTTGAAACCTTTCTACTTGTTAAAACTTAGATACACTAATTCCATTCCATAAAACATATTAGTGTTTAACTTCAGAATAAGAAGTTATTCATCAGTAAATTAAGTACGTGCATAGAGAAAGATGCTAAATACTAATAAATACTAAATAAACAAGGGAATGTGTAAAAGTTAGTTGTTTTTGGACTTATCCAGAGATTACATTAAAATATATTCCGTGTATGTCTGTTTTAAAATGTTTCCACTATATGCGGTTACATTTCAGCACATCAAAACTTATAATATCAACACGAAATATTTCTTTTTCCATCGCCTACGTTATTGTGCTAAATTTTAATCATAGTTCAAATTATGGGCTCGTTAGCAGTTTTGATTGTAATTGAGAAAGAATAAATAAAATAAATAATAGGTAACAGTAGTGGTCCTTGACGCATTATTTATTGTACAAGCGGTGTCATAATTATGTCAAGTTTTGGAGAAAACATTAATCATTTTTTTTTTCGTAAATCAAATCTCTAATACCGATTCGTGTTAAATAGGGACAAGCACTCAATAGCTTAACGATTTAAATGTTATATCCGAAGATTACAAGTATTTCGGTATCGAGTTTCTATAGATTTACAAAAGCACGCCCATCGCGAGAACAACATTTAAGATGGTATTTTATTAATCAATAATTCTAACGCTTTATAAATCATTTAATCTCGATGAAATTGCTTCAACAGTTTGTAATTATGTAAATATAAATAACGAGAAATGAAAATTATGGTATTAATCGTTTAGACGTCCGTAAGAAGCGAAGTCTTATGTTAAAATCGATTTATCACTAACAGGGCTTTAACGTCACAAGTAATTAACATATGGACCTTTCTAACTTAATTTCAATCGCGATTACACAAGGATTAACGATGTAAACCAAACCACCCACGGTATTTGTTTGAAGTGCCCCGGTTTGTAATAATCTGGCAGGTATACCGGATGTTTTGATATTGTTAGAAGATCCACTTCACCTGTTTATCTAATCAAGAATTAAAATTCTTAAGATGGCTAGTATACAAATTTAAGATGTACGAAAGTTTTAATTACATAAATTAATAAAATTTTCGTACCAACTTAAAGGGAATTATGTAACACTTGTTGCAAAATTTCATATCTTAATCTTCGCTTTTACCAATAACTTGTAGAATTTATGGGCGTTAAGAGAAAGTTCAATTATACTTTTTTCTTTTGCCGAAAGAAGATAAAGTTATATAAGAATCGTGATTAAGACAAAGAACGTCGCGAACAAGTATCGTTGCAGTTACATTGTAATGAAGTAAGTGTACAACTTAAAGTATATTGGTTACCGATTAAAGATTTTAAATTGTTAATTATAGTAATTGGGTATGTTTATATTTTTTATCAAATATCGGCCTACATTCTAAAATGGAAAATAATTGTGAAAAGCACGTTTAGTCACGGAAACTAATTGAACCTTGCATTTTTTGTGAACTCTTACTTAATCTTGCATCATTGCAGCAGTTATTGAGATGTGCACGCATACGAACTTATACATACATTCGTTTATTGCAACGATACTTTGTAGTTTCACACTGCAAAGTGCAACGTCCGCAAATTTTGTAAATAATAACGTCCCCTTTTCACGAAGCCACCCTCAAAGAAAAAAATCTGTTTTTATATGCACAATGCACATTACAAGCTTAATATATCTAGATTCTTACATTATATCGTAAATATTCTTTTTATAAACGGGGGTACACGCGATTCTCGCGTTTTGCGTGCTTTGGGGGGAGGGGGTATCTGTGATTGTAGGTTGTAATAGCTTTTGTTTTAAAATATCACACCTTGTTGAGCTGGCTTAGTTGCTTGAAAAAAGAAAAAAAAATTACGTTTTTGTACCTTTTCAGATTTTTGACCCTGTAGGTATCTGTAATTTAGCAAGTTATTAAAGTAACTAAAATAAAGGATTACATTTACTTACATTTGCCGTAAAAATCACAAAAATGGGTTGATGTTTGGTAAAGATATACGAATTCGTTCCTACCTACTTAAAGTAAATTTTTACCAATTATTTAAAAAAATGTAAAATGCAAACTTTTTGGAATAGATTTGAGACCAAAAATACATAATGGCCCTTTCACAATGTTAATTACGTCTTTGCCCAAAAATTAACGAAAATATAACAAATTCCGTGTGAACTTCATAAGGATAGTTTAGAATGAATTTTGAATGTAAAAGAACTCAATTTGGACACTGGCAACTTTTTGGGAATACGAATGGCCTTAGGGAGAACGTTTTAACATTCATCTTTAACTATAGTAAAACTAAAAATACCATAAAACATAAAATGTACAAATAGAAGCTGGTCTAACGTTGCATAACATCTGTTTTATAGAAAGACCTTCCCTACCTTAAACAGTTTCAAATTTTTGTTTATTTCACTAACTAAAGGCCACCCTTTACACGCATATGTACAGCAGTAAATATGGATTTTACTTCCTCTTAATTACAATATAAGTTGTATATTTAGAAGTACAGTCAAAGTATAGGTATTCTCTTTGGTATAGTGTAACGTAACAATACACTTGCCACCTACTTTCATCAATAGATATTAAGTTAAATATGTAGACAAAAACATTTTTCTCGGTGAAAACATTCGACTATATACATATGTTACCTACGACATCGTTCATCGTTCAAAATCTCTAAATTCGAAATAAGCACACAAACATGTACATTTCGAAAGTTACCGAAAGAAGGTATCGGGACACATAAATTAGTCTACGATGAATGCTGTTACTACTTTTTACATCATTTTAACCATGATAATGTTAACGGGAGGCATAATAGAATCATTGTTCATCATTTAAATAACTTTTCAACTTGAAATAATTAAATTTCCATGTTATCGAGAAAAAGTTTCCGATACTTCTCATTTTGAAAATTTTCGCGAAAATACTTTCTGGAATTGTTTTAATGTTCGAAATGGGTTAAGGACCTCGGACAGACAAACTTTGCATGTTTACACAAAATTTTCACCCAAAAATAAGCACAAATAGCGAATTCTATTTTACACGTAGGTAATCTCCATAAGGAAACTTTGAACGTATTTTCTAAGTAAAGAAAATATATTTAGACACAAATACCCCTTGAATAAGATGACACTTTGAAAAAAATTAGTGCAGATATTTACGTAGTTTGCGGGGTATCTATAATTGTAGCTTGTAGCATTAATTTGTAGGTTATAAATTTATAATAGCTTTGGTTTTAAAATATCACATCCGCATTCGTCGGAATTCGGCGACTGTCGGAAAAGTGCACAGCAACACAAACATATACACACGTCTCGGTTATTACATAGTGATTAATTAAAAATATAAATTTCAACATTGAATAGTTTTTTTATTCGTCTATTTTTATCAAATTTTAAAAAGTAAAGCACAAATTTAATATTTATAAAGTTACAGATCGGTTAAAAAAATTATCGTCTTTTTAAATATTGTGATTGGAACATGGGCTACGGCTATTCTCAAACGGTAATAAATTTGGGAGATGCTCCAAAGCACCGCACTGAAGAATCATTAAATATCAAATAATACCAAAGGACCGACACGACATGCGTTGAACGCAGATACATTAACCTAGAGAACCTCTCCATGTTTGGAATATCGGCATGATCATTCCATTATTCATGGTTCCCCAACAGAGAATGTCTTGATACATCGAACTGTTTTTTGTATGTGGGTTTAATTAGTAATGATGGAGTGGAAACAAATATACCAATACCGCTACGGATAATACTTTCGGGAAGGTATCATCTTCGGCAATCATATGAAGAAGAGTTATTGTCGAAACGCTTACAATTAATTTTGTGTTACCAATGTTTTGGTGTTTCCTCTTTTAACACTTATAAAACTAGAGCAGTTTCTATTTTTTCTGTTCACTGAAACGGCAGGTTACAAAACCACCCCCTCACATTTCACAATTATACTATGGCAACTTTCACGATACAAATAAACCCAAAAATATCATTTGATCGTTCGAATATACATATACAATTGCTAACATTATGTTCTTTCTGTGAGAAAGAGAACCAGTACTTCAATATGTCATATGTCAGACGGATCGGAAATCAAGAGGCATCAGATGCATTAAGCACATTTCGCAATAAGAAAACTTAACACGATAAACCGAAATGTATACCTACACTGTGGGTAAAAACTTGACGCAGGATCAGAGATGGATGATTGCTAAAGAGATACAAAAATCAATCTTAATGGGCCTCAAACATAGAGCTGAGTTACAAAAGCAAAAAGGATCCACTGCTCCAACAAATATTGAAGAAACACAGTCAATTAGTCAAAGGGTTGTTCTAAAGGAATCGGCAGGCGAGGAACATTATTCTGAGGAGGAAAACATTACACTGGGTGTACCTCAGGGAAGCACTCTGGGTCCATTATTATTTGTAATTTTTGTTAACGACATAAATGACAAACTTATAAGTTATAACTTAAATTTATCCCGACATGAAAAATGACAAATGTAGTAATGGTACCAAAACTAGAAAAACCTCTACTTCTTCTACTGCTGCTCGTACTGCTGCTGGTGATATCCAAGTTTTATGGAAAAATGCTTAAATCAATAATAGAGGAAAGAAATCTAATACCTGCACATTAGTTCGGGTTTTGAGCCACTCATTGGGTAACTACCTTCCTGAAGTACCTATTGTTTATTTCTAGAAGCACATACATATATGAGGTAGATGTTCAAGAGTGAAGCAGGATATTCTGACTTAGGACAAATTAAAGCTAAATCCTTCAAGGACGCTCTTAGGTGTACTGTGCACAAGAGACATCCCTGCACTTAACCAAAACGCCATTGCTGTTTTTTGAGGTGCCAAGAAACAAAGAACTATTTCAAAGCCCACAATTTTCCATTGGTAAATCTATAACTGGAGCAAAAAGCGGAGAATCACGCTTAACGAATCCAGGTCTGACACCTTTCTGATGTGCCAGCGAAAGTAAGATATTGAATATAGTGAACAAGGTACTAAAGAACATCACGGCCAGAAGCAAAAACCTGCACAAAGACTATTAAGTAAGATTTTATCTTAAAAATAATTTAGGTAAAGCCGAAACTTGTTAGATGGTTAGATTTTAGTGTTATTCCATAAGAAACCAAACATTGGAAATAAAAGCTTGCATTGCCTGTTATTCTGAGAAATTTGGCAGTTCAGTCATGGCCCAAATGTACCAAATGGATAATACTGCAGTGCGGAAATATGTCAACGATATTTAACGAACATTAAAATTTCAAAACGATTATTCCAAGCAACTGCACCTTTTCACACTATTTCTTTCGAAATAAATTGGAACCTTAATAGGGGACAACGTTTTTCAAGGTTTTCTATTTCATCGAAGACTAGTAAAGATAATATGCGATCCTTATTTATAGTCCTTCAGCTCACATCATCAAAAGCTATAGTCCAGTTGAAGGGAAAAAAGCATATAACGTGCATGCTGAATTCGGTTGGTGAGAAAGCTGTTCTTCGCAAACAAATTGGTTACTAAATGTAACTTGATCATAAATCCTGATACTCTGAAGGCGCCATCAATTCTCTGAAGAAAGTTAAATGCATTTTCACGAGCTCTTGGGGCAGGTTATTAAAATTTTAACTATAAGTTAAGTTCCTATAATAAGTAAAGTGACACTCCTGAAAAAGTAGGGGTTTTACAGCTTCGACAATTTTAATAAATTGAAATGGGATCAAAAGATTCACAACGGTGACAAGATTCGACTGTAAGATCACCAATCGGAAGAAAAGTGCGAAAAAATTCAACAAGAATAGTATTCAATTTCATATGAAACTAATTACGATCAAGATTGGCGAATTCTCACGGTATTACAAAGAAAACTCCATGCACCTCGTTGCCTACTGAGACATCGGCACTGTTAAAATCGAACACCGCCTACGAACAATCGTGTGCCAAACACGTGTGGTTTTTACCTTCAAGAATAAGTAACGTAGATCAACGCATTTGTTAAATGACATCAGATAACGGTGATTTTAGTATTACAAAATTGACCTTGTGTTTTAATACTAATAATAATCCTCTTGCTATTATTTTAGATTATAGATTTAAAAAAAAAAGTTATCGAATAAAATTGGAGTTATTGCCTTCATTAGCATGTATGTTTATTTAATTAGCTACTACATTCCTATTAGCGTAGATCAGACTTTTATAAGCCGTATAAGCATTAAAACCATCGAAAAGTAAAGTTCCAATTAAGTACGATTTCCGAACGTTTTAATTACGTAACTTCATTATGAATTTTAGTGTATAATAAAATGCAAAACCATAAAAGCATCGCGTTTTTTTAGTGAGCTGCCCCACTTTTATGGTAATGAAATCTAAAATCCTCAATTTAAAATATCGATAGCAATGACCCGCATTTGATTTAAAAAAAAGTGCTTTAATTTAATAATCTTGGGCAACGATAACCGTTTGCAAAATCTATGCTATCAATATTCATATGTCACGTATACTGGGTGTTTTGTATATTTTTGACGAACAGATTACGATGACAAATGTTGATTGATATAAATCGTTTTGATGCCATTTTTTTAGGCACATGTGGGTGTATAGATCTTATAAGTGAAAAAACTGTGGGAAAGACGCCTATACGACAATTTAGATGAATGAAAATTTACTAGGAATTGGTCAACGAAACAATAAAAAATCTAATGAATATGGAAACGCTTTTCGTTCACGGACAATGATTAAAATGGTTAGTTCAAAGCAACCAAAGATCAAGGTTAGACAGTAAACCAATTTAATAAAACTGAAAATTTGTAAACTTATTAAATTTTAATTATTATTGTTGCCATGCCCTACTAGTAGAACCATACTATATTTTTAAATACTTGCTAATGACTTTATAGAAGTGGCACCATAATAAAGGAAGGAAAAGGGAGCAATCACCTCCACGTGGGGAAATGCTTTCATGTTCACGGAAAAAAGTAACACCTTTAACAACCAAAAAATGAACTTTCTTTTAATATCAGAAAATACGTAAGCTTTGTTCAACTTTTCGACGCAACTAAAAAAATAGTGTTTATGCGTCAAAATCGTTTCAGTTCGGAATAGTGGAGAGTTTTCAGTTTTCGAGACAAAGTAGGAGAGCATGGAATTTTCACCCGAATGAACGTTTGTTTACGTTCATAGTACGTAGAATTAGTTACAAAGCTAAAGGTTGATCTGAGACTCACTTATCCTAACGACCCAAAAGGGAGAGGGACGTTTGGATGGAGTAAAATTATCTTCTAATCTCTTCAACCAATGTACCAGCTTCACATAGCATAAGGTTATACTTTAAGTCATAAGTATTTTAAACAAAAATTTTAACTTGTGACAGCGATTCAAACCAACAGCCGCTTTCTCGTAAGCTGCCACAAACCTCCAATCTGACATTCTAAATTTTCCTATATACATGTACACTATGTGTGTTTAAAATACTTACGATTTTGTCATTATCTATGAACATAAGGTTACTATAACCACAGATAATTACTTATCTGTGCTATAACTTTCAAGATTTACATTAATATACACATTAAAAATATACCGTTAAACATCTACAAGGATAAATTGGCAACATTTGAGTGGAAACTGACTGAACATAAAGCTCACTTAATGTTATAGTCCAGTCAACGAACGGCTGAAATCGAAATTTTTAATTACGCCTGCAAACCAGATATTTAGATTTAGATAGTACCCCACGTATTAAATCCAAATTTGCAGAAAAAAAAAACGTCCGGGAAAGGTGAAAAATTGATTAAAAAGTGTGGAAATTCCTGTGTATTTTGCTTCTTTCACTATTATTTAAGAAGCGGTAAGTTATATCGAAAAAATTTCAGTATAAAAGTTGTAGAACGGAAGATTCTACGTTGAAATAAGTCATTATACAGTGTGTCCACGGATTGACTTCACTATAGGTGTAAATGACCAAAAATTTTGAAATTTCAAAACGATTTTTTCAGATTCTGTCCTGCTTCATTGGAAATGAATTTTCATCATATTTTTAATTTTTTTAATTCAAAGCCGCCTTGATCGTGAAACAAAAACTATTTTCTTTGCAGGTAAAGTACCTTTTTTATGTATCATAAAGCAAAATTTTATTAAGAAAAACTGTTCAGAATCAAAAAATAATAATCAGTGCAAAATTTGAAAATAATCGGCACAATTTCATGAAACCGTTATTTTTATTTATTAAGACGACTATCATCGATTAAATCGGAATCTATGCATACAACATTTCAAACATTACATTCTCATTTGTTTACAAACAATACCGATTGTCATTTTATGGTCGGTTTTTCAATTCTGAACAGCTTTTCTTAATAAAATTTTGCTCTATGATACACAAAAAAGGTACTTTAACCTGCAAAGAAAATAGTTTTTGCTCCACCACCAAGGCGGCTTTGAATTAAAAAAATTAAAAATGTTATCAAAATTCATTTCCAATGAAGCAGGGCAGAATCTGAAGAAATTGTTTTGAAATTCCAAAATTTTTGGTCATTTACACCTATAGTGAAGTCAATCCGTGGACACACTGTATATGATAATTTCGGTACGGTATTTTCGACGTAACAATGAATTTTCCGAACTGTCTTAAAAGCGTATTTCGACCGAGAATTCCAAAGCGGCAGCAGCGTTAATTATACTGTACATTATTGTATCCTTTTGTATACGTTATATGACACTGTTTGCAGAAGCGAGAAAGAATCGTCGAATCGAAAAGGATAGAATAATGTACAGTAGTTAGCGCTGCCGCCGCTTTGGAATGACTTATTCCAACGTAGAATCTTACGCTCTACAACTTTTATACTGAACATTTTTCGATAGGTACAACTTACTGTTTTTTAAATAATAGTGAAAGAATCAAAATATACAGGAATTTCCACACTTCTTTATCAATTTTTTACCTTTCCCGGAAGTTTTTTTCCTGCAAATTTGGATTTAGTACCTACAGTACTACCACAGAAGACATAATACCTAAATCTAAATATCCGGTTTGCAGGGGTAATTAAAAATTACGATTTCAGCCGTTCGTTGACTGGACTATTAGCTAAAAACGCCTTAATAGAATAAATACATATAGGGTGGTAGTGAAGTAGTGGACCCTTGGTTTGAATCCTTGCCATAAGCAAAATTTTTCTACATGTATAGACTATTTGTAGTTAAAATATTCAAATATTACACACTTATGAGATTAACGAAAAATGTACTTCGACGTTGATTGTAAGTCTTTCTCGAAGTAAGACATTTCATTTCATTTACCCTTATATATGAAGACATGGTGAATGGTTCTATCTCACAAAAGGGGGCAAGGGATAAATTAATAAAACAACTCTCAACCTCCCCTTTGCCAGAATTTAATGAAATGAAGAACGATGAAGTGATGGTTATTTTTTAAGTATTTTGAAACTGTTCCAATGCAAGAAAGCAGAAATTAACATTTTGACTGTAGTTTCTGAAAACTGCAACGTGACACACACAATGACTTATTTTTTAATCCAAAGTGTAATCATATCTAGTAGTCAATGAAACATTAAAACTGATAGGTGACTAAATAGCTAGATATCGCAAGATGCCCAACATAAGTGGAAGTAAACGAATGGGGATAATTGAGTTTGGGTACAGACTAAAGTTTGTGATCAATATAGAGAAGTGTCACATTCATTAGTTACAAACACTCTCAAAGATATAATAGAAGTGGCACATTCGACAATTTATCAAAAAGTGAAATTCCTACAAATACATAGCTTTAAATAATAATAATGTTTATTAGACTATGCAGTATGGAGTATGGTATTGATCAAGTCATCGTAATAAATAAGTTGTATAAAATATCACAAACATATTTGGATTATTAACAGTAACAAATGTACACACAAAATTCCAAACAAAAAGAAAAGAAAAGTAGCTATACAGGGTGTCCACTGCTCCGTAATCAGTCGATAACACAATGTGGGTTGAAGATACAGAAAAAGTTTCAAATACAGGTTGCTTTGATTTGAATTGTGCATCTTTTAAAAATATTTTTATATCTACAGGATGTTGCATTTTAACCTGGCGGGAAAATGTCACTTTTTTTAAATGGCACATCCTATATTTTTTTCCCTTCATGTATCGACCAACCAGATTTATATCACGCCTGAAATTTTTTTTCATATTGGATGTGCAGTTGCCAAATTATTAATTATTTTGTCAAAATTTTGTACAATTCAAGGTCGGACTATAATATTCGTAACTAAGTTATTTTCAAACAAGTATCAAAAGGCGCAAATTCTTATAGAATTTTAATTTCAACCAACTTCAAATCTGTAACTAATTATGGCATATACTATATACAATATATATGTATATAACTACCCCCCTTACCACCTCAGACATAACCACGCCGGATTCTGCACAAATGAGTCATTGTTTTTCTTTCCACCCTAAAGGGGGATGGGAGTGGAGAGGGTGACGGACAATTTGTAAATCACGAAAAAATGTTAGAGGAAAAAAAAGTAAAAAAGATCGTTTTTCTGCGGACGTGCAATTTTCCCCCTTTTCCACCCCCAAAAAAAGGGTTGCAGTTGGGGGTGAAATTTGCAATTTGAGTATCGTTTTTTATGGAGAATCCAAAAGTAATAAAATATAGGTGTTCCCATTTAAGTTTTGAAAACTCACCCCCGCTCCACCCCACAGGAGGGGTGAGGGTGATGTTTACGTATCATGACTCAATAGGTTTCAACAAATAAAGGAAACGTATTTTTTTCTTTTTGTAATTGGACGTGTCGTTCTCGAGATATTAAAGGGTGTGTATTTTGACTTTAATGGCGTCCCGACGGCGAACGGGTGATCCGATCAAAAAATTTACCAGCGATTTGGAATCAGTGAAGAATTTCCTATAAGATGACACCACTTCCAGCTTTCTAAACCCTGTAACATCGACCAACGCACAGACACACAGACACACAGACATCCGGACGAATTTAGTAACCAACTTTTTGAAGTTGGTTGAAAAGGAAAAATTTATTTGATGAATAATATTACCCTGTCGTGTTACTCTACAAAAAAACTAAGTGATTAATTTTATACCGAGTGTTTAAAATGGGAATTCAAAATTTGTGAACTTTAAATTTTAGTTTAATTATTATTACAAAATACGTACAGTTTAAATAGTTGGTACCAACGCAAACGGACAAAACTCAAGTCAGGAAGTATAGGTAAAATACTGTTGAGTATGATAATCATGAATAATCAAGGTGAAATTATTGACACCTTAAATCTTTGGCTAGCATTTACCGCACCTCTCGTTCGACCAAATATGCTTTTGGTCATGAGGAATCAAAAAATTTTTTAATTGAAGGAAATCTACTAAATTGTAGAAGATTTGGACCAATTTAATTCTTTTTAGTTTAAGTAATTCCGGATTGTTCGCTTAAATACCGTATATTTGTAATCATTTAAATTTTTCAAAACTCTTGTTCCCTGAAATTCACTGTACGCAGCTGGCCAACTTTATGACCAGCTATGCCTCAAAAACGTTAAGTAAAAGTGACTTTGAAAGCAAAACTCTTGACCGGATTATCATATCCATGCTCGTCGTTATGACACCAACGAATTAGAAGGACGTGAAACGATTATTATAATAGCAATATACGAACTGAATGTGTGATTGCACTGGCTATCTTGGTAAATCTAATCGTGGAGCTTTGATCTTTGATGTTAAAACATTTAAATTATACATATAAACCTATTTTATCTATCACCATATTGCAGCGTTTCCCAAACTTTTTTGACCGCGACCCGGTACGAGGTTTTAAAATTTTTGGCGACCCATCTTATGAAAAAACCCCACTTCTTTACAAAACAAATTTTGTTTTTTAATTAAAAATCTAGTCAATTGTTTGTTTGTTTTATTTCATACACAAAAATTTCAAAATAATTATATAAGAAAAATAAAAGTAATTAAAAAGGCGCGGACGCGAGCGATAAAGCTACGTGAAAGAGTGCAAATGCACACTTTTCCACTATTCCTAGTGTATAACGTATAACTGATGTAAAAAAACTAATAGGTACTAATTTTTTTTGTGTTTTTACCATTTTTTTCCGTGACCCGGCAAAATTTTTCTACGACCCGGTGCCGGGTCGCGACCCACACTTTGGGAAACGCTGCCATATTGGACACCTTCTTTCAGTTCCACGGTTCCAATTGGAATGTTCCTTTAAGAGGGGATCGTAACTATTTCATAAATCCTGCAATAGTTATCTTAAAGCAAAATTGAAGGAGGAGACTGTCGCAGAAGTATATGGTAAAAGGGATAAGTGAGCGAAAACGGTAACGAGGAGTTATATCGCTTCTATTTACGAAGTCTTCAAAAATCAATATTAGGTTAAACTGGCAAAGCTTAGATACAACACATTTGTACGAACATTTTAGCAGGGCAGGGGAAACCTTTTACACTTTATTAATCGTATAGGATAAATTTAATGATTGAAATTCACTGGAGGAATCGCTATACTAGACTACGTGATATTCCCGTCATTCCGCTAGAAATAATATAACAGAGAGCTTTAACCTCAAATTTTTTGCTGCTTAGAAAATGGCGTTTTGAGTCTTTTAGGTGTTAAAGTTATTATTGACATCCTTACTTTATTAGCCAATATTCGTCTTACATTTCGACCGAAATGCAGCAGCATTATGAAAAAGTACAAACTAAGGTGATGATTGCCAAGGAAAGTTACGACAAAACTGAACAGTTAAATGAGAATAGCGCAGAGTAACATAAAGAACGTCAGTTTTATAACCTGAATAGGTACGACTTGAGCTTAAATTTGGCAGCGCTATAACAGTTATAGTCATAATTTGATATGTAAATTATACATTACATATGTAAGTGTTAGCCTGATTCAGAATAGTTGATAAGAAATTGTCAGCATCTAAATGAAGTATTAAACTAATCAGCTAATTTTATAGCGGTAATGGTGGTCGAATAATTTCACGCTTATCAATGCCAACTATTTTTTATTAATAAATTAATTTTATCTCGCATATGCGATCTTTACTTTCGGAGCTACCGTATTTATCGCAACGGATTGAGAAAAAAAACCAATCAATAATGAAACTAGGTGGACGTATTCTAAACGCGAACGTAATTTATTAATTAACCACATAATAAAAATTGCACGTTTTAAATCAACGTTAACAAGTATTCGTAATTAAAACTGGTTTTAATTGAAAGATTTCTCGTTTTGATTGAATCGGTTCTTTACATAATTTTTAGTACGCAATATCATTAATTTTGGAACAAAATTCGAGGAGATTTTAACTAATGGATGGACGACTAACCCGGTGGTAATGAAAGTATTCATTGACCGATGATCGCTCATATATTGCGTGAAAGTGGTAAAAGCCCGACAATGATGAGAACCAATTTTATGTTAATTAAAAATCGCCTCAAGCAATTAAAAGAAGAAACAAAACGGAATTAATTATTTTAGACAATTTAAAAAAGAATATTTGCAATGAGATTTTTAATGAAGATAAGGTTAAGTGTCAAAAAAACGGTTGCAGATATTAATTATACTAGATCAAGGCTCTACTAATTATTTTTATTCAAAATAGGTCGTTCGGAATAGCTTTGTGGTTATTTTGTTTTACATAATCAAAAACAAACCTATCAGAAATTGAATTCGACCCGGAAGTGATTAATAATTATTTAATCCGTTCATTAGTGTTCGGAGTCCCACACGTGGTTGTATCTTATAAATATGGGAAATGCTTTGCTTCATATACGAGGCATATAAGTAACTACATATATGTTTTGGCTACCTTAAGATTAATACATTTTCTGAATCAATTTCTTTAGTGAAAAACAAGGGCGGGATTGACACGTGCATTCTTTCGTATCAGAATAACATATCTTGGTATATGACAATTTATGTCACAACATAGTGTACATTTTGTGTTGACACCAAGGTTATTAAACTTACTCATTCCCGAATGGTTCGCATAACTTTTGCTATATGTATAATATCATTTTGTATTCTATATTTAAACATTTATTGCTGTTTGTAAATCCTACTGGCTTTTACCTGGAATCTTGTTACAAACGGTCTGTATAATTATACCAGGATACGATCCATTGTAACATTCGCAAAATTAAGTGGACTCAAGGGCTACGATACAAAAAACCAGAAAAACAGTCAAATTTGTGAATTCAATGATGAAAAGTAAATAGTAGCTTCGGAAAATTAAATCAGAATGCATTAGCGGTACCAAACATACTATTTCAAAGTGTTACCAAGACAATCGATATCCGAAGAAAATGTGGAGGTAAAGCGGCTTACGTTGCCGCCTATACTGTAAATAAGGGATTGCAATAATGATGGGTTGATTCTCTATGGTGGGCGAATTATTTTAACGCATCTCCTAATCTATTTTAAACTATTTTTGAATGCCTTTCTTCGCCATTTCAAAATAATATATTTTATTAGTTCCGATGTGTTATGAGACTAATTTGAGGGATACCAAAGACTTTGTACAATTTGGCGGGATATTACCATCGAAATATAACAGTATAGCAAGTTAGTTATAAAATAATAATAGCAATAATAACACATTGATGTCTATCATATAAATCGGTGACAATCATTAATAACCTAAATTTTATTTTTTTTATTTATACACATTGTTTAACGCATGAACAGTTCATTGGTTTTGATGCATATTGTATAATCGACATCGGAGATAGAAGAACGAAATTTTTATACATCAACGAGCACAATATTTTATAGAAAAACGTGCATATAACTGCTCATGCCGAGGCCACTCATAGTAAGAAAAAACGTTGGTATACGAATGATAAAATAAAATACCTTTCAGAAATCAAGTCGTTCGCAGGCAAACCGTGGCACTAAGAAAATCAAGTTACATTTTAAGCAGAACCCTTAGTACAACTCGTTTCTGTTTAGCTGTCCTTCGGTGGCTTAAAAGCTCAACTCGTGAACCATAAAAGCTACAAGTGCTACAACTGGTATTATAAATGAGGTATTGGTAAGGATTTAATGGAATTTATACCCTTCCGTTACTAGTGTTACGCCATTGGCCTCTGAATTCATAAAATCCAAAAATTAGAATTAGAATAATCACTTAATAACATCTCATTTTCAAGTTACTATATAAAAGTCAAATAATGGAAGGATCTTGCACGCATATGTCCGTATAACATTATGTATAATTACCAATCAATCAATCAATTCGTAAATTAAAAGAAAAATTACTTAATTATTTACAAATTTTAGCTTTTTTCTGTCAGTGTAACTAAATTATTGTAATACAAAACGCGCAACAAAAGCGTAAATAGAGAACTACCTATACGTTAATGATAAGGTTAAAATCTCCTAAAGAAATGGAAGGTTCACCGTTTGGTTTACGCGGGTAACAATAAAATACCCATCAACGCTACCGCAACCTCAAGAATATACACTGTGTCCAAGATAAGGAGGGCCACTATGGGGATTTCGGAAGCGGTAAGAGATAGAGTTTCGGTTAAATGAGAGAAAAGTTGGGCAATTTTCCGTTTAGTAAATTTTTTTTTTAGTTTATACAGGGTGTCCCGGGACTAATGGGCAAAAAGTCAGGAGCGTGTAGTCTGAACCAAAATAATGTTAGTACTTCATAAAGTACAGTATAAACTGTACTTTGGGGGTTAGGAAGTCTATTAAGATTTTGAATAATTTGCTTGGTTCTGTGTTGCTGCTTGGATATTGTGATGTAGGATTGGGTGTATTGTGATTTATAGTTGGTGGATTGTTATGTGGCGCTTGTGTCTGTGATAAATTTAAAGGGGTGTTCCATGAGTTTTCTGTGCGTGGACGTCTGTTGAGGCTGGGTCGGTTTGCTGTTCGTTTTTGAAGTAATTCTAAGTGATCTTTGCAGCCACACTTTATGGTTTAATTGCGATTTTATACTTATTTTAAGATTATCGGAAAAAATCTAAGTAGGTACGAACCTGTATCGCTCCCAATAACATTGAAACTGAATTTTATTCATAAATGGGTTTTTGTTAACTGCACTTTCTCATCAAATTAATGAAATGGCAGAATTTTCAATTTTGAATACAAATTTTATAACCAAGTAATTACAAACAATCAACAACACATAAATGAACAGATAACATTTGATGAAAAGAAAATTTAAACTTGACACATATCAATAATTTAAAAACAATTATAATAAATGCTCGAAAAGCCCTCCTTCGTTCTCCAATCGTAAATAGCATTTTCTAACGGCAGAATCCAAAGCATTCTTTAACATTGCAGGTGTTACAGTTTGACCTTCGGAATTCTTCTTCTGTTCCAAAGATATCTTTGTAAACATAATTTCTTATGTACCCCAGAGAAAAAAATCCAGCGGGGTTATATCGGAAGAACGAGCTAGTCAGGGTGTTTCAGAGATGGTGCTCAAAACGCTTTCGGCAAACCTATTTGAAAGATAATTAATCCTTAACCACCCGTGAATTGTGCGCAAGTGCGCCATCCTGCTGAAACCAACAGTCACGTACTACGGCTTAGGGTAAAATATCAAGAGCGTCTTCCAAAGTAGAATCTAGTAAATTTAAGTAAAATAGTAAAATAAGTAAAAAATCGCAATTAAACCATAAAGTGTGACACATTCTTGAATGCAGAATAAAAAGCTCATCTAATATTATGTATAAAAAAATTAGGACTGTATCTAAAAAAATAAAGTTGATGATGGTTACTTGAAAACAAAATGTTAAAGAACGTTAAAAAGTACCTGTAGAAGCTTGTTTTACTTTTTATTTAACATCAACGACAAAGTAACAATTTGTCAAAAACTAAATCCTGAAAATCCGCTTTTTGTCGCATAAGTTCGGAAAGGTTCGGAATTTCGTCAGTTTAAAAATGTCATTTTACTAAAATCAAAATTGCCCAACTTTTCTCTCATTTAACCGAAACTCTATCTCTTACCGTTTCCGAAATCGTCATAGTGGCCCTCCTTATCTTGGATACAGTGTATGTATACGTACAATTTCAGCTCGCGATGCAAGTTCGCTTTTACACTGTAACTGGTTATCGACTGCCAACAGGGCTCTCAGACTGTACACTGTTTATAAAGGAATCAGTACGACATCTAACTCAAAATTTGCTGTAAGTCATGAATTCAGTAATACGCATTTTGCGCTCAACCTGAAAATTTAATTCTTGAATGGAATATGGATGACAGAACAGGGGCTGCGTGAAAGCTCAATCATTTTGCAATAAATGTCCTACAAAAACTAACCTCGGCAACATCCCGATTTCCATAAACTTCCCTTGCTAAACTGAAGTGTGTGGCACTGACGATTTCATAAGGACAACTCTTCAGTTAAGATCGACTATGCCTGCATTTTTCCAAATACACCGTGTCCAAGATAAGAATGCACAGCATGGGGATCTTGAAAACGATAGAAGATACAGGGTGGCTTAAATTAGAAAAAAGTTGCGCTATTTAGAGTATGTTCACATGCTGGCCGCAAAAGTTCATTATTGTTTATCGTTTTCAAAATTCTCAAAAAAATGTGATTTTTTGGATTTTCGTTTCTTTTCATTTTTTTATTTATTTTAACTGATATTAAAAAACTACCGGCACTATCTCATTGCCACTTTTTAAGCTCTACAAAATGGCGCGTTCAAATTTTTAATCCGACGTTTCGTATCCGAGAAACCATCATCAACTTTATTTTTTTATATGGCCTCAAACAAAGAGACACTCTGTATTCGGTAGCATTATTCATTACAAATTCAACGATGTATCACACATTATGGTTTTGAAGCCAAAAAATGGGAAAAAGTGAGTTATAAGGTTTTTTATTTTTTAAATTAGTAGGCGCTGGTACAATAACAGAAACACAATGTCAAAAAATTATAATAATTGCTCAAATAGGTTGCCATTATTTTCTAGACACAAGTATGCTCTGTCTACAGAAGAATTCAAAACATGGTCTAACATTTCTGGTGTGATTGTATTAACTGCTGCTAAAACCAATGCCAATAACTGTTCTTCATTTTCAAAAATGGCGTCATACACTTGGTTTTTTAAATAACCCCACAGGAAAAAATCCAATGGGGTTAAGTCAGGTGATCGGGCTGGCCAGGCTACTTCACTGTGAGTTCCAATGCATTTTCCAGGAAACCTCTAGGACAAATATTCTCGCACATTTCTTGAATTATGCGCTGGGGCACCATCTTGCTGAAACCAGCAGTTGTTAACCATAAGTAATGGTAATTCATCCAAGGCATTCTCCAAATCAATCTGCAGTAGGTCGAGATATCGTTCGGAATTTAAATTGTTGCGATAAATAAAAGGTCCTATTATTCTGCTACCCAAAATGCCTACCCACAGATTAAATCCAAATCGATGTTGATGCCTTGCTTCTTTTATTAAATGAAGATTGTCTGTTGCCCAATAATGTTTGTTACGCCGGTTGAAAATGCCATTGTTGGTTATCATGCTCTCATCAGACCAAATTACTTTAAAAGGAAAATTTTGATCTTCTTCACATTTTCTGGTATACCATTCACAAAAACTTGCTCGCCTTCTCTCGTCACCAGGTCTAAGACCCTGGCAAATTCTAAATTTATAGGGATGAAATTTATTCTTTTGTAAAACGAAATGGGCTGTAGATCTAGCTACTCCAGTTCGACGTTCAATTAGTCTTGTTGATATTTCAGGATTTTCAACAACAATTGTAAAACAGTAGTCGCCTTTTCTTCGTTGGATTGTTTTTTACGAGATACAACAGGTTTTTTAAATGAGCCAAATTCCTTTAAATTAGATACCAAACGTCTAAAAATGGATTTTTCAGGTTGTCTTCGTTCAGGATAATTATCAGAGTACATATGTTCAGCAGCTACACAATTTTTGCGGCACAAGATGTAACACGTCAACATATCAAATTTTTCTTCGTTTGTGAAACGTTCTCTTTCCATGGTAACACTTGTAAATAAATTAAAGGCACGAAGCAACAAACTAACGAATAAGTAACTTTAACAAGAACAAAAGTTAAAACACTTCAAATTCCCGTAAAAACAACTTACACAACACCAAATTACGTTTTCAACAATAATGTGACAGATAAAACATAAATATTGCGATTATTCCAATGCCTACTAATTTAAAAAATAAAAAACCTTATAACTCACGTTTTTCCCATTTTTTGGCTTCAAAACCATAATGTGTGATACATCGTTGAATTTGTAATGAATAATGCTACCGAATACAGAGTGTCTCTTTGTTTGAGGCCATATAAAAAAATAAAGTTGATGGTGGTTTCTCGGATACGAAACGTCGGATTTAAAATTTGAACACGCCATTTTGTAGAGCTTAAAAAGTGGCAATGAGAAAGTGCCGGTAGTTTTTTAATATCAGTTAAAATAAATAAAAAAATGAAAAGAAACGAAAATCCAAAAAATCACATTTTTTGAGAATTTTGAAAACGATAAACAATAATGAACTTTTGCGGCCAGCATGTGAACATACTCTAAATAGCGCAACTTTTTTCTAATTTAAGCCACCCTGTATCTTCTACAGTTTTCAAGATCCCCATGCTGTGCATTCTTATCTTGGACACGGTGTATATGCCTTAAGGTACATTTTTTAAATAAATGAATGGAACAAGTATAACAAACATTTATCGTTAATGTTTACTAAGGATGGAAAATTTGATAGGCATTTTTATGAAAATTGTGCTTTTGGGACCTTTTTTTCATATTCGGATATAGCATTTCGACATGAGCGAGTTTAGTAAATATAAAAAATTCCTGATAGAAATATCGTATGTTTTAGTATGTTGAGTGGGCCGTAGAAACGGAAAATATTTTTTGGTTTGAAATCTTTTTTCATTTTTCTTAGATTAGAAAAAAGCAACTTTTTGGCGTGTGTAGCGATTGAAAATGGTAGGGAATTGCCACAGTCGGAAGTGGTAAAGTATCTTGGCATCCACTTGGACAGACAGAGTTCATACAAAGACCATATTTGGGCAAAACAGAAGCAACTCGGCCTCAAATACAGAGAAGTGTTGTGGCTTCTGAGTCACAAATCAAAACTTTCATTCGAAAACACGCCCCTCTTTATAAAGACCATCTGGACATACGGAATCCAATTGTGGGGAACCGCCAGTAACTTCAATCTCGAGATATTGCAAAGATTCCAGTGGAAAATACTTGGAACCATCGCGAACACTCCTTGGAATATACCAAATGATGTCATACATAAATATTTCAACATGAGAACGGTTAAAGAAGAAATTAAAAGCTACAGTAGAAAATATCAAAAGAAACTACACCTTCATCCCAAAAAATTAGCCGTCAACCGCTTTGAGGACTCAACGGCACCTCGTAGACTGCGGAAGTACCACTCCCTAGATCTTTTGTTGGTAGATTCTATTGAAAAATTGAAGCTAAGTGACCCATAGGGAAGTCAGGTTGTGGATCTGAACCTTTTACGACATGTAAGCTAATGCATTTACTAAACAGATAGTAAATTATTTTGGATGTTAAATTAAAAAAAAACTTTTTCGTCCCACTGTACTAGTTCATCTATGATAAATAACCGACAGTTATCAGTTTTGTAGAATATCATTATACAAAAATTTTACTGAAAAGGAATCGGTTAATTAATGTTTAAAGCATTTTTCGATCTCGCAGTTAACAGAGGTGCTCATTTAATAGCGCTTTCAAATATACAATAACTCAAAAGCGAAACACCTCGTCCAACTTGCGGGGATAACGAATAAGAAATAATGTATAAGTTTCTAACAAATTCTTTCAAACCTTGCGGTTATGTGTGTGACATAACACGAAAATTGTATATTATTTACTATAGTATCGCAAGGCACTCCAAGCCTAAGAAACAATCACGTAAGATTATAGGTATTTGTCTTATTAAAACAATCGCAATTTTTAAATCAAATTCTTTGCAAATAACTTACAACAATATCGCACCGTCAAATTATAGAGAAAGGTAACAAACACACGTCAGACACAATAATAACATTATATAGTAGTAGAGCGAAAAAGAAGGGCGAGCATTTCAAATGGGGAAAGTGAAGCTATGCGAGATGATCAGGAAACACAAAAACTGGGTCGGAAAGTGGTTTCATCTTACATAATTTTACTATTTGCCCGTCTCTCTCCCTGTCGCTTCTTTATATGGTATTGTACAACGCTAATTTACTTACTCGTAACACATAAAAAAAACAATTTACAACTAGGAGCTAATTATACGATATGGCGATTATTTATTACTAGTTTCGCGCTTTTTATTGACACATCAAATGTAAATATTTGATTTCCTTATATTTTTTGTGCACGACTTACACATATTTTTGATAATCGTGAGAGAATCTTATTATTATACAATTTTTATTTGGTGAAAAATGGTGTTAGTCGAGAGGAGGGTTAATAATAGATTTTGTTCTCGAAATTACACTTTATAACTATAATTTTCGTATTTATTCCGAAATCTAACATTTGCCTTGTTAAGTAACGAACCGGGGGCGACTTTTTGAAAAATTCGAAAACGGCAATAAATCACGATATTTAAGTAGGTACATCTAAAGAGAGGAAAGTTTGACGTCTACATTAAATGTAATTATTTTAATTAAAGAAGTACTTGTTTGCTCGAAGGAAATTTACCCCGGCAAATAAATAATAATTTAAATAATGATTAAGAGCTCAACGCCCAGATGGATTAATTACTTTCATGTAACCCTACAGTTATTAACTTTTTCTTTTTCAATTTAAAAAATTGTAGCCTTTGGGTGCTTGAGATATAAGATTTTAATTTTCCTTCAGCGAGAATAATTTATAACGACCACACAAGATTGTCGTTTTTTGAAGAACTGCTAAAAGGTCGTACATAAATAGGGGGAAAAAGTTACCGACATTGAAGCGTACGAGAGCATTACTTTATAAACTTGAAATGTAGATCGATAAGGTTTATAAAATGACAAAAAAATGAATTTCAATCGACCATGACGGTAGTTGTAATTGTGAATGGTAGCATTTTATATACGTAATTGTTAGCCATCAATCCTTGTCAAGTTATTAAAGGTATGATACAAGTGCCCGTAATTATCCTCCATTACATCTATCTTTGTCACAACCAACGAGCTTCAAAAATTCTTAAAATAACGCAACTTCGATAAAATGAAAAAAATAGATAGCATTCAAAAAGCAATATCTGAATTTCTTAAGGATTACTCTTGCCTAGATATCTCTAATAGAGTTGCATGAAAAAAATAGTCTAAACAAAAATGTCTTAAAAATTATTGAAAATAGCTGAAGAAATTGACTATCCACTAGAACTGGAACTATGTGTGCAGTGATAGTAGTTCGAAAAGTAAAGATCGCTTAGAAATTAGTTCATAACACATCAAAAACACACAAATTTATTAAATTAAACGCTTTTCAACAGCGAAACTGTTATCATCAGCGAACATAAATTTTTATTGTGGTTTTTTGTGTTTTCGGTATTGTGTTTGGCCACAAGTGTTCCAGTTTTTCCAGATTAGTTCATAATTTAACTTTAGTCTACTTTGATGTAAAGCCTATTATGTACTGCAGTTAGTAGGTTTTTCGTAATTGTCAAATTTATCTATTTTCACTTAACGGGTTTCACGATGGAACTTTTTTTTAAGGAAACATGACATGGAGCCAACAACCACCCACACTACAAGATTTTCATAAAAAATGTAAGTACGTGTTCACAATAGATAAACTAAAAAAGGCTTACGAGGTACTATCTTTTTACTTTATTTTTTAGGCTGTTGTTGTGAAGTCATGAAGTCCAAAATAAGTTAAAAGACACAGAATTCCACAATTCCTGCTTATTTGGTTGTTTACGTTTAGAATACGAGACGTACTACTCCTGGCAATTGGTAAAGGATTAACGGAACAGGTGGTTTCAAACTTAATGGTGTTTGTTGCACGTTAACAATTTTATTAACAAAGTTCCAAAATACTAAAGCTATTATAATCTACATAAAAATCTAAATCGGAGGCACATTAATCTAGGAATTCAACAATATCTTCTTTATGGAACCAAAGGCTACAGAAACAAGACCTCAAAATCCATAAAAATAACTAAGAGTTATGCCTGAGAAAATCTGAGGCAGGGAACGAGTTACTAAAATAAACCATTGGAGAAGCAAAGGAAAATTCTCAAACACAGTTATTCCATTTTATTTGCAACAACTTAAGTGTACACTGCTATGATTCAGGAGATGGTTATTTTTTTCGATATGAGTTGAGCCACAATGTAGAAGAGGATTTGAGGAAATTATTATCTGCTCAAATCGATATTTTGAGAAATATAATATTAAAGGAGATTTTTATTTATTTGAAAAAGCCCTGCATCGTACTGGGCGAAACGTCATATTAAACGTAATAAACCTGGCAATTATATAATTGCCACATACTTATTAGTAGCCTTTTCATCTTCCAACCCTTCGATTACATAATTTATGGCTAAAGAAATAATTCTCAAGATAATTAAAGGAAATCCTTTCGCCTTATCTAATAGCTCGTGTGGGTAAAAAAAATTAGACGATAATAGTGTTTTGGGCGTATCTTCTAGAAAAGATTTAAGAAGATCATTTACCTATTTTTAGACTACTGGCCACACTACGCTTTGAAACGACCAAGATTTCGGAGAGGTTTAAAAATTATCAAGGAAACACTCAAGCAAACCTATGCACCTTCAGAGCAGAAAAATGCCGTTAAAGATTCTCAAAAAGCAACATCCCATCATTGCGGCCAAAATGACTAAAAACGATTTTCTTTTTGCTCTTTCCGATAACGTTGCAAGTTTTAGTATGTGATCAACTGTGAAAGTTGAATTATCTAACAATTTGCGTAGGTATATTATGTTACCGTTAAAGTGTATAATTCAGTTATTTCATGAAATAACTAGGTGTTTCATGAAATAACGTACTGTGTAAGTTAAAGTATTAAATAAATGCATAATTTTACACTTTATAATAATAATAATAATAATAATAATAATCTTTATTCCGTCAGACTTTTGGAGTATGGAATGCGTCACTATCTAAGATAAAACAAAAAACGTGTATAACAAACAATCACAATAACTCCAGATCAGTACTTTACCTAGTTATTCTATGAAATAACTAGTTATTCTGTAAATTACCTTATGATAGACAGTTAAAGTGTAAAATAAAAACACAGTGGTTAATAAACTGATAAACAAAATGTAATAAAATTACAGAACGTAAGATACATTAATAATGAAATTATAGATAGAGTTCCGTGGGCAGGAACCCGATAATTTAAGACAATTATAGTTTGGTTGCATAGATTAGACTAAGACAAGTTCATTGACAGCTCACTTATAGCGGGGAACCCTGGGGGTCGAAAGACCCGTGTGAAATAAGCGAAATTTAACGCAAACCTAACTAAAACCCACCCAATTTCCCCCTGCCCTAGGTTATTTGGAGGTTGAGTACCTACAGGTGAGATGCGATAAAGAAAACGTAACCGACGTATGCCGAAGTCGAATCGGGTTGCTAATGAGTAAATGTGCAGTATACAGTGCCGTAGTAAAATATCGCTAACGTATAATGTAGTATAGGCGACCAAACTATCACACGGTTTCATGTCAATAACGTAAATGCGAAATACAAAATCTCAAAGAAGCATCGTTTATTTTATTATTTACTGGATTTATTAATATTATATATATTCTTGCATATTTTAAACTTTAAGCATACTCCGCCACTGCGTATTTTCAAATTACCCACGCTAATATCCCCTCCATAGGACCGTTCCGAATAAAACTCCCGTTTTCTTTATCGCGTCCGACCTGTATATTTTTTTTCAATTGATACAAAAACTAAACAAAGTTTGTAATAAAACAAAATGCTAAACTCGAACATAGATTGTTGCTAAAGCGCCTAGGTTATTTGCAGGTTTAGTATAGGTATATTTTTTCAGTTGATACAAAAACAGGAACATGACACTAAAAAGTTTGTAGGTAAAACAAAATGTTAAACTTAAACGTAGATTGCCACTAAAGCACTTAGGTTATTTGCAGGTTTAGTATATTTTTTTTCAATTGATACAAAAACTAAACAAAGTTTGTAATAAAACAAAATGCTAAACTCAAACGTAGATTGTTATTAAAGCGCCTAGGTTATTCGCACTCTATTTTATAGTCTTATAATATCATGAACACTATAATTATCTGGTTCCTGAGTACGGAACTTGTACCTATTTTACGCTTTAACGGAATGCGTTCGGCTATTCTATGAATTAACTAGTTAAACCATAGAACAGAAGTGTAGTGGCCGAATCCGTTATTTCATGAAATATCTAGTTATTTTATGAAATAAGGGATTTCATACTTTAACGGTAACAACCTAATCTTGTAATTGACTACCGAAGAAATTTCACTCAGAAAAAAAGGAATGCCCTGGTACCACACTTTCATAAAAGTACTTACAGTGAGGGCCTGTCTATCGAGAAATTCAAACTAAGTAAAGCAAATCCGTTCCTGTTTAGTAGAATGGGTTACACCTGCCCATCATTAGAGACGGCATAATTATTTTCATGGTTTCTTTAACATTATGGGAATTACAATTCCTTCCGTTTACTTTCAAAATAAAGCAATATTTTAGTTGATTAGCGGTACGGCCACTTGCGATGTTAAGGCCCATCTTGTTGTTTTTATTTTAGCACCCTTAGTGGTTGCAGTGTCTAAATGTATTTTAGTGTACGAGAAAGTAAAAAAAGAGAGATGTTGTTAATAGTACCTAATGGGGCGGAGATATAGAATGGGAAGAAATAGAAAGAATTCAGGAGAAGTACTGGAGGTGGACATTAGGGTTGGACAGGGAGACACCAGGGTATATCGTAGGGGAAGAGGTAAAATTAGACAAAATAAGGATAAGGGCAGGAGAGAGGGCGGTGAAATATGAGGAGATGATCAGAAAGCGGGAAGATATTGTTGGAGTAAAGGAGTGCATGAGAGAGGTGACAAAAAAACGGATAAGATATGGGTAGGAAGAGAGAGTGGGTTATGCAAGGGAAGAGATAGAAGGGAGAAGAGAGGGGGGAAGAGATATGGTGGATGAGTTGGTAAGAAGGGATAAAGATGTGGAAGCACAGGAAAGGAGAGCGAGAATATGTAATGGAAGATATAATGGCGGATATCAGGAAATTATGGAAGAAGGGAAGGCCGGGTATCTGATGGGAGAAATGGAGTTGAAGGAGAAGAGGATGGTGGCGAGGTTTAGATGTGGCAATGAAGAGAACGAGAATAGATACTGGTGGGAGGACGAGAGAAGGCGGTGTAGAATGTGCGGTAAGGGACGAGAGAGTGTGTGGCATTTGATGAGGGAATGTGAAGAGCTGAGAGAAGAGGGGAGAGGAATAAAGGTGATCTTAGGTGGGAACGGGCTGGGAGTGGGGTGGATGAAGGGGGTGATGGAGCGAAGGGATAAACTGATGCCAAAGAGCCAGGAATAGATTTAGGGTCAGTTGAGGAGAAAGTTATGTTTTTGTTGTTTTCTTTTAAATTTAAATTAGGTTGTTTACGTAATTAAGTAGTTAATAAGAATGCTTTTGTTTCGATATAACAAAATAAAGGGCTATCTATCTATCTAGTACCTAACGAGTTATAGAAAAATAATGTAATAAGAAATAAGTTGTATCTAAATTTAGAAAAAATGTTATATTTATTTAATTGTATAATTACTACAAATAACCAATGTTTTACTTTTATGGTTTTATGTGTCATTATCAAGAAAAACCAGTTAGAAAAAGATTGGTCCACTGGATACCTGCTTCTTGCAAAGTTTACAGTGCTTGCATTTAGGAGCTAAAGTTATTCAAAAATATTTGTGCACTTTGGCACATTTGTATGGAAGTATGTAGAGGAGCAGACGTGGCTATTATGTCAGGGAAAGAGTTATGGGGATATTAGGGGAGGTGTTTGGGGAGACGTTTTTGGTTGGCGAATGGATCTTTCCTGCATAGAGGATGAATTAGCAATGAAATTTGGTATCGACAGTACACCTATTACATGAAAAAAGTACTGCGATCGGAGAGAGATGTGGCCATTGACAGACAACAAACTAACAAATTTTATCGAGGTAAACGTAAACACATAGGGGAAGGATTTAAAAGGAACACGACATTTTATTTACGGCCAAATCTTTTACTGGAAATATAAAGAAAAAAAGAGCTAATATTGGTATTTGATGTTGGTATCTACCAAAAGCTGCATGAAAAGTGGGAGGAGTAAACGGGAGCTTCAATATTAACAAGTACTGCAGTGAACATATTTCTAGCAGTTATGACGAGATAGCCATTAGTTAGTTAGTTGAAGAATGGCGCAAGGAAGTAAAAGAATGCCTATCGGACGACCAACTTATAGTAGGAAATAACCAAAATTTGGCGTCGGTCCTATTAGTATAAAAATGATAATAAACGTTATTAGATGAATGAAGAAACGACATGGTGAATTTTTTAAAGTAATCTAGTTTTAGCGGCAAATATCCGAACGTTGTGTAACATTCTTCTTTGGAGTTCGGTTGTCCGTAACAATATTGTACAAGATTAGGCACCCGAGTTTACAATGCTTCAATACCAAAAGACATACTTCCACAACATTAGTTAGAGTTACACCAAGAAAATCAAATAAATTCGACAAAATACCTACACTAATAAATTGTATTAACCAATGCCCAATAAAATAATAATTAGTAATTGTAACCTGCACTGAACACTTTTCTTTCTTTTCTGCTTAATAAGATAATAAGTATGTGTAATAGCTCATAAATCTTATGAAATAGACAATGACAATTAGAATGTAGGGGATCCTAAAACATTAATTATTCTAATATCATTTTAAAAGCGAATGAAACTGGAGAGTGTTTGACGCAGATTTGCGAAGTTGAATAAATGGCAGCGAATGGGAAGAGCGTACGGTAATACGACAAACCCATTCAGGTCGTTGGTAAACATAAAAATGCAGAAGCCACCAAAGATTATCTCGATGAAACGTAGGTACATGCGGAATAAATAGCTGTACACATGTAGAAGAGCACGTTTCCAACAGCTATTGTGAAAATCTAAATGTACATCTATGTTTTAATATTTCAAAATCACTATTATAACGCAGTGAAGCGTGGAATATTCTTAAGAGCAAGTTTGATACATGTTATACAAGCACTTCTAGCAAGACAAATAGCGTATACGTTAGAATTTATAGTTTTTAAGTAGAAAATAGCTTCGAGATTTCATGCTACGTTCCCACACTGCAATTTCGTAGATATATCTCTTCTTCAAGTCGAAAAGTCAAATAAAGTACATAATACACACACAGAACACACCACACGCCATCTCTTTCATAGATCGAATCTCGTGCTCAATTATATAAAAATACGAGGCGGCCTAAAAATGAAATTCGTGATACGTCGAGATTATTATTAATTAACTTAACTTAAATAATTACCACACTATATCTCCGAAGCGGCCCTTTTTCTATATTTACAAAGTAGGTTGATGTTTGTTATTTTTTTGGTAATCGAAACAACTAAATGCGAAAAATATTCAATTTAATTAATCTTTCAAATATTAATCTTTCAAATATATTAACTAAATTTTAACACGATTTCGTCGATTTCTCAACTGAGATCGTTTTGGAATCTTCGCGATGTTCGATTATGCATGTAAATGAAGATGGCGTGTAACATTAATATGGAGAACATTTTTTTATTTAAACAACCATTTCTATATTTAATAGTTTGCAAGTGACATATTCTATTTTGTTGGGATGTCTAATACATTAAACATGATTGGGTAGGGTAGTGTTTTTAAAGAACGTATTGGTCGGTGGGTATAAGGACGACAAAAATATACCGAGTGCTGATCCGGCCGCTCGGTAATAGCGTTTTACATGTAAAATCTTGTCTATGCAATTTCCTGCTCCTCTAATTGTTTTAGAGCCAAAACATAAAAGTACAAAAGTCTTCAAAACCAAAAATGCTACCTGAATGGTATGTTCCGTCAGACCAAAATTATACTGTAAGAAAAAAATGAAGAATTAAATGTTGAATAAGAATTTTCAAAAATCACATTGCCATGATTTAAAAATAATTGCGTTATGAACAAGTGTAGAATCTTGACATTTTCATTAGTACTGGAAGTACAAAGTAAACAGTGAATTCAATAAATTTAAACTTATAATTTTTAAAGTAGAATTTAATATAAATACTAAGACTAAAAAGGTATACCAATCAAATTAATGTAATAAGAATCAAAGAAAATAACAATAAACAGCTAGTTCGAACACATTAACGGGAATTTTAAGACCAAAGTAAATGCTCAAAAAGACCGCCGTCATGGCAATGTGATTTTTGCAAATTTTAATTCAACATTTAGTTCTTCATCTTCTTTCTTAAGTAGCAGTTTGGTCGCAGAAAACATACCATTCAGGTAGCATTTTTAGTTTTGAAGACTTTTTTACTCTTATGTTTAGGCCCCAAAACAATTAGGGGAGCAGGAAATTGCATAGACAAGATTTTACAGGTAAAATGCTATTACCGAGCGGCCAGATCAGCACCCGCTATAGCAAACATGCTATTGTAAATTCATACACACTGGGTAAACAGTCAGATAGGAATGTTTTTTTTGTAATTCATTATCATTATCAATAATATGTACTGACCATGATATTTTGATGGGCGTACTACAATATGGGTATAAGAATGCGTGATATCGCCATTTCTGGGGATTGTATACCTTTTAAAACGCATTGGCGACAACGTATGAGTGGAACATGTTAGGTGATAAGGAAATATGCAAACGGGTACAACAACAATACCAAAATATCAGCGCACACAATACCCATTCTGAGAGTAAATTGTATCGCTACCATATTAGCAAATAATTATAGTGAATTGTTACAACTGGATTGGATGCTCTCTATATTTAAAAAGGGACGAGCTCCAGGCCCAGAAGAAATTTTCAAGAAATGTAATACCTACCCAGTATCGTTATTTAATTAATCTGTATAACCAAATTTTTCAATTCGAAAGTCTCCAAAGAATCAAAATTCGCCCCATCTATGGCTTTAACTTTTTACAAGAATAAAAAACGAGTTTTCGCAATTTAAGATTGATATTAGAAAACATTTATACCTCTATTATTAAATTATAAACGGGGGTACACGCGATTCTCCCGTTTTGCGTGCTTTGGGGGGAGGGGGTATCTGTGATTGTAGGTTGTAATAGCTTTTGTTTTAAGATATCACACCTTGTTGAGCTGGCTTAGTTGCTTGAAAAAAGAAAAAAAAATTACGTTTTTGTACCTTTTCAAATTCGTTCCTACCTACTTAAAGTACATTTTTACCAATTATTTAAAAAAATGTAAAATGCAAACTTTTTGGAATAGATTTGAGACCAAAAATACATAATGGCCCTTTCACAATGTTAATTACGTCTTTGCACATAGTCTTTGCCCAAAAATTAACGAAAATATAACAAATTCCGTGTGAACTTCATAAGGATAGTTTAGAATGAATTTTGAATGTAAAAGAACTCAATTTGGACACTGGCAACTTTTTGGGAATACGAATGGCCTTAGGGAGAACGTTTTAACATTCATCTTTAACTATAGTAAAACTAAAAATACCATAAAACATAAAATGTACAAATAGAAGCTGGTCTAACGTTGCATAACATCTGTTTTATAGAAAGACCTTCTCTACCTTAAACAGTTTCAAATTTTTGTTTATTTCACTAACTAAAGGCCACCATTTACACGTATATGTACAGCAGTAAATATGGACTTCCTCTTAATTACAATATAATTTGTATACTGAGAAGTATAGTTAAAGTATAAGTGTTCTCTTTGGTATAGTGTAACGTAACCATACACTTGCCACCTACTTTCATCAATAGATATTAAGTTAAATATGTAGACAAAAACATTTTTCTCGGTGAAAACATTCGACTATATATGTTACCTACGACATCGTTCATCGTTCAAAATCTCTAAATTCGAAATAAGCACACAAACATGTACATTTCGAAAGTTACCGAAAGAAGGTATCGGGACACATAAATTAGTCTACGATGAATGCATACTACTTTTTACATCATTTTAACCATGATAATGTTAACGCGAGGCATAATAGAATCATTTTTCATCATTTAAATAACTTTTCAACATGAAATAATTAAATTTCCATGTTATCGAGAAAAAGTTTCCGATACTTGTCATTTTGAAAATTTTCGCGAAAATACTTTCTGGCATCGTTTTAATGTTCGAAATGGGTTAAGGACCTCGGACAGACAAACTTTGCATGTTTACACAAAATTTTCACCCAAAAATAAGCACAAATAGCGAATTCTATTTTACACGTAATCTCCATAAGGAAACTTTGAACGTATTTTCTAAGTAAAGAAAATATAATTATTTAGACACAAATACCGTTTGAATAAGATGACGGACTTTTATACTAAAATGTTTAAAACTTACTTTGAAAAAAAATAGTGCAGATATTTACGTAGTTTGCGGGGTATCTATAATTGTAGCATTAATTTGTAGGTTATAAATTTATAATAGCGTTGGTTTTAAAATATCACATCCGCATTCGTCAGGATTCGGCGACTGTCGGAAAAGTGCACAGCAACACAAACATATACACACGTCTCGGTTATTAATAGTGATTATTAAAAACGAAGTAAACTGATTTAAACCCACCTTTTCCTTTCAACTTTGATCTACAAATCCAAGGGAATCTACCCGATTCTAAACTTTCAATTTCTTGAAAAACGGATAACTGCTTTTCACATTTCTTTTATGTTTGTACCATGCCATCACATTAATTTATGTCATCATGCTAAAGTAAGCTAAATATAATTTAAATTCACCCTTTTCTTTAGTTTCAAAGGTAAAACCAAATGAAAGTGCAATCATCGCTTCTATATTAATCATTTTACTTGTTGTCTCGCTATCAATCTCTCAGTGTCTACGTTCCAGCAATGCCGCCAACACCTGATCTCTGTTAGAATGATGGAATATGGAACACAAATTTGAGCAGCGTGTGGTAGCCTAACTTAATACGTTTAAATTTGCTAAATATGTATGGGCAAAATTGGAGATCAATATGAGTGTAATCAAGCTAAAAGAGTTGTGATGGCATATGGTAAAGATGTTGGAAAGGTCAGGAAAGAAGGTAAACGCTTAAAATCCTTTACGAGCTTAGCACCTAGAATTGGAAAAGCTTAACGCTGATTGGTATCATACAAAAACATAAAACAGAGCTCCCAAAAGAATTAGCAGATTCAAGTAAAAAAGGAAATATACTCGAGTAAAGTCAAGAATATGCAGTATTGGTGCCTTACTATGCTAAAAATGGAAGTACTGTTACATTGTTGTCAACCACGCGTAAAATAATTACTCACAAACTAAAATTGTCCACTATTGAAAAAGGCAGTAACATCGACTACAATGCACGATTCTAATATTAATTAAATGCGATTTAAAAATCACATATTATACTTAATTGTGCACCCTGTCATTTGTTGGAACAACTATCTGTACTGTTAATACAAAGACTAAGATTCAGTCCACGAGTGCAATCGGTAAAGAAAGTGGTACAATAAAGGCTGTTCTGCATCAAATGACATTCAGAACTAAAACGTTGCATACCCACTCAAAGATTTAATTTGAATCAGTAGGAGTATAGTTTATTCCATTTCCTCTTTAGAAGGAAAATTTGTCTCGGTCACTCAGCTGTAGGTAAGTGTAAAAAGCGTGCTATCATTACCTACTATTCCGACACGGTATGGCGTCGCTATCGGAAAGCAAATATTATTATCTCGTTAAATAAATTAAAGTATGTAATGGTTTAGTTGAGAAAGGTAAAAAAACAGTGAAGTAAATGACAAACAAATAATTTGATAATAATCCACATTTTCAAATGGCGTTTTTCAATTATAGAAACACCCTTGTTAGTAGCCTTTGAATATAATTCATATTCAAGCGCACTCCAGCACAAATGTTTATGAACCATAATTTAATAACAAAAATTCAATGGAAATGAAACCACCTGTAGCTGTGTGAGGTTGGGAATTACTAGGAGAAAGACAAATGCTAAGCATAGAACTAAGGCTCTAAAAAGTGTGTGTATTCTCATCCACCATTTTTCTTCCAACTGTATGGAAGGTTAGGTATATTTTCATTATCTCAATACGCATTGATTGTACGTACATACCCCTCCTGGCCTAAAGGTAATTGACAGGTTACAAATTATAGGTACCTAACTTCACATAATATGTTTGGAAGATAATGGCGGATGAGAATACCTATCTTTTTGGTGCTCTAATTCTAATAGAACAGAATAATTGGAATTGTAACCAACATACCTTTAGTAAAGGCCAAAATGTAGTCATCCAAAACTTTTCTGAAGAAACCGACTCTGCAGGAAAAGTTGTAGCTATCCATTCTTGTCGTTGTGTTTTTACTTCACACTGTATGGATATTTCATATTTCAAGTTGTGGTAAGTGGTAACTAAGTTCGAAGCCTTTGGTATATTATGCTGGTATTCGCATGTGAATCATTGAATTGCTTTGTTTAATTTTTGTACAGCTTATATTTGGGTATTTTGTTTACCTTGTACACAGTTATAAATAAGTTCTGAAGTGTGAAGTGAGAGATGCGTGACATATAGACGAAGTGCTTATGAAGAAAAAATTTTCAGATTTTGCAGCAGGCAAAAAAATTGTCAAACAGACTCAAAGAAACCGATCGAAACGTAGAACGTAAATACATTCGTGTATTGAAAGTAGAGTGTATCACAAGCGAACATTTTTGAGCTGGTAGAAAAAATGTACGTGTTTCGAAAGACTATGACCTGTAGACAGAAGCCTTCGAGTGTTTTGTGTCAGAATTCACGGCAAATAAGATTAGGACTAGATTAGTTAATGTGTATACAGGGTGTAGAATTAGCCGATGCACCACAGGGATTTCAATGTAAAAGTCTTAATATACGATTACTTGCTTCCCTAATTATTTTAAACAAAAATGCTGAATTGAATAATTGAAAATTAAAAGTGATACTTTGACAAAAAATAGTGGTGCCATGGAATTGGTTGAAGTAAAAATAATCGTGGTTTGTCTGGCACTGAGCATCATTGTAGTGCATTTTATCTAATTTGAGCATCGTTGCAGCAAGATTCAGACATGTTAAATTAAGTTATTTTATTTATTTAGTATTATTAACTAAACGATTTTAGTTGTATTGTGTAATAGTATATTAAAACACAAGTTTCATAAGGTAGGTTTTATGGCACGAATCAAAAGGTTAGAAAACGAGTGGCACAGCCACGAGTTTTCTTAAGGATGAGTGCCATAAAAGCCTTATGAATGAGTTTTTTATACTATTTTTTAGAATTTGCGCCTTTTGCAAACAATTTTAAATAAATATTTGACATTATAAAAATCTAGGAAATTTTTTAGGGATTGGAACTATTGCTTTTCAAATTGTCAATTCAAAATTTATTTAAAGGTTAACTACAGTGTTTGCTATGAACTAGTAGTGTAGTCAATCTAGGCAGTTTTATGCAGGTGAGGTAGAAAAAATTAGTAACAAAGTGATCTCTTCGGAAATGAGTAGTCAATGGGGTCCATATTAACCCCTTAAAAGTCGCACTTTGTCGCATTGGTGGAACTTGGGAAAAAATGCCCGCCATCTTGATTTTTTTCAAATTTGTTGAATATTTCGGAAAGTATGTATTTTATCAAAAAAACTCAAGAGACCTTTTTTATGTAGAATTAAAAGTTACCTATAATGAAAAAAGCCCAAGGCTATTGGCCATAAAACAAAAAAGTTATTGAAATTTAATTTATTTAGACATCTGGAATTTTTTTAATTATAGGTAATATCGCTAAATAAAACTTAAGAATGCCTTTGTAGAGAATTTATAGAAATTCTGCGAAGATATCTAGAGGAAAATGACATTACCGTATATCAAGCGGACAGAGATGCTGATGTACTAATAACAATGACGGCAGTTCAGTTGTCCAGCGTTAGGGCCATTCTATACGGACCGTTTAAACGCGGCAGTTTGTACGCCGTTACCGCGCCGTATTTTTTGCCAACTATACGAACCGTTAAAAAGCTAGCGGTTTACTAGCCGTAGAACTGCTTGTAAAACGCGTGCCATTCTATACGGGCAGTCTGGGCGCTGCCAGACGACTCGTTGACATCTCATGTGTTCAGTTTGTTGTCAATATGGGTGCTGGAATTAGTGTGTGCGGTTACAGGGAGGCCAGGATTAAAGAGTTAAGGGGCCCAGGGCTCTTTACGTGGAAGGGTCCCTTTTTAAACTCAT
The DNA here is from genome assembly GCA_036250285.1 of Pyrocoelia pectoralis. NCBI lineage: Eukaryota > Metazoa > Arthropoda > Insecta > Coleoptera > Lampyridae > Pyrocoelia > Pyrocoelia pectoralis. The sequence goes on from CM070076.1 coordinate 3,307,428, forward strand.
CGAAATTATTTTACACGATAAACATTAAAATATGATCATATGAATAATATGAATATAAAGTAAGTAAATAAATGTACAAGTAAATTGTAATTAGATAAATATATTAATTTATTTTTTTTACTAAAATTTATTTTTAAATGGGGGTCCATAGGCTGTAGGCCCCCCGTTAATCCGGCCCTGGTTACAGGTAGTTTGTTGGAAAGTTATTATGCTTAATCGCACCAATAAACTTTTCCGTATGGAATATTTTGCACTACCCTCCTTCTCGATCGGTACTCGCCGTAGAACTGCCCGAAAACCGCCCGTATAGACAGACAAGCAGTTCCACGGCGCGCCGTTTTTACGCGTCTGGTCGCGTTGAAACTGCCCACCGCTCTGTTAACGCGTCCAAGCAGGCAGTGAAAACGCTCGTATAGACACTCTATATGTACCACGTATCCCCAGTCACCTGGCGTTTTTAAGGCGTTCAAACTGCCGCGTTTAAACGGTCCGTATAGAATGGGCCTTAGGCCGGCCGCACATTGAACGCAGCACAGCACAGCACAGCGTAGCACAGGGCAGCAGAGGAAAACTATTCCTCGACTCTGCGACTAATGGTCACCGCATATTGAACGCAGGGATTTTAATTTCCTCTGTGCAGTTTTCGGGTGAAGTACGGAATTATGAGTAAATTTATTTCGATTCTGTATTAGAATCTGATTCGGAAATGGAAACCGTAATACAGTAATGCAGTTTGACTACGAAACGTAGAAAGTCTGTATGGATGCATGATTATTTAAAACAAGGGAATACCCAGGGGGAGTTTCTCCTTTTAAAGGGACTAAATAATAGTCGAAGAAAAATCTATTTTCGTTTAAACAAGGATCAGTTTGTTGAAATACATACGCTTATAAGGTACTACGCATAAAATATCTCGGAGCCCGACAGAGGCACAGAGGAAAACTGTGTTCAGTTTACAGAGGACGCAGGCACGCAGAGAAAAAAAATAATCCTCTGCCTGTACTACGTCTCGGCTGCGTGCAATATGCGGTGTTCGCTTTACTTCCGTTGGTTACAAAATCCTCTGCTGCCCTGTGCTACGCTGTGCTGTGCTGTGCTGCGTTCAATGTGCGGCCGGCCTAAAAAACACATGTTACCGTGGTTTCTGAGGATACCGATATTATGGTTTTACTTATATATCACATCAAAAGAAATAATGTGTGTTTGCTTCGACCAGACAAATTAGCAAAGGGCGACAAAATGTCTAAAATAAGTGAGGTTCAGACAAAATTAGGCCATACAAAAGAATACATACTTTTTATACACGCAATGTCAGGCTGTGACACAACATCATTTTTGTACAATAAATCAAAAAAGTGCTTCTTAAAATTGCTGCAGGAAAACAAAGATCTGTGTCGAGAGCTAGATGTATTTCAAGAACTTAATGCAGATATATCAGTTTTGATTAAATCAGGACTGAAAATTCTTTTAAATCTTTACCGGTGTCCAAAGAACATTCGTGATATTAACCAGCTACGTCACACACTATACATGCGTATGATTTCAAGGCACAATTTAAGTTCAGAACTAAGTTTAGCCGCACTGCCACCAACTGAAGAATCTGCCAAACAGCACATTCTTAGGACATATTTTCAGGTCAGCATTTTTAAAGTATATAAGTTACATTTCTTCTTATGCTTTTCAAGAATGGCTGGGGAACTCACTCAACCCTCTCAAATATGGTTGGAAAACTGACGAAAATTGAGATCTAGTACCTATTACAACAACACAAGATCCAGCACCCTCAGCCCTCAGACTTGTTAAATTAAATTTCAATAACTTTTTTGTTTTATGGCCAATAGCCTTGGGCTTTTTTCATTATAGGTAACTTTTAATTCTACATAAAAAAGGTCTCTTGAGTTTTTTCTATAAAATGCATCATTTCCGATATATTCAATAAATTCGAAAAAATTCAAGATGGCGGCCATTTTTTCCCAATTTCCACCAATGCGACAAAGTGCGACTTTTGAGGGGTTAATAAGGGCCCTATTAACTACTCATTTCCGAAGAGATCACTTTGTTACTAATTTTTTCTACCTCAACCACCTATTTTGACTATACTATAGTTGTATTACGTTAAATCTACCTATATAAGGACCAAAAAAAAAATTATTACGGTTTGAGGGACCAAAACATTTTATCTGAAAAATTCAAAGTACAAATAAATAAATCAGTCGATTCAGAATTTTTGTCTCTACCAAAAAGTTAAATAGACTTTTTGTCTAAAATAATTTGGGAAGCAAGTATGTAATCGAATAATATCTCAAACACCTCGGAGTAGTCCAATACTTAACGAATAACTATAACTCAAGTTATAGTTAACGTGGCTACATAACAATATACATTTACCAACATCGTTTATTTTAATTATTACCTGCATAATAGTATTTGCATTTAGAAATCTAGCTTTTCAATTTGGAAAATATAAAGAAATGATTTATCAAGTACCTACCTCAAAAAAACGACACAGGATATTCTCTCGTAAGGGAGGAAGAATTGTGTTCTTACCCAGTAAGAAGATTAAAATTAAGAAAGTATTGTTTAATACTGCACCGCACCCCCTATTTTAATCCTTTTATTGTTTGCTAAATTGTCTGAATAGCCATTATAAAAGCCGATGTCAAATTATAATAGTTATACTTAATTGAAAATTGTAACTACTACCAAAGAGAATATTATACTCTTTGCTACTACCAAAAATTATATATTATAGGTACATCAAACCGTTTGAAAGGCGTGAAAGACAACTAATCGATAAATTAGGCGTAAAATACTATAATTAAACTTTCAACGAAGAAAAATTCTATAAAAACTCACCGCACTGAAGATAATTATGTTCAAAACGACTCACCTGAAACAAAAGAATTGATATTAGAATAAATTTGTGCATTTAAATGGTTATTTAAATGGTAATACCTATCCGGTTAAATTAGGTAAAAAATTTATATACATATTCAATAAAACTCTAGTATTAGAGATTGCAGCAACTTATGACTGAGGAAGTCTCGTGTCGTCTTTACATTTCACGTAAATATCTATTTGTTGATAGCAATCATATTTTGATTAAGGTTAACATTTGTGGAAGTTGAAGAAATAACACTGAAATCACGATTTTGTGAATAACTCACTCAGGATTAGAATGATAGTGGGTTGATATTTTACGAAAATAAAACCAATAAATATTTCCCCAAATAGCTCAATGTACAACAAACTTATCTTTCTCCAACAGAAGTACTTTTTTCCAAACGAAATTCATTAGATCAAAAAATTTGGTATGTCTAATAATCCATAATGTCTTACCTCTTAAAGTTGCTGATACATAATACGTAGTAGCATCGGCATTAAGACACACGAACAAACCAACACATAAGTTTAATCGTAAACTGAAAGTAAATTACTCAATTTTTATAAAATGAGGGAATACTAAAATCCAGTTTACTAATCGCATCACATGCTTATTGATGTTCACTGGTGGTTTGACCTGTTGTTATCAATGTTTGCAGGTGAATTTTGTTACATCGTCCAATGTCCAATGCGTCCAATTTACGAAGTGTATTTTAAAAATTAATTATGCTATAAATAAAATTTGGAGCTGATTATGAAAAAGCTGAAAATGAAAATCTACCATTTTCTAATCATTTTCATCCTTTTTTCATCTCTGTTACTTTGTTAGGTTTTCCTAGAATTTTTACGAAAAACCTTGTATTCATTATGCCAATTTTCGTTAGGTATTTGAAGTTTTCCAATCAGTACAATTAAACTATATAGATTCTTTGGAATCTTCATGGATTGGAATCAACTGTAATAAGTAACGAGTGCGGTTTGTCCCCCTTTTGTTACCCAGGTAATATCGACACCAACTGGAATACAATCTAGCAGTTGTTCAAAATACCTTCAAAAACATACATCCATGCTCATCTTATCTTCGTGGTAGATTTACTTCATCGTTATATGCATGAAGGAACATTTCTAATGATAGTAAGTCGCTAGAAACAAATATGAGGGTTGCCATTACATTGTTACAAATATGTTCGTAAAATTTCAACTTTTTTATTGTTAAATTAACAGCGGCTTAGAAATAGTGAAAGTAGTTTGTTGACGGTGAGCTTTTGAAGAACGTAATTTTGTGGAAAAATGGAAATTGGATGATTTTTGTAATGGCCTAGCTTAACAACAATGCATAGAAACGTTTTGATAATGAAGCACCATCTGATGAGACTGTTTGTAATTGGTTTTCAGAATTTTGTTGTGGTCGTGCGTCCGTCAGTGACGAATCTCGTACTTCCAAAAAAACATCGATGCTGCGCGCAACACGATTGTAGAAGAGCGACATGTCACATACTGCAATACAGAAGCATGCCTTGGCATCTCACAGACTGCAATACATTTGGTTTTGCATCAACAATAATTAGCTGTCGGAAAGATCTGTTTCTAATGGTTTCCGCATAATTTGACTGTAGCTCAAAAACAGGATCGGGTTAATTGGCCTAAGGCAATGCTTGGAAAATTCCTCGAGGAACTGCAAATCCCTCTAAGTCTAAAACATCTTTATAGGTGACGAAACTTGGATGTATTCGTATGTACCGGAAACTAAGCAAAAATTCACTGTTTCGGTGTTTCAAGAAGAACTGAATCCCTCAAAAGTTGTTCCTTCACATTTTCACAAAACTCTTTCAAGAAAATGATCACTTGTTTCTTCGGTTGCACTGGTCGCAACCATTCCTTTAGAGGAAACCCTATACAAAAACTTGTTTGTTAAAAATGATCAATGAAATTAGCAAAAACATTCAAAAAGGTCGTATCATTCTCCATTGTGACTATTCCAGTCGCCACACAGCTCGTTGAACAATTGATTTTATTTGAAAGAGTAAAACATGGAATTAGTGTCTAATTACCCGTACTCACAAAATTTATGGCCTAACGGTTTTTTTTTTGTTCGCGAATGTTATTTTTTTACATATTGTTCCCATCATTGTATTTGTATTATATTTACTTACATGTTACCTTGCTTTGACACTGTCGATACTATTTTCATGTTTAATGACAATAAACGAAATTATTATTATTATTATTAAACAAACAAATGCGTAGACAGCGATTTTCGTCATCTCAAGAAGGTGTTGAAGGATTTCAAAACCATGTTTTTGAAATACCACCTTCACAGTGAAAAAAATACATCGAGAATTGGTTCGAACCCATCGAACTGAAGGGCGAATATTTTGAAAAAAGTTCGAGGGCCGAAGGGCCGAGGGATTATAAGACGCCAAAGGGACAAAATCGTCGTTCACGCCTGAAATGCAAACAAGATGTTTTGTAAAATCGTTTAAATACACCTTAAAGGTTTGGAAAAATAAATGACACGATTCGTTCTCAAAAATCAAGTTGTTGGTTGCTATGGTGTTGCATATTTCAACATATAGCTATCACAATTGGTAGTCTTTTAGGCCTTAGGGCGCAAAAGGTACTATTTACGCCCGCAAATTACTGTATAAATGATCTAATTTTAATACAATTTTGCAAATATTTAAACGATTTTACAAAAATCTTGTTTGCATGTCGGGCGTAAACAAAGATTTTGTCCCGTTGGCGTCTTATAATCCCTCGGTCCTTCGGGCCTCGGACTTATAATTCCGCCGCGAGCTAAAAGAGTCTAAGAGTAAAAGACTCGAATCCTACAGTTCTTAAAAAGTTCATTAAAAAGAGAACCTTTCCAACATATTCTCTTGTTTGAATGTAACTGAGGAGCAGATGCATCGCTGGCTGCCAGAAACACATAATAACGTTTACGAGGAGAAGGCTACTGGGGCGAAAGTAACGCATGAACAGTATATTATTTTATGTGGAGGAAAAGTACTACTTTTCATGGGGCGCCGGGTTTAGCCGTCGAACGAAGTGAGAAGGCAAGCCATGAAAAATAGCTTCTCCTCCAAATAAAATATGCTACTTTTTCTTCAAACTGCCTCAAATTTTCGCAGAACATTTATTTTTAAATGTTATCAAGGGATATTATTAGCGGCGTTCGGTAAATTAAACGCCATTGTCAAGTACCTGACAAATGACAAATGTTAAGCGGTTGATATTCATACTATTTTTCTATAAATATCTATTAAATTAATACGAAAAGTAGTCTTAACGGACTAATTATTGATGAAAAAATAAACATATGATATAAAAAACTCGAGGTTGCAGTGAGCTGGTTTTTTGTTGAACCATTTGAAGATAAATCTCTTCATGTTTTTAATAGTGTCGCGCTTTCTTAAATTTGTATGTATTTACAATTTCAAGGCGATATCAAAGAGTTTTTTAACTTTTAAATGGGCAAAAAAATCAAATGCCACAAACTCAAGTATTTAAAACAAATCACAATCATTTATCATAGCTTTGATTTGCGTATTCAATGAAAAGGGCAAGAAAGTGTTATCAATAAATAATTTTTAATTCAGATGTCGATAACGTTGTCCAAAATTCCTAACGGTAGTCGTGTCTCAAAAAATACGTTGCAAAGAATTTTAAAAAATAGGAAGCTAAAGGACATAATAGTGGAATTAGTGCTTGTCCATAATCACAAACAACTAAAAACTACTACCGTTGAAAGTATTAATGAAGGACAGAATTAATTCGCAAAGAACTGAATAAAAGTGTATCGCAGAATGATGATGTTGTGCAAAAATATCAACACTTTGAAAGTGCAATAGGCCCTGCGATACTTCAAAATCTATTTTGTAAAGCTTCTTATTAGACATGATCTCATTAAGCTATAATTTGAGAATAAATTAAAAGTATTTTTAATAATATTAGCAAATCGATCTGAAGTTGTCTTCATATCTTGCTTTATATTGCAACAGCGATGCAAAGATATTGAAATGACATTAAAAATTTAACAACCTATCGAACGCTAATGAGATTGTGAACCTAGAGCGACAATTCGTCCTCTTTATTATTGAAATGATACTTGTCCAGACTTTGTTGAAAGGCGGCACAAAGAGGACGAGAATTTCTATTTCTTCATGGTAAATCTTAGTTTCAGTATAATTCAACGTTCTTGACAAAAGCTTGCCACTAAGGTAAGCCCAATCATGTAGTGGGCGAACGAAGGTTGATTTCATATCTCCCATAAAACGCAATAATGGACTTGGGTCCTTGGGATATGTTATCTTTATATCCCTATAATAACAAAACGTTAATACGATTAAAAATGTTAAAATTGATCGGAGAAAATCATGTAACATTTTATAATGAGATGAGATTTATAGCGATCATTTCAGGTTTTTTGATATGCAAATTAAAACAGCTTACTTTTCGGAACTGACTGAAATAAAAATCAGTAGCTAATATAAATAGAAATACATACATTCACCGTTGTGGGAGTGACTATTTGGAACGAAACAGTTCAACAGTAAATAAAGGTTTTTTACATTACAATAAGTTAAAGATTTTACGACATAAAACAGATACACTCGATTCTTCATATTAATTAATTAAAACGTCTCATCAACGTACAGCAGCTTAATGATGCGGTTAAAGGCGAGCGGGAGTAGTGCGTAACGGAGTGGTCAGGTTAGTGGTAAATTATTCATAAAACAAAGCTGTTGAGCATACATAATGTAATTCTTTTGCGCACAAAAGTGTGGGGCAGCTACTTTTTTCAATTGCACATTATTAGAGTTTTTTTTTAGTTTCCCACGATTACAACCTCTCGTAATCGTCACTCATTTATTACCAACGATTAAACATGTAAACTTCTCCATGCAGGAACCGTAATATAACAATAACCCAACAATAAAACGCGCTCAAATAAAAGAGAATTAAAGAAAATACAATAAAATTCTTGCTTCTGATACACATATATTGATGTATGAAATGAAAATGATATTAAGAAACACGACGTTCACGAAAATGAAAACCGCAAGCACCCTTAAGCTATGAAAAAGCAAGTTGAAATCCATATCTACAAATATGTTTACGAATTCCTTCAATCACGGGCCACGACAGACTTTAGAAGACAGACGTTTAGATTTTTAACCGGAATATGAAGTATCCTATGATTGGCAAACTAATAAAATTGTAGCTCTTCTTCATTCACCATTACAATGAACTACCCAGTATACCGGGAGTTCTTTCTCAAAGTCAAATATAGGAATCTAACATGGTATTAAACGTTTTTGCTAATTGTCGCTCGCCTATTTAACTTAGGGAAAAGGCAATAGTATCAACAGAAAGAGAAAATTATTGCCATTCAAGTAATAGGTACTACTGGCAATTCAATTCAATTCAAGATGAATGCTATTTAAAAAGTGTCATACTTTAAATTAGTATTTTAAAAGAATAAATCGCAATTTTATCTTGCCAGTGCAGTAGTATTATTTCAATAGCAATAATTTTCTCTTTCTGTTGATACTATTGCCTTTTCTCTAAGTTAAATAGGCGAGCAACAATTAGCAAAAACGTTTAATACATTCCTATGTTTGACTTTGAGAACGAACTCCCGGTATATAAAAAAACTTCTTCTTAGTTCCATCGCTCATAACAAAACGCAAAGAAGTGTTAGAATAAAATTATGGAAGGAAAGGAAAAGTACGATACCAACTCATTAAAGAGAAAAAAGGCTGGAATTTGTGTTAATCAGGGAACGTTTAAAACATTTTTTTTCCAAAACGTTTCAGTTCATTTAAATATTTTCATGAGTTTGGTGTTTGCTATGATTTCATTGGCAACAAACGCTGCGGTTCTTCCAAATTATGAAAACATAATTTTCAGAACGAGCTCAAATTGATAGTCGAAGTTTTATTATTATGGTATTGGTAGTGTAGTGGTTAGAGCACTAGATTGCAACACCGGTAGCTGTGTTAGATTCCCGGTCTCGCCAGAAAGACTTCCTCCATAACTCAGGTTGACTCAGTACCTGAAGATATTCTCTAGGGTAATAGACGATTAAGCACTAGTCCCACTGCTTCCCTGCATATATTGCAGGTATGGCCGATATAAAATTAAGTGGCTCCCTTATTCGTATAACATCGACTACTATTACTTGTGTTTCCATCCATATTTTGTAGATTTTTCAACTGTTGTTACGGCAAAAAATTTACTAGTATTCAAAATAAAATTTCCAATTACTTTGGTGCTAGACAGTGACGAGTGTCACTTCAACTGTGCAATAAGTTCCTGTGGTTGTGGGGTCCTTTTAAAAATCTTCTCCTAACGAGTAAGTCGGTGACACGAAATTGCAGCATAGAAGTGTCATTTTTGACGAAATAAGATCCAAAGTTATTCACAAGAGCATGAGAGTGGTGTATAGGGAAGCCGGTCCGTCACAATTTCAAATCAAAATTTGGTCTAAAAACTAAAGATACTTCGAGATCGTCGTGTAAAGGTTGCAGTCATTGCATATGAAGTTAAGATATTCGAAACAACGGTCATGAAGAAGATAGATTCTAAAGCTGAAAGGAGAAGTTTGTGCAGAACATTTGACTACTTTGTAACGAGATGAAGACTTTCTGTCGCGCATTGTCACTCGAGATGAATCTTAAGTACACCATTGGGACCCTTTCACAAAGCAGGAATCCGTGCAAGGTAAGAACGCAATCTTTGTCGGGAAAATTGATGGTCACGATTTTTTGGGACGCTGACAGAATTCTGTTAATTGAAAAAGCAGGAAAATTTAAAGAAATTTGTAATGGAGCAAAAAACGCTGTTGCTGTATGACGAACAGAGTGCAGCAGATTATTGCTAATTGTGGCTCCTCTGACGAAAGCATCTTTTTCTAAATGAACGAATCCGTTGATGAAAGGTTTGAATAAAGGCATAGCTGTGGAAGGTACTTATGTAGAAAAATAAATTTTTTCGAAGTATAATGTTTCACAATGCAACTGAGTACAATTGCGCTTACTAGAGGATAAAATAAGCTCCCTATTTTAAGTTACACTTCTTGCTCAGATCACGTAAGAGGGTTTCCTTACTTTGTTATTATTTTAATTATTATCTTTATTGGCAATTTCATTACGAAAAACGTAGGCTGCCCTCGCCCAACAACAAATATTTTACAAAAATTCCGAGATTCTTTCGGGCAATATTCATTTAACAAATTGAACAAATGTTAGCATCTATTTTGTACTATTTTATTTAAGCAAAGAAAAGCGAGTGGGTATAGTCAACTTCACCCTTTTCGTTACGCTTACATCGCTTAATTTTCCTGCAAATCCTGAAACACTTAATGTCTAACCAATTTTTATAGATCTAACATAAAAAATGAGGGATTTCCATACAAACTTTCACCCCCTATTTTACCCCCTTAGGGGTTCAATTTCAAAAAATCCGGCCTTGTCTACATCATAAAAGGAACCTCTATGCACAATTTCAGTTATCTAAGTCCACGGGTATGGGCTGGGCGTTGATGAGTCTGTGAGTCAAGACTTTTCTTTTTGTATATTGTACTCGTATACGAGGCATGCTTTTTAAATAAGTACCGTTTTGAAATATAAAAATACAAGTAGACTTTTTCTAACAATTTTATTTTTTCATGAAAGCCTGCACTTTAATCTACTTTTCAACATAATTTCCACCAATAATAAAGCACTTATCGTATCGTACAACCAGATTTTGAATACCATCCCCGTAGAAATCTACCGCCTACTTGAACAACCACTGCAACGTTTTGTCATAATTTCATAAACCACGCTTCTTCTTCAACCTCTAGGAAACTGATCAGATAATGGTAAAGCGTCTGTTCTCTTTCACTTTTTCATCAACTTCCTGCATCAAGTTATCATAAATAGTAATGAGTGAAGGTCATTCACTTCGTTCTTCATCATGCACATTCGTACGGCCATTAAAGCTCTCACTCATTTCCGTACTATCCCATCACTCATAACGTTTTCTCCGTCTCCGTAGACTTCACTAATCTGAGGATGAATTTCAGCCGCTTTCACGCCTTTACCACTAAGAAAAGGAATCACACAGCGAGTATTTCACAGTCGGCGGTATTCTGAATCGGAGGAGACATTTCAAATACTCACAAGCAAACGTAAACACGGTCGAATAATTCCGTAATGGCGTCTGTGGCGTCGGCAACAGATATAGAGCACATGCGCCGAATAGCGACCGTAGCGCTGCAGTGGCGGAATTTCCAAATGGTACTTACTTTACAAACACGCCTCGTATTATATAGATTTTGTGTTATTATAGCAGTGATTTAGTTAGTTTACACGGGCACATAACGGAAGGAAATCTATTTTATCAAAAATCTTCGGAGTGATGTAGAAGATTCGTACCCCTTCTGTTAGCAATTTTTTACAACATAATAATAATAATAATAATAATAATAAAGACATTTATTGAACACTAAGTACAATAACAGACATTTAAGTAAGTACAACAACAGTAGTGTTCAAAGGGGCGAAGTTCAGTGTTGTCAACATAGTTGACGTACTGTTCTACCACTTAACCCCAGCTCCAAGCATGCTAATTATAATCTATTATTGTCTGCCCATCAAGAAATGACGGAGATGTGTCTTGAAATTGCTAAGAGACATATTTTTAACAGTATCAGGTAATGAATTATAAGTTTTTGCGATATTATATTTAAAAGATTTTCGAAAAGCTTGAGATTTGTGCAAAGGAATAACAATTAATTTTTTATTTCTTAGATTAAGATTATGAACATTAATTGAAAATTTTATTTTATTGTATAGGTAAGAAGGTGTCTTGGTAGTTATTAATTTGTGAAATATACACGCTGCATGTAAAATTCTCCTGTTATTCATATTAAGCCAATCTACCTCAATTAACTTACCAGATACAGATTCATATTTCCTAATTCCAAATATCAATCTTAAACAACAATTTTGTATTAATTGAATTCTTTTTGAATCTGCACTGTCAATACAGGGCCCATATACAGAGTCGCAGTAGTAAAATGGGATAGGACTAAGGTTTCACAAAGCAAAATTTTTGTACTCCTATCCAACAAAGTTCTTTGATTATAGATTAATTTTAGGTTCATAAAAGCTCTTTTTACAGAGTTTGAAATGTGATCTGTAAATTTCAGATTTGAGTCTATAGTTAGCCCTAGATTCCTTGCCTTGTCAGAGCTGCGGATGCGAACACCTTTCACTCCGACAGAGAAGGCATCCTTTAGATTCTCCCTGCTCTTAGCCTTACTAGTACGTAACAATGTAATGTTGGGAGTTACCAAGCGTGTAAAAGTTTGGCCCCCCCTCCAGGATTGTTATCAATGACCCATTGAACAATAATAGAGGGGGGGGGAAAGTTGAACGGCCGCCATCTTGTCCGCCATCTTGAAAATGCCCGCGAACCTATTTTTGGCTATATCTTAGCAACCGTATGTCCAAATCGAACGTACGTAGACTCTAATTGCACAGTTTTCTATTCCTAAGATAAATTGTTATATAACCGAAATTGATAATCCTAGCGGATTTAATGTTTTTGGGCTTAAAAGCTTAAATTACGGAATATGTAAAAAAACGCTAAACAACATATCACTTTTTATTTTATTATTATTAATCTTTTAGATCTCGCTTTTATGAATAAAATGCAAAAACAATCAACCAAATCCGAGCACTGGTTACGAAAATATACAGGATTTAGGAATAGGTAGCGCACCTTTGCTGGCACAATAATTGGTTGTTACAGGTCAAATTGAAAATTTCATAAGTTTGTTCTCTACAAAATATGCGAATTACTATTAAATACACACATTAAATAAGTGTAATCAATTTTTGAAGGCTTATGCCCCATTCGCGATTCCCTCAGTAATGATCGCCATGACATGAATCACATCGGAAAAACCGTACCGGTGAAGAAATCGAAAATACCCGAATTAATACAAATTTTATAAAGTAATAATTTTTTGTGCCGCACCTTCTCGTTTATTTAATTAATTAATTTAATTTAGGCTTTTAGGAAAAAGAGGTGAACATCAAATGAAAATTATTATACGGATTAATTTACACAAGGACATTTGCAAAGAGCAGTATAGTTTGCACGTCCATTGTTTGTCACTCTTACGGGTTGTGACTCCACTTCCTCACTGAGAGGACGCTCTAAAAGTCTAAAAGGACGGAATTCAGTGCCTGGAAAAGGAACCCAATAATTCAGGTCATCGTCCAAATGATGGAAAATCCATTCGCAGTGATGAAATTTGGAGTCTACAAAGTTCAAAGCTTTCAAGTCTTTCTTTATTCAAGTTTATGCAGGCGGTGCAGAATCCATTAATCAACGACGAAAGTTTATATTCTGTCACCGAAACAAAAGTTTAGAAATGATGCACCCGACACAAGACGCTCTCCTATTACACTGCAAGTGAGCAGCTTACCTAGTTGGAGCAGGGCACATAAGACTGAGCTTCAAGCCCCACATCCAATTCAACATGGGTGGAAGAAACTCGATCACAGATTCCTTCCCGTGTGGATAACAATTCCGGAAGTCAGCCCCGCTTGCATTGAGATTCTTAAATGTGGTTGCAAGCAGAATTGTGGAAACCGATGCAGGAAAAAATCATTAAATTGCACTGCTCTTTGCAAATGTCTGCGTAAAGTGGTCCGTATAATAATAACTGTCATTTGATGGTCACCTCTTCTTCCTAAAAGCCTAAATTAAATTAATTAATTAAAAAAACGAGAAGGTGCGAAACGCATAATAGTAGTTTACGTAACAAGTCCCGAAAGTGATCTTTTACTGGACAAGTAGGCAAATGATAGGACGAGCCGCAGGCGAGTCCTGCAAACCTGCGAGTCCAGTAAAAGCACTTTTGGGACGTATTACGTACAATATTTTTTTTTTAAATCGGCCAGAAACGGGCAGAACAATTGACCGTTCTAGGCCGGAAAGTAAAAATGAGTCCGGTAAAGTAAAAATGAGTCCGGTAAAACTTTTACCGGACTATCACAATAACTTTCCGGCTCGGTCCGACAAAATGACATTTTCTGGCCTAAAAATAATCCGGAAAGTACTACTTTCTGGCCGATTTTAAAAAAAACTTTTTAAAAAGATATAAAAAATGATTAATTTATAAAATTTGTATTAATTCGGGTATTTTCGATTTATTCACCGGTACGGTCTTTCCGATGTGATTCATGTCATGGCGATTATTACTCTTATGAGGGTAAGGGAATCGCGAATTGGGGGCATAAGCCTTCAAAAATTGATTACACTTAATTAATGTATGTATTTAGTAATAATTCGCATATTTTGTAGAGAACAAACTTATGAAATTTTCAATTTGACCTGTAACTACCAATTATTGTGCTCAGCAAAGGTGCGCTACCTATTCCTAAATTCTGTATATTTTCGTAACCAGTGCTCGGATTTCGTTGATTGTTTTTGCATTTTATTCATAAAATCGAGATCTAAAAGATTAATAATAATAAAATAAAAAGTGATATGTTGTTTAGCGTTTTTTTTACATATTTCATAATTTAAGCTTTTAAGCCAAAAAACATTAAATCCGCTAGGATTATCAATTTCGGTTATATAACAATTTATCTTAGGAATACAAAACTGTGCAATTAGAGTCTACGTACGTTCGATTTGGACATACGGTTGCTAAGATATAGCCAAAAATACGTTCGCGGGAATTTTCAAGATGGCGGACAAGATGGCGGCCGTTCAACCTTCCCCCCCCTCTAATATTGTTCAATGAGTCATTGATAACAATCCTGGAGGGGGGGGCAAACTTTTACACGCTTGGTAACTCCCAATGAAAATTATATGGAGATTGTTACGTACTATACCAAATAGCACAACAACAGTTTTACTGGTGTTGATGCTTAAATTATGAGATTCCGATGTTTTTACCAAACGTTCTATGTCTTCATCGATTAACTGCATAGCCAGTGCATTGTAATATAATTAAAATAATTAAATATGGTACTGCACCTTTTCTTGGTACTTTTCATGTTCCCGCCTTAAATTTCTATTGCGTTCATAGAACCATCAGTAACATTCCTTTTCAGGAATCGTTGAAAATGTGGATACCATTTACCTTTCCTTACAAAGGCATTAGGGTACATTTAATTGTACGCGAGAGATCGAAATGATAACGTCTATCAAAATCACGAAACGTATTTGTTTATCTTTAATAATCTGAACTTTAATCAGCGATTGACAAATGTCCGTATATAAATGAAACAACATACATCTTAGACCTAAACAAATAGCGAATAAATTGAAACATTGATTTTATCATTTAATTTATCAGTTAATGTGTCAAGGGTCTACATTAGAAACATGTTTACGCAAATTATCTCCTTGCTTTATGCATCTGCCTTAAACGCCATTGCGATTTTCATTTCAGTGGTCATTAATTTTAGGCAAAAATTGCTTGCACGCGAAAGCAAATTTATTGCTAATTATAAATCGACACTAATAAAATTGATGGCGTATCGAATGTATGCCGAACTGGAACTGGGTTCTTTGTTCATAAATTTAACTGCGCAATTAAACTCGCACCAAAAGGACTATTAAGATTAGATAAGATTTCGCGCATACATTTTTCTAATTCGAAAACCCGGTAGCGAAACATTAACTATCATTATTTTAAGGAACGTAATAAAAACCCTTTCCTCTAATTAATGTCGAAACAGGTGTAGATTAGCACACATAATAAACAATTACCAACAATGATTTGGGGGTGCGAGAAAACGGTGAGTGCACTTTGTAAAACGAGAAACTAATGGACGTGTCAGAGTAACTCAATTATAGTCCATAATAAACGATAAGTATGTGAAATAAAATACAGAAATTATACCATAAACTGGTAGATCCTTCTTCAGGTTAAAACCGGTTACAAAATATTGTTGACACAAATTGTATGCAATATCAGTAGTTTTGTCATAAAATACAGTTGCTAATACTCATGTTTACGATCACTTTTTTATCAATTTTTTTACAACTCAAAAAAATATCCAAGTAAAACGCATTCTTGACATATTTATTTAAACGAAGCGAAGATGTTACTTAAGAGATGAATCTATTTTAAATGATACAACCGTATAATTTTCATATTAACTGCTTATAATATACTAAATGCAACGGATTAAAAAAAAAGCATTTGCATTGCCCAAATATTTAAATAAATAGTTTATATCTCATCTGTTGCGAGCGAATTAAGTTGTTCGCCATTTACATGTTTCGTAATAGGCAAAAGGTCTTGAAATTATTATCCAATCATTTTGTGCTATACGAACCCCACTAAATACTAGAACATTACTATACGGTCGTACAGTCGTACACTCTTCTAAGCAATTGTAGTACCTACTGGTTGTTATACGTTTTAGCCTTTTGTACTAATTTTCTGAATTCCTTTCTTTATTTTTGTTCTTCCAATCGCCTTAGATTTTCTTTGACCTGGTCTTTCCATCGAGCTCTTGGTCTTCTCCGTTTCAGCTGACCGATTCATTAATAATTACTTTGTCTATTGTTTCTCTTTTTAATGAGTCCTCTACCTCTTTATTATATATTTTTCTGTACTTCCCCTACCCTTTTTTACCGGGCCACAGATTGTTTTGATAATATTTCTTTCAAAACTTTTCCATTTGTAATGCACACGGTTTCTACTGCCTAGATGACCATCGGTCGTATCGTCGTTTTGTAAAAGTTTAGTTTTAATTTCTTGTTAATTTTCTTATTCGTCGTGCTTTATACATGAAAGCTCTGTATCTACTTCCTTTCCCCATAGAATGTAGTGGAAATACCAGTTTCTGGTAGAAAATGGAGAATTTCCAAGGAACTAGAAAACCACTCCCTTGCAATCTCCAATTAATTCTTTCACATTAACTCTAGTATAACGTCTTCAAGAGTAGGTTAAGTTAGTAAAAGTAAGCAAATATCTGAGCCTTGTCTCTTACAAAGTTTCATATAAGATAACCAAATGTTAAAAACCTCACGCCAAGAATGAAAAGCTTATTTTCACGGTGCAAATTGAGATCATAGAAACCATGATTGGAGATAAGTTTGCCAAGTAATTACAGATTACAGTCCATAATAGGTATGGTATATCTCAAATTATATCGTCTTAAAATGTATCTCATTAATGGATTAACTGTCTAACCTGCATTGTTAGTAGATAAACACCTGTTAAATGCATACCCTGAGTTGGGTCAGGTATGCATTTAACACGTGTTTATCTACTAACAATGCAGATTAGAAAGTTAATCCTTTAATGAGGTACATTTTAAGACAATATAATTTGAGATATACCATACCTACTGTTGCCTATTGAGTAGCTGAAGGTGTACACCATCAGCTTTTTGGTAAGTTGTGTGATAAATTGAGCTACTTTGTGGATATATTAGATCAATTAAATACCTTGAATCTTCAACTCCAAGGAGGAAACACACACGTGTGCGAAATGGAAATGTGCGAAATCACAAAAAAAATTTAATAATAAATCCACCCTTTGAATTTTGGGCAAGGGTGGATGATGTGTTTTCTGCAGTGTTTCATATGCGTGTAAAAGTGTATTTTTTTATTGGGTACGTCATAACGAATGTTACCACCATTTATTCAGTAAGAATTAAATAATTTAGTGTTATCATGCCCCACGGGTTGATACGCTAACATACAGTTCAATTTAAATGCAACATACTTTTCTTCATTGAAAAACGAATCCTAGCGTCGACACCACATCCAAAAAGGTTACGTGGTTTAAAGGAAACCTTAGTTACTCGGCATAAAAGCTGTCATCAAGATGATGCAGTCCAAAACACTACTATAAGCAATTTCTTTTGTAGGTATGAATATTTGACCATTTCTGATGTAAGTGTGGAATATTTCATTATACTATCATTTACAAGTGTTACACTATAAACGGGGGTACACGCGATTCTCGCGTTTTGCGTGCTTTGGGGGGAGGGGGTATCTGTGATTGTAGGTTGTACATAATCCTTGGGTTGTAATAGCTTTTGTTTTAAAATATAACACCTTGTTGAGCTGGCTTAGTTGCTTGAAAAAAGAAAAAAAATTTACATTTTTGTACCTTTTCAGATGTTTGACCCTGTAGGTATCTGTAATTTAGCAAGTTATTAAAGTAACTAAAATAAAGGATTACATTTACTTACATTTAACGTAAAAATCACAAAAATGGGTTGATATTTGGTAAAGATATACGAATTCGTTCCTACCTACTTATAGTAATTTTTTACCAATTATTAAAAAAAATGTCAAATGCAAACTTTTTGGAATAGATTTGAGACCAAAAATACATAATGGCCCTTTCACAATATTAATTACGTCTTTGTACATAGTCTTTGCCCAAAAATTAACGAAAATATAACTAATTCCGTGTGAACTTCATAAGGATAGTTTAGAATGAATTTTGAATGTAAAAGAACTCAATTTGGACACTGGCAACTTTTTGGGAATACGAATGGCCTTAGGGAGAACGTTTTAACATTCATCTTTAACTATAGTAAAACTAAAAATACCATAAAACATAAAATGTACAAATAGAAGCTGGTCTAACGTTGCATAACATCTGGTTTATAGAAAGACCTTCTCTACCTTAAACAGTTTCAAATTTTTGTTTAGTTCACTAACTAAAGGCCACCATTTACACGTATATGTACAGCAGTAAATATGGATTTTACTTCCTCTTAATTACAATATAAGTTGTATATTTAGAAGTATAGTCAAAGTATAGGTATTGTCTGTGGTATAGTGTAGTACCTAACAATACACTTGCCACCTACTTTCATCAATAGATATTAAGTTAAATATGTAGACAAAAACATTTTTCTCGGTGAAAACATTCGACTATATGTTACCTACGACATCGTTCATCGTTCAAAATCTCTAAATTCGAAATAAACACACAAACATGTACATTTCGAAAGTTACCGAAAGAAGGTATCGGGACACATAAATTAGTCTACGATGAATGCTGTTACTACTTTTTACATCATTTTAACCAAGAAAATGTTAACGCGAGGCATAATAGAATCATTTTTCATCATTTAAATAACTTTTCAACTTGAAATAATTAAATTTCCATGTTATCGAGAAAAAGTTTCCGATACTTGTCATTTTGAAAATTTTCGCGAAAATACTTTCTGGCATTGTTTTAATGTTCGAAATGGGTTAAGGACCTCGGACAGACAAACTTTGCATGTTTACACAACATTTTCACCCAAAAATAAGCACAAATAGCGAATTCTATTTTACACGTAATCTCCATAAGGAAACTTTGAACGTATTTTCTAAGTAAAGAAAATATATTTAGACACAAATACCGCTTGAATAAGATGACGGACTTTTATACTAAAATGTTTAAAACTTACTTTGAAAAAAATTAGTGCAGATATTTACGTGGTTTGCGTAATTGTAGGTAGCATTAATTTGTAGGTTATAAATTTATAATAGCTTTGGTTTTAAAATATCACATCCGCATTCGTCAGGATTCGGCGACTGTCGGAAAAGTGCACAGCAACACAAACATATACACACGTCTCGGTTATTATATAGTGATTATTAAACAAGCATTACAACTACGTAGGTACACAAATTTCCCTTAATAACGTCTTTTTATCAGAAATTATAGTTATACGTCGATAATTACATCTTCCACAAGTGCAATTAAATCGGCAACCATTTTATGATGTTACGATAAAATATTTAAATTGCAATAGAACGAATTACACAAAATTGTTGAAAGAAGAAAGTAAAAAAAAAGTCATAAATACCACACAAGTTAAGGAAGGTGTACGTATTAACTATAGGCGTAAAAGTCGCTAATAACCATAATAATTTGTCATTCATATTAATTTGGCATGGTAATGTAAATTGCACATAATTATTACTCGTAATACCTTTCGAAGGTCGTAATTTTCCTTATATAGAAACAAGAAATCGTATAGAAATGTGTTTCTAATGCAGTTAAATAATAATTACTTAATTTGTTTAGTAAAACGAAGTAAAACTTTTTTACGTGTAAGTTCCATATCATCAGCAGCTTCACAGGTGAAATGGTACAATCGTGTTGGGATTTCATTGTTCAGGAACAACATGGAGGATAATGCAAAAAAGTCAAGTAATTTGTTTTTGAACTGATTATCTTCATTATTCAGACGGCGCGTCGCGTCGTTTTGGATAATGGCTAATGTATGAAAAGGTACTGTGTGTGGTGAAACTAATTAGATACTTACATATTTCAGTTTCCTACCAAACTATCCAAGCAACATAGGAACGTATGAACTTGAAATCGAAAACAATTAACGATTTTGTATAAAAATAACACCGACCTTCACATAAAAAGTAACATTCTTGTTATTTTGAACCAATTTTTGTGTGCCAATAACACCTAAGTTTGGTTAAATCAAAAAGAGAGTTCGTATACAAAAATATCTACTCCACAAGGTAAAGGTTAATCGCTACAATGATCAAAACAGCCAAACATTCATTTCATGTTTTTTTTATTGTTCAGGTCCAATAGATTTACCAATTTTCAAAATACAGGGTGTAATATTTTTCATTTTTTGTATGGGATCTCGCTTATTATAAGAATTACAAGATTGGCTAAATGGGGAAAGCAGCGCAGTTTTACAAGAATAATTCCGAATAATTCGTCTGTGTTTTCAGATTGATGCGACGTTCAGTTTTCCCAATAAGCCCGAAAAACCAAAAAATTGAAAAATTTTTAAATTGCTGTAGCATTTTTATTAAAAGAGATATTAAAAAATTGTTCAAACAAAATTACCTTAACTTTTGGTTTATAATTTGAAAATAACGGGAAAAATATTTTCCCATTTACTGTTTCTGAGATAATGCATCAAACTTTCGATTTTCAAATGGAACCCTATGCCAATTTTTATACGAATGAAAAGAGGGAATTTTTTAAGTTAATTTTCATACAAACGTTTATTTTTCTATTTCAATTTAAAGTTGTAAAAAAATAAAATTAGAAATATTAATTTATTGTGCTTAGGTATCTAGATATTTTTAAATATAAAAAAAAATAAGGCTAGATACAAATAGTACAACAATATCAAAAACAAAAGCGAGTTCATAAAAATTGAAATGTTACAAGTAGTTTCCCACAATGCAGTGATAATAGGAATTGATAATTGGATCATAGTAATTTTTCAATGTAGGCTCAGGCCACATTAAAAATTAAAGTATTGACCGTCTATCGCCACAAGCAAGAGTCCAAGGGAGTTAAGTCAGGCGACCTGGGAGGCCACGAAATAGGTCCGTTTCGACCAATCCATTTATTCCGAAAACTGTTATTTAAATGCGTTGTTAAGATATTACAGTAATGGGGTGGTGCCCCATCTTGTTGAAACGATTTTAAATTTACTCGTGTTTGTAAATTTGCTTCGTCTAACATATTTTCAAAATCGTTTTGTAAAAACTCTAAATATCTTTCATCAGTTAGAGTTCCTTGAAAGATGTAAGGTCCGAAAATTGTATTGCCAATTAAACCGCGCCACACATTAAATCCGAACTTTACTTGAGGCTCCCTTTGTTGTAATTGATAGGGATTTCTATCGGACCAAAAGTGTTCATTATGCCGATTAAACATTCCGCAATTAGTAAAGCACGTGTTTCCTCACTCCACAGGACTTGACATTCAAACTGCTCGTTTTGTTCGCATTTGTTGAGGTACCAGTTGCAGAAAGCCAGTCTTCTTTCTTCATCACCATTATGAATTGTTTGGTCTACTGATAATTTATACGGGTGAAATTTATGTTTTTTAAGAACACGCATAACGGTTTGCTGTGAAGTACCAGTTTCGACGGCAGTTTGTCTGGTGGATTTAGCTGGATTTTGGGTGATGTACGCTAGAGTATTAATTTCCACATCCTCGTTAATCGATGTTGAAGTTTTTGAAGTCTTATTGAACGAACCATATTGCAATAAATTGTTGTACAAGTTTTTATAAGTAGACACACTTGGTTCACGCCTATCGAAATATAAATTAAAATATTCTTCAGCAGCTCATGCTATTTTTGTTGTATTTTATGTAACAGGTAACCGTGTCGAATTTTTCTTGATTAGAACAATTCATTTTCGAAAATTTCCTCTCGAACACAAAATTAAATCGTAATAATTATGAAAAACTTACAACTGACATACAAGTAGCATTTGTTTTTATTATTATTTGGAAAAGGTATCTAGATTATTTCAGAAATACTTTAATATTTTAAATTTTATTTTTTTACAACTTTAAATTAAGATAGAAAAATAAACTTTTGTATGAAAATTAACATAAAAAATTCCCTCTTTTCATTAGTATAAAAATTGGTATATGGTTCCATTTGAAAATCGAAAGTTTGATGCATTTTCTCAGAATCATTAAATGGGGAAATATTTTTTCTGTTATTTTCAAATTATAAACCAAAAATTAAAGTAATTTTATTTGAACAATTTTTTAATATCTCATTTCATAAAAAAGTTACAGCAATTTAAAGATTTTTCAATTTTTTGGCCATATTAGAAAAACTGAACGTCGCATCAAAAATCTGAAAACACAGATGAATTACTCTTGTAAAACTGCACTACTTTCCCGATTTAACCGGTCTTGTAACTCTTATAATAAGCGAGATCCCCATACAAAAAATGAAAAATATTACACCCTGTATATCTGCAGCGGCTTCGTGCTTCGTAAAACGCACTAAATAGAATTGTCTCTTTTTTATTCTTAACTATTCCATTTCTGCACTTCTGCATATGTACTCAAAGCCCAAACATAATCCATAAACGATGTTACAATAATTAATGTTTTGTTATACAACATCCCTAGTGCAAAACTTTATTGTTAATCTATGCTCTAAAATCACTGCAACTTCATTAAAATGTAATACTGAACGTTGTTATCCATTACACTTAATGTTCGATCTGGAAGGATTGATTACTAATTAATGGTTTGTTGTCACATTAGCAATATAATGAAGTGTCATTATGTCAATATTAATAATGTAAAAAACGTACGCGCAATCTTTTTTTCAAGAGAATATGATAATCGTAAACATTCTAGTATTAAAATAAATTAGATAGTAACGCTTCCAGAATGAATCCTTGAGGTAATACTGTATTTACATGGAAACGCATGGTTGTAAATGTGATGCGATTGAAAAGAATTTTACACCTTCACACTTGAAAGTGTTTTGATTCACTTATTAGAAGTAGGTATGCAATGTACTCTTGATAATGTCGATGGCATATGAGTAACGCAAGAACACTTAATACTCTTTTCCTAATAATTTCGCTCACGGTGGCAATATGATGACGAATAACTGATATAGCTAGTATACTGTTTTAATTAACGAAATTCATCCAAATGATTTATTTTTCAACTAACCGTATTACGTCCGATCAAGGTTCTTTAGCACCTACGATTCGACTTATTGAATAATAAATTTCATCCTCCAGAAGCAAAGTAATAAAACATTACTTTATTATTTTAATTGCAAAAAGATAATCGTAACATAACTGAATTAAATCAGTGGCTTAAGGTTCGACCGATTTAGTAACAGCTGGAAAATATTTTACTTTGACAGATACAAATAGCAACTTATTACTATATTGGTACCTACCTATACGTATATGTATAATGATGTAACGTGGTTTACACAAACTCAGTTTGTCGTCCGTAGCCGTTATATATCATAATGCCGTTTTGCATATGTAGAATTGTAAACTGTTTTAGGAAAAAAACGTCCCTCTTCGTGATTGTAGCCGTGATGTGTAACGGGAGGTTTAGAAATGTAATGCGCGACGGCGACGGCGATGACATCATTTATAAACATATGCTAAAAAGTGGGCGCTTCTTAATGTTTATAACAATTCGTTTTTTAAAAGCTTAATTAATGTAAATGCTTTCTTTAGGTGGCGTTGTTTACAAAAGAAAAAATCGAGAGTGGGTCAAGTAAAGCAAAACGTTTCAAGATAAAAAATTCAACTCGCGCACACCACGCTAACATCTATCAATATTTGACAAGTAAAGATATTAATGAGGCATTGAAAACCATCAAGTTATTAATTTCCATACCTATTAGTCAATAGTTATTATGAATATTTAACACTTTTTAGATAAATTCACCTTAATAGTCGAATATCTCGTTTCATCGATAAAATATTGGGAAATTAGTCAGGAAGCCCAAAAATTATTTGAAAAATTCCGCAAGCAAAAAATTATAGATGATGTAAGCACTTTCTGCTATAATCTAAGTCTTATGATAACTTAAAATATATTAATAAATAATTAAACTTCGTTCAAAAACCTCCAAAAAACCTACGCGTTGTTATTGTTAGCGGTTGCAAATTGTACGTAAATAATAATTAAGCATGGATTAAAAGAATTACGAGCTTAGGATCTCGTACTACGTACTACAAAATTAAAAAAAAATTTAAAATTTTAATAAACTTTCTACAGTGTATTTTACGCAAATAATAATAATAATAATAATAGTGTCTTTATTATTTGCTTCAGCAGGTATACATCCATAGAATTAATATTAAGAACAAGGCAGGTGAAACAAATAACCTCAAGGCGCAGTTTAAAAGAAAAGATCTTTTGCTCTTCCACTGAACCTTGGAGAAGAAAAAGAAAGCATACACGTAATTATTGTGTGACGTAATGCAATAGAGCTGACACAAAGGAAGTACCCAAAACATTTAAAAAAAAGATTATAGACATTCGTTAGACTAATTAATAAGTACATTGTTGGGACAGTAACATTCGGTACAATTTGTATTTAAATGTAGTGATGGTGTGATATGATTTTATGAATTCTGGCAAACTGTTATATATAGTTGGAAGCTGATAGGCAAATCCACGTTTATACAAAGAAGTTCTATGAATAGGAATAGATATTAATCCTCTGTTTCTAATGTTTAAATTGTGAATATGACTGCGATATATGATTTTGTGAGTTAGATAAGCAGGAGTGTCTGTAGTAATTATTTTGTGAAATAAAGTGGCTGTTTTTAAAAACCTTCTATTAAACATATTTAACCAGCACACTTCGCTTAATTTATGTGAAATATGTTCGTATCGCCTGATAACAAATATATTTAAAATGCTAAACAATAATGAAAGGCGCGCACTTTTGAAGTTTGTTCCATACGCCATCAAACAAAAATTAGAAGTTTCGGAAACGAGATATTAATCAAATTTTGTATTGCCCCTCCTGATACACTATTAATAGTGGCCCAGGTATATTTTTTTCAAGGAAATGTAGAAAGCCATATTTCAAAAACTAATGAATTGAAATCTTGAAAAGTAACAGAGAATCGGTCACAAGGCTGCGCTGAGCTGTGGCATAATGACCATTGTTTTAGTCGTTCAATACTTTGAGAAAGGATACTGTTCAATATATTCAGCGATAACGTCTATAGTACTTTTCATACCGAGAATTCAGTATAAATTGTACTTAATAAAAATAAAAAGCATTGTTTATTACAAGATTATTGTTTATAATTAACGTTAAAACAAAGATAGATCCGAGTGGCGCATTTTAGTTGAGGCCACACATAATTCCCGACCGGCCCATGCAACGGTGCGCTCGGTACTAGATTATCAGTGTGAAAAGTACAATACAACACGCTTTTTCCCAATTTCATTTAACCAAGATCATTTAACCAAGTTTGTCAAGTTACGACCATTAAAAACCAAGAGAGCAGAAGAACCTTCTTCAAGTTCTTTTGAAATTTGATGCTCTCGTTATATTGCATTCGGATAATGGTACAGAGTTCAGTAATTGAGTCATGTTTGAAGTATGCGCTATAAAAATAGTGCACGGGAGGCCTCGTCATAGTCAAACACAAGGCTCAGTCGAAGGTGCCAATTAGAACATACAGAATAAGTTAACTGCATGGATACAAGGTAATGATTCAAATAAATGGTCAGAAGGTTTGTCGTTTGTCCAATTCGCCAAAAACACAACTTATCACGAAGGAATACGCTCGAGTCCATATGAAGCACTGTTTGGCGTTAAACGAAAAAGGAGCATAGGATCGTCATCTCTCCCTTGCGGGGAAGTTGCAAAAATTGAAACTGAGGAACAGCTAGAAGACTATGTTAATACTGGTGAAGAAAATTTGGGTAGTGATTCCATATTGATGTCCATGTTTCAGATGAAAGCGACGTGGATGACCAAAATACCATTGGAGCTAATCCAGAACCAAGCACGTATTCCATCTCAAGCACTGATGCGCAACCTAGCACGTCTTCATCTCAAACACTGACTGAACAGCACGACCTAATTTCTTCTTATATTGATAACATTTTAAGTTGTGTTTCGTGATTTCGTGACAATTTCTCTATGTTAGTATTGGAAAACTTTTTCCTTGTTTTAATAAATAAATATAACAGATAGTTTTATTTTTGTTTTCCTTTAGTAAAAAGATGTTTCGTTCCAACATACACCATGAGTGAATGTTCACATTCGCCGGTACAAGTTAGAAATAAGGATATTTGACCAATATTTCGAACACACGCCAAGCAACTTGGTGAATGTTCACATTGACCGGTATATCTCGACATTCACCGCATTTCGGACTTTCACAGTAACATGTGCACCACAGATTTCCGTAGTGTTCTAACGCGGCAACACTCGTTTAATTTTAATTGGTCACATTCAATAATTAAGTAGATTTACTTGTTATTATTATTATACAACTACTTGCGGAGTTCCACCACGTTAAGTGTTAATAAAATTAATTGATCGAATTACTTACATTATTGTAATACATCGTGGATTACCTAAATTGCAGTTAAAATTCTCTTATTTTTGAAAAACTTAAACTTAATATATTTATGTATGTTAAAAATGTAAAATCTGAAAACTTTCTGTAGATATTTTGTGTTTAGGTATATGTAAATTGTGTGAATTTAATTACATTTAGTGGTGTATGATACCCTAAATGTAACCTTTTTACATATCGTTTTAGTTTTATCCATTTCGATGTTATATTTTTAGACTTGTTCAACATTTTTATTACCATCTGCCGTGTTTACCATGAAGATGGACACTTAATATTTTATTCCGAAGTACCTATAGGTACGATATTTTGGAAAAGAATCAATTTACGAGATACATTAAATGTTCTCTTCCATTTAATTTGTAATTTGATGTAGCAATTAAAACAACATTAATATTAAAGGAATTTGAACTTCATTCATAACTAATAAATTGTAATTTTTAATGAATTTGCAAACACATTTGCATTAAACATTTAATGCAGGATGAACCTATAGAAATTGTTAATTTATGTTAAGAGATTGTAACCTTTCTGGATAGAGTACGGCGAAGATGTCTCTCGGTATTAGCTTTTGCTGTACTGAGAATACAAAAATGGAAGGCGACTGCACGAAAAGATCGATTATTATGTTTTATGCTTTCGGGAACCAGTCTTGCTTTATTCCTGTCTGTATATATTCGCAAAAATAAATTGTCAATAAATACGTCAACTTGGTAACAGAACCATTATGGATATTTAGATAACGTATATTGAACACTTTCTTATTCCGTACCGTACAATTTAAAATGTACATTTTGGCACAGTTTATTTTTTATTTATAATTCAGTTTTTGGGTACTTTTAAACTAGTTTCTTGCAAGAAAGGTTGTAATTATTTAATTAAAATGACGGCGACAGCTGATATCCCATATAAAACAGACTTGCGTAAATTCGATGATTAATTACAATTTTTTTTTAGATTAATGACTTTTTCTCTGCCATACCGTTTTAATACACGGTCAAGGTGAAACGACCTTTTTTTTTAAATAGGTATTCAAAATTTGAACAACCTAAATACAGAAGTAGCAATTAATTTTTCGGGATTTAATTTGTTTTCATTAATTATATATTTATAAGCTGCAACTTAATATGCTGTTTTAACTATTCGTTATCAGATTTCGTTAATAAAGTTTATAAAACCTGTTATATTCGGCAGGTATTATATATAATTATCGTTTTAACAGTAATAAACTAGGTATATCCCAAAAGATTTCACCTGATAAGATACAGGTACAAAATACAAAAATAATGGCAAGACGTCGCGGTATAAATTCAAAAACCTCTTAAACTACCATAAAAGAGGCACAGAGTTCGTAGTTTTCCTAAATAAATTTGGATCTGTCAAACGATTAACCTTGTAATACTAGAGCGTAGGTCCAAATTAACCTTGATCGAACATATTTAAATATTTATAGAGGAGTTATTAATGATATTATAAACGTGTGTAATGGATGGGGTTAAATAATACAGAGAGTCAATCTCTTCAAAAAAAAAAGTTGTTTCGGTCGTTGCGTAAAGTGGTCCACAAAAATCAGATCGTGTTTGGCAAGAATCAATATAAAAGCTGCACTGATATTTTTTGTTATAAATAAAGTAAGTAATTATACGACCACATAATCAATTTACAAAGTTGTTTATCAGAAACAAACCTACTTCTCCCCTCTTTTGCAATTTGGGTTAAAAATAAGCATTCTACAATTTGGTTATTATATCAAAAATAGTACCTGTTTGAGCGGTAACCTTTTGGACTTTTTCGTATACGTTGCCTAACGAATTGATCTAATTTCTGTTTTATTTATTTTTTTCTATTTGCAAACCCACACAGAGACAATCACGCACATGATTTATAAATATATGGTTAATGTGTCGTATAGATTGAGATCTGACTTATATTTATTATTATCGCAGTTTGTTTAAAATTGATTTTATTGCAATGAAATCCCATTAGTTGTATTAAATCGATCAATGATACACACAGATCGTGATTACTCGAATCGATTACCATCTCGAATAATGGACTGACATTGAAATTTTATCTATTTCATGTCGAAAAAAAATTAACGCTAACGGTAGGTAGATACTATGAGCTTAATTTATCGTTTTCAAATTAAGGAGAACCTGTTTTTGTATTGTAATATATTTATAATATTATTTTACTTATAAAAACTATATCCTGTTCCCACAATATCCACGACTACAGTCATCGATCGGTTATTTCGAATCTAATTTACAACTGTAGGTAATGGCCAAAAACGGCGCCGGCGACACGAGCTCACCCCTTTTCTTGAACGTTATTTCACTCTACAACACAAACTGTTTTCAATCTAGTTTTACACCGAACGACAGATTAAGATGTTCATTTACATCTTAATTTTGAAGTTCATCTCCATATGTAAATATGTGTAAATATGTATATTGACTAGTAACAAAGTTGTAAACAAAAGCACAAATTTCTAGGTGTGCACGAAATTTACAAGTGTTACAAAATTCGCAATTTAAAATCCCAAAAATTATAATTTGGACACGTTTGCATAAAATCCCTATTACTGACTCAAACCAACGACATATTTTATTACTTTGTTTAGTGATGTTTACTCATTTGTTAGACTCAAAAATTTATGTAATAAATATGGACGCTGTTTTTACATTCGTCCCCACGTCTTTATGGTAATTTGGCGCCGTTTTGGAAAGATTTAATTCCTGAAATTCCGCAAAAGTGATACAAGGGTTACGAAAGTTACAGTGGATTGTGAAAAACAGGAATCTAACGACGACATAGTTCTCCACCAGGCCATTATTATGTCAAGTTTCGTCAACTCTAATCTGTTATGGAAAGTCGGCTCCAATCACGCTTTCTACACGCTGAAGTGAGATGGCTTTCCAACGGGAAAGTTTTATCAATGCTATTTGAATTGTATGACGAACTGAAGCCTTTCCTAAAGGGACTAACCAATTTGTACAACTCTAATAAATCTTGAACTGTCGCCAAACGAGCAATGACTTATAAAATTAACTTATTTGGCGACATATTTGGTAAACTCAATGCGATTACAACATCCTTGTAGGGAAAAAAGTACCTTCACTGAAAAACTTCTGAAAAAATACTTCCTTCATAAGTTACAGGATATTGACTTGGAGCAGAATCATTCGCAAACCACCGATACTGGCTACGTAGGAATATGATTTGATCGACGCGACGTTAAGTATCCTCTATCAAGTTCAAATCAGTACCATTGAATAACTTTTGGATTGAATGAATACCCTTCAATTACCGAGACGGGTGTTATAACTCTGCTTTCCTTTGCCTCAACTTATTGAAACTGGCTTCTTAGCTTACGTTTACAACAAAAATAAGTGGAGAACTAGACTGGATTCTGCATCAGATTCACGAATTTAACTGTCGAATATTAATCCTATTTATAGGGATGAAAAATTTTCCATTCTTAACATTAACTATACTATATTTAATTGTGTGTGAAGAATTCACAAATTATGCATCATGCGCAACAAACATTAACAATTCCTAATTTTAAGGCAATTTTGACAAAATACATAAAACTATAACTAACAAAACGGTACCTACCTATAAATAAAATTTTGGTTTGTATATATGTTTACAGTTGCTTTGTTTAAAAAAAAAAAGTTTTTTTCCCAACAATTTACTTGAATTCCCTATTTGGTATATCGTCATAATATGGGAATGGCCCATTTGGACGCGACCGTTTGAACGCGACCGTTTGAACGCGGCCGTTTGAACGCAGGGACGTTTGAACGCAGGGACTTTTGAACGCAGGGACGTTTGAACGCAGAGACGTTTGAACGCAGGGACTTATGAACGCAGAGACCTTCGAACACAAAATTTAAAAATTTTTTAAACTATTACCGTTTAAGTTTAGTTTAGAACACATTCGTGTGAGGGCGGACCTCTGTGTACATGGGGGCGAAGCATATTGAATCGTTGTTAGGACCTCTTCAGTTTTTTTTTTAAAACGCGAACCTGCCACCTAAAAATACTTTTAATATTAAGAAGTAGGTCTTTTTTTTTGACCTAATAACAATCAATTAACTAGTGGATTTTAAGGAAGATGGACAAAAGAATTAATGGATTTTGACGGCGGTGGACTAAAGAATTAGGGGACGTAGCGGCCAGTGGACGAAATGGAATGGACGAAACGTCACACAATCTAAAATAGTAAGATAGCACTTCCTAAATAGAATTTTGTCTTTATCGCGAAAGTTCAACGATCTAACTGTAAGTCTTTAACAAAAACAATCATTTTAGACTACATATTTACAGGTGCTCAGTTTTTGGTAATGTGTAAACTAAACTTAAACGGTAATAATTTAAAAAATAATTTAAATTTTGTGTTCGAAAGTCTCTGCGTTCAAACATCCCTGCGTTCAAATGGCCTGCGTTCAAACGTCTTTGCGTTCAAAAGTCCCTGCGTTCAAACGTCCCTGCGTTCAACCGTCTCTGCGTTCAAACGGCCGCGTTCAAACGGTCGCGTTCAAACGGTCGCGTCCAAACGTCCTAGACCCTCATAATATGGATCGGAAAAGAAAGCTGTTGCAGTTGAAATGTAGCCACTAAGATTAATTACAAAAGAAGCTATTATATTTTCAATTTAAAATTATTCTCATTTTTACCAGCAAACGTAAATTAAAATCGGAAATGTTGCAATTAGTAATTACATTATAATAATTTTGTGAAATTATTTGTTATTATTATAATATAACTATAAAACCAAAGTCATAACTCGCTTGTCCGAAGTTCAGATAGTAACTTAATTCAATGTTTGGTGAATGAAGTCGTTACGTAAATTGATGTTTTAGCATTCAATTTGATACAACATTTAAATAACAAATGTTTGATTTCAATAATTAAAATTCACAAAAATTTAATTTACCATTGAATTTAATACAACAACAGACATCAAAATTCTTCCATTTAAAATTAGAAATTATAAACAAATATTTTTCCAAATAAAAATAAAATCCTCCTTCCTCTGTCAGAAGTGTTAATAAAATAAATGTGTGTTTTGCTTCAGTCCAGCCAGCATTTCCACTTTATTGGTTCTCAAATCAATATTCTCGCTAACTCTCCACTTGCGGAATTTAACCCAGTTTCTGAAGAAGATGTGGAGAGAAAAATTAATTCACCTCTTCAAACGTAATGGCGTTGAGTGAATGGGTTTCATCGACAAATGTCTTTCCATGATGAAGTTATGCTGTTCTCATTTACTTCCTTACTTGTCTCATATCGTAAATGATTGGATAACTGCAAATTGTTTTCCAGATTGATTAGAGGGAACGTAATTGAAATATTCAAAAACTATTTTTGATAATAATAATATTAATTGCCTTTATTATTACTGAAATTAATCTCACAAATTGTAAAAATGTAAGAACCAACTAAATACTATAAGTAAAGTAATATTAGGACATGGTCAGTTTTTCCTTGTTAAGTTTTCTAGGTACTATTGTATACAGGGTGGCCCATTATTGTGTCAAACCTCCATGCCGACTTTATTATTATAGACACACAAAAAGTTTAAATAGAAAAGTTACATCTGCACTAATCAAAACAAGGAACTGCGCTAGTTTACTTTCTAAATTTAGTGGAATTACTTATTTTATTTTATATTAATTATTACAATTAAGTTCCACAAAGTTTTAAGAATATTAATTAGAACAGTTATGGATACTAATATAAATTATCTTTTTAATGGAATATCCAATATAGTATTTGTACCCATTTAGAATTTGCTCGTCTTGACCAATTTTAATATAATATACTAATAGCTTATACTGGGTAGTTTAAAAGTTATGCCCATTTCTGTTATAAGTCAAGCCGTAATTAAACGCTTTGTATCTAGTTAATCAAGCTTTTAAGAAAAATTGCTTCAGGGTGTATCAAAGAGCAAAATTAAACTTTTCTTTTTTTTTCAAATGGAACACCCTGTATATTGCGTCGAAAATTAATTACTGCGCTTTAAGTTTTGTTATTCCCTATATCTAAATACTTTGTTTTATTAGATATTCTGGTTTCTTTAGCAGAGTTGGTATAAAACTTCATTTTTGCCTAAAATATAGTGTGGAATTAAAAAAATGGCAAATGATTAATACAATTAGATTGAAAAAAGAGCCTATTTTTCTAGATAGGAAGGAAGGTTAATAGATTTCGTTAAAGGTTTGTTTGCCTTTTTATAAATAAACAATGAAGTAGGCGGTTTGATTAATTCTATTAAAAAATCACACCAATTTTTCTTAGTGTTCCCTTAATTTATTGGCGCAGTGTAGATCGATCTGATTTGGCAGTCTTTGTACCTACCTTTTTGGCAACAAAGCTGTTCCAAGGATGATTTGTAGCTAAGAGCATGTTTCGCACAAAACATGCCAGATAATGAAAATACCAAATGAGTTTGATTTAGTGCCCGTTTTACTCGAGTGTTGAGCTTACGAACCTTTAAACAGCTTTTAATGAAATATCTCCCAATCTAAATACTCACAAAAATTAGAGTTGTAAACGTCAAAAAGATAAAATCAACGCTTTTATAATGCAGTCGTAAACTTTGCTAGAAGAAACGTATTTTTTAAAATCCTCCTACGTTAATATGATAGGCAATCAACATCTCAAGTATCTTGTGATGCTTAAAAGTAAGAGAATATATCACATTATTTTTAATTCTATAATGAGAGTTCTAAAATATTAATAAATTATAAATCTATTTCTGCTTGAATAAACGTATAATCCTACAGAAGTAAATTACATGCGCGTAGGTGAGGCATTTAAGTGATCAAAAAGTAAATGGAATTTATTTTTATTGCCGTGCATCAACCGCAATATTAGAATGAAACCAGAAGGAAAAAGAATATTTGAGCTTTTTTGTATATCATCAATTATGATTTGTTTAATAAGTTACCACTTTCTCAGCTTTTAATTAAAGAATTTCCTGTTGCTGAACATTGAAAAGCTGCATATTTCGTGTGTACAATTTTCTGATTGATTTAAACATTTTTTAGTAAGCAAATCTTCTTCATCTGCCTTATGTACTTCCACCCAAGCGTTGCTGTGAAATTGCTTGTTAGACGATTATTACTCATTGTAACGGGAAAATCATTTTCCGCTACTAATATTACGTCATTGGTGGCCAGAATATACACTGTGGCCCGAAATAAAGGAGTACATTTTTTAATCTGAAATAACTTTTTTGTTTTTAGGGCGATTTATTTTCTTTTTACAGGGTTAATACCTCAGCATGTCCCCAATAGGAGTGCAAATTTTGGTATAAATAAAATGTACAGGGTCGGACTTATACATTTTTTTCTTTAATGGTGCATTTGTGATCGTTGCAAATGAAACATGTTTTAGCTAAATTTGAACTGATATGCTCTTTCGGTAAAGTAAGTACCCAGAACACTTCCGTACAAACGAAATTCTCCGAAATTGTAGGATTTGCGAAATATCATTTTTTTATTTAAATGGTACTAAGTACGCGCATTAGCCATAAACTAAAGAAAAATATCGAATTTTAATATTTAGGTATGTAAATTTAAATGTTTTTCTAATATCTTCACTAAAACGGAAGCTCCTTAGCACTAAATTACATCTTTCCTGCCATTTCTTCGAACGAATGCAGTTTGTATGGAACAACTTTGAACAGCGTACAATAAATGGGGCCATCAATTTATGGCGCAGAAAGCTACAAGAAGTGGTGAAAAATCATGGTGGCCACATTCATAATATTTTACTTTAAGTTATAAATTATGTAGCTAGTTTTCTTAGTTATAATTTGTGTTATTTAATAAAATTTTTATTTCCTTATTTCAATAAAAAAATGATATTTCGCAAATCCTACAATTTCGAAGAATTTCGTTTGTACGGAAGTGTTCTGGGTACTTACCGTACCGAAAGAGCATATCAGTTCAAATTTAGCTAAAACATGTTTCATTTGCAACGATCACAAATGCACCATTAAAGAAAAAAATTTGTAAGTCCGACCCTGTACATTTTATTTATACCAAAATTTGCACTCATATTGGGGACATGCTGAGGTATTAACCCTGTAAAAAGAAAATAAATCGCCCTAAAAACAAAAAAGTTATTTCAGATTAAAAAATGTACTCCTTTATTTCGGGCCACAGTGTACATGGCATTGAAATAACAACTTTTAAATAATAAAAGATGATAAGAGTAACAATAAAGCGGTTTTAAAGGACAGAAACGTGCGTCGATCTGGCACGAGAGGTTGATTTTTAAAAAAAACTTCTAACAGCCATTTAAGATGGATAATGGCTTTAACTTAATTTAAGTTAGAGAAAAAGGTAAATAAAAAAATAGAAAAAAAACTGGAAAACTTAAAATGGCATATAATAAATATGTAATTGTATTCGGTTTTTTGCACTATCGTCTACACTTTACAGGTTCCATTCCATACAACATTTTTTATATTTAATGAATAGTGGTGGTAGATATTATAGTGCAATGGAGTATCTTTGGCATACACATTTACCTGTAACTAGTACCTCATTAATCTTGTCACAAGCAAAATACCTTCTGTTAGTAGCCTCATGGGAAGTAAGCATAGACTGTACCATACGCGAAGTAAATATTTTAATAGAAAGTTACAGTCGCCCGAGGCAAGACATTGCCCATAAAAGCACCATATTGACCTTCGCTTATGTAAATTAATTCCAGTAAGTATATTCTTTTACCAGGATGAGATATGAATGAGTGACAAGAACACTATTTATGCAAAGTAGAAGAGAAACGGCAATTGTTACAGTTACCTATACCAATAATTGTTGTGGGACCCTTTTAATGTAATTATATTATTAAAAAATCATAAAGGGTAACATTTTGATTAAAAATTAAGCACGAGTTGATGATAATAATAATAATAATAATAATAATATTTATTTGATCGTTAGACCACAAAAGTGGTATAGATCTAGTCATAAATAGATTGTAGGTACATACAATTAAATTAAATTTGAGTCATTAAATCATTAGTTAAAAAACAAATAGTGTACATAAAAAAGTTAAATATAAATACAATGTAAATACAAATACAAATACAATGTGTATAAGACAAAACATTAGCGTAGCAAACAGAATACATTAAGATTTATTGTTTTGTAGTAGTAAGAATTCTTCTACATTGTAAACACAATGCTGCTTTAAAAGTGCTTTTGTTTTGCCTTTAAATTGTTTAAGAGAGCCGCATTGCTTTTAAAGTTTGGGGCAAGTAATTGTAAAGCTTTACACCAGACGAGGAAGGAGCTTTTGCGGTAATATTGGTTTTATTTAGAGGATTACGATAATCATTCTTTTTTCTTGTATTATACAAATGAAAGTCTGAGTTTTTTTTACACTGGTTTTGGACAAGGCATAGAAGCTCAAGAATGTACAAGCTAGGTAAAGGTAATATATTATATTTTGTGAAATAAGGTCTGCAAGATTCAATACTTTTTATACCAGCCATGATTCGAATTACTCTTTTCTGGCTCAGAAATACTTCTTGCGCTAATGTTGATAATCCCCAAAAACAGATACCGTACAGCAGCTTTGAGTGAACTTGTCCATAGTAAAAGGAACGTTGAATGGAACTATGTACTTTAAGGATCTAATTTGAAAGCAACATGTATTAATTTTCTTTACCAAATCAGAGCAATGTGTTTTCCAATTCAAAGATTGATCAAGTTGAAGACCGAGAAATTTTACCACTGGTTGTTGTAGTACTTCGGTATTATTTATTTTAAGCCCACTACTCAAGATGTGTTTATTGAATAACATAAAATTTGTTTTTCTACAAACGTCAAAAAATGACAAGGTTTGCGCATCGATAACAATACGCGAAGTGACCCTTTTTTTCACTTACCTACGTTACCATGACAGCGTGCCCGAAATGACGACGCCATACACGAAGTATGCAATGCACGCAAACTAGATGAGAGTTTTGTATTTTAACGTTAAAATAATTGTCAACTTCTTCACGTTTGTAGAAAAAATTTTGTTTGCAACTCGTGCGCGAAATACTTTTGGTGATCTCGACTATTTTTTTAACTCGGCTGCGCCTCGTTAAAAAAATCGGTTCTCGATCACCAAAGTGGCATTTCGCGCACTAAATACAAAAATAACTATTTTCCGAGGTTGATGTGTAACTTATTTTCTATAAACCACTCATTTAGGTTCTCCAACAGAGCATTTGCCTTAGATATCAAATCATCTAGCTTGGTACTAGTTATTAGAGCAGATGTGTCATCAGCATAAAGATATAACGAATAGTTTAAGAAATCAACTATGTCATTAATAAAAAGCAAAAACAGAATAGGACCTAGTATGGAACCTTGAGGAACCCCTACTGTAACAGGTAAAATAGACGAGTAGTAATTATTAATAACATTGTTAGGTGATTTATAAGTAACTCTTACAAACTGAGTTCTTTGTGAGAGGTAAGATTGAAACCATTTGGCGACAGTACCTCTTATACCATAGCGTTCTAATTTGTTTAATAACATGGTATGATTGACGCAATCAAAAGCTTTAGTCAGGCCGCAGTAAACTCCAACAACAAACTTTTTCTGATCAAGAGCTTCCACTATTTCATGAACGAAAGAATGTAAAGCATTAATCGTTGACTGTTTTTTTCGGAAGCCATACTGTCTGTCGGTAATAATGTTATGGAATTCTAAGTGACGCAAAAGTCTTGATAGCATTGCCTATTCGAAAATTTTAGAAAATGAAGAATTGAATAATATTGGACGAAAGTTAGAAATTTCGCTATGACTTTCTTTTTTGTGCACCGGAATGACTAAGGCACACTTTAGTAGTGAAGGGAAAACGCCCTGTTCAAAAGACAGATTAATTAATTTTGTGATAGGACTAACAAGGGACAAATGAACATGTCTTAGGAGTTTACAGGGTATGTCATGGATCTGGTATTTATAAATTAAATTGTGCATTTTGAAATTCGTATATAATGACCAAACAATTCAAAATTTTGACATTCGTTGTAAATATATGTATATAGACAGGTCAAACATTTACTAAAATAAACATCTAAATTGTCCAAATAAATAAACCATCCAAAAGTTCATTCTGAAAAGAGTATTATAGACAGATGAAAAAAGCCCCAATTTTTTTAAGTTTTATCAAGGATTTTATATAGTTATAGATACACTCCGTAGTAGAGTTAATGAGAACTCAGATGTATCGAAAAATCTTGTTTGTGTGAGCCGTGAAGTGAAAGTGAAAGTGAAAATGAAAGCCGAAAACCCTCTATTGGTAAACGGAGATAAGAAATTGTTGTGGTTTTGGATTTTTTAGTAATATCAAGTATTTTCTTAACATCGTGATCAATCTTGACAAATTCAAGCAACG
Source organism: Pyrocoelia pectoralis (assembly GCA_036250285.1). Lineage (NCBI taxonomy): Eukaryota > Metazoa > Arthropoda > Insecta > Coleoptera > Lampyridae > Pyrocoelia > Pyrocoelia pectoralis. Next base: position 3,345,603 of record CM070076.1, read on the forward strand.
ACGTTACACGTTTCTTTTCAGTAACACGTTATATGGTTCCCCTCCCTTTATTTTGACAGCAATCGTAAGCAAAGTTTTACATATTGATCAATAGTTTACAATGGATATATTTTTTTAAATACATTACTAAGGAAAATTGCCCAAAGAATTGGGAATTTCAAATTGAAATCACTGAAACGCCCTCTGATAGGAATTAAAAATAATTAATTCAATTTCAAATAGTTTCTGGCCGCCTTTCTTAGGTGTACAGTACACCCTGTACAACCCTTTATATACTCTTTGGTACAACGTTAATAAGTGAAACTTGCTATGTTCCGAATCTGAAGCGAAAGTGTGAAGCTGTATTTAAAATTTTGGCTCACTGGCCTTTATTGTCCAATCCAAAAAAATAAAATTTTTGGGGGTAATTGTAATGCCCCAGAATATTATAAAAATCGTGTTAGCTGTTGTTATGGAGAGTTGTTAGTGTGAAAATAAATGAAAAAGTGGTAAAAAGAGGTATAATATAACACCCCCAGAGGTCCTGTAGACAAAGAGACATTATATTGAGCTAGTCGTGGTAAAAAGGGATAAGGAAAGTTACAGTTGTCAATTAAGGCAGTTACAAGATGCATTAGTTTGATTGAAAATATTTCTAATGTGAATATGGGAATAACTTTAGTGGGATGAACGTACGATCTGATTCCACACTCCTATTTTCACCACGGAAAAGGACATTCTGGAAGCCCCAGATGAGTATTATTTTTAGAAAAATTCACTTCTGAGAGAGCATTGGGGTACCGTTGGTAAAAGAGTATTAATCTTAAAAAGAAAATGATTCTTGTTAAAATAAATAAAAAGCTTTTCTTTTGCATCGCGACTTGACACAAACAATAGAATTTTTGGACTTAGCTTTCGTTTTATCAACTGGAGTCTACAAAACCTTATAACCAAGCTATTTTACATAAAATAAATTGTAAAAGCATTAATTTGTGGTGTTCAGTGCACTGTAAACTTCTGACGCGTAGAAGAATACAACGTTTCCATGTCATTCAAACGCAATAGAGATTAATGAACTACCAATTATATTGCCCCGTATAAATGCCAATCCTGTAATAAAACATTCCTATTCCGTTTTCGTTTAGATCAAATCTAAGATTCGAATTATAGACTGGCTTTTTTTAATTCTATATCATAAAAAGTAACTCTACTTTTGTCTTTACAACCTTTCCTAAATTTTGTAACAATTGCTGCAAGGTCAGGCAGTAACCCATTTTTTAATTAAAATATAAATCTGCTGCGTATTAACCAGTTTAAAGAAAATCAATTGCCCAATTTTATTCATTAGGATTAGTTATGTTGTAATTTACCCAGTAAGGTCGATCTATAATAGAGATAAAAGCGACGATCTTCTCCTCAATGAGAAATCATGTATCAGAATCTTTCAATAATGTAACGTAATAAACAGATTTTGTCATTTCATGAATTATTAATTCACTCGTATCATATTAACAATCGCAAATGACACCTTTTTACTAATCTAGTACACGAATTTAAGAAATTGTACCAAACTTGTACAGTATTAATTTATTTAAATATAAAGTTTGGCTTTATTTCAACACCTATGTAAATAAATGACAAGCAAAATTGGAATCTATTAAGCTACTATTTCATAAGATTGCGAATTGTAAAAACTTGCAAATTGTTTAATTATTATGACACAGAGCACGTATTTCGTCAGATAGTCATAATGTTTGTTGCTATGTATCTAATTAATTGATGTTCTTCTTTGTTCAGTAGCTTTTACAACTTTTTCGTTATTGCTACTTAGTATAACCACCTACTTTTATAGAATCAGTGATGAAAACGCCCATTGTGAAATAAAAATATTACAAAACTACGATTAATAACATATGCGCAAATAACTTCTTCATAGGGTTAGAGGGATCTGACAATTTATAAAGCCAACCAAGAATCAGCTTTAAATTTTTGGACTGTTCTTCAGTTATTTTCTGAATTTTTTTTTGAAATCCACGTTTTCAGATGGGATGCTTTGTATAATTATTGTCTACAGAAATAAAGATGAGATAGTATTCCTAATAATTAAAAACTAAACCTGCACTCGGATAATCTGAGTAAGCTGTGGTACTATACAAATCAAACCATTTCACTATTAAACACAACATAAATTTGTTGGTCATATTGCCATTACAAATAGACACCAATCGCTACCTTGAAATCAATAAAAGTACAATAAAACATGAATAGTGACCAGGTGAACACGAACAATTTAGAAGTAATGTATAACTTCTGAACATTGAAAGCGATTTAAGAAGATTCAAATTCAAAACACACGAACTCACAGTTTAAATAAATCTAACTAAATTTTAGGAAACTTCATACGTAAAAGTAGATACACATTTTCAAAACAATTATTTTTGACCCTATTTATACTGGAGTAGCGTCACAAAATCCCCGTAAAGAAAACGGCGTAGACTAGCAATTAACTTTTACTGTTACTTGATGGTCTTTTTCTTTCTCACCTCTACTTCATTGACTCCTTTTTCATTATCGTCGACAGAACATTTTGCACTACATGTTTCAATGGTAACCAGCAACTGAAAGCCTGTGGCATTTTTTCATCTTCAAGTGTCGACACGTAATACGAAATCATCCACAGAACAATAATATTATCAGTCGCTACTTTCTCCGTCTTTCATGTTCTGGCGCCATCTTCTTAACGGTTTAGTGAATCTTTTACCACAGAATGTGAAGTTCTCTCATCTACCCCATCTAATCGATATTTCAGGAGAAAGACCTTCTCAAATAAGGAATTTGAGGAACGTCTGAGTTCATAGCAAACTGAAGAAAACTAAATAACTAGAATTTATGTTTGTTCTTTTAAAGCTACTAACTTATTATTAATTATATATTAAATTATTCGATTTTAACCAAACAATTAGCTCTAGAACCGGATGTATAAATCTCCATTATATTCCATAACTCTTAAGTTAACAATAGTCGTCACGCCATTTAGTGCGGTCACTTTCCATCGTTAAGGACGTGTGTTACATATGACCAGAACTCAACAGTAAACTCATCCCACTCTCTTATACATACAAACCACTTCCTGATATAAGTTTTAGAAAACATTACCTCTTGTCAAATATAAACATTGTCACCACAGGCGACTAAAAAAGAACGTATGGGAAAACGTGCAAAATATTTTCAATTATCAAACAGTTCATAATTGGTCCAGAGAACACAATTAACATTTCACATAAGCGAGCTTTGTAATTAGACATTTGAAAAACGTTTAACTTTCTTTTACTCGAGGATATTAAAAATTGATGTATGACAGAGCGGTAAAACAAAAATTTGCATAATTGTTATTATCCGAGACAACAACGGCGTGAAAAATTGCAATTTGGCGCAACGAATGAAGGCGTTTCAAATCTTATGCGTTGTGTAAATAATTTAATATTAGTGTCAGTCGTATTTGTAGTCATTTGCATGTTACAGGTGATGTTGATATGAATGAATTATGTAATGTTAGACCCACCCAGAGATCTTCCTCGATGTAATTGTTCCACTCGGATTCATAATTAAAATGTTTTCTAAGCAAGGTTCAAAAGGTGAAAGCACGTTTCGATGATTATTTTTTTCTCAATAGCAATAATAGATGGCCTCAAATTCAAAAGTGTGAAAGTTGAATAAACAATTGGCTAATTTAAATTTTTTATAATCACTTTTAATGCAATAATTGAACAGTAGCGGGTAAAGTGTATTCAGTAATTTTTTTTCTTTGATGTTAATCGAACCAAAAATCTATTAAAAAGCACGTAACTTTTAATGAACTGCCTTTCAATAAAAAAGTTTAACAATGTAAATGGAAATTGTTAATGTTTACAAATGTCAAGTGTGATGATTTCAGATAGCTATTTTTTATTAATATTAGTATCTAATTATGGTGGCCATCTTATTTCCACATAATAGTTTTCTAATACCAAAAGTGTGATTATTAATTACACGAGGACACGCTTTTATTCGGTAGCACATTTTCATTCTTTCCAGTTAGCGCCTTCATACCAATTATCATTCTTAGACTATAATTAGTTTTAAAATTTCGTTTTTGTTTATTTTCTTTATCGGTGAAGGATATTTTACTCCAATGAAATTATAAAACAAATATTTCGTGCATTCTATTATTGCACGACATACATAGGTACCTAAACCATGTCTCAATTGGTATTTTTTAACTTTCTGTTCTTATCCTCGGATTTATTTTTGATTATTTCACAACATTGTGAGCCCGTTTCCTTTTCGCTCATTGCTTTAAGTTTAGCAGCGTGTTTAATTGCTCTCTGATATTCATAAATAACAGACGCCTTTCCTGTTTTGCGTGGATGTAAATTTTTTGCGTCACTGGGGATCAAAATTCTCTTATTTATTTATTACTATTTTTTGAAATAACAGTGACAGTTCATAATTTCAAAATGGCGCATGGTTATGTAACATCTTATTTAGCAACCCTCTTTATATTTAATTAAATTCAAATTCTGAATTGGACACAGCTTCTCTTTAGGTAATATAGTTAGAGCTTTAAAAATCGAAATCGAGACACATGGCAACGCTAAAGAAAATTCCCGTGTAGCCTTTCACACACTCATTGAAAGCTTTCTGGAAAGGTCAATATTCATCTGAATCAAACATAGGTACTGTTTAGTTTATGTATAAAGCGTTGATATACTAAAATGTATTGTTTTGATGTTGTAATTGTCAAAAACGGGATAATAATAAAAACAAGAAAGGTAAGTTGCTTGGGGTGTTTGTTACAACCATATACGCATAATAAATCCAGAAACTGGAGAAACAAAAAAGGAAGCTTGTCTTAAAATATCTACTCTAGAAAGTTCTGTAAGTCTTAGTACACATGCTTTCAAGACTAAATATACCAAATATTAAATATATTTAATACTCATTGATACCTAAATATGTATTCACATCCCCCTCATTTGGAACCGTTGAAACCCTCTACTGCAATATAGATAACTGTGACAGAAGTAAATGCCCAATCGACAAAGATAAAGTAGATAGTGCCATGCCGGTAGCAAAAACACCACTTACAGTATTTTGGCTGAAATGTGGCAAAAAACAAAATGTTTTCTTTCGCATACACGATCTTTACATGACAGTTATTTTGGTTTTCGGCGTTTGCTAGTTTCTAATTATGTGGATCATTTTCAAATTTGCCTAACGATGTCCACCAATTCAAATTGTTTCTGATATTATAAAATTTTGAGGACGTGATGGCCAACATTTTAGTAACTATAAATTATCAAAAGGCGTGTCTGCTATAAAAAACGGTTGCAACCCTCAATGTGTACTATGTTATGTTTTAAAACGGCCTTCTTTCTTTACTTTTGTTCCAAGGTAATTTTCTGGTCACATACAATTTATTTATGTTAATTATCGCTAAAGTTACCTTGCTTTGCACATAGTGCATATTTGTGACTGAAATTATCAATAGTCAAATAGTTCCCAAAATGTCGTCAATGAATAAAGAGAAAAAGGGGATATTATTAGTGAATACAAAAGCCGTATTATTGGTCAATATAAAGATCTAGTAGTGGCATCTTGTCGTCAAGTACGTACGTACCATACGGCATATACCCTGTCTGTACAAATTAGTACGAAAGCATTAATCTATAGTAGACCAAGGTTTATTATAATAAACCTTGATAGTAGACAACATGCTTACACATTTCTGCAGTGAAAAACAGAAATGGTAAGATTTTTAATTTAGGTAAGTCCTTTTCTTGAGAATCACACATTATTTACTCAATTTGATATGTGAAGTTTACCATTTCTAGGTTCCATTTGAATACGCAATGAGTAATAATAATACAAAGGGTAAGAATAATGTCATATTTTATTATAAATGCAAAAGTTGATATAATATTGTCATAAGATATGGTATAATAAGATTACAATTTAATGCTTTAGTCAGTGTATAATAAGATTAACATCTAAGGCTATTGTACGGCTTAACACGAACTTTACTACTATTATTCACTTTCAGCTTTCCACCCCCTTTGCGTCTCGCACCAAGAGCGCCCAGGTCAAATGTTCTGGCTTCTGGAGCTTCGATTGGCTGTATTCTTCTAATGGATAACTGGCGAATTGTTACAGTTTTTTTGAGGTTTCTACCAAACACCTGCGAGGATTCGTCACGTATAATGCTCACGTCCATTTTAGCATTCATCACCACTTGTCTCCACATTCTCTTCTCCTCTATAATACGTCTTCGAATTCTGCTTCGTAATGTTGGATCCCCTTTACAAATCTTCATAAAGTATTTGCTGGCCAATGCTGCATTCAAGAGAGATTTGTCGTCTAAAAACCTAAAAACATAATACAGTTAATACACAGCAATATCAAAAAAATAATCAACTTACCGAAATATTTCAGCTAACATTTCTACTGGCAACACACACAAGGCAGGTAGAGAGAAAGTTATCAGAGAAAACATTTTGCACAATTTTACAATTGCTAATGAGCTTACTGTTGAGTAGAAAAGGGTTTTATACACCATAAAATTTCCCTCATTAAGGGTGAAACTCATTTGATTGGTCAACCAAATGAAAGATAGATAAAGAGCTTTCTCTTTTGGATTTACTTTCCCTCTCAATTTTTGGATTAGTAGTTTCACTAACCATATTTTGGCTACATAAATATCATGGTTATTTACTGTTGTAATAAGAATTAATCTTTATGGCAGTATCTGAACCCAGTTGCCTTCCAACGTTATTTTTGATATTTCGTTGGCGAATTTCCTTTTTCTATTACATCCTAATAAAAATGTCGCAAACATGGGTCTTCTAAAAAAGAGGGGACAATAAACTACCCGTTTTAAAGGACACTGTTACCATATGAGGAAGGGTTTACACCTTGTAATGTCACTTTTAATTAAACTATTAATTCTTTAAGGAATTATTCAAATTTGTCACCCCTTTAACAATTTTATTAATTAATAAAGCAGTTAACGTATCTCCACATGTCGTACTCTTGTTTATAGTATATCTTTATGTACCTACAGTGTGACTCATTTAGATTGGAAACACATATGTAAAATCTGAAGTTATTTACCAGATTTTAACCAATTTTTTTTTTAAATGTCAAATAATGAAACATCTACTTTGGGACAAAATTTTAAATGTTTATTCCAATTTTCAGGGCATACTACGATAACTTTTTCGTACTTGGAATGGAGAATTGTTATTAGCGATTTGTTTATAAAAAAAATATCTACGCCACTGGATTCAGAATGCTTCCAAATAGCTGTCACCAAAATTTTACAAAAATATATTTATTAATAAAAACGTTATGATAACTTAAAGTTCGAAAACTTTCTAAGCTAACAGTTGCAAAACAACACCCTGTATCAATGGATGGCCATGGAAATTATGTTAATTATTCTTAAATTAAACTAAATATTTACTTAAACCATCAGTGGAGAAAAAAATATTTAAAGTAACGTAATATTTAATAAAAATCTATCATTAACTGTTAAACAGTAACATAATTTCCATGGTAACTAAGATTTAAATGGAAATGTTAGGTCTTATTATTAACTCAGTTGTGGGATTCCGTTACTTTTATTAAATATTACGTTACTTTAATATTTTTTCTCCACTGATGGTTTAAATAGTTTAATTTAAGAATAATTAACATAACTTGCATGGCCATCCATTGATACAGGGTGTTGTTTTGCAACTGTTAGCTTAGAAAGTTTTCGAACTTTAAGTTGTCATAACTTTGTTATTAATAAATATATTTTTGTAAAATTTTGGTGACAGCTATTTGGAAGCATTCTGAATCCCGTGGCGTAGATATTTTTTTATAAACAAATCGCTAATAACAATTCTCCATTCCAAGTACGAAAAAGTTATCGTAGTATGCCCTGAAAATTGGAATAAACATTTAAAATTGTGTCCCAAAGTAGATGTTTCATTATTTGACATTTAAAAAAAAATTGGTTAAAATCGGTAAATAACTTCAGATTTTACATATGTGTTTCCAATCTAAATGAGTCACACTGTATATAAAAAATCAATTGCCGCGTGTTAATCTCGCAAAAACTCGAAAAGTAGTCGGTGGATTGACATACAATTTTACTTGATGTCTACAACGTCTATTTGTTACGTGTCTTGGCTTTGTATCAAAAAGTAACAATGTTTCAATAATAAAGTAGATATTATTATTATTATTGTCAGACGAACGCCGACTCTTTACGACCATACCACATTAATGATTATATTTATTACCTAGAGTCGGTTTAACGATTGTCATTTTTTTTGTTACTAATGTATATGTGAACAATCATCAGCAATTAATTGTCTCCAATTTCCATAAATACGGTAATTTAATTGATAATATACAGGGTGAGTTTTTTCCGATGTTTAGCATGGGGATCTTGGAAACTAGCAGAGATAGAGAAACGATTAAATGAGGAAAGAATTGCAGTTTTACCAGCTCAATTCAATGAGCTTTTCGTTTTTTGAAAAAATCCATGGCTAACTAGATATCTCAAAAAAATCATTTTTTCGTTTTTTTGTTTAGTTTCTATAGCTCTGTTATTATTGATTTTAGAAAAAATGTGTAAAGGAAAAAGTTGTAGATAATTATGAGCTCAATAATACCGTTTAATCAAATTTTTTATTTATGCTCTAATTTTTGAGTTATGACACAAACTTGTGTTTCTTCTAATGGAAACCATAGTTGGCCATGACTTTATAAAAAAGGTCCTTTTTTGACGATTCTAACAATATATTACTTGACATACTTATTTTCATCACTATAGAAATTATGGTCAAATTTTTGTTTTTAATGTCGCATTGTTTGAGTAGTAGACTATAGAAACAATTGATGCATGCGCATCGCATTTAATAATAAAATTCAAGTTAGTTATAATAACAAAAAATTAATCTCGAAACTATAGGTAAACATATTTATTTGCATATACAGCTCTACCCTGTCTACTTTTAAGTTGCGTATATGCTAAAAACGGAGCTACAATTATTATTACTATTATAAAAATATTTTAATGAAATTGCATGTAGAAAATGACAAACGATAAATAAATAAATAATAAACTCATGTATCAATTGTTTCCATAGTCTACTACTTAAACAATGCGACATTAAAAATAAAAATTTGACCATAATTTCTATAGTGATGAAAATAAGTATGTCAAGTGATATATTGTTAGAATCGTCGAAAAGGGCCTTTTTTATAGTCATGGCGAACTATGGTTTCCATTAGAAAAAACACAGGTTTGTGTCATAACTCAAAAATTAGAGCATAAATATAAAATTTGATTAAACTGTATTATTGAGCCCATAATTATCTACAACTTTTTCCTTTACACATTTTTTCTAAAATCAATAATAACAGAGCTATAAGCACTAAACAAAAAAACGAAAAAATGATTTTTTTTAGATATCTAGTTAGCCATGCATTTTTTCAAAAAAACGAAAAGCTCATTGAATTGAGCTGGTAAAACTGCAATTCTTTCCCCATTTAATCGTCTCTCTATCTCTGCTAGTTTCCAAGATCCCCATGCTAAACATCGGAAAAAACTCACCCTGTATGTATATGTTGTATTTCTTGACGTTTGTAGAAAAATAACTATTTTGTTCATGCTCGCAAAATGACTGAACTGGACAACCCGCTTCTAGTGTTTATGGATTCCATGGTAATTTGATAAGTTGGCAGCCGTTTCATGGATGTTGATAAGGAAGCAGACGAACTTAAAAACCTGAGTCATCCTCCATTGGACTTCAAATGCGAAAACTATTTGTGATTTTAAGGAAATAGTTAGGCGTGTATGACTGTTAATAGAAAAATAGGAAAGAAGGTTAATGTGATCTTTTTTTAGACAGAATTACCTCCGATATATCAAAACCGATTGAAACCTCCAAAGCAAAATAATGTAAGGTAAAGGCTTTCAAAAATTAAACACATTGTTCGTAAGTCAAGAAATGCAATTTTAACCAAAAATTCGCACACTGTTATTGATAAAAGGTGCCAAATTTCTAAAATTACATTGGCTTCAAATCAAATGTTGGCCCAATTGACCTTCCATTAGCATTATTTGAAATTCTTATTGGATTAAGACACAATATAGACAAGCCGCCATAGAATCGCGTTAATTTCTATAGTCCCGTGAGTTTAAATTAACAGAAATCCAAACACAATTAAAGTAGACAGTTAAAAAACAAAAGATATCTAAACATCGTTACTGGAGCCGTACTTTAGAGGCGCCATATTTTTTTAAATCCCGAAAAAAGCGAAATTGCTTATTTAAGGAGCGCATAGACACAAGATTTTCCTGTTTATTAATTATAAAGCCATTAAGCGAAGGAAAAAATGTTTTATTGTATTTATTTATATAATTAACAACTTTTATCACGTACACGTCTATCAAACAACTTGAAAAAGGAGTTAATTGCACAAGGCAATACCTAATTCGAAGATTTCTATTATTCATAGTCATACTCGATCTGAAAATGATGTAACGTTAATGACTTATTTTGTAAGAGATATTTTAATTATACGGTAAAATCCCTTATTACTTTACATGGCTTCTGTATTCGGATAATCATATGCGCTACTAATGAGTACTAAAATTTTACAAAAGAAAGAACGCGCTTTATTGTTATATTACGTTCTTAATTAAGTATTTTAAACTTCGCCGTGTTAATGTGTTGTAATTTACGATCTTTGTAAAATGGTGTCATCCTTTTTTCTTTAATTATCTTCGATACGAGTGGAGAAAGTGAGGAAAAAATCGGTAGTTGAGAAGCTTCCGTTAATAGATGCAACCGAAATATACAGTAAATTACACATTAGACATAGATAGTTCGTGAGTATAACATTACCGAATACAATGGGACTTCGTGTGTGGTGAAACCAAAAAATAAATTCTTGCACGAAAACACAGATTACTGAAGTTGTTTACAATGTTGTTTTAAGGTTACATGCATATAAGTGTGTGGAATACTTCGCTTAAAAATTGACTTGATAGTCCATTAACGCATCGCGGTTTCACCGAAGATTGATAGTCTTTCGATTTCCGGCATTTTTATTTCGCACTCTATATTTACCTCAATATAATAACTTTATTTATGGTTTCATGTTGTCCTATTTGAAATATAATCATTTATAGTTCAAGTTTGTGATTTTACGCTCCATGTAGTTTCACACACATACGGTGAGGTCGTTTTGGCAACTATGTCCTTTTTGTAATATCTTCAAAGCCAAACTTTATAACTAGTATCCTACTCATTTACCATCCTCGAATATGACGATGCTTTCTGAATTTCCATAAATAGTTCCGGTTACTCAGACACTGTGTTACGACTGGTGAATTTATGTTTCGTACATGATCACGAATTTACTCAAAGACTTCATTAACCAGCAGATACATAGTAGTTGCAATAACAGTTTTATTGCGATAAGTTTCTAGAAACATGAACATTGATCTTATCAATCAATGCTTAAATTCCTACATGGCTCTTAATGAAATAGTCGAGTAAGGTACCTAGGAAAAGTCGCCGTCATCTCGCCACAAGCGACCAAACCTGATTAGTGATTACTATTCCCTAAACCGTTAATCATTTATCTAAAATACTCATTTTGGCACCTCGTTACAGTGAAAGTACAAACTCCCACTAATTATGGTATTGTTTTTTAAATGGTAGTGAGCTAAAGTTACTCCTACCTAATCATTAAAACTAATCAGTAGTAAGTCAATTAATTTACCTGTTAGAAGTCTAGCCTTAATAGATTTTTCGTCTGGAGGCATCGAGATTGATGTACGAAGGAAGTAAGTGTGATCTCGCAAACCTAAATTGGTAATTGAAGATTTCATTTGTGTGTCCGATAAAGTTTCGAAATGTATGGAAATCTGGCAATGTAAACAAAAAGGACTGTGCCAGGGCATGAATGAGTAATAATGAAGAATGACGTAAATTTAGCTAAACCCAATGCAAAGTGATTTCCAAATCTCCTGACCCGTGAGATACGCGGCAGCATTTATTTAAACTCGTTACTACGATACTAATATAGTTCTATAAATAATTACACCTATATTTATTTACTCTACATGTTTAGGATGGCATTTTAACTGCCGATGTTTCTCGACGTATAACGTCGTGTCTACTTTTCGAAATTATTTTAAATCTCGCCGCGCATCTCACGGGTCAGGAGATTTGAAAACTACTTCCACCAAGCACATCTCAAATGGACTACTGGTACACTATACCGACTTGTCGAAAGCATTTGACAGAATAAGTCATTTATTACTAATAACAAAGTTACTATAACAAGTCTGTGTTCCTTATTAAAGGACTACCTAAGTACTAGGTCTCTCTTAATAATTATCAATCGAAACCTTTTATTAGTACATCTGGTGTTCCTCAAGGAAGCAATTTGGGGCCATTACTTTTCTTGTTATATTTCAATGATATAGTATATTTTTTAAGTTCTTCTAATGTATTGTTATATGCGGACGATTTAAAACTGTTTAAAGTTGTTGATATAATCGGGATAGTGTAAACAAACTACAACACGATTTAAATTCTGTAGTGAACTAGTGTGTTATAAACAAAATGTGAATAAATGATTAATTGTATTATACAGTAGGAAACGAAAACCAGTTATGAATCAATTCGTACCAAATATGTTGCTTGTGATTTGGGTGTATGGTTTGACTCTAAATTAAGTTTTTCATTTCATATAGTGAATGCTGTAAAAAACGCAAACAAATCTCTAGACTTTATTATTAGATCCGCCAAGGAATTTCCATCAACGACAGCACTGACAGTTTTATTTAATAGCTATATAAGATCTAAACTAGAATATGCTGTTTTGGTCTGGTATCCGTTCTATAATAAATACAAAATCATGTTAGAAAACGTTAGATATAAATTCTTAAAGGTGATGTATTATCGTAAAAATAGTGTACTTAAACCTAAACCACGAGCATTTGGACAATTATTGTAATCACTAATCAGATAGTTACGATTGAACCTGCTCGTCTCCCTGAGAGTTTTTCAGACGTTTATTTTCACCGAACAAATTGGGCAACTATCGAAATCTAAATAAATTGCATTTCTGCAATATACAGGGTGTCCATTTAGTAGCCCGTTCTTCAAGTACGGCATTATTGTTAAATTTACTAAAAAATAAATATACGGGATTGCAATTAGGTTGGATGAAGCACATTTGCAAATTATTTAGACACATACAGGGTGTCTCCAAAAAGTATGGCGCATAAAACGTATATTTTTTAAATGGAATGGCCCACTTTTTTTATGCGCAAATGTAGGGGCCTCGGGTGAACTTTTCAGTCGTACATTATTTTTGTATTAATACAGGGCGTTGCCAAGTTATTAATTAATACATATTTTTTTGCTAAATATCAACCCTTCCATTATACGCTTGTATTTTTTAACGTCTTGTTTTTGTTTTTACGTAAGTTCTGTGGTGGACTTGGGTTAAATCAGAGTATTCAACCGTGACGAAACATTAAATTATTTCATACAGGATGTTCACTTTTCTTGCTCCAAACATCGACATTTTCAAACTAATTTTTCTTCGTTTTTTTAAATGGCACACCCTATTTATTATTGCATATTTGGAATCCCCGGTCAATTTTAGTGCAACTTTATTAAGCTTACCCTATACCTAAGTGCGATAGTTTTTTCGTAAATTGAGATTTTCTATTCCTTACGGCAGTAGATAGTGGCGCGATGGTTAAGGCGCGTGGACGAGGCAACGCATAGGCTGGACACTCGAATCGAGGATGCGATGAAATAAGGTTCTATTTATTTTTTTAAACATGTGCTGTTTACGGACGAATGCACGTTCCATAGAAATGGTTTTGTAAACAGACACAACTTTCACTTTTATGGCACGCAAAACCCGCACATTATCCGCGTCAACCATTTCCAACATAACTAGAGTCTCAACGTTTGGGTAGGAATCGTGCATAACTACCTATGTACTTGGTCCTTATTTTTTTGAAAATCCACTAACAGGACAAATCTTTTTAAATTTCTTGACAGAAGACTTTCAAAATTTAACTCAGCATCTTCCTAACTACATTACGGAGATAATGTGGTTGCAACTGAACGGAACTCCAACTCACTTTTCCATACAAGTCAGACAACAAATTAGTGAATACGTTTATCGTAATGGTGCCACTACTAGATAGAACATGATGGAGAGGATTCAACAGTCTTTTCACCACATTACTCCAGCTATGTTGAATGAAGTGATGAAATCTTTCACCAAAAGAGTAGACTCGTGCTTAGTCCAAGACGGCAAACATTTTGAACGGTATCCTCGATTCAAGTGTCCGGCCTATGCGTTGCCTCGTCCATCGCGCCACCATCTACTGCCTTCAGGAATAGAAAATCTCAATTTACGAAAAAACTATCGCACTTAGGTATAGGGTAAGCTTAATAAAGTTGCACTAAAATTGACCGGGGATTCCTAATATGCAATAATAAATAGGGTGTGCTATTTAAAAAAATGAAGAAAAACTAGTTTGAAAATGTCGATGTTTGGAGCAAGAAAAAGTGAACATCCTGTATGAAATAATTTAATGTCAAGGTTGAATACTTTGATTCAACCCAAGTCCACCACCGAACTTACGTAAAAACAAAAACAAGACGTTAAAAAAATACAAGCGTATAATGGAAGGGTTGATATTTAGCAAAAAAATATGTATTAATTAATAACTTGACAACGCCGTGTAATAATACAAAAATAATGTACGACTGAAAATCTCACCCAAGGCCCCTACATTTGCGCTTAAAAAAGTGGGTCACTCCATTAAAAAAAATATACGTTTTATGCGCCATACTTTTTGGGGACACCCTGTATGTGTCTAAATAATTTGCAAATGTGCTTCATTCAACCTAATTGCAATCCCGTATATTTATTTTTTAGTAAATTTAACAATAAATCCGTACTTGAAGAACGGGCTTCTAAATGGACACCCTGTATAGCCAATTTACGTTCCAACTCGATATTTTCGTCGCGTTTATATCTTTACACTCACGGCGTTAGAGTTAACTTTCATACTCTATTTAATTCGCCGAACCGTTATCATTATAAGTAGATTTCTAAAATGTACTAAGAAGATATGAGCAATTTTCAAAACCACATTAAAATAATTATTTGCTGACGTAGAATTTGAAAAACTCTTGAATTCTTTGAACCTACTTACTTTTGCAACTAAAATGTATAATTTGCCTCATACGCTTGAGCGATATATGCCCTTCCATTTTTATCAGTTTAAAATGTACACAACGCAGTTGATGTCCTTGAGGATATTATTTCAGAAGATGCACCTCTATAGGACCATAAGTATCAAAAACAGAATCCTTTATCAAAGTTTTATTATGAACTCTGTTATCAAAATATAGTGCGTCCAGTTTAAAATGGCGCACATGAGGATATCGCAAACAGTAACAGTTACAAGGTTTGTTAGTGGAGAAACCAATCATTAATTCCAAGTTATATTTCCAAGAATGTGCTTTGTTTGAAAGATACTAACGAGCTCTACAATGCACCACAACGAAAAGTTCAATGGAACAAGTCCACTAAAAACGAAATGGAATGATTCTGGATTCTGTATTACGATGGGAGGCTGGTCAGAAGTCCACGTGCACATAGGCCACTTATTCGGGCCCTTTGTGCTACCTCCCTGATTAAAGTCGTTCGACCTCGCAATGTCACTCAAGCCATCCCACACGTGAGATAAACCTGAGGATGCTGGACGGGGAAGCGGCTCTAATCTTAACCATGTTCGCCCAGGATTCCCCCAACATGGATCATCTTAATTCGACAAGTACGGGAAATGGAATGAACAAGACGATCAGTTCACATCACCATCATCTAAAATGATGCGCCGTTAGTTGAAAATTGTTAAAAATAAATGTTAAGATGTTTTCTCAAATTTCGACAGAAACAAAATCAGATATCATATGCGAATTTGACTACGAATTGATAATTAAATTTCATTTTCGCTTATTTTCCAATAAAAATGATACAAATAGGTTTTCACTCCAAAATGGGCACAAAACGACCAATAATCTTTCAGTTCTTTTTTTGGGGTGGGTTTGTCATTCTTGGATTCTTCCTTTCCCCAAATGCGCTATAGTAGCTCAGCTTGTGATTCAAACTGAAATGTGCTTTATCGCCGAATAGATAGTTACGTAAACCGTAAACGATCTGCCGCTCTACCGGCAACCATTTCAAATTTCGAACCCTACACTTCACTTCTAAACATTCTGTGGAACTGAGAATCTGTGTGTCGAAATTAATTCATTCTTTTCAAAAAATAACAAGGAAAATAAGATTTTTCTTCAATGAATCGATAAAGATAAATTTGAGCTTTGTCTTATAGGATGAAAGTGGCTACTATTTTAACAGCAAAAACGCAAACACGGATCAAAACTGTAATAAGCACAGTTACGCCTACAAAAAATATACTTTTACATCCTTCACATATAAATATGATATTAATATAGTAATCAAATTTCTGTACTATTTTTTTTTCGTAACTGCATTCTATTTCTTTATTTGATATTTCCGGACGAATATCACTTTAATTAACCGCATTCAACCATAATTTAACGTACCTATGACAAAATGATACTATTCAACGAGTCTATCGGGTAAAGAAAAAGAAATCAACAGTAGCATTATGTTACGCATAAATTTTAATATATTATTTACAACTAAATTATGATCATATTTAGTTTCAGGTGTATTAATAACTTGAATTTATGTGACTGTCAGTTTTAATCAAACTTGTCACTTTTCTTCCTTATATGGACATATTTAGACCTTTCATGTTGGTAAAACCATCGAGATGTTTAATTAAAGATATTAATCTAAAAAGAAGATTTTATGAAAACTGCGTTGCCGCTGCTTTGATCGTAATGTGTCGGTTTAAGTTGATTTGATGACGGATTACGAACTTCCACGCTTTATGAAAAAAACATGATCGCAATTAATTCTACTTTCTGTTCAAGATGGCTGAAATTGCTCGTTGACTAAACAACCTCAAACTGGTTACGTGACAAATAAGATAGATATTACTGTCTACAATCACGAAGTAGCTAAAATTGAGACTATAGGAACCTATGCTGCGAATCACGGCAAGTGGCACATAAAATGGGACGTGCGTCGCGTCGTGTTGAACTGTAAGAAAAGCGCTAAAATTCCATCCCTATAGGATGCAAAATTTTACCTACGACAACTTTACGATAGCGTTAGTTTTCATTATCAATGTTTTTACAAATGGATACATGAAATTGTGGTTGTTTGAGGGACAAAAACTTTTTTGCATGTAAAAAAGGACTGCCACGAGTCAGAGATAACTGTAAAGTTGGCGACGTGGTGAGAGGCAACCGAAGGTACGTCAACCGTATGGACAACGGAAAACTGCCCAAGCGAGCGATGACTAGTCGAGGATCCATATTAGTTGAAAAGGACCATATATCGTATTAAAAAAGACCAATGGGAAGGATTAAATCGTAAACTGCATCTTAACATCCTGTAAAGAACTATACATGCACTTACCACTCGAGCTATACAGTATAGGTACATCCACAGTGACGCTGAGTACTTAATTTTGCAAGATTGCATTTTCTCGTTTTCTATCACTCGTTAAAACCAAAAATTGTCTAATAGGTGGATGCGAAGGCGATAATCAAGTGACTATCCGATTCTTCTCTTTGGAAATATCTCAAACTTGCTACTAATGAAACACAAACAGCAGATGTTGATGATTTAAACAAAAAGAATTAGAGCCATGTTCATTACTCTTCGAAGGACTATTCAGAAAAGTGAAAACGAACCATCATTGTTTATACGATAATTGTATAGCATTTTAACAATTTATAAAAGTATTTCTATTACACTTTCGCTACTTACAATACCATCTCAACTTTGGAAATTATAGCTGACGGGGTAATTCTTCAAAACGATGGACCACATTCCTTCCCGTTACAAGTGTACAGCGATAATAACCTGCTTACTTAGCAGGTTAATAAAGGAAAACTCTAAACCTTCCCCGTGGAACTTTTAATATAATTACTAATGAGTGGATGAATACATTAATACAGCTACAGCAACATGTTTCGACAAATAACCGTTGTCATCATCAGGCTTAAAATAGCGGCAAAAAGCAAGCAAAATAATTAAATAGCAGTTATAAATTTGTAAAATTAAAATGAAGAAAAAGCCAAGTCCAAAAGGTAACAAGGCCAAACCAAGAACAAACGATAGTTCATCGCAAGGAAATGAAGTGAACAACGACGACGGCGAACATCTGGAAACTGAACCAGATGTGAATAAAGTTACCGTACCATGGGGAAACACAAATCAATAAAAAACAAAACAAAAAGATTTTTATTGTCAATTGTGAACTTGAGAGCACGTGGCTTCCATTTTATAATTAATTTTCTCCTCCAGACCATCACGTTGTGGTGGTTCTGAGTTTAGTTGTTGTTGTTGTCATAAAACGGAAGTCACTCGAAACAATCCAGATAAAAAAACTTCGAAGGAAAAAAGAAGAAACTCGGTTAAACCTTTCAATATAAAATCATTGTATATCTATTCAAAGGTTAAACCGAGAAAGGGCAATGGAAAAAGTCCAATATGTGTAATGAAAAATCACTCGTGACACAAAGATAAAATAAGTAGGTGGGCGTATGGTGGACTAGTGACTTACATCAAAAATTGTACACCGACACAGGACCTATTGCACGAACACAAAAAAACCGATAAGTACTGAAATAACAATGAACCACTTCGTTTTATAATTACTTTTCTCTAAACTTGCGTTTTCAGGATAGTTACATTTGGATGTGTAGTATTATTTAAGCAGTCACTGATGGTTTGATGGTTCAGAGGTAAGAATTGGATGGTGTTTCAAAACGTAAGTATCAGGACGATCACAGTAATTGCCTAATTTCCACTTATTCAAATAATAATAAATTGTGCAAATAGTATTTTAGGACAAATTAACCAACTATATTAAACTATTTTAAAGAACTAAAAAGTGAATTATATAACCGTGTTTCCCAAATTGAAGATATCCTGTTTATAGAAAAAGATCCACTACATTGAATCAATTTCCTCATATTTATTCATCCACAAACATTATTTACTTATACAAGTTGGCACAGGACTATATTATACATTTCAAGTTGCTATATGATTTATGATTTCCAAACATAAATGTGTCAACCTGTCACGTTGATAGTGCAGTTATGTTTCGCTGTACTATAGATCGACGAATAATAGGTTTCGTTATGAGACAAAGTCTATTACTCTGACACGACCGACGTCGTTCTGTGTATATTTTAATGTGCCAACAACACCTGGCTCTATTCCTACCCGTCAAATGATTTTACAGTGGGTAAACACTGTTGGAAATTTTAAATAAACCTGACATTTGAATAAATTAATAATGAGCGATGAGGAACATTTTCATTTGTCGGGGTTTGTTAACAATGTTTCAATTTTAGCCTGATGATGGCAATAGCATTTTGTTGAAACATGTATTAATATTTAACTTTGATCTATAATCTAAGGTCAATAAATTTCTCGGATGGTTTGGTGACACCTGTTCTTAATTCAATTCAGAATATGAGGCATTTGTCAACAAAAAATTCGAAACAAATGCATATCGAATCATTGCATTCTCCAAAAGTTACCAGTGATGTGGGGTGCAACGTGAGCAGCTTTGAGGCCATATTTTTTCGAAGATGAACTTGGAGACACAGTTACTGTTGATGCTGAACATTAATGCAGGAACTGGAAAAGATTGGTGTTGAGGATCGTAATCTCTATTTCCAGAAAGACGAAAAAAGTATAAAAGCAGGGCGTCTACTCTTTTTACAGTCGTTATTGCACGTAATGGTGCCGGGGTTCTCCAGATATTACGGTTGCAATTTTTTGTAAGAGGATATGTCAAAAACGTATTTAGGAAAGAAATTGCAGTCACAGATTGAAGCTTATTGGACAAAGTTTTCCAAAATTTTGTTACTCGTTTTACCTTTTGTATCGAAGAAGGAAGGCATTTGCGAGATATGGTTTTTAAGAAATAGAATTGCATATAAGTTAACCTAAGGTGCTAAAAGATCATAAGAAATTTTACAATCAACGATTTATTGTGATAAATAGCAATAAAATGCAAAGGGAACAACACACTGCTTGACATTAGTATATTGGCCTTCGCCAGGACAGTGTAAATTCAAAAAGGTATTCTTACCAGGGAGAGAAAGAGACCATGTCTTCTTTTGTTGTTTTGTCATTATTGTTGGTCCTAAATGCTGCACATTTTAGAGCACTATTTATCCCAAATATTTTTCATGATGACATAATGTTCAATTCATCATCTACTTCCACTGATCCTGATCCTCTTTCAATTGTTTAAGACTCCCCACAGTATTCTAGTAGCTTGATAATTTTAAAAAAAGTGCTCACAAAAGTGTAGTACAGTTTTTGTCCAGCGAATGTTTGCCGATGTATGAAATATACAACAATATACGTCCTCACAATTTAGGTTCTTATTACGCACCAAAAACAAAGATAGATGCTACAGTATTTGTTATATGCGTGTGTTCAATCCTCAAAATACGTTGATACCAGTTTAGTTTGTGTGCAGAAGCATAAGTTAATTAGTTTGTCTGAGCTTACGCTGTATGGATACCATTTTTATTTTGACTTCAGTAGTGTTACCACACCACTTCCGCCGAATAAATTGACATTTGTCATTATCATTCTTTGACGTTTGATTTGTTTATATTTGTTCCTTGATTTTTTGTGTTAAATTTGTTGTTGACAAACTAATATATTTTGTGACAGGTCATGAAAAGTAGTTGCTGATTTAATATTTTATCTTGATTCATACACTTTGGACGGCGGCCATATCTGCAAAGATTCGCTGGACAAACTGTAGTTCAAGATCAAGGTAACCTGCACCTCGCTTAAATTTTAAAGTAGCATGAACACGAGTCAAAAGCCGGTCTAATCCTTTCTTTTATTACAATAATTTTTTATTCGTCGTAAATTCTACTCTTCGACCCAAAAATAATCCAAGAATAACAAATCGGAATTATTAAAATTCATTCAAATTAGCATCAGCGTTAGCAATCTTACCAGAGGAAAATATAGTCATCTATTATTTTATGCTTAATCTCATTGCCAGATTAACAGCAATACACATGTGAATTTGTTATTAATTTGTCTTAGCTTAACACTACCCCCTTTAAAAATATTAGTGACACTATAAGTACGGTTTTATTAGTGAAACTCTCCGCGAATTTGTTAGTTCTTTAAATAAGTACATAATTAATTACATTTGCTCTACTCGTAAATTTCTCTCGCGCATTTAACCCTGTTGATCACTCCGTGTTGAGTAATCAAATTATTCAAATTATGGCAGTACCTACTTTTTTTGTAGACCAACATGAGGAGAACGGCTCTGAAATGCTTCTATTAACGTTGAGCATTTTGATACGTTTCTGTTTGACGATTATTTAAATTAAAACTGCAGTTAAAGATCCCGAATACAGCAACAAAAAAATCAATTGCCAACAATTATAAAAGTTATTAACGTTTCTAATTCAAGCAAGGATCAACAAGGAAATGATAACACATAAATGTGAAATGGTACTTTCTTTTCTTCCTTCAACCCCATATAAAGAAAAATAAGCAACAATGAGGAACTATGTAACTAAATACACCACGACTACCTCAGAGAAGCAAAAGGACGAATTTTACAATCGAAATGACCCTTGTATGGATCTATAACAATAACCATTATATTTATTCCAATTATCTTTCATTATAATGTATACAAAATGTAGTGACGTTCACATAATCAATTGTACGGACCACATCAACGTTTTAACCGTTGAAAATAACTAATATGAAGTATATAAAGACTCTAGTGTGGTCCGAAGTTTGTAATTTCATCTTAAATAAGTATATACCATATCAATTAGATTCCACATATCCCGTAAACATCAACAGCTATTTCTAATGCCGCAAGTAATAATTTGAACATATCTACCTACGTAAATCTTTTGAATTTACCATAGATGCAACACCGTGTTTATAGATTAAGATCTTGATGAACCTTGTAGCAACTCAAAAATTGTTGGTATGCGATCAGATTTCTTTATAACCATTACAGTCGGCACATATAAATTTAAGCGTTTGGTAAACCATGGCTATTACAAAATGTTGACAGATAAATCCGCACATAATTTTATTTGCATAAATTAACAGCGTGATTTGATTAAAAAGAAATTTATTATTTTAATACTATTTATTAATTTTTGATGTAGTTAAATGCTTGTAATTTATATAATTTAACTGAACACAATGTGTACAGTTGCTTGTATCTAGTAGTCATAAATAGTAGGTATTTAATAAAAATAATTACTGGTGCGTCTTTCGATTATTGTTTCAAGTATTACCTGTAGATCTAACGAGACAAAACAGGATATATTTTGACCATTTTGCCAAAATAGTGTAAAATTTTAGTGTTTCTATCTACTTTTAGTTTCCCTTTATCGTCCCCAAGTTCATTTCTTCGTTTGCTTGGATTGCTACTTCCAACCAACTTCCCACAACATCCAATATCAGAAACCCTCGTATAATTAACCACTTTTGCCCATTTTTCCCCATAATACCAAAAGTTTGGTATCAAGCAACTACACAATATACAAATAACGGAAAGCGTATATGCCAAGTAGGTACATAATCGTGATATGATTCATCACATTCCGCTGGCTACTGATCCGCTGTCACATTCATTAACACGACTTACAATAATGTTTAACTTGGAAAATTTAGTCAATTTAAGCTCGTAAAATAAATCTCTCTAAAGCTTATTCGCAAAAAAAGGTCGTGAACAAGGCAAAATCAGGTTACAGTGACCTGTGAGATAATTTTATTGGGTCCTGTAAAAGTTGTATGTCATAAATTAGTCGGCAATCTACTAAAAAGTCGTAAAAACCTTAACTTTATGTCAATTGTTTAAATTTTTAACTATTAAAACCAGTTTTGTACGAGTCTAAAAAAAATTTAAACACATAAACAAAATAGGTATAATTTAAGACACATATGATGAAAGTTGGATCCATTAGTATGAATATATCGTGATTAGTTTTAGTTGGTATTAATTTGATAATTACATTAATTTATTATAATATGTTTCTTGTAATTGTGTTTTAATTTCGCGATGTAACCGTAAAACAAGCACGAATAATGTTTTTATTTTAAGTGATGTAACAGTGTTAATTTTATAATTAGAGGTAAATAACCCGAAAATTTGGTACAGTGAAGTTGTGCGAAAGTATTTAGAATTCATGTTGGGAAACTTTCAGATGCCCATTTATAATTCTAATACACAGGGTATTTCTTGGACGCTTTAGTTAGATGTTAGACGATGCCGGGAAAGTGTTATAGGTTAGGTCGTTAGGTTTTTGACAATTTTTACTTTTTACATGTGAAGGATTAGTGCCACTTGATTTGTTTAAAATTCGTTTGCCATAAGGGCATGGCCAACTACTAAAAAAATCCGAAAGAAATGCATTTCTCGAAATAAGAGTAATAAGTTCCTCGAACTTCACTCAAACGACGTATCGCATGCCATCTTCTTGCTACTTATCCCAAAGAATGTCGATTAACTCTAACTTATCGACATCGTTAAAAAAGACATGCGTCTCAATTATACCATTGCACTGGTATGAAATCCACACCAACCAGTCAATTTTTACGTACGTAACGGCATTTCATGAATAACCTCTAGGTTGTTACTTAACGAAATGTAGCAATGTTGCTTATTGATGAAAAATTAGTCTCGCGCCTGCCGATGCATTTTCGATGAAACAACGGATCATTTTCAAAGACCGTTTCCATCGTTCGACTTGCTGGGTGATTGCAAGCAACCTAAAATTGGAATAAGTACACAGTTGTCCCAACCAAATGTGAACTTTTGAATTTGAACAACATTGTTGACGTTTATAGTAGTGCTCCTCCTTAATTGAAGGCTGTACAATAAAAGTTAATATGTCAAAATAGACAACAAAACATCACACCGTATCGTAGAAATACGACATACGAGGACACGGATGGAAGCTCCAGGGCCGGACAGAGGACAAAGCTGTAGTCCGGAGCACATTCAACATGTGAAAACTTTAAAAGGTGGCAAAATGGTGAAGTGACATCTAATATACAGGATGGGCCAACAAAAACAGAACATCAAGCTTTTCGGCTCTGTCTGTAAAAATCGAGTATTTGCTTATTAGCATCATCTCTGCAATATTATCCCCTTTCTATCCCCGTTTGTCAAATGGCAAGGCATGTGACAAATTGATGAATTAAAAGAATCAATCAATCAACAAATTAGTAAAGGTCGTTCCTTAGTGAATATACAAATATTTGTCGATTTAATTATACAAGGTGTTTGCAACAATTCGTAAAGTTTTGTAAATTTCGAATAGGAAAAATTTTGTTATTTTAAATGGAACACCAGTAAAAACTACTAGTTTTAGAAGACACATAGCACAGACATGAATTCGAGAGGTTGAAAAGCTTTATGGACCTACATAATAATATAGAGGATGTTTCATTTAAAATAACAAAGTTTTTCCTATTCTACCTTTACTAATTTGTGTACCAAAAATTGATTCCAAATTTGAAAACTGAACGAGCCTAAGCATTTTTTAATCAGACCATGGTTTTTCATAAAAATCATGAAAAAAATTCATTACTTGGGAACGCTGCATTTAAAACAAGTATCAAAAGACGCGAATTCTCATAGAATTCTAATTTTAACCAACTTCAAATCTGTAACTAATTATGAGATATACTATATAGGTAGGTATATGATTTATAAGGTGTATAAGGTTAGTTGTCGTTTTTGATAGACAGATGACTGAATTGTCAATGTCATATGTTCAAATCCCGGCCGCGGTGTAAATTTTCTATATGTACGTAGCACATTAAATTTATGATTTAGAATATATATGTATATAACTACCCCCTCCCCCCACCTCAGACACAAGCATTCTGCACGGATTCTGCACAAATGAGTCATTGTTTTTCATTCCACCCTTAAGGGAGATGGGAGCGGAGAGGGTGACAGACAATTTATAAATCACGAAAAAATGTTGGAGGAAAAAAAGTAAAAAAAGATCGTTTTTCTCCCCCTTTCCACCCCCAAAAAAGGGGTTGCAGTTGGAGGTGAAATTTGCAATTTGAGAATGGTTTTTTATGGAGAAGCCAAAAGTGCAATAAAAAATAGGTGTTCCCATTTAAGTTTTAAAAACTCAACCCCGCTCCACCCCACAGGGGGGTGAGAGTCATGTTTACGTATCATATTTAATATAAACTCAATAGGTTTTAAAAAATAAAGGAAACGTATTTTTTCCTTTTTGTAATTGGATGTGTCGTTCTCGAGATATTCAAGGGCGTATATTTTGACTTTAATGGCGTCCCGACGGCGAACCGGTGATCCGATCAAATAATTTACCAGAGATTTTCCTATAAGATGACACTACTTCCAGCTTTCTAAACCCTGTAACATCGACCAACACACAGGCACACAGACATCGTGACGAATGTATTTTGAAGTTGGTTGACAAAAAACAAAAATATGGACATAGAGCATTTTAAGAGAGCAATCGGAATATGACATCAAATATAGAGTGTTCCATTTAAAAAAACATGTCGGCACGGAGCCACGATTATTCGAAGCACCCTGTATGTTTATAAATATTTTACAAATATGAGATGGTTCGTATCCTACAACTTTTATTTGAAACATTTTTTAATCCGTATGATACTGAATGAAATATTGAACTTCCTCGCATTAATGGGCT
The DNA here is from genome assembly GCA_036250285.1 of Pyrocoelia pectoralis. Classification (NCBI taxonomy): domain Eukaryota; kingdom Metazoa; phylum Arthropoda; class Insecta; order Coleoptera; family Lampyridae; genus Pyrocoelia; species Pyrocoelia pectoralis. Next base: position 3,371,570 of record CM070076.1, read on the forward strand.
ACCCTGTATTTTAGTTGGTGTTGTAATATGTGGGATGTTTGTAATACGGTGAATTCTAAATTTTATTTATTTACATATTTTTTTATTGTCTTAATGTAATCAAATTTTACTTAGTACTTTAAAAATATATTATGCTTGGTATGTAGGTTTGTAAAACTTAAAAGCAGAGAGCAGAGAAGACTCGGTACGGTCAGTTCTTTAGCAAAAAAACTACTTCTAACACAGAAAGGCTACAATGAAGCTTAATTTTAAGGCTGAAAATCTGATAACTTCTCGCACCATCGATGGATTCGGTCAATAGCAATTTCTCTATTAGTTACCAAAGTTACCAAAATGAGTTTTAAGCATCAACAGCTGATTCACTTACCATTTAAGTTAAATGTTAAACGTATATTATAATTAGTACTTCGTTGGTAGTGTTTACCTTATAATTTGATTGCTTTCATTGACTATAATTCCAAGCAAAAAAATAATGTTATTCAATTTAGTTTGCTTGTAAACGAAGCTAGTAATTAACATGCAAATACGTCGTTTTTACAACACAAACAGTATTTTGCAAGAAATATTCAATAGGGGGGCACGAATTGGGGATTACATATTTTCAAATTAAACTGTCACAAATGCCATATCTAAAATTTGTATAAAGAGGCAATTATATGAGCAAAATACAAATTAATTCCGAATGCGAGGTAAGAAATTGAAATAATTATCGGTTTATTTCAAAAATCAATTCTTAATTGACATTTTTAATTAACACATTATAAAATGTTCCTTTAATTAGCAATTCAATATTGTATATAGTTTAAATAAAATTTACATTTGGTTTAGTGATTGCATTAATTTACTGTCCCTGCACTTCATGTTCCAATGAAAAAGAGGTGCGAGCGAATTAAGCCTTCGTTCAATGTTAAAATGCGGAAAAGAAGTACTCCGCAAGGAGTAACATCGTACTTTGGTTTATGAGAGTAAATGGACAACTACATTTTTTTAAATTCATCGTTCTATGAATAGAAGCGGACTTAAAAACGGCATGAATAATTCATTTCACGGATCAGGTTAATTTCCGTATCGACACCTTTCAATATAAGAGCATTACCTGTAATAATCCCGTCTTTGTCTTTATAAAGTCATAGTGTTTCGTTTTTTTTAGAAAATAAATTTAATCTACTGGCGGCAAAGTATACTGGAGTAGAGTGCAAAAAATACAAGTAGTCCTTGATGCTCAATAAACAAAACGACATCGGTCGTTCATTTATAGAGAAGAATACAAATACACATAGAAGATAGAGATATACGATTACTGCAAAATAAAGGTAGAACATCGTGCTTTGTACCTGTTCTGTGAGGGAGATAACATCGTTGTAAGTTACTTAAATTACCACAAAGTCAGGTCATGAGAGTTCTCTTTTAAGTTATTCTAATAGAAGCTGCCATTTCAAAGTAGAAGAGAAATACTACACATATGTACAAAATTATGCTAATTATACATCAAATGAAGTGGCACACTTTACACTGTTAGCTTTCCCACAGTATCCTCAAAAATCGAGACGGAATCGTACAATAAACATGGCAATTCGTGCCAAAGAAGTAAGAATAATTTGCAATTATATCGTATTAAGAAAGTTACTCTCATCCCAATTATAACAATATAACAAGCAATTCTGTCTGCTAAGACGTGCGGTTACATAAATATTGCGTGATTGAGTAATTATTTTCAATTTAAAAGGATATGATAATATATATCTTGTTTCATTAAACAATTTTAAGAATGATTGAAATTGTTAATAAGCGAGAAAATGGCTGACACGCTTCTAATTATTTTCTTCTCTCTTAAGATTAATTTATTATAAACAATGTCAACATATATGAAGTTTAAGCATTTCTTAATGAAATAGCAAACAAATTTAACTAAATAAATATTAAAAACTAATACTATTTTCTCTATGCCAGATACCTTACCAAAGTTGAATTGCTTAGGATAATGTTCAATATACGAATTTGTTATTAAAAACAAACAAACGTTTTTTTTAATTGATGACCTTTAATTTTTTATCATAGTCTGCTCTGTACAACAGTTATTTATTCTCAGTTTTAGGTGGCTACTATTACGAATTATGTGAGTTATAAAAATAATCTTAATAATTGTGAAAAAGACAAGAATATCGAAAATACGAGATATGCAGAAATATATAGAAATACCATCGATCACAGAAGTACAAACAATGAAAGCTAAAGTAAAAAAATATGAACTGATTAGTATTATTGTCGTTTGACAGGGGAAAAGTTTATACTGAAAGTCTTCCTTGCATGACTGAAAATATTTTGAAAAAGTCAGATTTAAGTAAGTACTAATGGACAAAGAGTGGGAGACCTTCGGAGATAAGAGGGTCATCACTCATCAGTATAAAAATCAGGAAGTGCTAACGCCAAAAGGGCGTTGCGGATTCCACTTTGGAATTAAAAAATTCAAGAGGTTTAACAAAAAAACTGAATATAATTAGCTTATGTTTCTGCAAGTGAACATTTGTAAGTTGCATTTGCTGTTATAGTTGGTGTTGCAAGCTTTCTCGCTAGAACTTGTAAGATGTTTATTTCTATTTTCAACACAGAAAAAAGTGGGGCGTGGAAGAGTTAAAGTTTTTATCAAAGAAAGAAGCTGTTAATATATTTTGTCTTTAATAAATAAATTGGATTTAAATCCATACCAAGTACCTATCTGAGATTAATCTTATTAATTTTCCTTTAGTACATCAGGATCAGTAGTATTTGGTTTACATTTTCTAGCTGTGTGTGTTTACAAGCAAAGAATACATATTACTACAAAAAATCGTTCTTAGTGTCACAAACGACAGTTTTTCCAACAGAGTACTTGACGGATTTAACATTTCGCTATACTACCTACAACTTATTTTGTATAACAATGCGCATTTCCGGATAAATCTGCATTAAAACTAATTCGGTAGAACAAATTTGGTAACAATAACAGAACATGCCAGAGTTTTGCCATGGGATCGTTAGCTTGTCACTGACTGGCGTGAAAATGGATCCGTGTGGAACATCAAAAACTTGAACCTCACATCAAAGGACGTCTAGTCATAATTGGTTAATGCGGAACAAAACAAATTTTCATATGGATAACTTTGGTACCTAACAAACAGAATTTTAGATGCTGAAGACATAGAGATATTTCTGAATTGGTTACAAAAGACCTTCAAGGTCGAAAAGTTGTTTAGTATGGTGTAGGATCATTTAAACTTTATTAATTTTTTTTAGCGCTACTAAAGTTTCTCATCACAGAAATGGTTAGACGGAATATAATAAATCTCAATTTGGAAATGTGCTTTGTCCCTCAGATCCCCTGCGAAGTCTTGCAACTGTTAGGTTGTAAAGTATAATAGGTAAGTTGTAAAGCAACCCCCGCTAGGTAGCTTATATAAAGGGACAGCTACCGATCATGGAGAGAGTTCGTAGACAACCATTAATGCGAACGCACCAAATTATTATACAGAAGTAAAGGTTGGCATTAGAAAATAAATAAAATACGTTAATACATTTATGCGGTTTTATTAAATCCAGTGCCAATAAGCAAAGCAACACACAACAGCAACAATTCAGAAAACATACTCAGTTCAATCAAAAAAGATATTTTTTGCACAGATTTGGTCTGCAACCATTTAATAAAAACTACTCGCCATGGTAACGAACAGCATAATGTATATGGTACTGCACTAATAAACTCAGTATTTTGAACCAAAAATTATTACCTATTATTCTAGAGGTTTAAGTGAAAACTATAACGCCTCTTATTTTGGTAAATCTGATTTATGTGGGACACATGTTTCATATAAAGTTTTTGCTCAGCCGTTTGTTATACTGATCTGTTTGGGCCTTATTAACTATTTTTTTGATAATTATTTCTGCAGAAGGAGGGGGAATCTTTCGCAGTTTTGTTTCCCAGGCTGTCCTCTTATTGATGTTAGTCCTACATCTTAGCTAATGTAATGTACTTATATGAATGGATCAGATATGTAAGTTTCTCTATACCAATAGATGTTTACATATTTGATATTACACACGTATATTATGTTGTACTGAAGTCAAATATGTACAAAATCAATAGTAATGGGCGAAATGCCCAAAAATGGAGAAAATTTATTCCTGTAAACCTAAATAGTACTTTTAGCACACAGGAAGTCGTGTTTATTGTATCAAACATTTGTATAGTTTAGTATAGTAAGTAACTAGAGATGGATCATATGCTTGTAATCGTTACTAAGCATAGCAATGACGAGTTTAACATAATGAGGAATACACATTGCAAAAAAACCAGCAAAACTCACCAGATACGATTATCTTCAAAATGACTCACCTGAAACGAAAAATATACATTACAATCATTGTAGGTATGCAGGCATCAATAAATTCAAGCAACTGCTTTACTTATTAAACATATTAAATTTGTTGATACATTTATATACCGTGTACAGTGGCACCGATACCCGATATTTTTTTTAAATGACCCCCCTAAGCCAGTTGGCTGAAAACGCCATTGGCACGTTTACATGTTTTTTGGACCTTTTCCACCGCGCGCTGATATGTCTCTGGGGGTTGTATTTACGCCACTGCTGAGACGCGCCAGTACATCCTTAGTACTACAAAGAAATGAGGTTTTATTTACATAAAAATGAATTCAAAGTATCCACAATGTAGGTACTGAATATTAATTACCTACTATCAAGTAATAAGTAAGTATGTAAATGAAATAGTAAGTTTTCTTTCTTTTGCTTTGAAAGCTATAACCATTTCACAGTTGAGTAGTACAAGAATTTCTCATGTTCTCGAACTTAAAAGTGCGTCTTTGTTTTATAGAAAACAATCAAGAAAATTGTCACTTTTCTCATTAAAAACACATCAGAGAGAACTTTGATTGTTATGTAAAAACTTGTTATAGTAATAACAGAATTAATTTCAGGTTGGAATGATTATTTATAAATCGATAATTATTTATTTTTTAAATTTTGTCTTGACTGAGGACACAAAAAATAACGTACAGCTGCAAGTAAGGAAAAGTGGTTTCCAGGCGTGGGATTTTTAATTCTTATTTACATTTTGACGAACAAATAGTTGTATTTACTTGTAGAACAATCTAGTATTTCTATATAGCAGTTCAATTTTTAACAGTGCCTTTGTTATTCATTTTACAGAAAATATTTTACGTTAAAGTTACAAAAATATTTCAATTGAGCAAGAAGCTGTTAGCAGAAATTTCGAAAACAATGGAGATACCCTCAAAAGAAGGGTGTTTGATAAAGGAAATTTAAAGGAATTGTTGTGTTACATCCCTCGTAATTCGACGTCTATGATCATATGTTAATAAGTTTCATCTTTAAAATTACACAATTTTGTAGTTACATTGTCACTAAAGGTTCACGTTACTTTTTGACAATCCTTAAAAAACCTAATTTGCAAATTTACCGCTCGCCACACTGATTTACTAAAATGTGTAATAATTTTTCCCCCAAGATATTTCACATAAATACTCAAAAAGATTCTTCTTCCTTTTTCAAAATTTATGACAAAATCTGTTACGATGACTTAGCACGAGGTATTTTTATCACATAGGTATTTCCATAATGCTTGCATCCAATAAGCAATAAAATTGACCTCAATTTATAATGAATATAATAAAATTAACCAACAGGTGTACAAATTGCGTCGATATTCTGCATTTTTCAAACATCTGCGCGCATCAGGTGATGATTACAAATTCTTAAATTCGCTTATAATTTGGGTAAAATCTACATATACGATATAAATATATGATTTGAAAGTAATTAACAGATCACAATATCTTTGTGATCACCAAGAAAAGCAAAATGGTGATTCACCAAGTTTTTTAAAAAAGTCAACTCCAAAGTTGCAACCAAAATTTCGTAGTAAAGCTTTTCCTACCTTAACAAACACCATGGGATCCATGAATCCATCGAAGAAAAGTACCATTTTCCACTGCAGGAAACAACACTTATTTAAAAAAGGAAGTTCGTTAGTAATTAATTTTTAGAATCGTTAACATTTTAAAACCGCACACAACTAAATTAGCTGCAAAATCGTCGCGACGCGTCTATCTAGCAAGTGCCCCGCTTTTGCGCAGATTGTTAAACAAAACAAGTTTGAACCAAATGTGTTTCTAATAAAACAAAAATCTCAACTGAATTAATAGAAGGCGGCGTTGCCATTACTACATTTTGAAACTATCGCGGCAAAAGGAAAACCCATCCCTTAGTATTCTATATCCAATTTATTAGTCCAGGATATCTATTATTTTAACGTAAACTAATTAGTGTAAAGCTGAAAAGTTTTGAATGCGAGTATGTATTAGATTATGCCTCGAAAAAATATTCTGAAAACTCACAGAGTTTCCTATCTCACCTTCTCTTTTTTTGCTTAGAGCCCTATTTTCTAGAAGGTATGTTTATGTCTTATCGTTATCAAGAGTAAATTACCGTTCGGTATCACACGGATCGGCCAGGCCTGCCAAACTAGGTTTGCACCACAATGGCATACGATACGCAACTGGAACTTTGAATTTCGTACTCATTCATTGTTTGAGCCATTATTCTTCCTACGGGAGCAATATCATCGGATATTAACAATAATCAAGAACAACATTTTTCATAAATATATTATACATAAATATTTATAATTTCGAGTATGACTTCCAAATATAGGACCTGAAGGTACCAGAAATAGCAGAACTGTTCCTCGATAAATGTTAAACACCTCAAATCGTAATTAGGTAGTTTTCTACGTAAGTACGAAACCCGCCATGTGTACTTTACGGATGGTTCCAAAATCGATAATGGATGAGAGTACGCTATGATAAGGATAAGGACGTGTTCTTCTGAGAAGCATTCGTAATCTTTTTAGCGATGGAACTTTGTCTAGAATCTTAACATGAAATGTTTGTTGTATGTACGGATTCCCTCTCTGTTTTAAAAAGCTATTCAGCAAGCATATGATTATGAGGATCAAAGCAATAGACAATAATTGAACAATTCCCATTCTGGCACAAAATGTACATTCCGTATAACACAAAAGGCCCATCCACAAAAGGAATTTCGTGGGAAAGGTTCCCTTTACATATTTCCTCCTTTACGCCTCTTCGTTAGATGGCGATATCTTTTTGGAAGTTTGCTGTTACATTTTCCTACCCATACTTGTTTGACTAGTACTCTAGTACTTTCTTCTATTTCACCACATCTTCTATTGCACATTCTTCCTTTATTCTCGTGTTTCTGACTCTGTTTCTTAACGTTCGGACTGTCATTGCTTTCAATGATCTCATTTCAGTCGTTTTCGTTATCTGTTTGGCCCTTTTGGTCTTTCTGCTTTCTGTTCTCGTTTCCGTCCCATAGATTCGAGCTTTACTCTCTGCCATCATATTATGTCCTTCAGCTGTTCTCATGCCACCGCTGTGTTAAACACTTGGCTTCGTACCTCTTCTGTCACATCTCTGCAACTGCTAGTGCCGGTCCCGAACAAAGGAGTAGGAGTGGCAGGCTAGGTTAGCAGTCTTTCTGCCGTAAAACTTCCTCGGCTCACAGTAACATAGAAACCTCGGAAAGCGAACGGTGCGATACCCAATCAAATAAAATATGCACCAAATTATAGGAACATTTAAACATTCTTTAACTCTATCTAGACAAGAACTACTAAAGATATCAGCTGCATCAAAAAAATATAATGTAAACATGTAATCAAATTCTTAACACATTTCAACTAATTTAGTTAACAATTCACAAATAGGTTCACCAGCTCTGCTGGCAGCCTTCTAGCGGAGTCGCTGGGTAGTGAAGTTAGGCAATACAAAACGATTGTACTTCTATGAACTGGCCGACGTTTCGATTAGTACTCCCATTATACTAGATAATGAACCTAACTTGAACAAACGACTAATAGCTGAGATGATATACATCAACATTTACAAAGACAACGTAAATTTTAAATCGGACACCAATAACCTAAGTAACATGTATAACCACCTCATTTCCAAGATCAAAATAAAATAACAACCGTAATTCTAATCATTGGCTTCCCTTGTTGTTAACTCCTTTACCTTAACCAGGATTTCTGAAATGTTTAATTATTGTACTAACTATTACCAACACTCACCCTGTATATACCTTGGTATGTCACCTTTTGATCTCCCTACATTATTATCCAAATTATCTGCTCCAACACCTTATGACCTCTATGATATCTATCTACACGTCCAGTCCTCGTTCGACCGTGTCACTACCAAGAGCCTGTTATTGAATTGTTTTACAAATTTTAATTAATCTTCGTGTTACCAATTTTTGCCTATGATGATTATGGTTCCTCACATACACAAAGTAGATGGACTGTTTTTGTATATACCCAGCTGCGTTATGCATATACACTAATTCTTCTGGTAAGTGTGTTTTCATTCCCCCCCCCCCCGTGGTTGGCCCCCATAGTAGTTCTATTAAAAATTAAAAATAAAGCTTTAGACTATTTCCTTTGTTGAAAGATTATGTGTTATCAATTGTTAATATGTTATGTGTAATTAGGAAAAAAATTTTTATAATTAGTTATATTAGTCATATTATAGTCATATACAATGTTATGTTTAAATTATTATTCATGTCTGGATTTTCTCGTGTAATATTTTTAAATAACGTTCTACGTTATTACACGAGAAAATCCAGACATGAATAATAATTTAAATAATTCAACTCGTGGAAGCCTAAACAACAATACAATGTCATGTTATGCACAAATTTTATATTTTTGATACTAATTACTGTTCTCTTGCTCAATAAAGAAGCCTCGAGAAAGATTAGCCTGGTACTAATCGAAACGTCGGCCAGTTCATAGAAGTACAATCGTTTTGTATTGCCTAACTTCACTACCCAGCGACTCCGCTAGAAGGCTGCAGCAGAGCTGGTGAACCTATTTGTGAATTTCATATTATCGGAGTATACCCGCCAATTAGTTAACAATCATAGGTAAAGTTCTTACTAATGCAAAATGACCTTAGCTACCCAACTGTTAATTAAAAAAGTATTATATTACCATAGAGAATTGTTCTATGCTATTACTGAGCAATAACGACAATCAGACGATATAACGTAGGGTTACGCTCTGGTGTTAATGAAGCTATAGACTGAGCATTGACTGTGTTACCCATTGAATTGTAGGACTGACTGGGGTTATTATAGACAAAGGATGATTGTCAAAAACCAACTGCACAGTCTGAAAAAATTTCTACCACAGCTACATCACAAGACTCCAGGAGTGCCTCAAAAATTACCTACATTCTTTTTATTTTTGATGGTAAAAAATTAGACAATGAATGATTGGATTAAATTAAAGTAATTCATTGACAGAAAATTACAGTATAATGTCTAAAATATAAACAAGTTGGTTTGCAAAAGGATAAATAAATAAAGAAAGTGAAATAACTAACGACTTTCAATTTCTATATTTGACTTTATTTCGTGAAATTGTTGCAAGTGAGAGCCGTTACAATTTATAAGATGTTACATTATTCAACCTCTGACCCGCTGTGAGAATTATTATAAGAAAATTGTGATGATGATTTATTACAGTTTTAATTAGAAGGTGTCTATTAGTTTGCTGAAATATGAGTTAGGAGTAACGAGAAAAAAAATTAATTTGTAACGGTGTGTAAAGTAGCTCAAAGGTATGCCATATTAGAATGATCCTATAAAAGAATTAGTCATCGACTAAATATTAAATAATGTTTTTTTATATGTAAGTTGTCAATTGAATTAAACAATTTGATTTAAGGCATCCTGTTCGACAATTAACATACGCGTAGGATATGCAAATATTCGACGGATAAATTTCATTCTGTCACATAAATTTCACATTGGCCAATGATCGTTTTTGGAACAAACGTTATATAACAATGGTTCGCATTGTGCGTAGGAAACAAAAATAATCTCGCAGTTTTCAATCTGGGAGAACACAAAGGAAGAGGAAAGGATTTTTTCGTGAATCTTTGTTTGAGAAAGCTACTTTCACCGTACTCATCTATGAGATAATCTAGCTCTTAAAATCAAAGTTATGGTGAACTATGGGGCACGGTGTTGCCGAACCCACAAATCGAGAAACTTACATCTCTTACAACCGACAGGTTCATTATTATAAATTGCCGGTTTCTAAATTGTACACATGACATGAATTTGTTACTAAATTAATTTGTTTCGGTTATTGTTAGACAATAAATTAATGCAATCGAATGATAATCAATTTTATCGTATTGTATGGTAATCAGGTAATTTGCATTACACTTTTTAAAACTTCGCTTCAATTTTAGTTTTCACGTTTACACGAGACATTTACTAATTCATTTAAATTACATTTAATTATACGTGGACCTCCCACATTTTCACACGTAAAGCCGATGTTTCCTATTTAAAATACTGTTAATAACACTTGAGGATAATTGTTACACGCAACGCAAGATTGCCGATAAAAATCTAAAGATTTCAACATAACCTACCTCTACGACAAGTACTCACGATAATAAAATCAGTTTCACTCTATTTACACGATTTCTACATGCAGCCTTTTAACGATAGTAGCTGAATGGTACGTATGTGAAATTCATCCATATTGATATAGAGGTCCAGTACAATGCTATTGTCTCCGTAAATGTAAAAATTTACAAAAAACTGCAAAGCATGGATGTCTTTCGTCCTACAACGAAAACATTATGTTGTTAAAATTGTTTAGAATAACAACAGAGTTAATTTTAAATATTTTCAGAGTAGTACCTTTTAGCGATATTACCACAACATTAGTCTCCTTTACCAGAAATCATACACTGTTACATCAATTTACTGCGGTAGATACACTTTTGTATGCAGCACTTGGCTGATAGTCTGCAACAATTTTGAAAAAGTGTTGGTGACCGCCCCCTCTTCTTGTCCCATTTAAACAGAGAACGGGGTCGATCTATGGGCTATACCCTATTTTTGAAATGTATGTGATCTTGATCTTGTGTATCAGAGAATAATTTGTAATTTCGATTTCCCTTTTAATAGCAACAACATTTTCTTAAGGCTGTTTGGCACGGTGCATTTTTTTGTATAAAATGCATGATGGCAACTTAAATTTTATAAAATTTAATGGTATTAATCTTAATTTTTACACCTATAAGTTGCAATCTTGCGTTTTGTGCATTTTTCTGTAAAAAAAATGTACCGTGCCAAATGGCCCTTAAGCTACGATGTTTGGATGCTCCACAGAATTCCTTTTATGTTCATACTCCTTAAAGATATCGAAAATACTGAATGTAAACTTTCCTTGCACTAGAAATCATTCCCTCTGCTTAGTTTGACTTTTCCACTTTTGACGTTATTTACGCGTTCAATTAAAATTAAGTAACAATTACAGGGGACGCAATCGAAAACAAAAAACTCACTGGGAAGGATTACAGGAGAGCAATAAAAAAAATTGTTACCAGCAGGTCAATACCAAATACGATTATTGGCATGTGGGAGTTAAAATATGCTTTTGTAAACGCAATTTAATCTGCATTCGCGTATCGTTAATTGGCCATTAGCCCCGAATCCGAATGTTGGGTATATAAAAAGTTTAATTTTACCGAGTTTCGAAATTACATAATCTACTCTAAAATAGCAATGCCAAAAGTTTTTCATTTGCGAATGTTTTGCATACTACAATACGTTTCTATGATCTGTCAATTTTAGATAACACTTCGGCGGTTGTGAAAAACGTTAGAAAATGATATCTCACTATTCCTATTTCCATTTTCCATAGTCTTCTCCTATAAATAATAGCAGGTTCGTCTAAAGAAATTGATTCTACTTTATAGTGATTCGAATGATCACATCGAAAATGACGTTATAAACGTAGAACGTATTTAACATTTAACAAACCACAGAATCTGGTGCAAGTGCAAGGATGTAAACTTTTCTACGCAGAATTGTCGACGGTACTTTTGTTAGTTGGGAAGAAGAAGCAATCTATCAACGGCAAAAACGTCAATTATAGAAACTTTTATCGTCAATGAACAAATATAGTTTGCCATACATACTATAGTTTTAAGTATTGCTTGAGCGACGGCGAAAAGGTGGATTAGTTTAATGAAAAAGAAAATGATTAAAGAATTCAATTATATTTATAATAACGCTAGAGTTGGGAACTGACAATCTGACAGTGTCCTCGTAATTTTAAGCGGTTAATCAGACCGCAACCTTCCAGAAGAATCTGCACGTATAATTTCTGGAACGCGCGGGTTTGCGGTGACTGGTTCCCCGCTGTGGCTATGCAGAGTTAATCAATCCAAACCAATCTGGCGTTTCAACTGGAAAAATTAACGCTAATGAAGTAACTCCCTGTTCCATAAGATGGATGGATGGAATGTCAAATTTCAATTGGTTACTGAGAATAATGACCAATTGGGACTTTGAGAAATTATTATGAACAAACTCATTGAATACCTCAACAATATTCTAATGTTGTTACCTTTGAAGGAAGATATTCATTCATCTAGAATGATATTCTGATGTTACGGCGTAAGTGTGAACCTAGTCAGAAAGTTTCTTTTTAAGCAAAGGATAATAATGAAAACCTGCTCCAAAAAAATGATGTTACCATTTTATAGGTGAGAAATAGCAAAGTGTAACTTTTTTATACGTGGCAAATATCCAATCAAAATTATTCGAAAACTGACAGTCGATAGGTTGATTGTAAACCTGCTGTTCAGTATCACACGAAGTTTAGGATCTGAAAATGTGACAGAAGAGAAAATTTTTCTCGCTTATTCAGATCCAGATCTACAGCTTCAGACGATAAATACTTCTTAACATAAAATAAACATCCTAACAAATAATGATGGACGAATGGTGCTGCTGAAGAGCAGAAAAGGATTACATAAGATCTATCACAAAACGGAATAGGTTTAACGTAAGGTTAAATAATACATTCTATGGACTAAAATGTGAGGAACTGGTTTTACGTAGGGATCAATGAAATTACATGGTTGCAATTTTCACAGGAAATTCTTTCGAATTATATTCGTATTAGCATAATAGCATATACAGGGTTTTTCAACGAAAAGGAGCCACCCTTTATAACTTCTAACAGAATCAAAATTTGAAAAATCGGCGATACCCGTCTATAATAATATCGAGGGGGACACTTTTTGACATAAGTTTGAGATTTCATACCTTAACCCCCTGGGTCCCACAAACATACCCTTAATTTTTTTAAATGGCAACATGGGTCATGTGATACGTCATTTGAAAGGTCTTTTGATATCTTGCATTACTGCGTTTAAAATTTTAAAATCGTTCAATTCGTTTGTGAGATATTTTAATTTAAAGTTTTAGAGAACTGATATAATTTGTCGTTATAATAATGCAATATAAAAGTATTACTGACTTTTTAATTTATTTTAAGTTTTATTTCCATGTAAATAAAAAAAAGTTTAATACAATGAATTTCGTATCAATTTATCTTGACTATAAAAGCAAAAAAATAAATAAAAAACAACCATTTTGAAGAAAATTATATCAGTTCTCTAAAACTTTAAATTAAAATATCTCACAAACGAATTGAACGATTTTAAAATTTTAAACGCAGTAATGCAAGATATCAAAAGACCTTTCAAATGACGTATCACATGACCCATGTTGCCATTTAAAAAAATTAAGGGTATGTTTGTGGGACCCAGGGGGTTAAGGTATGAAATCTCAAACTTATGTCAAAAAGTGTCCCCCTCGATATTATTATAGACGGGTATCGCCGATTTTTCAAATTTTGATTCTGTTAGAAGTTATAAAGGGTGGCTCCTTTTCGTTGAAAAACCCTGTATGTATATTGCCCTACGACCCCATCAGGGGTCATCCGATCTAGCATAACTTAGTGAACAAAAGATACGCTTCTCACGGAATTAACAGATAGGACCGCTACTCTGTTACCTAGGCACTTAGGCAGTTTCGGTCTTTTAGTTCGGGTATGAATGTACTACTACTTTAAAGACATGGTAGATGAGATAATAGGAACCCCACTACAAGGCGCACACGGTAGGTTATTTCATTGGATTCCGTTTAGATAAAAACATAGCACACACATGGTGTTCGTTCTTAAATAAACCATACCGAAGTACGGAAAATGGCGTACTAAGTCGATCTCGCCGAGGTTTTAGTGTGTAAATTTAGTATGTAATGTTAAATAATGTATGTTAAGTTTTAGTTTGTTTCTGTTCCTTATTGCTCGAATTTTGGATCTAGATCCCAAAAATAATGGTTTTCATGTAAAATTTATGAAACCGTCTTGAATGGGATGACATTTTCAATCTCTCATCGTTTGCATCTGGCGGAAAACAGGTTTCTAAGAAATGGTTTTTCCAAAAAAAATGACACGCTATTTGGACAGATTTTCGAGTATGATATTGACGAATATATTGAAAAGTCAGAGTTATCAAATTTTGAAAGCATTTCGTTTAGGGGATTATCGTGCCTTGGAAAACAAGTGGTACATGGCTGTAGATCTGAAAGTAGCACATTTAAAACACTGACATCTGTTTAATGTACCACGATAAGAAATTGCTTATTCAGAAATTTCGGGCAAAGTTTCCCGTTCGGCATCTACAATCTTCAAAAAATCAATGAATTTCTGTTTAAGCATGGTAAAATCATTTTACGATCTCGTCGATTCATAGGCAGTCATGCCGATATTTCCTTTAGCACTTTTTTAGCCTGATCGTATCGCAAGCGACTCTCAACGAGCGTCTCCTCTTTTCTTCCTCCTTCCAACGGACGTTTACTTAGTACACCTAGAGTGGACCAAAAAAAGATAGTTGTAGGTAGCGTTCAGGCTTTTTGAACAAGTGTTAAAGTCATCACATGCAAACTGTTGCACTATTAATCTGAGTTTACCATTTTCAAATAAGCATTTTAATTTACTTTTTGGCATACAGGTCGATACAGTTTGCGCGATCAGTACCTAACTAAAGCGAAAATATCTAAAAAGGAATCTGAACGGTTTTAGAAAATGATATCCCCAAGGCCAATTTGGTAATATTGCACATTTTCTGTGATGCAAAACAAAAACGAATTCGATTGCATATGCAAAAAAGTCCATTCATTAAAGTATCTAAATCTAAATCGTATAGATTTAGAAAGTTGTATCGTACCATTTGTCTTTTTTTTGCTGTTACATCAACGTGTAAATTTATTAAATTTTATTAATTATAATTAAACTGTGTTTTACATTGCGTAACAATTTTAATGTTTGTTTTTTGATATTTTTATTATAGGATTTTTATGGCACTATTATAGTTTTTTATTATTCGTTGGCGAAGTGTAGGTTATTGGAAAGTGCACGGATGAGTAAGTTAAAAAATTCTTCTCCGTGTGCGTACCCTTTGAACTTAATATCTTTGAATTGTGTCAAGAATCCAGGAATAAAACGTGTTTGAAGATTTATTTATACGTAGTGTGTGAGAGATAAATTTGTGCGATGTTGTAACTGACTTTTAGCAATATTATTCCAAGTATGTAAATTATAAAACGTTTGTTGTTCCGAGTGTTCACTCACGACACCACCTCGCACAAAAGTCATTACAATTATATTTTCAAACACGATCATGCATTATAAAGTGTACTGTCAAAAAATAATTATTGCGAGGCACCCGCGGCGATTTGATTTTTTCTTGCTTATCTAGATAAAAATCGCCTTTCCTATATAAAGAATTAGATTTATTATTGAACGTTAAGATGTGCAAATGTATAATTTTGCACCGCTGACCTTCGACATAAGGATTAACCTATCGTAGTTTTTAATCTGATTGACGTTACCTTTACTATTTTATTTACATTTGCGCCTACTTACGTAATCTACATTTCAATCCCTCGATGATCCTGTTTCGAAGGACCAATTCCATCATTCTACTTCACACACATTTAATTGGTTATTAAATTTACAGAGATCTTAACCATGCGATTATAGAATTTTATTTTTAGATCTTAGAACAGTAAAAAAGTGTAAGTAAGTGTGATATGCAAAACACGTAGTCGTCGACTCTATTACATAAGATCATAATAAATCTCATAAAATTTTTATTATGTGACTCATTTGTCAACATCTGGACACCATACGATTCAATTAGAATAAAAATTTATAGGAAATGTAAAAATTTAGAACTATTTAGAACCTTTTTTGGGATGCGAACCTTTTTTTTGTTTGCCCTGACATGTAAATTACTTTTTGCCCTGACATGTAAATTACTTTTTTTGCATCCATTTTAAGCGCCTACAACAATTTTATATTTTGATCGTCCTATTTACGAAAATAAGGAAGAAATTGGTTGAATTTGTCCTTTTTAGGAAACCACTTTTGGTGTGGATTGCATTGCTAATAGCCTTTCGTTTGAGTGCCCCTAGTCGCTCTGTAGGCAAATGTTATATTATACGGTTAGTAGATCATTATTATTCCGACCGAGTTATTTATGTTCTATTGAAAAGGTAATTTGTTTTAAATGTGCTGTGCGGGTCTAGGACACAACGGCCACTGGACGCAACGGCCACACAGAATTTAGTATGCCCATATCGGCCACACTGGACACATCGGCCAAACGTGATGTGTGGACACAACGGCCACCTTGGACGTAACGGCCACAGCTCTAGCTGGACACAACGGCCACCTTGGACACAACGGCCACTGGACACTACGGCCACACAGAATTTTAAGGTAATGTTTGCGATAAAGATTTCACAAATAATAGGAGTTTTCTATTTATAGGAAAAAAAAAATACTAAATCTGCAAATAACCTAGGCGCTTAAGTGTCAATCTACGTTTAAGTTTAGCATTATGTTTTGTATCAATTGAAAAAAAAATACTAAATCTGCAAATAACCTAAGCGCTTTAGTGTCAATCTACGTATCTCATATGTGGCCGTAGTGTCCAAGGTGGCCATCGTGTCCAGCTAGAGCTGTGGCCGTTACGTCCAAGGTGGCCGTTGTGTCCACACATCACGTTTGGCCGATATGTCCAGTGTGGCCGATATGGGCATACTAAATTCTGTGTGGCCGTTGTGTCCAGACCCCTGCTGTGCGAGTGTTTCACACAGTTCAGTTCTGGTGAAGAAAAAGGATATTTTTTCATTTGTGACGAGAAACGCTTCCTCCTTAAACTAACCAAGTGTATAATCGATACATTTGCTACACAAATCATATAAATTCAGAAAATATCACTTCGAAAATAGTTAAAACGAAAACACCATAAATACAGTAACCTACCAAATATGCTACGAGAGTGGTCTTTTTTATGAACCTACTTGACGTTTAAAATTTCAATTATACCAAAGACTATCCTTCATTATACATATAAACCTAAGTTTTACATTCTTATTTTAAAAGTTTCTACGTTTAGCATTCGTTTTTAATTTTTTTAACAAAATGAAAACACCCTTATGACCATATTGGTGAACCTATTTTTGGTCCTACAGTTTCAACTACAATGCCCCGTCCAATCCCGTCCTAATTTCTTGATCCCCATCTAATTTGGACACGTCTATGTTTAGTGGTACGACCGATGCGGCTCGACGTTTAGAAAAAGGTGGTGCAAGGGAACATTTTAGTACGCGCGCTACTGCAGTATTATTCCACAGAGGAGAGGTATAAAATTCTAAAGTGGTCAATGGATAGAAACATCGAGAAAGTTTTAGGATACTGGGGTAAATTCTACTCATCGACAACATGAAAAATTAGTTTCCATAAAGAGAAAATATTACGCTGCAATTTTAGAGTGTTTAAAAGGATCCATTAAAGAAGTGGTCCACCAGTACGCAGTATGCCGGCTGTTTTTGCTATCCTACATCCTCTTCTTGAAAACGTAAGAAAGAAGTTTACCAGTAAAGTTAGCTAGTAATAACTCAAAAGCATTCCCCATAGAACGTTATACAGAGAGCGTATAAAGTTTCAAAACCTTTTTTTTTCTTTTTTCCCGTAGGAATTTGCGAAAAACGCTTGAACACGTGAAATTGATTTGTTTTGAAAGTAGTATTTTGAGACCATTTTCATTTTTCCACCCCCCTCCGTTTTCAAGTTATGACGTCAGAGCCATTTTTTTAAAATACAACCCCCTCCATTTTTTAGTGGATTTGGATAGATCATAGAATTCTGATTTAAGTAATATGAACATTTTAGCTTTCTGGCCAATAGTTTCCGAGATATTAATTTTTGAAAGTAAAAAATGTAGACTATTAGTGGTAATACTGATTGCGCTATTTTGTAATGGGGAATCGGTTATCATCAACAAAAACAAAATCCTTATCGAGAAAAAAATACCAATGATTTCTTTTTAATACGTAGGTACTAAACAAGTCACAAAAATAATAATAACGGAAAAATATTGATTAGGGACAAAATAGCACAATCAGTATTACCACTAATCAGTCTACATTTTTTACTTTCAAAAATTAATATCTCGGAAACTATTGGCCAGAAAGCTAAAATGTACATATTACTTAAATCAGAATTCTATGATCTATCCAAATCCACTAAAAAATGGAGGGGGTTGTATTTTAAAAAAATGGCTCTGACGTCATAACTTGAAAACGGAGGGGGGTGGAAAAATGAAAATGGTCCCAAAATACTTCTTTCAAAACAAATCAATTTGACGTGTTCAAGCGTTTTTCGCAAATTCTTACGAGAAAAAAGAAAAAAAAAGGTTTTGAAACTTTATACGCTCTCTGTATAATTGAATTAATTATGATTGAGAACAATAAAACTACATGTTTCGCCAATACAATGGCATTATCGGGTTACTAAAATGTAACTTTAAAATACACTGAACAATACACTAAAAATACTTACGTTAAATTGAAGGATTTCCCTGTTGTAGGGATGAAGTCGTGAACGTCTCATCTATCAATTTAATTAATTTCGTAATAATGGTTTAACTTGTAATTCTAAATTTTCCTCCCGCTCAATCCTTCAATTATTTAATGTAAGTATTTTTAGTGTATTGTTTCAGAGTAAGCCTAAGCGCCTTGTTTTTTTTAGCCACATTATGGGTACTACTTTCAAAATATTTGGCACTAACATGTTTCAGGACATTCTCTACACGATGGTGATATCAGATTTTTAATTGAACGAATTATTTCAAAATGGCGACCTTCCATTTTTTTTTAAATGGAATGCCATAATTTTTTTTTATTATTGTGATCCTAAAAACATTCTTTTTACGATAGTATTTCATTTTCTTAAAAATTCATTTCTTTCCCAAAGACACGTGATGGTCAAACTACATAACTGTCAAAAGAAAACACTTCC
This sequence comes from Pyrocoelia pectoralis, assembly GCA_036250285.1. Taxonomy (NCBI): domain Eukaryota; kingdom Metazoa; phylum Arthropoda; class Insecta; order Coleoptera; family Lampyridae; genus Pyrocoelia; species Pyrocoelia pectoralis. The sequence continues at coordinate 3,390,929 of CM070076.1, forward strand.
ACAAACACCACAGAGGCTTCCCTCCTCCTATTAGGTAAGTTAAGAAGAAGATTAGCTTCACTGATTACAAAGAGAGAGGAAAGAGTTACAAAAAACCCGTCAGGATTTTTAATTAATTCCCTATTTACTGCTCAATGTGAATGACCATTGCCGGGAATTGCATTTCCCCTTTTTATTTTACTTTAAAAACCCAAAGTATAGGTACCTATATTAGATAACCTTCTGCCAGAACCCCTCAAGGAACAAAGCGACCAGTACTGTTACGGAAAAGATCCTCACATTCACACCAAAGCAAAGGGTTCGAGAGCGAAGCACGTCCTCCACTAGATATTTGTGTTTATATCTGTATTACGGTTTGAGGTGTCGACGTTTGACCGAACACACCAAGCCCACGGTATATATTTATTTCACAAGAAGGCGTTATGGGCACCCAACCAATAATGATTTTAAAACCCATCACATAGACAGCGACCAAAAATGTACTCCACACTGCAAAAATAAGGTTGTGACAGGTGGTACTGACTCACGCACAAAAATATTACACTCCCATAAAAAAGTCATGACGACAATATATTTCACCAGTCTCAGTGACGTAATCGTCGCTTTTGCATCGTTTCCCAATCAAGTAAACGTTTAACGTTTAGCGTTTGGTTTTTTTAACGATTTCAGAACTGTAATTTATTCATTTATTGCAAGAAGCTTGACGAATATCCATTTGAATTTTCGAAATTTAGGATTTTTAAAATCTTATACAGAGGTGATGCCCAAAGTTTGGAAGCACGTTTACTACAGAAACGATTCTACTACCTGTGTGTCGCAAAAAGCAATTAAGTTACTGTAGCAGTTGGTGCACATGAGGGTGCTTTGAACCTGGTATTCGTAGATCAAGGCACACCACTTATTTACACAAGGTCAAAATATCATGTGTTACTAGTAAATATACGAAGATGATTTATCATTTAGTACTGTCCCTGTGAAAAAATGATTTACATCGATTTATAATTTTTTCATATTAATCTATAGGTACCAAATTTGGTTTCATTTTACTTTGTCAATTATGTAGCTGTGTTTGTGATTTTTGAAAATTGTCACATTTATCGTGAATTTTTGAGAAAAACTATAACAATGCGTTCATCACTTTGGCTCAGCTTCAAAACGTCAAAGTATGGAATGGTGGCCTTTAGGGTTCACCACCTCTTGTCATTACGAAGAGCTCATTTTTATCCAATATACTGATGAGTGATGACTATCGTGCAAAACTAATTCCAAATGTTCACAATGCTATCAAAGAAAGACGAAGAGGAAAATTGAGACATCAGAACAATGCCCTAGCTCATAATGGTTTAATATCAATGACTACAACGCACAATAATAGCTTTGAAATTTCAATTTCAATTTGTAAAACACTCCGTATATATCTATAACGAAAATCTGGTCTTTCCCATTAGTGTTCACAATTCGATTTCACGAAATTGACCAAGACATTAGCACCTCTTTCTTATTATTTAATTACATACTCGCAGATGTTAGCAGTCCGCGTAACAGTGTAATGTCAAAATCAGAAATCTGTTAAGGTGGAAAAAGGCGTTCTTATTTAAATAAATAAACACAAACTCGTTTCAATTTGCGCAATCATGTAAAAATGAAGTTCGATTCATTGAAAAGATAAAGGAGAAAAAATGAATATAAACTAATGAGCATCAACAAATACACCGCCCGAAGATGTGTTACGTTCGCAAATTATACAGTTACATCATTTGTGATGGCACCTTGATTTGGGTAGTTTGATACGAAAGTTGTTGTGCCAATAAATTCATGTTGAATTTGGCTAACCGCTTGTATATTGCATGTTAGAAAAGATTATTGCATTATAATAACTAACAATTTAATTACAGTTTATAACCTTAAGCGTTTTATGTTATGAATACAATTTTTCATGGATGCTTCACGTGTCGACAAAAAAGAGCGCGAAAGAAAAAGTGAAAGAGGGAGAGAGAAAAGGATAAATTGATTATAAATTAATTTATTTACATTTATCGTGATGTACCATTTTTTTCTTATTAACTGTTTACAGCTATTATAATTACATCCATTCAACACTGGAAAGAGGTTTGGGTTAATTTTTACAATGAGCTCCACTTCTTTCACAACCACAGTTTGCACAGAACGCCGAATATAATCATTTTATAGCACTTTACTACACAATATTCATTTTCTTATTAGGCGAAAAAATGTAAATAATATTTCAGAGAAGTACAAGAGCACTTGCATTGCGTAATACAGAACATCACCAAACGTTGTTTGAAAAATGCTCTGGCTGCACAACTGCATAAATCATTTGTAAGTCCGAGATTTTTAAAACTTTCTCAATAAACTACAATTTAATTCAAATTAAATCAGATTCCATAGATATGCATGGCACCGAATAAAATAAAAAATTTCTTAATGAAAAAATAACTCGTGGGGGGCCCCTCTTTAGATACAAACGTTTAAAAGTCGTCTGGCACACATTCAAGATATAGCATAGCCTATTTACTGCAAAAACTTACAATTCCTCGCAGGTAATTCCAAACTCCAGAAATGGGTTTAGGCGGATAGAACAAAACAATTTTAAAAGAAAACAAATGCGCTAAAAAATACAAGTACAAAATTGGTAAGGGATCATTTGAATTGTAAATTGCCTGAGATCCATCCAGAGTTCCCAATGTCAAGCATAGGTATGAAATGGTCACACAAACTTTGTAAAAGTATCTCAACGGACTATCAGTTCCATAATAGATGTTAACGATCATTCATTCTTTGTACGTAGGTAGGTATAAGTACACATATTCGCATTGACTATATATTATTGTAAACACCCTGTATAATTAAATCGATAAATATTTGTATATTCACTAAGGAACGACCTTTACTAATTTGTGTACCAAAAATTGACTCCAACATTCTGAACGAGTCTAAGCATTTTTTAATCAGACCCTGTTTTTTCATGAAAAATTCATAACTTGGGAACACTGCATTTAAAACAAAAAAACAAAAATATGGACATAGAGCATTTTAAGAGAGCAATCGGAATATGACATCAAATATAGGGTGTTCCATTTAAAAAAACAGGTCGGCATGAAGCCACGATTATTCGAAGCACCCAGCTGTTTATACAGCTCTACTCAGCAAACAAGATAGTTGAAGAGGGGATAGCGGCGCTATAGTAGCTTTTAAGGTACAATCCGGAAAAAAATATTTGGGCGCTTAATTTAAATGTGTTTTGTTGGATACACATAAACGTATTGTATGCTGCATAAGAAGTTTTCAAAAAGACTGATTTTAACAAACAAGAGTAACACAATAAAAGGACTAACTACTAAGTACTAAGTGACCAAGTAATAATAATCATAATAATAATAGTGTCTTTATTATTTGCTTCAGCAGGTATACATCCATAGAATTAATATTAAGAACAAGGCAGGTGAAACAAATAACCTCAAGGCGCAGTTCAAAAGAAAAGATCTTTTGCTCTTCCACTGAACCTTGGAGAAGAAAAAAAAAGCATACACATAATTATTGTGTGACGTAATGCAATAGAGCTGACACAAAGGAAGTACACAAAACATTTAGAAAAAAGATTATAGACATTCGTTAAATTAATTAATAAGTACATTGTTGGGACAGTAACATTCGGTACAATTTGTATTTAAATGTAGTGATGGTGTGATATGATTTTATGAAATCTGGCAAACTGTTATATATAGTTGGAAGTTGATAGGCAAATCCACGTTTATACAAAGAAGTTCTATGAATAGGAATAGAGATTAATCCTCTGTTTCTAATGTTTAAATTGTGAATATGACTGCGATATATGATTTTGTGAGTTAGATAAGCAGGAGTGTCTGTGGTAATTATTTTGTGAAATAAAGTGGCTGTTTTTAAAAACCTTCTATTAGACATATTTAACCAGCACACTTCGCTTAATTTGTGTGAAATATGTTCGTACTTACGGATGCCAAAAATCAATCTAAGACATGAATTCTGAACGCGTTGTATTTTATTAGAGGTGTCTTTGGTAATAGAAGAGTGGTACAGTTCAGAGCAATAGCTAAATTGGGACAATACTAGTGCTTCACAAAGTGCTTTCTTGGTCTTTATGGATAGATGGTGACGATGTGGATAAATAAGTTTAAGGCTACTATATGCTTTCCTTACGTAACAGTTAATTTGACTTTCATATCTAAAAGTATTGTCCATAATGACACCTAGGTTCTTAATTTCTGACTTCAATGGCACAGATACATTATTAATTCGAATATCAAGTTTATCTTCAATCACTTTGCAGTTAATTTTACTACCGAATACAATTACGGAACTTTTACTAGGATTGATATTCAAGTCGTGATCCTGAATTGCTTTAGTCAAATTCTGAAGGTCATTATTATAACTGATTAACGCATTCGTGAAATCATCAATATGGAAAGAGAAGTAGAGTTGAGTATCATCAGCATACATGCTGATTTTACTCTTTGTTACATTTTGGCTGAGAAGGGACGTGTAAATATTGAATAGAAGAGGACCTAAGATTGAACCTTGCGGAACTCCTTTAATTAAAGGTTGACAAGAAGAGTTAACATTATTAAGAGTTACATATTGGTGGCGGTTGAAAAGATAACTTGCGATTAGGTCAATGGACTGTACCTGAAAGCCGATAAAATTTAAAATGGCCAAGAGAATAGAGTGATTTATGGAATCAAACGCTTTGCTGAGATCTAATACTGTCATAATAGTTACTAAGTTATTATCGGTTGCTTGTAATATGTCGTCGGTAATGTTTAAAAGAGCTGTGGTACAACTATGGCCTTTGCGAAAGCCTGACTGGCAGTGAGGAATTAGCATGTTTTCTTCTAAGAAGTCCGTAATTTGCATATACATTATTTTTTCTAATAGCTTAGAAATAAATGGAAGAATGCTAATAGGTCTAAAATCGTTACATTGCTCTGGGTTTGGAATTTTAGGTATAGGTCTTACAGAAGCAACTTTCCATACATCAGGAAACATATTTTGTTCTAAACAACTATTGATTAAGTGTGTTAAGTAAGGTAGAATTGTTGGCAAGCACAAATTAATCATCGTACGACTAATACCATCTGAGCCCACAGCATTGGATTTTAAATGTCTGAGTATGTTGGCAATATCTGATTGTTCGACTAGTGAGAACGAGAATTTATTACCTTTAGAAGGTGATGAGTTGGAGTTGTAGAAGTGTGTTAAGTTATCGGATTGTGACAGAGTAGATGTAGAAGAACGATTATTGTTAATAAAAAAGTTGTTAATATTATCCGCGCTGGTTATGGAAGTAGGTAATATGTTTTTAGCGGTTGTAACATCTAAATATTTAAGACGCTTCCAAGATTCTTTAGGAGACAAGTTATGGAAGCAAGTTGTAAAATACGCTTTCTTTTCCCTAGTAACTGCCTGCGACGTTAAATTGCGCAGAGTTTTGTAATGATCCCAAGATGACATATGTTTAGTTTGTACAAATTTTTTCTTAGCTTTGTCACGCAATTCCATCATACACCTAAGAGTGTCAGTCAACCAGGGAGCTGATTTCTTAGTGATGCGGGCTGTTTTCAATGGAGCGCACTCGTCAAACAGTTGTAATAATGATTTATTGAAAAACTCAACTTTTTCGTTAATACCGCGTATTTTATATATTTTATGAAATTGGACAAGTTGAAGTTTTGTATCAAAAGATTGCAAATTAAGATTACGGAAACATCTATATGATTTAAATAAAGTAGTTTTGTTCTTATTGGGCACCGTAATGTGGCAGTAAATTAACTCGTGATCAGCAAGTTGTATACCACCACCTGTACCACTCGCGTGGATTAAATTAATATCAGATGTAATGAGTACGTCTATCAAAGTTTGAGAGTTAGGTAAAATATGAGTAGGATCTGAGATAATTTGATGCAAACCTAGTGAAGCAAGCATTGTCATAAAATATTTTGATTCAGGTTTATGTAGGGAAAGCATATCGATGTTAATATCACCAAGACAAACCAATTTGTTACTCATAGATAGGCAATAAACCATAGTTTGTTCCAATTCATCTATAAAAAATTTATAATCCACATGGGGAGCTCTGTAAAAAGCTCCAAGAGCAAAACTATGATTATTCATTTGTAAATGAAGCCAAAGCTGTTCAATATTATTAGAAATAGCAATACGTTTGTATTTAATTCCTGACTTTATATATATACACACCCCTCCACCTCTACTCATTCTATCACATCGCAGTATATTGTAGCCCTTAATATTTATTGATTTGCTATCAATCCCTGAATTGAGCCAAGTTTCAGTAATTCCAAGTATATCAAACTTTTCATCGAGAATAAATTGCTTTAGTACATGAAATTTTGGGACAAGAGACCGAATGTTAATGTGACCAATTTTAGCTGTAATCATTAAGATAATATTTTACGTTCTAGAAACTATACATACTTAATAAAAACGACGAAAAATATCTAAGTGAAATAATTATAATGTTGTACCAAGCGAAATCCGAAACTAAAACTACAATAATAATTTGAAATAAAATCAATATAAGTCTTCAGTTAAGCTAGTAAATACAATATAGCATAAAGGAAAAAATAAAAATAATTTCTAAATTTTGTGTAGGTTAACTTAACTATAAGTATACATATAATATATAAACTACACATACGGTGATGTAGCTCCGCAAAAAATGTTATGACAAAACTAGTAATTTATCGTGTACCATTAACAGAACGGCTAAATATCACTGATTGAATGAATAATTTTTATGGAACCGTTTAATTTCGCATAGATGATTCCATCTATGGACCACACGCATCTATGACTGTACTTTTCAGTGGCTGCACGTAGGAGTTTAGCGCGGGGGCTGGTAAGATTTTCTTTGATAGTTATTTTACAGCCCTTGAGTAACTTCTTTTTAGAGAAGATTAATTGGCGACAGCGATAGGAAACAAATTTGACAATAACCGGCCTTGCACTATTACGTTCATCATGTCGTTTCCCTAAGCGATGTGCCCTGTCAATATTCTCAACGCTGAGAGTAGTGTTTAATTTATTTTGAAACAAATCCAAAATGTTTACAATAATATCTTCGTTATTCTTCTCGGGAATACCATAAATTATTATCGAGTTACGCCGTGTGTATTGTTCCAGTAATAAGACGCGCGCGGAAAATGTCAGCTGTAAGCTGTAATAATTTACTTTGAGCTGTGAATGTACACCTTAGAATTCTCAAATATGATTGGACAAATAATTTGCCGCGTCAAAAATTTCAAATACATTATTTTAGTTGACATATTTTCCAAATTTGCAATGGTTCGTATCCTACAACTTTCATTTGAAACATTTTTTAATCCGTATGATATTGAATGAAATATTGGACTTCCTCGCACTAATGGACTACCCTGTATAACGTGATATTGATATTGGGGTAGGTACCAAGTGAAATTGATAAAAAATGAAAATGTGAAAGTTTATGAAAATCCAAAAGAGAAAACATTTTATCTAACTTTCACCCAATGAGTTTCACCCTTAATGAGAGAAATTTTACGGTGTATAAAACCCTTTTCCACTCCACATTAAGCATCATTTGCAATTGTAAAATTGTGCAACATGTTTTCTCTGATAACTTTCTCGCTACCTACCTTGTGCGTGTTGCCAGTAGAAATGTTAGCTGAAATATTTCGGTAAGTTGATTATTTTTTTGATATTGCTGTGTATTAACTGTATTATGTTTTTAGGTTTTTAGACGACAAATCTCTCTTGAATACAGCATTGGCCAGCAAATACTTTATGAAGATTTGTAAAGGGGATCCAACATTACGAAGCAGAATTCTAAGACGTATTATAGAGGAGAAAAGAATGTGGAGGCAAGTGGTGATGAATGCTAAAATGGATGTGAGCGTTATACGTGAAGAATCGTCGCAGGTGTTTCGCAGAAACCTTAAAAAAACTGTAACAATTCGCCCGATATCCATAAGAAATCATCAGACAATCGAAACTCCAGAAGCCAGAACATTTAACCTAGGCGCTCTTGGTTCGAGACGCATAGGAGGGGGAAAGTTGAGAGTGAAAAAGAATAGTAAAGTTCGTATTGAACCTTATAATAGCATTAGATGTTGATGTAACTGTGCCATATTTTACGACAATATTGTAACAACTTTTGCAATTAAAATAAGATAATATATTATTGGAAACCTTTGACTGTGTTGTTATTACTCATATTGCCTTTTGTTCTGTTTTTTAAATAAAGCTCTTAAGGATCATTCCATCCAATTTAATGAGTTGTACTCTTAATGAGTGATATTTAATGCTATACAAAACCCATTTCTACTCCACACTAACCCTCATTTGCAATATTGTAAAATTCTGTAATGTTTCCTCTGATAAATTTTTCGCTACCTGCCTTATGTGCGTGTTGTCAGTAGAAATGAAATCGATCAACAAGTTGAATGTTTTTCAATATCGCTATAATTAACTGTATCACTTATGTTTTAAGCAGTTAGACAACATTTCCATTAAAATACATTTCCTGCTGTTTTTATTTTCGTGAAAACACCATTTTCACTAAAATAGATTCGGCTACTTATCAATTTTCATTTTCTGAAACGCAAATATTATCAAAGTTAATATAAAAAGAAGGCCGCGCCTACGTATGATTTGTTTCGTCCAAAATGTTTGTATGAAATATAATTTAATAAACTTTGTTTTGGTTTAAATGTATTGTACGAAAGAGTATTGGCTGGGTGGGCGACTAGACATTCGCAAAAAAGTAGTAGTTGAAGTGTTAATGGAGGAACGTGTACATCTTTGCTCAGAATTATAAATTTCGTCCATGTGATTAAGGCTTATAATTGAAAATTGATCGTAATAGAACATTAATTTTCCTCCGCAAAATTTGAACATGGCGCTGCTTCATATTTAATGCGCTCGTGGTTCATTATAATGCCGAGAAATTTGAATATAAAAAAGGTAGAAGCAAAATTCATTAGGGTTCCGATAGAATCAATCTCACTTGTACTATATGCCCTTGATAATGAATATATTGTATATTCATCCGCCCTTCTTACACGTTTAAATAATTCAAACTTCAAATCTTCAAAATACATTCCAGTGATGTGAGAATGTCACAACGAGAAGATAAAAAAATGAGAAACTGAAATGTCTGATGCCATAAATCGTCGACGAGTCGATCCTTCTATATCTCACCACGTAGCCTAATACTGTTCAAGAGCATGACCGTCACAACAACAGTTAATTGGAATACAGTTTTATTTTCATTTTAAAAAGTGGAGGATTGCATGTACCTCTAAAGTTGGGGAACTACTATCTACCACTAAAAAAATGTACTAAATGGATCCATTATCATAGACGAGTTAATCAAATTGCTCCTAAAAAAGGTCCTGGTAGTTTAACATCACTGGCTTGTGTACTTAACAGGAAAAGCCACAAAATTCGAAATTTGTGACTCAGCGCTCAAACGCAACATCAGAGGTCCACTGCAAACATTTTTCTCAGAACCCAATTCATTCGCGAACTTGAGGATAATACTATTCGTGAAAAATTACTGCAATTGAACATCAACGATTTCAAAGATAGCTCTTGAATCTCAAAAATTGATGCCGAATTAATGATATCAACAAACTCAAGCGTTCAGCACGACCTGATAGTCGCAAATCTAAAAGCCATTCACATCGACGGTTTAGCACGATCTGATAATCGTAAACCTAGAAGTCATTCACATGGACGGTATCGTATAGGAAGTACAACCTGAAATTACTGACATTAAAGAATCGCTCATTCAGATGTAGTAAATCTAACCAAACCAAAGATTGCCACACCGAACAAACGTCACTTAAATGTACAGCGTGCGAGAAGACACGAGATCACATATAGCTAAAGTCAGCAACACTACAATGGTAAAACATGGATCAAAATCTAGATCTGCCAATCAAATTCAACGGATTCAACATATAATTGAAATTTATCAGGTTTTTCACAGGCCAGATGTCAATATAAACGATTGAATCACGTTCATACACCCAAGATGTTTTCGTCCAAGATGGGATTATACAAAATTAAATTTTTTTGGAAACACGTACAGAATACGAAATAAAATATAATAATCTACTTATTGGTTTCTACGTCAATTGAAAATGTCAAATGTAGATGTTTTATTTTCATACTTCATTTTCATTTTCTAAATTAAACTTGTTACATTCTTATACTGACTAAGACTTCAACCGAAGTCGAAATATAATAATGTTTTAAATATAAGAAAAGACTTTTTAATTGACGTAGAAACCAATAAATAGATTATTACATTAAAATAAAGAACGTCAAAAAGAATTTATATAATTGAATATGAAACATGTATACCTCCAGATAATTCCACAAATTAATACTCTTACACGAATCTGGATAGGCTTGAATAAGTTGGATCATCAAATCGGAACCTCGTAACCCTCAAACCTAGTCAACGTTGAAGTCGGCGCAAAATACGCGGCTGCCTTCGAAGAAAACATGTGATGTGCTCGTGACAAGATACATTCCTTTCTGGATTCAATTATACAATATCATTCAAAAAAAGAAAAGATAATAGGAACGTAGACTGTCTTTCACCAGTAAAATCGAATTTTCTACATTCAGAAATCTACCTCCATAATAATAATAAAAGGAGAAGAAACACACCAAAGAATTCCTTAACGTTGTATCATGGCAACCATCGCTTAATTTTAATCTGTCACAATGTTCTACAACGTAAGTTAAATAAAATTAATTATAAGTGAAGAATTCTCCACTTCAAAAATTAATTAACGCGTATCTCTTGGATTTGAAAAATAATTTTTTATTGAAGTTTAATTGAAAAAGGGTTCCAAGTGAAAGGGAGGGGAGGGGGTCCACCAAAAATAACGCTATTATACTCGTACATTTACGGCTTATAACTCGAAATGTTAAGTCGTAGTTTGAGAATTTGAACGTTTGAGAACGTAAAAAAGTTTTGCACCAGATGGCTCCCGTAGAACATAAGCAACGTTGTGAAATGTTTGAATCGGGAATTTGGTGATACATATACAGGGTGTAAAATTGATTTACGCACCATAGGGATTTCAATTTTAAATTTTTAATATGCTTGTATTATCTCCCCTAATTATTTTAGAGCAAAAGTGTAAATATATTTCTTGTACTTAGAGAAAAAAATACTCTTTACAACCACATCATTACTTATTGTTTTATTTTTCATACAAGGGTGAAAATATGGAAATTAGAAATTCAATTTTATCAAAATTAGATGGTGCCTTAGAATTATTGAAACAAAAAACAATGGTTAGTTAGCTGTCATATTAGCGTTTTAACAATAATTATTGTAAATGAGAAAGAAAAAGAAGCTTTTGGCACTAGAATGCATTGCCTAAACGCAAAAAACTTAAAATGCGTTTAAATTTGTGATTAAAAGATTAACATGACAACTACCGATTAAAACGGTTTTTTGTTTCAATAATTCCAAGGCACCACCTAATTTTGGTCAAATTGAATTTCTAATTTCCATATTTTCACCCTTGTATAAAAAATAAAACAATAAGTAATGATGTGGTTGTAAAGAGTATTTTTTTCTCTACAAGAAATATATTTACACTTTTGCTCTAAAATAATTAGGGGAGATAATACAAGCATATTAAAAATTTAACATTGAAATCCCTATGGTGCGTAAACCAATTCTACACCCTGTATAAGTGCAACACATTACAAGTTTAGTGTTGCATAAAACTTGAACCCATATTCAGACAAAAACAACAAAGAAAAAATCTGCTTCAATGGCAACAAACACGGTTCCATCTTCTTGCAAGTTCATAAGTATGCTACCATGCGTAGAGCATTCTTTTCATTGATTAGCTTAAAAAAGGAAAAAAGGTATCGGTGGATTTCAATGACGAAATAAAAAAATGGCAGGATTGGTGGAAAAGAAAGTGTTGGGTGTCTTGACGACCAAAACCAATGACCTAAAGTTGCAATTATTTCTCATAGTCAAATTATGGTCTCGTTGGATTGTTTTCTTTTCCTAAAGCTGAAGAAATGGCTTAGTGGTCAAAGATTAGCCAACAATAAATAGCCGATTGCTGCGATTAACGGATAATGTCGAAATTACTCAGCATCACTGAGTACAATGAAAAATTTTTCTTCATTGTTGGGGACCACCCACACATTGACTACTAAGTTTATTTAACCCATTTTCAAAACATAGTCTATTTTATTTAATGTCCTCTGTCGGATTAAACGGCCCTAAATGTAAGACAAGAGGTAAAACGTATATGGTAACCTTTTCATCCTTATTACGCATACCTACCATTCATTCATCCCACTTTACGACGTCACACTCCGTGATGGAGCACGCAAAATATGTTTGTCAATGTATCGTCGTGAACGAAAACCCCTTTACTATTCTGTTTTCATCCTATACATTGACAAACATATTTTGCGTGCTCCGTCATGAAGTGTGACGTCGTAAAGTGAGATGAATGGTAGGTATGCGTAATAAGGAAGAAAAGGTTACCATACCATATACGTTTTACCTTGTCTTACATTTAGGGGCGTTTTCTATTTCAACGAGTTTTCCAATGCACGTCACAACATTTATGACGTCATTTTACTACAATGTTAACAGACATTCTTTGTACTATTGGAACTATCCACTGACTGTAATTTAGGACAGAAAAATATGCAAATTCGAAAAATCGGAATATATAAATGTACGTAAACAACGGAAACACAATAATAACCTAGCCTTAAATTTACAACGCAAAGAGTAAGGCAGGTTTGGCATCGTTGGTTTCAGTACCAACACTAACATTGAAAATTTACTTTTCTTAACCGTGAATAACGTATTTGATTAAAATTTTTATTTTGGTACGTCATTTTATTTCGTTCATGACGTGCATTGCCGAACTCGTTGAAAATAGATATACAGGGTGATTCATTAAGAATGTCCAATCTCTGAATTCCAGACCTCAAAATATGATGATTCTGCCCAACATGCCTTATACAAATATTGCCAGTTTCCGAGATACCGGGTGTTTAAAGTTTAAATATGAATTTTGATTTTCGCAATAACTTTCTATTTTTTCACAATTTCTTTTTGAAAATTCGCAGTTATACCTTTTTTTGCATGAGGCTTGCCAATTTGGACTCTAATTTAGCATTGCTAATAGAGGGCGCTAGTTATACTTGGTTGTGTTTAGTAAATCGAAGCAAAATTCTACAAAAAAAAGTTACTCTTGTTTGATTCATGTAACTCGATCGGTTATCGAGTTATTTGCTTCTAAAAAGTTCAATAAATTTTAATTTTTAAAAAAAATTTATTTTCTAAATGTGTAACAACAAATTATTATTTATGATCCGTTTTCGCAAAGATCTCTTCATATCAAATAACCCTTGTCTATTATTTTTAATCACATTAATTAATTTTGTTATTGCGAAAATCAAAATTCATATTTAAACTTTAAACACCCGGTATCTCGGAAACTAGCAATATTTGTATAAGGCATGTTGGGCAGAATCATCATATTTTGAGATCTGGAATCTACAATTCAGAGATTGGACATTCTTAATGAATCGCCCTGTATACGAGGCATTAGTGGATTTATAGTTACTTTTAGCGCGCAGGGTAGTAATTAAGAAATTATCGTTCCACGTGCACAAGTACACCTGAAGGGTGCGAATATCAATTTCCGAAAAGTTATAGTATGTAGCAGAATTGGCCGAATTGTTACAAAATAATATCCTTAGGCAGAATTTGAACTTGTACTCCCTTTTGTTTGGATCAATATCTGAACGTAATATTGTACTCCTATATATAGGTATATATAGTTAATTAACGAATTCATTTAGAAAACGGTAACTACGCTTTAACACCTACTTTTGGAATATATATTTAGAATACATTTCCTCTACCTTACCTTTTACAGAATTATACGAGAAAACAATGTGTTCTATACAATTTGGCATAGTTAATGCGAATTCTTCTTACAAGTGCAACGTAATATTCGAAAATGTAAAAATAAAGTGACATTTGGAAAAAGCTCCTGAATTCCGTGTTGTATAACAAAATACGCAAGTAGGTATAAATTCATGACGCCAATTTGCCCTTGCACAATCTAACAAAGGTTACGTCAATTACTTATTTTTTTTTAGAAAAGAAATAATTTTTGCCCATTTCGTTAAATAATCGCAACGGCGTCATTTATTACATAAGAAAGCCCTTCGAAAAATACCTTTCATTTTCATAAATGTATAAATAGTAAACAGAATAGTAAAGGTAGAGAGTGAAATCTGGTTCTAAATTTGTAATTTAATTCTGTCCAATTAAAGGTAAAATTTTAATGACACCACATCTCAAGTTGTCTTGGTAACACAACCAGTTTTTTTAATTATATCTAAGAACCCGTTTAAGTATATTTTTATTGTTTTCGACGTTCCCAAAATTTAATTTGCTTCGAATTTTCTTAAATTACTATATAATTTTCGTAATAAATATTATTACTTAATTTTTATATACGATTTACAAATTTTACATTCACATTAACCAAATAGAGGGCTTACAAAATGTTTCCTTTATAAAATGCAAATCCTTTGCGACAATTTAGCGCTAATCTTATATTATGACTTCCGGTTTTTATGGGAGCTGCTGTAGAAAGTGTAGGAAAAAGCACGATGCCGTAATTATAGATCGATATTAACTTTCCCAAATTAGTTCGTTTTTGATGTGGGAGTGGTGGATAAATCATTGTTTCGGTTTCAAAATTTAAGGGGCAATGACCAAGAAATTTCAATCAATTCCCTTTAGCCTAATGACCATATTGACAAAAGAACAAATAATTCAAATCAAATTCATAAGAGCGAACGTAGGAATTTCTCCAATTTGTATGTTATATCAGTACTCGCTAAATAGGGGTTTAAACAGATTTATTCCATTTATTCCAAAGATCCTAAATCCCTTCTTTCATCACAGCAGTGCCCAGTCTCTTTTGATGAAACTAACGCAGATAATAGTTCAAGTTATAATTTACACTGCTTTGCACGGTTTCCCTTAAACTTCTCCTTTATTTAGACCGTTACATTACAATATTACAAGAATAAATTAAAAGGACTCCAGATAGAATATAAATTTGTGTTATGGTGTTATGGTGTTTCCCTGGAAAGGTTTAGGTTCAGTCTGCATTGGTAGATGAGAACTCATCACCATCCGTTCCATAGCTGTGGGTTTTCCGATGTCTTCAATTTTCTTAACTTTGCCCTGTTTCAGGCAATATTTCTGGGTGTTCATACGCCTACATCGGCTCTGGGCTGGGAGATCGGCAAGAATCAAGGTTTATTGGCAAGAATGGCATGTTCTACAATGGGAACAAAGTAGTTATCTGTCTAAAACGACTTTCTGGCTTCCGAACAACCTCTTTGACTGCTGCATCAAATTTTCCACCGGAGATGATTGAGGTGTCAACGCATCCACAGAATTTCTTCTTGGAAGCCAAGCGCACTTCGCTCGCGTTAGAGTCATCCAACGTTAAACTGACCGAGGGCAAGGAATTCCCCTCTTTTTCGAGTAATGCTAGCTCTCTGGTAGTAGTGACTTGATATGGTTTTACATGTATCCTCTTTGGGGAAATGCAAGTACCCTGGGTCGATATGGTCTGCTTCGCAGAGTATAACGCTATTTCTGCTCCCTAAAAGCCTGAAATCATGGTCCTCATGTTCGAAGGGTTGTAACGGTTTTCCGATAGTTTCTAACTGAACCTCCTATAACAAGGTTTGAGTCTAACGTCTAACCGTTTTTATGGCGAAGGGAATGTCAAGTGTGTGAGCGTCTCATTTCCACAAGATTAATTTGGACCCTGTACGGTGGAGTTAGACGATGTTTTTTATTTCTCATTCTGTTAGAATAATTGGTTCACAAACAATACCTCGTTATCCGAAATCACCGTCCTGTAACTTCCAAAACTGTTCCTGAAACACTTTGGCTATGACAGTAACGGAAGCCTTCTTTATAGTCATAATTTCAATCCATAGAAACAGGGTTAAAATATAAAGGCATAACAATTAGTTTTCTGATAAAAATATTCATTCTTGTTATACATTTTTCATTATCAATCTCTGACCATAATTAATAACTATTATAATTCTAAAGACTAAAGACCTAGGCATTTCGCCTGTATTCTTCTCAAATTATAATTCGTTACAATCACGTTCATTAAATGATACTAAGGGATCTGGAATCTTGTCATTAAAGGTGTTTTTCCATTTCAATTTTTTTGCTCCGTCTGACAGGTTAGTAGGTATAAGAAATGAATTTAATTTATGTGTGACGTAGGTTGTATAAAGAGCTGACTTGAAAAAAAGAAAAAAGATAAAAAGAACTGGAAAGTGCTTCAGCAAGATCTATAAATGGAGAATAAGGAGATGTGGCTTTTCAAACTTATTTATTTGTTTTCAACCCCTTCCGAAGAAAAATGTTGTCTATGACCACTATTTTAATTGTGATATTGATAACTGGACAATAATGCATTGCAAAGTACAGGGTGTACAACTAAGAAAGGAGGCCGGCCATAACTCGGAAACTATTTGAGATTAAGCAGTGAAATAAAAAATCTTATACTAAATGTGGTCCAGAGAAAATGCTGGAAATTATTTTCAATTTCCTACCATAGCAGCATTTCACTGATTTCAATTTGAAATTCCCATTTCTGGGCAATTTTCCTCAGTAAAATATTTAAAAAAATATGTACATTGTAAACTAGTGATCAATATGTGAAACTTTGTTTAATGAATTTTTACGATTGCTGTCAAAATAAAGGGAGGGGGAACTAAATTACGTGTTACATGAAAAAATCGTGTAACTTCGAAACGGGTTGCTTGATTTTGTCAAGATTGGTCTCAATGTAAAGAGAATACATGATATTACCAAAAAATCCAAAACCACAACAATTTCTTATCTCCATCTACCAATATGAGGCGCAACTTGTTGAAGGAACAAAACGGTCAACTTTTCTAAAAAAAACAAATGGTACCAAATATTTTTTTCACTGCTATTGAAAGGAAAATTAATAAGGGAGTAATTTAAAAAAATTATATCAATAGCTTTTATAGTACCGAAGATATACTTAGTCAAAAATGTGCTATTATAAGAGGCAATTTGAGGTTATAAACATATTGATTACTAAGTTACAATGAATATATTTTTTGAAATACATTACTGTGGAAAATTGCCCATAAAATGGGAATTTCAAATTGAAATCAGTGAAACGCTCTCTGGCGGCAATGGTAGGAAATTGAAAATAATTTCCAGCATTTTCTCTTGGCGACATTTATTATAAGATTTATTATTTCATTGTTCTATCTCAAATACTTTCTGAGTTATGGCCGGCCTCCTTTCTTAGTTGTACACCCTGTACAATAAATAAGACTGAATTAGGCTATCCTTGTTCGGGCTTCACAAACCAATGTAAACAAACGTTTCTGTAGTTCATTTATATTCTAAGGTTGAGACTCTATGCTATCTCTCCAGTGATATTTATCTTTGTCCTCTGTTTACAATAACGGAACCAAAATGAAAAACAGGCTCCTCAGAAAACTTATCCAAAATAGTTTGCATGGTATTAATGTATTCATGTATCCTGTGGGCTATAATTCGAAGGCTATCTGTTGTCTCCAGGTAAAACATCGAATAAATAAATAAATAAATAAATGGCACGAAAAAGAAAGAATGTAGGTACCTATGTATGTACGAGAATAATTATTCGTACTTATACTGTTTACGGCAAAGCATTTTATTTTAGTCTATTAAAATTTCTCTAATCTTTTGATAACTTTCATTTCGGTAATAAGTCAAATGTTCGTCACAAGCACTGAAAATATTTAAATGGTTTAAGAAATTATGTTAACATTGTAATCCAGAATCCAGAATCCATAATGTTTAGGTAGCTAATATTTTTATCGAATCTAATAATTTAATCAATAAATGCTTCTGTCAAAATATGAGACGAAGAGTCCTGATTTCAAAATCTCACGATTATTCCCTAATCGACACCTACACCTTATAAATACGAAGACAAGTTTATTTATCTCTCTCCCTAGTGACGTTATTCGAATCCCACGATGGTAGTTGTTTTCCTAATATGGAAAATCAAACATTCCTTTTGCTCAGAAACGATATACTCAGGTTACTGCACGATTTTCGATATATTGTAGATCTCTTGGTGAGGAAGGAATTCTCTTAGTTAAAAGGGTAAAATTTGAAATTTCCTTCCGTAAATACGTATTCACATACAACGCCATTCGTGTTAATTTTTTTACACATACTCGCAATAACGACGACAAGGTTTTCAATTCGGATGATCACGCATGAGCCGAACGCTGTTTTAGTTTGGCTCAAAGCGTTGATTGAAAAATCCTTTAAGATACGCAACGGCACGGTAATATCCGCAGACAAAATTGGGTCTCAACTAGAGACGGCGCCTGTAGTAATGTGGGTCTCAAACGTTCAGTCGCTTGTTAAGTTTCTACGTGAAAGCATCTACCACCTTCAATGCGCAAGCGTGGTTGTCTCCGTATTTCTCCTACAAACTTTTTTCACAGCTGCATAATATACGAACATTTTTATCACTTACGTCATTGACTAAAGAGTTTATTTTTTTCAATCAACGCTTACGTTTTGTACACATAATTTTTAGTTTTTAATTGTTTATTTGTGTTTTTCCAAAGGGTATCATTTACATTTTTCAAATAAAATACAGTTGTTTGGTGGTTGATAGTGTGTTATTAACCCGTGAAAATGAATGCTGCAGACGCTGCAGTAAATTACATATGTGTTTATCAGAGCCGGATATATGGGGGGGCAAAGTGTGCACTGCACACGGCCCCGCGGTTAGGCCAGCCCCGCGCTAGCGTAACTTTTTCACGATAAAGAAATAATTACCTTTCAGACGCGTGCCTACGCAGAAACTAAAATAAAATGTTAAAGAATTTTAGAAATACTGGATATGAATCTAGCTTAAAATTGGCGAAGAATATTGTTGCGGAAGATGGAATTGAACCTTTATTTCCAGAAAAAAGATCCTTGAAAGTAACAAGGCAATTTGAATATGAAAGTATGGATGAGGGTATAACTGATGAAAAAGATAAATATCGTGTAGATTATTTTCTTTTAATAGTGGATCGTGCAATTTAATCCTTTAACCCAAAGATTTGAATTATTTGAAACTCATCGGTCATTATTTGGATTTTTATATAATTTTAAAAATCTTTGCGCAATTTCGAATGAAGATTTATTAAAAAACTGTATGGACCTTCACACAATATTAAAGGACGACAGTGGTTGTGATATAGATGCTGTTGAGCTCTTCATTGCTATAAGAATTTTACTCGCCCTCCAGTAACTGTTGCTTCCGCAGAGTGTAGTTTTTCTACCTAAATTAAAACTAATTACCTACGCTCGACTATATCGCAACAGAGACTATTATAGTTGGGCTATCATTAATTTCAAAAGTGAAAAATGCATTCGTAATGGGATAGATTTTTCCCAATTTATAGACGATTTTGCTGCGGAAAAAGCACGCAACATTAAATTATATTAAAATATGAAGGTTTGTTTTTTTGTTTCTCTTAACATAGTTATAATGAGTAAGTACCTAAGTCATTTTTTTTGGCCCCGCGTTTATTTTTGCACACAGCCCCGCAAACCCTAAGACCGGCTCTGGTGTTTATAATAACAATAACTGCTTTAAAAACCAAAGAGTTAATAAACTTGTGAGTTTTTTAAATTTCCAATAAAAGACATCTTTCGAACAGAAGAATGGAAGAAGAATTGTGGTAACAGCACAATTGCGTTAATGAACGTAGTTGACTTCAAAAATAAACTAATTTGTGAAGAACATTTTTTGCCAAAAGACATTAGGATAAGCAATCGGCGCAAGTTGTTATCCAAAACAGCAGTTCCTTGTAAATTTATTGAAAAAGGTAAGTAATACGATCATATACGAATTAACATTTTTCGCCTATTTTTAATAATACCTAGATGTTGCTTAAAAAAAAAATAAATAATTTAGATACTGATTAGTTAATTAAACTCATTAGTCATTATTCATTAGTATTAAGAAAATCACAGGTGACTCCCCAACTTAAAAATAACCGTTATACAGGGTGTCCCAGTTGAAACTGACACATTTTAAACGTGATTATTGACTAAACGAAATAAAATAGAAATGTGCGGATTCAATCAACAAGTTTCAAATTTCTAAAAGTTTTTTCCCAATCATACTAAAAAATTCTCCAAGTTACACAGGGCGAGGGAAAAAATTACCTATTTTCAACTAAAAATTACTTGACTTATTTAAATATTTTTACACTACTCGCAAGTTGAGTTCTTTAGCTTTTTAAAAATGTCAACATGTGTAATTAATTTTTACAAATAAAGAAAATACGCGAATTTTTGTGAGTGCGTGCACTCTCATTAGTTTCGATACCGCCAGCTGCTTTTCAGTTTTGTTTATCGATGGAATTCGACAAGACATGCTACAACATTCCTTTTTGAACTTACAAGTTAGATTTCAAAGTACATACATATAATACTAAGAAAGGTGCCATATTCAACAATTTTCTATAAAATTCAGTTGTCATATTTTTTCTTAATTATTTCCATGATGTTTAAATTACTTACCTATAATAGTTATTTACGATACAAGTATCGTAATATGGTGTTACGATACGAATATCGCACAACGTTTTATCTACTATTCATAAAATATTGTCGATGGAAAGAAATTTGTAAATAATTTAGAAATAATATGATATGAAAACAAAAATAGTAGGCATATCCTTCATCTGCCATCTCTCAATAATAAACGCGAAGTTCTCTTTTTCTTAATTTAATAGCATCTAAAATAATCGGCAGAAATGGAGATATTGTGGATATAAAATAACGATAACTCCACCGAAACTAATTGTATAGCTTAAACATCTGCCGGAATGTTTCGCATTTCTATCTTATTTGGTTTAGTCAATAATCACGTTTAAAAAGTATCACTTTCAACTGGGACACCCTGTATAAGAGGTCTTAAAAAATGAAAATTTGATTTAATTACGTCCCACGCTTTTTTGTAGTCATATGTGATAATATTTAGTTCAGTACCAAAAGTATTTTTTCCACTACTAGCTGTGAAGTTGACAATTATTGCGTATCCTAGACAACTGAGAAGTTTAATTTCTCTACCTAGTGGTCAATAATTTCTTCTATTATTAACCTAGGTTAATAATGGACAAATTCAAACGTTGTGAGAATTCAGGGATAGTTGTTTAACAAAAACTTGTGCAACATAATTTTGTATACCCAGGAGATTGTCTTTAACGTATTTGCCGCTTAAAATTACCTAACACGATAAAATTATTTGAATAAAAGTTTTATTAATGGAAATGTCAATCTGCATCAGACTACTTGATTTTTACAAGAATTTTTTTTAGTTTTAATTTGTGTCTTAAATTTGACTAGTAGTGGAAAAAATTGTATATACACCATGGTGGCGAAGCCATTTATAGACCTCGCACCTTATTCCGCTCGGGGCGAAATAATCTTGGTGCTCGGTCAATAATAACAGTCTTCACCACCTTGGTGTATAATATACTATTTTTGCAATTCAGTTACGAAATGTCATCATTTTGTCACCCATTTCAGTGACAAAATGTTATTGTTGTTGTCACTGAGTGACAAAATGAGATTTCATTGTTGTGATGGTTTATTTCCATAGCAACAAACAAGGATTGCTTTGAAAATATCCGACGTCAAATAATTACCAAGTCAAATAAATTCAAAATGAAGATGAATTTTACTGAATTGCAAAAAATCTTGTATATAAACACGTTGCAAAACTCCGTCTTTTTTGCACACGATGTGTTGAATCACTCGCTACGCTCGTGATTCAATTTCACATCTAGTGCAAAAAACACGTTCATTTTGCAACTTGTTATACATATAAATAGCTATTGTGTATTTAGGAGCTAAATATGTACATTTTAACAAAACCTTTGCTGTTAAAAAAATACTTTAGTTTGTAATTTTTTAGTCTTTGGGAATGTTTCATTTGATAATTTTCCAGATACAAACCAATATTCCTACGGAACGTCGGGTAGTTCGCAGCCTATGGAGAAGTACACAAGAAAACGCCTCTTTTGCAGTTCAGATGAAGATGATTTAGATATCAACGATCTATGCGCGCTAGAAGGTTTACCAAGAACTTAAAGTGTTTGTACATGCTTCTAAAGTAGCTTCTTCCGGCACAGGAGCTGTTAATATATCAAGATCGTCGGATGTAGCTTCATGTATAGGTACACTTTCATCTACTTCCATGTTAACTGGTGCGCCTGCAGGAATATTGGAACTTGCTTCAGTATCTAAATTCAGAATGTCATGAACTTCATCAGCTTGACAATTTCCTGTATCTGCAGCCATTTGAAGCCTAAGTTCATGTTATGTAATTGTTACTTTTCATTTATATTTTGTAATAATACGCACATAAGTGGATTGTATTCATTTATTTGTCATATTCAACACGACTCATTCTTCTTCATTCTTATATTTCCCCAACATATCAATTCCCACACCCAACCTGTTAAGGTAAAAAGAGGGGATCTATCCACCAAAAAGTCACGTTTCAAATACTCTTGAACAGTTCATATTATTCTGCTGACGAATTGAAGGAGTAGGATTGTAACCCCCTTTGTTTCTAACAACAGAATATAATTTTCGAGGGGATTCTGATTTAGAAAGCCTGTTAAAAGGTATTTCACTCCCTGTTTTTTTATATCCTTCCATAATAAAAGAATTGATTTTATGGTCCACTGAAATCCTTCCAGGCAATATATATTGTTGCGTTTCTTGGTTCCCTCAAAAACTTCAATATTTGTAAAATACTCTAGCCCTTGATGTAAAACTATTTCAGTTTTATTGTTATAAACGGATAATGGGCGCCTATATGGATTATGGATTAGTGTCATGTAAAACTGTACTATTTAAAGAATCGAAAATATTGTTGATATTATCCACAAAGTCAGCGGTTTTTAATGACGTTGGAGAAACAAACTGTTTGGTTGATGCTGTTTTAATTGCTGCTGAAACTGTGTGAGAAAATATTAGGGCTGCATATTTTACACGCATCTTTTCAAAATTTGTGGGAGTAATATGCCGTGATGTAATTTTAACCATGGTCCTGGTTGTGAAATTTCTTTCATCAATCTCGTATGTTTTAACTACGTCAGTCCAATTGACACGACTATTTCCAACAATAAATTGAAGTTTGGTATTCATAAAATTATTTCTTTGGCTTTTAAGTAAATGGGGAGCATCTTATAGTATAAATTTTTTGACCTATATCACAGAAGACATCCTATATGTTGACTACAGGTTCTTGCATAGTGGCACCTAACAAATTAAAAGCGCGACGATTGTTCGATTCTTGATCGCATACCAAACCCATCGGATTAAAAGTTAATTCTTTTAATTTTTTATTACCACTGGAATAATTTAGACCCAAAGAGTTAGGTACTGTTCACAGGTCCAGCAGAAACAAAGTAGCAAAACGGAATTTTCCAATTATAAAGTAATCCCCGAAGGAAAAATACTAAAGCCGTGTTAGCTAATTTGTTATTCCTTCCCAGAAATCCTAAGTCATGGTATCCTTCGACAAAGTCTTCAGATTTGTTACATTCTAACCGTTTCTTTAATGTAATTTCGTCAAAAAGAACAACACACATTTTCTCCTTATCCTCCATGCTCTTTGCTTTCAAAGACAGCTTTAATGTAGTATTACCGCATCCAGTTCTTAAATTGATCACTTTCAACCAACTCTAGATGGTTCTGATTGCAGGTAAAATAAATTTAAGGTTATTTAACATGAATTGATAGGCCGAGGGAGATTTATAATATAAAGACAGACTCAATTGCTGTTGAGCCTTGGTCCATTTGACGTTTCTCTTATGAAAGAGCTGCATGTCAACAAATACTTGTACCTACATATTTACTTTTACCAACAAATAAATTATTAAGCATCTGACCAAGACTTTTTCATTTTTAGTCTATATGTTTGAGATTGTTTAGCCCTTACTTTGCTTTTGAGACGTCGCGGTGTTTGTTGTGTTTTTTATGTTAAATATAAGTATAATAGGATGTGTAAAATTTAGTTAAAAATGTAATTGTATTTGAGAATAGTATATTACATTGTTTTTAGTCGTTGTTTAAATTGTTTTTTGATTTTGTGAAAAAAATAAGTTGTTCTATTGTTACATGGATAAGTTAAGAGTATAGGGTGTAGTTTTTTTTGTTTGTATGTCATGTTGTGAAGATTATATAATTGAGGAACCCAAGAATTGAGTGTAATAAGAGTTTCATTTGGTACGGGATTTTTG
This sequence comes from Pyrocoelia pectoralis, assembly GCA_036250285.1. Classification (NCBI taxonomy): domain Eukaryota; kingdom Metazoa; phylum Arthropoda; class Insecta; order Coleoptera; family Lampyridae; genus Pyrocoelia; species Pyrocoelia pectoralis. The sequence continues at coordinate 3,415,415 of CM070076.1, forward strand.
ATTGAAATCTGGGTTTTGTATGTTCTAGTTTAAGGTTGAAAAAATTTTGGGAGTCAAATAAAAAAAATACACAACAATATACAACTATATAATAATTTCTTAGTTTTTACATTTTTTTAGTAGGTATGTAGTCACGTTTTCCGAATCGTTTCCGCATGTTTTGCACATCCTATCCACATCCACGAGTCTTAAGGTCCTTTCAGACGACCATACTCTATGCGAGATATGGAATTGCATACAGCCAATACATGCGCTCAAATGGATCCTTTCACGCGTGGGTGCTGACCGGATACAGTATCCCGCTGCAAAATTTATGTATCTTGTACATTTAGGCGCTCGCGACGGTATCCACCTCACGGATACAGATATGTATAAATGGAGTCTTTCAGACGGGGATACCGAAACAGCAGAATACATAGGCGGAGTATTATACTTATTGGTGATTGAACAGAAAAGCTCGCACCTTCACCAAATCCAACTAAAGTAAATTGTTTAATTGTACGTCCCTTTCTTCTTCCTCAATTTTACTATAAGGTGTACCGACATAGTACATCTCTTCACTTGTTTCTTTTTATTCAAAAGGTACCACGACATCCACCCTACCTTCGCCACCCGCGCCGGCGGTTAATGAATGACTCGAAAGGCCGTATCTGGAAAGTATGCCGTAAATTTCAACCGCAGATTCCGTATCTCGCATACAGTATTCCCGTCTGAAAGGGCCTTTATTGCGCATTTAATTCGTGCATCTTATCCCTCGCTCGAATTCTGTTGCGAAGCAACTGGCATTCGACAATGACAAAATAGCAGCCTTAATAGCAATAAAAATTCAGATAAAATAACGCCATGTCGGATCGTCATTTCATTCGTGTGGTGTAGAGGGGCCTAATATGTATTTTGCACACAGGCCCGAAGTACTCTTACTACGCCACTGGCCACTCGTGAACGTTTTAAAAAATTATATCAAACTTTACTAGGTAATAAAGCTTCCTAATTATTAGATTAACTCAGAAATTAATATTCACATCAATTTCAATTTTTTATAACTATTTTCCTAGTAATAATGCGGACTTCATACAAACACGTAGGTACAATATGTTCTCAACTACCTTTGTAATCTTCCTCCGCCACGATTGACCAAATTGGCAAAACAAAGACATTTTATGTAATGATATTTAAATACGGATACCCAGATAAATAGATGTACCTACATAAATTTATTTTGCATCAAATTATTTTCATGTATTGCAAATCAAATAGGTATTATTTCAAAGAATAATAACAGTTAACACAGAACTTATCTGTGATAATAGCTTGCGTTGCGGAAACAATACCGTTATAACAGCTTGTAGACGGATGACGTCGACAAGGTCGTCATGACTCGTGCAGTCGAGTAATCAGTTCAGAAAATTTACAACGATGGCGTTAGTTTACAATGCAATAACTTGTAGATGGTGGGGAGCAGGGGTTCCATAAAAAAGAGATAGCATGTTTGGAACGCAATTTAACATTACACTTGCGTGTCTTTATAAACTCTTTAGTCAATGCTCAAAGGTACTTATTTTTCATAAACGCAACAAGTTGCATATACAGTCCATGAACAATCAACACTGCAGTCCCTGTCGGGTATTGGGTAAACGAAAGTGCTTTCAACAAGGGCACTCGTTTACAGTAACGTCGTCCCTACACAATGAACAAGACATTATTATTCAACTTCTACTCCAAATGTATTTGAATTCGTTATTAGTTTCCATTTGTTTTCATAACATAATTCATACTAAGACATTAACAGTTTTCTAAGAGAGATCTGTTGATGACGATTACGTAGTAAGCTTTTATTTACGTCTATTTTGATAAACTTTTAGATAGGGAAGGAATCTCGAAATAAAGCCACAGTAATGAATGAAACATAAATCCAATTACCCTGCTCAAAAAAAAATCATGAATGAAATACAACAATACGAAAATGCGTATAAAGAGAATAAACAGCAACCAAAAACCCCTAGGCAACACGACGTGGGTTTCATAATGACGTAACGAGTCTGTTTTAATAAATCGATGCTTTAGGTCAAAGCTAAGGTTTACAATCATCTACATACATATTCCTGTAAGTAACATACCTTTTTATGAACGGAACGATAATTGTTCGATTTTGAAAAAAATTGGTATTGAAGTGTGTGGGGTAGGTATATCAAAGTACACGAGAAAAATATAGATCAAGTTGGAAGCTTGGTAACCACCTACACTAGCAAAAACGGAAATAGAAGCGGATGCTAAAATTTTGTTTTTCCCGAACTTGACGTCAGACGTAATGCTCGACTCCCAAAATAATCTATCGGGAGAAAGGTGTTTTATTAATTTACTTTCGAACTCAAAAATTCTAAAAATAATCCCTTAAATAAGCAGTAACTTTTTCGAAATAAAATTATCACGTGGATGTCTAAAAATGAATACGAACAAAGTTGAACGCGAATTGACCCAGAAATAAACAAAATCAATATCTCTGCCCTTGTCCTTATCTTCTTTGTAAATGTAGAAATATTTGTTTCTTTGTACATTAATAATAATCACTGCACCTTATACAGTGCGTTTTTAACTTTAAAGTTTCAAACTTTAAAACCCTTAGGTGCCTACTTATCTATTAACCTATTTTTATTTTAAAATACTCTTATATTCGTGGGTATCTAAAATAATTTCTGTGAATAAATGTGCCTTGCAGTTCAAATTTTGTACATTACAGTTAGACTCCCATCAGAGGAATAATTTTAAACAGGTGTTATTTTCAATTATGTGTACAGGGAATACTTGGTACCTAGATTAAAAGTACCCATACTCAGAATCACTCATTATAATATTTTCAGTAACAGTAACAGCTTGGTAAATATCTGCAGGTACGAAAACCTCCTCATGTATAACAATAATCGAAAACTGTCTTTACTCGATGTTTTTGGTTCAATTTTCTTTAAACCACCTTACGATCGTAGGTTTAAATGGAGATATTTGACAACAAATCACATGTACAGAGGAAATACAAATAGAGTAAGAACAAATAACAAAGAATTTAAGGAATTTGAAACAAGACAAGGAGTCAAGCAAGGGTGTGTATTAAGCCCACTATTATTCTCAACGGTACTAGATGGGTTTATAAAGAAAGCCAAGAATAAGATGAAAAACTAACACTGGGATACTCTGGATTTCTGGATTTCGATGGGAGGGTGGGGAACACGCACTTAGGCCACTTATTCGGACCCTTTGTGCTGCCTCCCTGATTAGAGTCGTTCGACCCCGCAGCATCACTCGAGCCATCCCACACGTGAGATAAACCTGAGGATACTAGACGGGGAAGCGGCTCTAATCTTAGCCATGTCCGGCCAGGATTCTCCCAACATGGATCGTCTTAATTTGACAAGTACGGGACATTCACACAGTATGTGTTGCGCCGTCTCGTCGTCTGTGTGGCATCCTCTACAGGATGGTGAATCTACCAAGCCCATGCGGTGCATGTGCTTGTTAAGTTTGCAGTGTTCAGAAAGTATGCCTGCAAGTAGCCGAAGGTTTCCTCTGGATAGCCCTGTACAGAAGCGCGCCAGGCTACGAGATGGTCCTCTGAAGGCCTCCCTCGCGTGGCGGCAGTCTAACATCAAGTTCCACCTAGCTCTGTGTTGGGCTTGGGTGTCTTGGGTTATTAAGTTGTTTGCAGTTGATGCTGTAAGTGGAAGAGCCGGTTCTGGACCATAAAACGATTGTTTTGAGGCCAGTCGGGCTAACTTATCGGCTTTTTCATTGCCTATTATTCCAACATGCCCTTCAACCCATACAAGCTCAAGGGAATTGCTGTTTGTTACTTGGTCTAGTACCTGGTGACACTCGGAAACCAGCCTAGAGGTGACTTTGTATTGATCTAGTGCCTGCAGAGCAGCTCTGCTGTCACTGGAGATTCTGATGATTTTATTCTTTATGCTGCACATAAGAATAGTTTTTGCACTTATCGTTATGCCTGGGATACTCGCAAATGAGGTAAACACTAACACAGATGACAGAATTGATGTTCGCAGATGATATGGCCTTGATAGCAGACACGAAGGAGAACTTACAATACAACCTTAAAATAATAGAGAAAGAACTAAAGAAAATGAATATGAAAATTAATATCGAAAAAACAAAAACAATGATAATCTCCAACATAAAGAAAACCCATGAAATAAATATGGACGGAAATCAAATAAATCGAACAGGTGGAACATTTCAAGTATTTAGGCGCAATAATAGAAGAAAATGGGAAATTGGATAGGGAACTAAACGCTAGAATGGGAAAAGCGGGAAGTATATTCAATACAATGAAGACAACATTTCTAGGAAAAAGAGAAGTACCGAAAAAGATAAAAACCGAAGTCGTAAAAAAAGTGGTCAGGCCAACAATCACATATAGCAATGAGACATGGACACTAACTGAAAGACAAAAACACAGATCATTGCAATCGAAATGAGATTTCTGCGAAGAATAGAAAATAAAACAAGAAAGGACAAAATTAGAAACATTCAGACAAAATCTATCAATGACAAAATTATAGAAGGGCAACTCAGATGGTTTTCATGTGTGTAGAATTCCGGACGACAGACTTACAAAAACAGTGTTCGAAACGCGAGTGTCGGGAAAGAATAAAAAGGTAGACCAAGAACAAGGTGGATAGACAAAGTGAGAGAAGAAGCAGAGAAAAAAGGAATAACATGGGATGGAGACGAAAATTGGAAGGCTCAACTCCACCAGCCTTACACCTAAAGGTAGAAAGGCATAGGACTAAGTAAGTACTATGTCAAGATTTCAAACACTTGGTGGGAATTTCAAAATCGTCAAAAGGTTAATTGGAAAATATAGTGTTCCTATCGGTTGATTTCCACATCTAAAGAATTTTGTTTACATTCGACTTATCATAGCAAATAAACTAAAAAAGTGTTCATATCAGATAAAGCACTCCATTTCAAAATAAGGTGGTTTTTGAGTACTTTCGTTTCGTTAAAAGTAAGGCAATGGAAGCTGTACGTTAAGATATGTATATTTTTATACCCTAATAATTTATAAAAAGTCACCAATACGAATTTTCATTTAAATTTTAAAAAACTGCCATCCATTTTCTGTGTAGCAGAATATAGCAACACGAACTTTTAGTACAACGGCTGTTCCTTTGGATATTTGAATTAATTAAATAAATATTCTTTAAAACCCCAAAGAAAGAAACAATATCTTACATTAGAAATACTCATTCATTGATCATTTAGCAGAATAAGCTCATGCGGTTAATCACGGCCGATTATTTTTGGAATTGAGCTTTACAAACGAAGGAAATAATGGCTATTAATGTTGATGTAGACGTGCTTGGATATTTCCCTACTGCAAATTGAGCTCAATACGTGACTCTGCCTTTTTAATTTTTGGAAATCTTACTAACCATCTTCACAACACTGATTTTAAGATTAAGAAATTACGAATTACGATTAATACTGAAGAAAAACAGATATTCAAAAATAATTAAAATTCAATAAATCATGTTACAAAATTTCCTGCTATAACGGATGTTAATGCATAGTGTCACAGGTGATGAGTAAAAAAAGAAGGTAATCATATGATTCATCTAACCAATTATCCATATTTAAGAAAAAAAAAACGATTCATTCACTAGTATGAGGTAGTTACCAAACTCCGAATTTTTTTCATTGTAAAATCAATCTGCATTTGAATTAGGAAATCCCACGAAAAAGGTATAATTCTCAATCACCCAAAAACCAATACGCTTCGTTACTTGCAAAAAACGAGATAACCGCAAACAAACAGAAAAGGGGTTTTTGGAACGTACGAAGTCGGATGTGGTACCACTTTTAAGATTTTTCTAATTATGCAGTTTCCTCATAGAGTCATTATGTCATTAGCTCTAAAATAAACAAGTGAACCATAACAATAGTCCAAACTTCTCGTATTTAACGATATAATTCTTGATCTGCTGCAAATTTTAGTCAAAAGGGAATAAAATTTCTAAAAATAATTTAACTAAATTCATTTTACAATTGAATGTTAACGAGTTGTATTATAAGGGGATGTAATTAATTATGTATACACGAAGTAGAACTATTTTTGTACCCCACAATCTTGATCATACCTTTGAAGACACACTAGCGGCATATAAATTGTCAAGTTGTCACAGAAATGTGTATTATACGCAGAGAAATCAATGAGGAAAAACCATACGAACCCTTAACGGCGGAGGGATAAAACGGAAGTGACGTAATAACAAGGACGACATAACCGCATCGTCACATTATGGATAGAGGAAGAAGGGGGTTTCCTAACGGTTGCGCTATAACGGTCGATGAAGAGTGACGTCATTTCGACGATGACGTAAGAGAAATAGCGAAGGCGAGTTTTATAATAAGCGTGCAGTTGAGGCAGGATTTTATACTTGCTACGAGAGCGAGAGTGTCCAGTCGCGCGTTACATCTCATATTAAATGGACCATATAGTACGTTCTTCGGCACAAATTTAAATTAAGCGCTAAGTATTCAATGCGGTGAATTAGTTCCTAAATTTCATAAAAAGTTACCGTAGTTTAGTGACAATGTTTCTTATAGTGAGAGTATTTATTAACATGCATGAGGATTTTGATTGATTCGTCGTGGATCCTTCGTTTAAAGAACCGGAAGGCGCGCGCTCTCAGACCAGCACTCCTGAAACTGAAATTCAGGAGTCACCAGGTGACTTGTCTAATTGTGCCCCTGCTTCGTAGACTGATTCCTCTATATGTTAGATTGTGTTAAGTTCCTAAAGAATGTTTCAAGTTCCTGGATTGTTTTAAGTTGTACGTCTCCACTGCCCTTATTGCTTTGTTGCATGCCACTTTTTGACACAGATTGTATCGAAACGAAGATTTGAAGAAGCCTGTGTGTGAGTGTGTATGTGTGTTGTACAATGCCATCCCTGCGTCATGCGTACCGGTCCGTCGCCGAGCAGACACGGGCTGCAGTTTTATAGCACACAACATACCGATAACAACAACAATTCACCTAGTTACAACTGTCTCAGAAATAAGTGTACGTAAACAACATTTTGCCAAAAATAACGCTTTTACTTTACTAACTAACTGCGATATCGCATTGTTTGTAATCACCTTTATTTCTTAAAAATAACTTAGTCGCGCGTGCTAGTGGAAATGCACCTTTAATGACACATTTTAAATAAAGTATAGGTAGAAACATTCCGTAAAATCGAATTAAGCGCAGGTGCATTTAACTGTAATAATTAATAAATAACGGTCCAATTCTTGCACTTAATATAGCTTTAAATTATAAATAATTGACACAGCGCGCGCTTTTTATTACGCCCCTTTTTAAAAAAAAAAAAGCGCATCGTGTCCATTAACTGACTTATTGCCAAAATCATCATCGCAAACCATTATTGGCACTATTTAAACATCACATGCGAAATTATTTTAAAACTTTTATAAAAAGTCTTAATAAAACCTTGATTATTTCCCTTCACGCGCTTTATAAATTATATTAAAATTAAATTCTGCTTTATAAAACGGGTAATTATTTCTAATCTCAACACGTCCTTTACTTCGCTATAAAATATTTTTTTATTCGATTCACCAGGAAGAATGCAGCAGCACATAAATCCGGGTAAATCGCGTTCCGCGTGAGGTAACTTCTTTTTTAGGTTTCTATTGGCGCGCGCGAGCGATATTAAGAAAATTCAAAGGGTTTTCGGATCCAATTAAACAATGTAGGTAACTACTGCCAACTGTTATTTGCCATACCGTCATTTGAACAAAATTACGTTTACAAATACGACTAATTAATAGCTCAGGAGTGCCTTTTTTACTGTTTCACTTGTTGAATATTTTCTATGTCCTGTAAATTATTCTGGTCCACCTGCAACTATTACTTTATAGCTGAAAATTACATCAGAATGGTAATAATGTGATCATTAAATTTTTAAGATAAAGAGCATTCTGAGAGAGTTAGACTTATCAATCGGATATCTATAGTATTTAAAAAGGCGTAACATTCAAGTTTATCAGTTGAGTTTAGTTATTTTCCACTTCAAGTGTTCCCAGACTGCTACGTAAAATGAAATATTCAACCCCGAAAACATCCAAAGTAAAAACATTGAAGTTTTTCAATTCTCTTCACTAATTTTAATCTTGACCACCTTGAGAGAGACACCAAAGATTTCAATTCCCATTTTTTCATGATTATGCGAAAACAATGATTCTGGCACAAATTATCCCCTCAATCAACCTATAAATGACGGCGATCCTCCAACAAAAGAATAAGAACTAAGTATACAAGCAAAATTGCAAAAATAATTTAATGTTGCTTTTAATTTGCTTTATAGTAAATGTGTTAATTCTATTAAACGCGTGACATTAAAAAGGCACAACATAAAATGAACGGACTTGATTTATAATTATCTTTGCTTTACAACAGTCAATCTCCTTCATTTATACAGACAAGAGGCATCGTGTGATTGTTTTAAGAAAAAAAACTATAATTTGCGTAATTATATTGATTGCGTTAAGTGAATTTTTTTTATACTTAACTAGTGGTTACCGAAAGTTCCTTAAAATTAAAATCTTTGACAGGTAAGTTGAGATAAATTAGTGATAAATTAAAAATATAATCGGTGTAATTATACGTTATTGGGTGTTAGAGGTTAGTTGAATCAACGTTAAAGATGTATCGATTTTTTTTTATAAATTTTGGAGTCGTAAGATAAACACAGAACTGGAAATTTTCATATTTCAGTTGAAGATTTTACTATAAGGTGCTTTTCTTCGTTAAAATTTAAAACTTAATTTCAATTTTCGTTAGACGTAATTTTTCACGAATTATATAATTATTCTTTTCGTTCATACTGGATACTTATTCGGTTTAAAAGGGATTTCTAACGTACTGCCTTACTTAGTGAAATAAATGTAACGTATATTGTGTTTTTTATTAGTCAAAAATTTGTTTGAATAGATAAAACGCGATTGTTTTTGAAAGGCCCACTTCTCAATTACAAGATCAATTTGGTAGAGTGAAAACCTATTCTTTTTCGATAATAATGAAAAACTATATGCTAAAATCAAAATTTATACTTTTGTAGCCTATTAGGTGATGCCCGAAGAGTATTGTCTAATTATTTTACAAAATAGTCACAAATAACTAAATAAGTGAAAATAGCTTCACAATGGCAATTTCGAAAAAGGATAAAGTATTCTTTAGCGGAATATTGTTCCTTTCAGTTATTAACTTAACGAAGACGATAACTAAACCTGAATCATATTAGATATTCAGATAATCAGAATGAAAACAAGAAGCGGAGGCAGTTATATGATCAAACAAGCACAAACAAGGAACTTATCATATTGTAAACAATTTAAATCTGAACACAGACAAAACAAGAAAATTTCGAGGATTTTTACTTCCTTTTTCCGCACGGCCCTTTACCTAGTCATCCATTTATTATAATATGTAATGTGAAAACTTTTCACAGAAATCTTCCTGCGATACGCGTTGCATGTAACTTTGTTTACTACGTCTTTTAACAAACCATCTCTTGTACGAATTCCATCGATTTTAATAATTTTTTAATCCATTTTTCAGGTCTTTCTACGTTTTCTCTGTAACAAAAATCCGATGCCATTTTTTTTATAAATTTTACGCAACTGCCATTCAAAATAATAAATTTCGAAATTAAAAATCACAATAACTCGAATTACAGGGTGTTCCGACGAAGCACATGTAAAAACGATGGTTTCATTAAAGCGGTTTTTTAGAAGAAATCTACTTTCTTTTTAATCAAAAATATGGTCCACACAGTCTCTGTCCTGTATAATTTATAAGACGTTATGCAACGTTATGCGAGAATGTATATGTATTTAGTTGTGGTTTTCCTATTCAGTTCGAAAACTTTGCACCACTTATTCGACGATGAAAGCTCAAGCGAACTAATGTGTCAACCTCTGAGTGTTAATTTTATCCAAAGAGCAACAACCGAAGGATGTCCATAAGGAATTGTTGTCTACTTATCGGTCGAAACGTAAAACTGACAGAAGAGTAACCATCGACATTTTGTAGATGATGCTTAGCTATATCACCAGTCGAAGAGAATCTAGCTCCAGGTTCTGAAAGTATCACTTAATGGTTAGTAAATTGAAAATACACGTTGGTTTCCTGTCCAAATCTCTTTTCCTGTACTTGCTATTTGAATTTATAACTGCATTACTGGGCGCCCCGCGAATTCTACGGCCCTAATGTGTTGGGAAATATAACAAAACTGTATATTTACAAACCACTACGTGCTACGTCATGTAACTGCGAAGTTTATAAAACGAGAAAAAATTGGAAACCTCAAGCAAACTTCGACCGATTCATTACGGATCAGTTTCTTGCTGCACGTGCCAAATTGTTCACCTAATTGAAAGTGAGAACATCTTCTTAATAAAGCATGAAATTTCATTTGAAAAATGAAAATGTTTACCTGAAATAAAAAAAAGGCAGAAATCCGCTTCGATTATATCTTTCTTGAAATACGGAAGCGTTAAGCGAGAGCGAATGTTAAACCGACGTCAGGATATCGATAATAATAGAGCGTCTCGACGGCTTGGTAACTGTTACGTCATACGTACGTCATTACCTCACACCCATGTGTTTTACAACGTAACACAATTCTCATCGATTTTTCGACGTCATTAATTTTTCATCTTTTTTTAACGCATTGATAACGACACGATTCTCTCCCTTTAGTGTTGCGCCATGCGTCGAGGTCAACGCGAAAGTTTTGTGCTAGTTTTATACTTGCATCGGAACGGTGTGCAAGCTTTCAGCTGATCTGAACTTTTTCGTAGAAGTGTGCGAGTTGACAATATTTTGGTACGTGTACTCTTTTTATTAATTATACAATGCGGGTGTCGTACGCGAATACGAATATCGTAAATAATCCTTAGACAAAATTTCGTAACAGTAATTAGTTACGAAGGCGAAAAAATTCGATCAGTCCCTTAGTTAATTAGAATTCATCTCCTCTTCCATTTCGTCTTCATTTCCTACTCAACGGTGTCCTTTTAACGATTCCGTAACCCAAAGCCGAATCGATGACATCACTTACCCTTCAGAATTCAAACCTCAAGCACAAAGTATAGATGACAAATGAAGAAAGGCTTGGTCATTTTATAAGTAGCCGGCATTGTGGGTGAACAAGTCTTAAATTTTCATATCACGGCCACCGTAAATTGCACTTAGATGAATTTAGAAAACTTTATTACCTTGTCATTGATTTATGATGCGAAAACGTCTCTCTGTGTTACAAAAGAATTCCATCTGACTCATATTCTAGCCTAGTTTTCCCGGATCTTTCTTTGTTTTCATTTTTTCTTTTCTTGCAAAATTGTTTCAACCAAATTTATTCCACCTGTATGAAAACGAAATTATTGATTACGGACGTCATGTAAAAGCCTTTAATACAAAGATGACGGCTTTTAAACGTCACCGCATTAATGTTACTAAATCGGCGTTGAAATTGTGTTATGTAATTAACTTTTTTATATACAGGCTGTACGTAAAATTAAAACACTAGAGATGATAAACTTAAGCATTTTACTTAACTTCTGTACATTATAAGCAAAATAATTACCATTCTCATTTTAAATTTATTGCGTGATTACATTAAACTTAACGTTATTATTATTTAAATAAATAAATTTTAAATTTTTATAGAGACATTAATTAAGACACCCAATGGTTACCAAGAATCATATCATATACTAGAAATCTTTAATAGAGGAAAAAAATATGTTAGTTTCGAATTTCAAATTAACTGTGTTTGATGTAAATATTACGTTATCAAAAATGTTTGAAATAGTAACAGATTCTTTAACAGGCCACTTATTTTAGAAACTACAAAAGTTGTTGAATAAATGTTAATAATTAAGAGGTTTGCAAATAAATTAAATTTAGTATTCGCCATATTTATAGCCTAAATAGATAATAAATAAATTGGTTCTCAGTCCTTCCCACGATTTTTGCAATCAAGATTAAAATTCCGCCGATTCTGTTCACATTACGATGACACGTTAAATTGCAGTGCTTAATCTCACCATATTGGTATGTCGCCTTTACGCACCAAATATTGATTTCAATTATATGATCGGTTGCGGAAATGTATTGTAAACTATCAACAAAATTTACAAAATTACAGATTATTACAAGATTGATTTATACGTTTCTCACGTTTCACTTGCATACGCTTAGGCGTAAAATTTGCATCGGAAAATGTATAGAGTCGCTATTTTAAAACTACTGCAGGTATTTTAAACGCGGTTTTTTGATTTGATTATGATTGTGTTTCATAACACAAACTGACACCAAATGTTAGAGTAGGTACTTAGATTGGAAAGGTATCGCCAATATTTTGTTATTATTTTGGGCCGACTGGGAGAGTGATGAAATTTTCATTCGGTTGCCACGCTGTTTAGTGTAAATGTAAGCATGTGTAGTGTATGTAGATTTATAATAATGAATCATATTAATTACTATAAGTAATATCAACAACACATGTTGTATAACAACACAACTGGTCCATATTTATAAGATGCCATCTGAAAAAGTATCAACTTTTATTAAATGTTGCTTTTTGAAACGCCTTCACAATCTCGCAGGTGGCTGTATGTTATAAAACGACCTTTTTCTGAACGAGACTATTAAAAAAACGGAAGTATCTTAATTATTATTAAGGAATAAATGGAAGGTGAAACATTTATAAGGCGGTCATCTGTAATTATTACCAATAAATCAAAATATCTAATTGTTGGTCACACACTTGTTTGCATACAGTTAATTTTTAATTTCCCCCTCGTTTGTCCTACATAAATTTAATCACAATTCATACAGTCATTTCCATAAATACAAATTCGTATCCAAATTGCTCAATAGATAATTTATAGCGTACATAAAGCGCCATAACTTAGAAAGTAATGTTACAATAAAGCAATAACAATTTCCCAACAAATTGTTCCAGCCATATAAGTACATTTATTATAATATAAAAAAAAATTTAATAAAGTGCTTTGTAATTCGATAAAACTAAGAAAAACAGGATTGGAGATGTTTTGAAAATAATCATTTTTGCATTATTCATATCACCGGATTAATATTAATAATTTTCTAATTAAATATAAATGAATTTTTTGTACGTCTTATGAAATATTATGTTGTTTGGTCAGATAAAAATGATTGCGGAGGTCTGTAGTATTTGCCACGTCCCCGTTTTTTTTTAAAGTGATGCATTTTTCTGTTTCACGGTAGGTATAAAAAAGGGCTATGGAATATCGACTGGCTTAGCCATCGATTTTTTAAAAATGAAATGAAAGGAAAAGTGGACGGCCTCGGTTGATTTATATTTAAATCCTTCTTACATTTTGCAAATTTGCGGAAACTATAATTCAAGGTGCTAATAAATAAGAATTTATCACAATTGTCAAATAATTGCTGTTTGCGACTTTGATCAATTATACTTTAACATTTATTTCGGCCCATTTAGCGCTACACCAATTTGTTCGCTTATTCGAGGAGTGATATGCAAACCTCAAAAGAGTGCAATAGACACCTGCTGAATAGTAATTGGATAGACAAAATGATGCTCTTGGCTATAGCTTAGGTCCTACACTCGTACATACATAGAAATACATACTGGTTTTGGCAAAATAATGTTAACAATGTCACATTATTTCACGACACAATAATTGACGAAAGTTTCTTTTCCACTCGCGGACCGAAAACATAGCTAAGCTGGAAATAATCTCAAAATTCTTCTACCACTTGTCGCAGTTGGTTGTTTTCGTTAGTGTTTATTTTCGGAATCAAACTCATGCATAATGTAAAGGAAGATCCTTAAATGTAAATTCCAGTGCATCTCGTCCTTCCGATTTCACTATCTTTTGAATCAAGTTCCAACACTAAATAAAGTCGTCAACAAACGATACTACCTAATTATGAGAGAAATAGGAAATTTTCGAGTCTTATCATTTTACGTAATCACAAAAAAAATATATTTTATTAGTTACAGTTCCAATTTTTATCTTCCTTTCAAACCCTTCTGAACCACGTGTTTCAAATACGTCGGAATGAATTGGAACTTTCTGTGCTATAAATCTCGATATCAAAAAAAAAGCGTGAGCAAAACGAAAATGAAGTGAGCAGGACGATACCTCATAAATTAAAAAAAACGAAATAGGAAAACAATTATTTGATATTGGTCTTTATAATTCCTATAAGATTCACGGAACTGATGATATTTACACAAGCACGTTCTTTCTTATCTTTTATTGGATTAATTGTCTAATTATAAGATTTAACGATTTAGAAAAAAAACTTCCTGAATGTGAGACAAAATCAGCATCACGAATTCCTATTATTTCTAAGGCGTTATTCTCTCACACGGTAAACAAACAAGGATAACGAGTATTTAAGAATTTTTGCTCGTAATCAGATAGAAGAAGACAAACATTTTTCCCATTATATAATAACTAAGAAAATTTAATCGTTCGAAAATATTACAAGCGATTTAATCAAATGCAATGCATAAAAATGAAAAGTCCTTCGGACAGCTATAAAGATTTTGTGTGTAGAATAATAATGGACGTTAATTTTCGTATATTAAATATACATAAAATGATCTGTATGTACAATGTTAAGCTAAAGGAATGTCGTAAACTCGGTATACATTAAACATACTGTATAAATACTGATTTCATCTATATGGTAATATGCGTTTCCTGCACATTAATGATGATCAAAGATGTGCGTAAATGCGTAATGCCCAATTTAGTTAATATGGATAGTGTAAATTAATCTTTTTCAATCTAAAATTTAAATCACGTACAACCTAAGAAGCTTCCGTGTAGCTTCTCTGTTTTTTCTTTGACGAAACGAATTCGTTTCCATTCGAAGAGATGTAGCAAATTAACCATGCAGATACAGTATGTGTTAGTTAGAAATTCTGGACCAAATTAATAATTTAGTCTACATAGGAATATTTGATAAACAAATGGAGAAATTTATCACAATATATTGACATAAATAGGTACTCAATAACAGTGTGAAGTAGTTCTGCCCTACAAAATATGTTTCCCTGGATGAAAAATGTAATGTAAACAAGGTGATCAAACGATTTTCACAGAGATCGTATCTATCAGCTGTATTTTTATGTTTGCATTCATGCTACATCTTATAATCCGATGGCAAACAGATGTTAATTTTAAACGGAAACTTATTTTGTATGTTAAATTGGAAGAGAAAGAGCTGCAGGGCCCAAATTTGAGACGGCAATGGAGACGAACTTCAGTATTCTTTGATACCGCCACATGTGAATCGGAAAGCAACGTCAAAAACGAAATTTTTTCGGAAGAATGAGGTAATAGATAATTTTCTGCCTCTTTGTAACCCACCAAGTATTTTATGTCTTGTTCCTTTTCGTGGGAGTTTAACTGAAAAAAATAAGAACTAAACTATCCAATAAAATACCGATTCGTGGTAGCATCACTTCTCAAGGCCAAGAAATGTGAGTGCTGATTGTAGATGAACAATAATCGAGTGACTCCTTCCCAAAAATTAAGAAAGTGACGGCATCAAAACAGGTGTCTGGCCGCCGTTGGAAAATTGGCGATTCAGTAGCCAAATATTTATGCCGCATCGCTAATGCCCTTGATGGTAGACCCTTTTGAGTGAGAAAATGCAACAAACGATTGAGAAATAGATGACTCGGGAACATTTAAACGTGTACCTATCTGGTGTATCTCATTCTCACGGTCAATGTGTATAAATATGCTATACTTACAGGGTGTAGAATTAGCCGATTGAAATCCCTATGCTGCATCGGTCAATTCTACACCCTGTATATATTTTATTTTTACAATAATATTTTGCGTTCTTCCTTTATCTATTATAATCGACGGCATTATAATCCATACAGTACGGCCGTAGACTAGATATCATAGATACCCTCTAATTATTATTATGAAAATCATATTAATGTTCAATGGATTGGGATGGCCATCTATAATTCTATCGATAGTCTAAAGTTTTATTAAATAACACCTACTATAAACAACTTCATATTGTCTGGCACTTAATATATCCCAAACTTCTAAAGTAATCGCAGTCCTAATGTAATAAAGACTAGATACCACTACAATTTCTCCACAATTAAAAATACTAACATTCGTTTCTGAAATTAATCTCACATCATTGTATTTTACTTTTAAACGCTTAATACATAGTATCACAAAAACGACGCCAGATCAACTAATCAAAAGAATATATAAACAAAATAATAATAAAATTTCAGTTAATTTATATCAGATTTATAACCCAAAAAATCAAATTATGGTTATGGACCTCTAGGAAAATGTACCTCCTACCCAGAAAAAGATCCGAATCCACATAATAAGCACATAATGCACGAAGAAAAGATCTTAAATTGCAAGTAGCAAAAATTATCTTCACACTTAATTTGTAACCACAAGGTTCAATATTTGCTCCAAAGTGTATAGATAAAGGACCTGACAACTATATTCGAAGGAAAACTTTTCTTTTAAACAACTCGCACTTCTGGTTCATGTCTCATTTTCTTGTACGCCCTTTCGTTTTCTTTGATTTGCGAGCTTTCTTTGTCACTTTTCTTTCCTCTTGCGTTTTAAGTAGATAAGTTGAGAATGTACGAGTTTAGCAATAGGGGTTTTACTATAGTATAGCGATCTCGACTAGACGTTATCACGGAAATGATAGCACGAGTAGGTTTATTCATAATGCAACCTGTATTTAACCATAACTGGTTTTGAACGCTGTTCTAGGAAAGCGTATAAAGAAAGTATGTGAAGATGTTGGTTCAATGTTTTTTTCATTCCACTGCATACATTAAACAGTGTAGTGTAGTATTCACACATTACCATACCAGTCTCATTTTCTCTGAAATATTTTAATTTGGTTTTTATATAAAGCTATTCTGCTTGTACTCAGTGAAATTGTATATTGACTTAACGAGTCTGTTAAATGGTTAAAAGTTTTGTAATTCACAGGATGTGATTCTCAAATAAACCAGCGCCTTTGGTATCACCAATATTATTAATAATGTGACATTTATATTCTAAAATCGATAACATGTTTTTGCTATTTCATGTATCGGGAACAAAAAAAGATTATGGAACATGTTCTTCATGAATTATGTTAATAAATACTAGTTTGTCCAATTAAACTCCCTATTACTCCCACATGAAATAATTGTAAAATGAAATTGTTTAATTAATTTTATCTACACTCCGTAGCTAGTTATATTATAATAATAACAAGTAATTCCATTAAAATATTTATTTTAAGATAACATAACGCATTTAAACACTTGATAATAATTATTGGCACACACCGAAGTGTGTACATTATTCTGTTTTCATTATGTATGACATAATCCTATCCCATATATGATCTAGAGCACAAATAAATTATTATTATGTATGACATTTTAACCATTATTTTATGAATAACATTGAAAATAAAGCTAGATCCAAAGACTTTATCGGTTTCATCCACGGATTTTTTTTTGCCCCGAAGAAGGCTACACTTTTGTAGCCGAAACGTCGGCCTTTCACGAAACACCAGTGGATTATTAACCCGTACCGCACATAACCCCTCCTGAAGGCTCCTGTACTAAGGAGAGCAAACTAAGGTGATCCAATTAAAGGAGATAATATTCAATTGAAAATAAAGAAATTATTAGCGCTGTTTTGTATTATTTTGATAAGTTGCTGTATAGCACGAAGTAATTTCACTTTTTGAATTGAAAAACCATTTAAAATAAGCAACCGTTTTTTCCAATGTAAATCATCAATACGATCAGCACCAAAACCTTTTTAATTACTTTTATACAGAAACTGAGCAAATTTTTCAATATTTGGAGTATTTTCATCTAAAAATTCTTTTGGGATCTACAATTTTTAATATTCAAATCCGAATTATCAGAAGTTGAAAATTATAAAATAACGGAAATATTACATAAAAATAACATAAGCAAAGAAAACTTTTGGGACCCACAAAACTGGCGAAATTTTGTTTCAGTTGCTGAGTTTGAATAGTTAAAACGTTGATCTCATTGATTCCATGGGCAAAAATTAGCTTTGGAATTTTGAGAATGCGAAACCAATTTATGGCATTGATTTACTTGTTGGTAATAGAAGATTTTGCAAGTTTAGAAATACGTAAGATTAAACAAGTGTAATTTATGCGTCTTTGATGGTTTGTACAGAATTTTTTTTACATAAAAAAACGGTTATACAAGTGGGTATGAGAACCGTCATAAAACTATATTCTACAGGTGGAAGAAGAGCCAATATATAAGAGAAACGTTGTCGAAAATCTGTCTGTATGTATTTGCTAATAACTGATATATTTGTATTTTTTAATTCCTTAAACATTTAAAGGTAGATAACATCCTCATTCAAAATTGTAACCATAAATTTCATTGGTCGTAACTGAATTCCCCATGAATGAACTTTCGATAAAAAAAATAATGGTTATACATTTATTTTTTAGTAACGATCGGACACGAGATTTGATAATTGTCAACACACTGTATATATTCTTGACTTCAACACTGTATATAGATGATAAAAAAGTTGTTCGGAGTAAAAACCTTGCAGTGAATTAACTTTTGATTTTTTATTCAATATTTCGCCAAAGGGTTTTTAGCTTCATCGGGAATAAAGATTTGAAGTTAATAATCACTTAGCCAATGGCCAAAAGCGACTTTGGTAAAAAACCCATTGCAAAGTGATTATTAACTTCAAATCTTTATTCCTGATGAAGACAAAAACCCGTTGGCGAAATATTGAATAAAAAATCAAAAGTTAATTCACTGCAAGGTTTTTACTCCCAACAACTTCCTTATGATAATTTAATAGACCAAAATACTCGCCCGAACTGTATATAGACATCGTGTTATCGTTCACTCATTTTACGTCACTCTTCATGGCTGACTTAGTTGAACCTAGCCCTCCCCCTTCACCATTCCATAGTAATTAATAACCCAAAAATGGTAATAGAATGAGAACCTTTTTCGAGCTTGTGATATAGCCAGCTTAAAATTGTTGAACGTAAGTAGAAAGTCATCATCATCATTATTGAAGAGTGGCTGAGTATATTACATTAAATTCCATCTGCTCAACAATTAGGTTTGCTGTCTTCAAATTATATTTCTTCTTCTAACATAAGAACCATCCTTAAGCGTCGTTAATAACAACAAACTGAATAAAAATTTAAATTTCTCCAAAAAAAGCGTGTTCATTATGCTTCAGACGAAAACAGGATTTCGCTGTAAATATATACACATAATATGAAATAAAAAATTATAAATTGCCACTGATCCCTTTTGAAAACCAGCAACCTTATGTTTAGGAAAAGTACCTACGCTTTTACATCAATGGGGTGCTAACATTTGAAAGAAATCGATCCAAAAATGGAAATGTAGTCGGCAAAAAAAAGATAAAAATTGCCATTGCAAAACTGGAGCATATCGGATTAAATACAAAGAACGTAACGAAGCTCGAGAAAAAAATAATATTAAACAAGTTCCATTTTTTTCTATAAGAGAATAATATAAGAGAAAAAAGCCAGAGAAAATCGTAATTGTGAAATGATACTGAAGAACGGGAACATGAAGGAACATAAAGTCTCTTCGAAGACCAGTACATAAGTAAGGACGGTATAAAATCTGACGTAATGCATATTTTAAATTGCGTAATTACAACAGGCACAAACCGTAACAAAGTATTTATAAATTGTTAATTAAATGTAACATTAAAGTATTGCATTCGCTTTTTACGAACTCATTCTTATTGAACTGATTTATGAATGTCGCAATAGAACGATTACTAAATGTTGCTACAAACTTGGAAACGATATATCATAGTTGTCATCTTATAATACACATTCATTAAAACCGCTTTTTCCAACAAATATCGAAGGAAGAAAGCTGTTTAATTCGAAATAAATAAATCCGTACGTCCGTCTGTGTACATAAATCGTTCAAATTACGCGGTAATTTTCTTGAGGTTAAATATGCGTCAAAAGATAAAGGTGTAATTGTGTAAAAGACACTGTGTGGTTTACGGCTCGAATACACAAGTAAGTAATACTCATTTTACGAGTAAGACAAGTTGTAAATATAGCTGTGGTAAATGCAGGTCCGCACAAGAGCATTATGTTAGAAGTACCCCCACCATTAGAACTGTCCAAAGCGGCGTTTTATGAGCACATACCTCCATCATTCGTATGCACTTACACCACTCTTGACAGTTATTGTCGACAATTATACAATTTCTTTCGCCGACTATTATATTTTATACGGTATTGTTTATTTTATGATCTTGAATTGAATTCATTATTACTTATAAGAGTAATTGACGACGACTTCCTAGCCGATCTATTTTTCACCTACTCTTATATCGCTGGATTACGTAACCGTGCATGAGACGGCTCTAAGTTCAAGTCCGCTCATTTCTTCATCCGATGTAGCACATTATGACCATCTCTTTCCATATTTCATCTATTCGCTTTTTGTGATTATTTTCCACCTAACAATTCCTACCGAAATTTTTGAACTGATCAATATATTCCTATTGTGAATTCGTTTCTTATCAGTTTGATAACAAAAAGGTGAATTCTTTATAACTGGATTTCTTCGGCATCATGGGTATTGATTGAAGAAAAATTGTTCATAAATACCTTGGTTTTACAACAGAAAGTTATGAGGGGTGACAAACACTTATTGCCTCTAAGATACATGACTTTTCAACGTAATCAGAATCACCATGAACTGAAAGACACTTCTCCCGCCTATTCTTCAAGCCTTGGCGGCGATCCTCTATAACAGCAAATCCATTTTAAAATTTTGTTCTAGGTTCATTTGACGAACCAATAAATATCATCCGGAGCTAAGTCTAGGTAGCAGCCTGGATGTTACATAATTTCCCGGTATTATAAATGGCGCTCCTTGCCACACCAAACTTTTATGGATAGAAGGATTGTCCCCATGAAAAAATATTCCTTTTTCCTTATTTCTTTAATTGTGAATTAGAGGCACATAATAGTCGCCAGTAATGGTATGATCCTTTTATAAGTAGTCTTCGAACAAAATTCTCTCAACATCTCAGAAAATGGTGACCACAATCTTTCCAACAGGAAGATCCTCAATGTCCACTTCATGCTTTGTCAGTGTCAGCATTCAGGGTACCCGCTTCACATACACTTTATGTAGGTCTAAATAGTAGTCGCCTTGAAGATCCTTCACATGATGACGGTTGTTCTTCCACCAATTTTTCAACACTTAATATGAAGAGGTATCTTTGACACATCGATGTCTTTGGTCATTAAACTTTTCTTCTGAAGATTTTTATCACTGCACAAAAACTTACTCGTTTCCATATTTTCGCATCCAAACGACTGACAACTTTTCTATTAGAATAGCCACTTCTCTTACAATTTGAAACTTTGCCTTAAAATGTCACATAGACAATAAGGGTATATAAAGGCCTTCCATGGTACGGACAACCTTCGTGCGAGGAAAAAGGATCGGCCACTTAACAATACCTATTTACAGAAGATAAAGGTCTGCGTGTACCTAATCGACTCCGAAGAACAGTGACGTGCTGAGGTTATTTTATAATTGGATTATTAATGCACTTTATCTATAATCCTAGTATTGATAAAAGTTTCAAAAACCAAATATGGTTCAGTTGAAAAATATAAAACTTGTGGTAAAATTCATATTTGAATTTTTATTTCATACTGTCCGGTAGATGTTCGATTCGAGATTGAAATAGTGTACATCTGTTCTATAAATGACCTTTTCCAATAGATGCTGAGGAATTTTTAGATACCGTTTTCTATTAACATGCAGGGCAGTGTAAAAGTCTTATTTTTACCATGCCGAACCATTTTATACCTACGAAGTGGATCACCGATCACCGTGGGGATATTATTCGCAAGCGTAGAACTTTATTACGTTGATTTTTTATACAAGCTGTTGGCACGTTCCCCAACATGAACTAGTTGTACCTCAACCCCCTGCTCCTGCAGGTAGAGAGGGGATAGTATAGTTTTAGTTGTTAGTTTTAGTTTTATCGTTGTGATCAGGTCCCTCATTAAGGCGGCAGTCGTACAGAGAGACGACCAACCATGGCCATCCGCAACCGTCCAACTTCGACCGACCAAAAATTAAACAACCATCGCACAGGGAAGACCCTACAAGACCAACCGATTTTTAAATGTCGCGCTAAAGTCGATAATAATTCTGCAGGTTTCTACATACCCACCATAAATAAAATCGATATTTATGTTACCCACAGTAAATTAAACAAATTAAGCAAATTTAACAACTTCATTCATCCACTTCCTCGACTGTCCACCCATCCATACTTAACAATAATTAAATACTTTAAAATAAATAATTATATCAGGTTAGTAAAAAAATTTCAAATGTTATGAGTCACCGACCGTTAATCGTCGACCAAAAGTTTAAAGCCGGGTTGAAATTTCAAACCGTACGGTCGTGGTTGCTTGTGGACGATCGTGGACGGTCGTTCTTGTAAGACGTGCTCTATCCATTGAACTATACTAGTTCAATGTTCAATGGCTCTATCTAACAACGTGGTATTGAAATTTTGGTCGGTCGTCTTTGGTCGGCGACCAAAGTCTGTGCGACTGCCGCCTAACTGTACAACCCCCGACGCGACGGGTTAGCACCCAACATTTTATTTTATGTTATTTTATTAAACGATGAGAAAGTAACTCGGTGGTTTATACCCTTATGAACCGCGCAACACAAGCATTGTGCACAACATCGTAAAAGTTTAGATATGATAATACTCATAGCATTACATTAATTTTGAAATTTAGACATTCTCAATTTTGATGATGCGTAAGTTTGGAACTTCCATTGTTATGCAGTTTTTGATGTGGGATATAAATCTCATAGAATTATCCAAGATTACACCTAAGTTTCTTCATAAGGTTATTGGTAAAGTTATTATCAAATGTGATTCATTTTGATTTCAAGGATTTAATAATAAGAAGTACGCCAATGATAAATTACCTTTTAAATGATAGTTAATCTTGAAAGACGCTTATACTGTATTATATTATATTATACGTAATTTTCCAGATTTGTAAGAATACAAAATATAATTTGCAAAAATTAACCATATGGATAAGAGCAGCTAATAAATACGGAATACATCAGCTGCTTTATTATAAAGTAAACACATAACAATTTTAGATAATCGTTTAATCATGCTGTGTAATAAGCTGCCGCCCTTAATACGTGTTATTGAGGTAAAAAAAGAATTTAAAAAAGTGCTAAAGGAACACTTAACAAAATTTTGTTTTTATTCAATTAATGAGTACCTTGAACAATAATATATTTAATATGTTATATTTTCATGTTTTTGTTTATAAACACTATCAAAATTTAGTCAGTGTATATTTTATGAGGTTATATTTTAATATCTAATTGCTTACTTATTTTTACGTGCTTAGGTAGGTATATATTTTTACAACTAAAATAACTTATTATTATCATGTTTTTGTCAAATTTTGTTTTTGTATTTTTTTATGTCTATATTATTTTTATTTTATGCATTATGTATACTTACAATGATTTCAATACCACTGGTCACGAAATAAACTACTACTACATGGAGCTGATGATTTGAATATTATTAGACGAGCCGAGGTAATTGAAGTGAAACGAACCCAAAACAGTAATTGATTTTCTGAAACGGCTAAATTCCAGAGAATTATTATTTTTCAGATTAGCATCTCAGTTACTGAAAATATTGGTCACAAAAGAAATCACATCAACCCTGGTTTCTCATTAACTGGAATTAAATAATAATTCTCGAAGCGACGACAGAAAAGATTCAAGTTTGCAAAATCCTACATTCTACAACATATATTTAAAAAACAAATATAAAGTGACTGTCAATTAAATCGTTCTTCCATACTAACTCATGTTTTTACTTGAATATTTTATTTTTAATTGGTGCATTGGACGGAAACGTCAACAATTACTTATGTCCAAATTAGTTACCTAAGTGTTAATATTGCGCATTGCTGGTACCGTAACCAATTACTACACTCCGCATTCCGCAAACGATAAAAATGTCGTGATGTTTCAGTTTCATTAGTTGAGAGAGAATTTGATGAAATTTTTTCCCCAGGTAACAAACTTTTCAGATTTTACATCGATTGTCTCCGTATTGAGCTACCTTGTAGAAGACACCTACCAGATACTGATTTATGCGAAACTAACTCGTGATAGTAACATTTTAACGTAATTTACATTTTTTTGTTATTTTAATTAACTGGAAATAGATTTATCTTTACACGTGGAAAAAAGTGATTAGTAATATAGTTACCATATAACAAGGAGAGCCAAAAGTGTTGTTTCCAAAATGTTCGCCTAAAATCACGTCGTATTATTTCTTCACGAACCTTTCAACGTTACGCAATAATTAAAAAAGTGACCTTCAATCGATTGTAATAAATTTAGCGTAATTGATTACAAAGTGCTTATTGTTGTAAAAACCAAATTCGCCTGAATTGATTTTCACTCAATATGCAGATTGTTTTGAAATTTGCGTAGGATTAGATCACTATCTAACTGATTTTGGCAGTCCACTAATCAAAAATAGATGAATTTTTCGTTCGATAATAAATTATTTCATCGAGTCTGCAACCGTTAATTATACGTAGTTGTGCATATTACAACAAATTTTCAATGTAACTTAATCAAAGTTATTCCAATTAACTTCCTACATTAAGATCAAAGTAGGTGTTAATCACAATAATTATTAAGTTATATTACCTATAAATACTAATTTGACGAATGTATTGGTAACAGAATAGTTAGGGTGTGCCTTTTTAATATAATCTAACGTTATTTATCTACTTTTTTTAATTAATACTTTTCATTTTTTTTCATCCAAGCGAATAGGAACACCTGATCCTACACGTTTTTTTTTCGATTAAGCAGGAAATTCCTTTGCACTACCAGAGGGTAGAACAGTTAATTATTGTTGATGCTGAATAAGGTAATATAATCTTAAGCACAAGTGTTATGGCACATACTTTCGCCATAACCTAATTTGACTATTCCTTTCCAAAACTTCTCCAAATAAAATCTCCAATGAGTTTTTCGCCCTTTGCATACTGAGAATTTGGGTTTGAGAGTAATAGAAAATGAAAACAAAACAAAACGGAGTAAAATTGTATTTATTTAAGTTCTGTCAAAATTCTCCTATTAAAGGAATTTATGTCGGTGGATTCAGGTTTCGAGAATAAATCAATAATAATTCGTAATAAAGTTTGCTTTTGCTTTGTGTTCTGTAAAATTCTGTTAGATACATTTACATTTTGTAAAATCTAGAAATTGGCATTAGGGACATGAAGGTAAACTCGGTCAAAACACAAATACTAGGTAATTATTATTATATAGGCACACTTTAATAACTACTTATTCGCTTAATTGAACTCATCAATAAAAATAATGATAACAATTAATTATTACTTCAAATAAATGTGTAAACAAAATGTAGAAATTCATTAAATATTGTATTCTATACGAGTATCATATCGCTGTACGAGCTTTCCAATTGTCTCTCCGATGGATTTTGCCTCCAGGGATGTGAGATGGGCATGAACATTGTTTTGAAGTTCCTCGTCAGTCTCGAAGCTATGGCCTCTTATCTGGTTTCTTCATTTAGGGAAGAGAGGAAAAGCATTCGGTACTAAGTCGGATTTATACGCCACATGATCAAAACGTCAATTTAAGCTGTTGTAATCAAGAACTTTCGCACAGCTTAAATTGAACATGTTGATTACCCATCATCACGCCGAATGATTTTCTTCTGCCTAAATTCAAGAAATGCTTCGGAACAAATTGCTTTATTATTTTTATTTTATCTCATTAAGGTGAAATCTCAAAATATAATAAAACAGCAAATGCCTGAATCTTCATGACCGTTTTGTGAAAAAGTAACCATGGATTGGTAATAAATTCATTTTGTTCTTTACTCTTGTCCATTTAATGATCTTTGTATATTAAAGCTATAAAAAATCGCCCTTTCTGTACAACGGGCGACGATAAAGTGTACATTTGTTACTTTTTTATTATTAAAATAATTATGGTGTTTCGCAAAGTAAGTTTGGAGAAAATTAATTCTGTACTATTCGTCTATTTGTAACTAATACATCACCACAGAACATATAAATTCGTACAAGAAAGGAATCGGGACGTACAAATATGAGAAGTGACTAGAAGTATTACAAAATATAAAACGTTGATTAGAGAATATTCCTATAAATAAATTGTTAATTACATTTAGCTACTCCGCCCAAGAAGTATAAAACCTCGCGAATAAAAATTTTATCAATCCTTATTCAACTTCTTTGCTTCAAATCTAGAACCAGGATTTTAAATTTTCTCGAGAAAGATATTGTCGTGGCAGTTTTGACTTTTGACCACTTGTAAATTCGTATTTTAATTTTGCTAGTTTCGGTAAAATGTAAATAACAGTTTAGTTCATTCCCAATCCTTCTTCCTTCTTTGAGAGTAACGTAGAACTCTTAAAGCCCAACAACAGTATGTCGTTACTGCCATTATTGCCATATTAGGTAATTAACTTGATTCTATCTATACCTACCGACGCGACATTGGCAAAAAAACAAATTTTTACTCATGAAAGGAATATTTTTAACAAAAATCTAAATGAATCGAGAACTTTTTTGAACAGAAATGGCACTTGGAAAATTATTATAGCCAAAGCATAAAAGTCGAAAATTCAAGGCACAGCTTAAACCAATAGTGGAAAAATGCATTAATTCCCAATACACATGGCATTAACAACTAGGTACTTATTTTTCTAACAGAATTCGGGTTGACAGTATCAGATTAAATGAAAATTGTAATTAATTTTCTTTAGACTTTCTTTGTGGAAGTCCATAATTTTAATAATAAAAAGAAGTAATTTTACTCAAATTATTTGAGTGGAATTACGTGTTTTCACTATTAAATTATGAAAATTGGTTCTTGCCTATATAATTTACCTTTTTCTTGGCATATGAAGAAGATCTGATTCCAAATGATGCAAAGTGTATACACAGAAAAGTTCTATGCGCATTTTAACTAATCTAAAAACCAGACCATCTTAACCGAAAAAAATAACGGTTCGGTTAGCTGAAAATAACGGTTTCGGTTTTCATTTCGGTTTCGTTCTTTACATTTTTATTGATAACGGTTTCCGTTCTTGAATACTACTAACCCGTTCTTTTTTCGGTTAGGAAAACCGTTTAGAAACCGGTTGTAAACCGGTTAAGAAAACCAGAACAATGAAGTTTGCAAACAACTGCTTCAGATAACTTTATGATTTTATTTATTTAGCTGAAATTTTGCTTCAAAAGTTCAAGTGATCGTATTTTAAATTTTGACATAAAATTTAAATAATTCAAATAAGACAAATGGAGAGTTGGGAAATATGTAGTAATAAAATTATTATTCAGAACTTTTTTCAATTTCAATGTCGGAGATAATAAATAGGTTAACTTTAAATAAAAAAGTGCAACAATGACGGAAGCTGATAAACACCCTTCCACGTTCCACGCTTGTGAGTAACTGAGTATGCTGAACTGACAACTCCCACGCTTCTGACGGCAGACAGGAGGATTGAACATGATGAACGAAATTTAACCGTTATTAAACCGATTAATTGATATTGAAGTAGCGGTTACGGTTTCGGTTTTCGGTTACGGTTTCGTTCTGGTTAGATGCCCTGCTAAAAACTTTTACTCACGAAAGCATGATGTAAACGAGGGTTGAAATTCCGATGTCAGACTAACCTTCCCTTCTGTACACAAATATACGTGGACAATTCTGATACACTAATTTCTGCGGTTTATCTCAAATATGCCCAACAAATTATACAGTGGGAAACTTTTTTATTATTAATTTTACGGAAAAAAATTATTCTTTATAAAAAGTTCTGCATGTTGTAAAATTTAAAATACAATCATCAGATATTAAATTTTTTTAGTTGTGTACGCGGTTTGTCAAAAAATATGAATTTTGCTCAAGAGTAAAGTACCTTTATTTTTGACAATATCGAAAATTGTTATTAAAAAAAGTTAATCAGAACTAAAAACTACGTTCAAATATGCAATTACATCCTGCTAGTCAAAAATTTTTTTCTTTTCTCAAATTACTACTTATACTGATACGATTTCCGTTCCGTTCAGAAACCTCACTGTCAAACATTTCTTGATCTCATACAAATCATTTGTTTATCAGTGCATCTTAGATTTCTGGTAACTACACTTACATTTGCATTGTTATTGTAGACAAAAATAGGCAATCGTATCAGTATCGGTAGGTAGACAGTAATTTGAGAAAATGTAAAAAAAAAATTTAACTAGCAGGATGTAATTGCATATTTGAACGTAGTTTTTAGTTCTGATTAACTTTTTTTAATAACAATTTTCGATATTGTCAAAAATAAAGGTACTTTACTCTTGAGCAAAATTCATATTTTTTGACAAACCGCGTACACGACTGAAAAAATTTAATATCTGATGATTGTATTTTGAGTTTTAAAACATGCAGAACTTTTTATAAAGAATAACTTTTTTCCGTAAAATTAATAATAAAAAAGTTTCCCATATGGTGCGAACTTAAGCAGACACACTGTATAAGGAAATCGTGTAGAAAGTCTCTTTGTCAGAGGTTATCTAAGGAGGTTTAAGATATTGACAACAGTTTTGGGCTTGTAGAGCAATACCCTGAAAATCAGTTCAGAACCATGGTAAGGAACGCGGACATTGGCACGTTTCATGGTTTCATCCTGATTCTTCAACGTTTAAAATCGTAAAAAACCGTGTAAAAAATACCTACCTATAGGTTATAAATAACCTGTAACAGGAGAACAAGATCGAGGCCCAAAATTTTGTAATGTACTGTTAAGGTTTAAAAAAACATAATTTGTACAGTAGCAAGTAGCTCATAAAAGTAATGAGATCACTATGTTTCGCCCATGAAAACAAAATATAGATCGTGCATCGTGTTTACAAATATAAATGCATTACAAAATCGGGTGAAGGTGACGAAGTGAACATTTGGATGGTGTCACTATTAACGTTTAAAAGTCTATTATAGCCAGTTAACAAAATAAGATGGATAATAAAAATCGTTTAAATCTTAGTCTATTTTCATATTTTCAGCAGTAATACTTACATACTACTTGTAATAGCCATTTCAACCAAATTAGACGTAAATGTTGTAATTTGAAATAATTTCTTCACAAATTTCGGAAAAACTCCCGCTGGGAGGTTAATAAAAAGAATGAGTAATCGGCCATTAAATCTTTTAACCAAAATAGTAGAATCGACGACATTATAAATAAAATTTAAATTGGCATATCGGTAAAACGGTGGCGCTGAAAACGTGTACATGTTGACTCAAGTTTACAGGTGTGCCCACACTGCTCACCATTTTGCAGATCTTAAGATAGGCCTCGTATAATAATAACGACGATTACTTATTTGCATTTTCTACAAGAATTCCTTCGACTTACATAATAAGCGTGTTG
The DNA here is from genome assembly GCA_036250285.1 of Pyrocoelia pectoralis. Lineage (NCBI taxonomy): Eukaryota > Metazoa > Arthropoda > Insecta > Coleoptera > Lampyridae > Pyrocoelia > Pyrocoelia pectoralis. The sequence continues at coordinate 3,445,129 of CM070076.1, forward strand.
TCGATCGAGAACTATTACGAAAATTGTTGTAGCTTCGCATTTAATTACTAATAAAATCTATGGAGTCACCCGAGTCAGTAAGCACATCCTTGTCTTCGGGCTATGTAAACTCTTGCTTCTCACTCGAAACGAAAATATTTTGAAATCGAAAGTGTACGGCACCTGTGATGTATGTTATATAGTAGGTAGAGTTCACCTTAGGCGGACGTATGTATGTATATAAGGCGCGTCTTTCGAATAGGACCGGTTTTATAACATTAATTTCATATAATAAACAAAATATAAAAGAATCTTCCTTTAAGTTTGGCGAAACATTAACAGCTGTCACCTAGCGGTTGATTTCAGTATTAAATGTATATAATTCTTAAGAATCCCTAACTTTGCAGGTTTTGAACGTGCATCACAGTAAAACATTAGGGGGGAGGGGTATTATTTCTAGGGCTTTTATTTAATTGAAATTTTGAAATTATTTTTCTCCTCGTTCACAAATTAACAAATTGTATCCTTTTAAAAAAACACTTGTCAAAATCCCTTTTTAAGTAAAATATATTTATTTACACGTTTTCGTTTATACATATTAATTTGGACTAAAGTAAAATTACAAATATAAATATACACCTATATTAAAACACAACTGACCTAAAAGCAAGTAAAGTAAGGTAGCTAAAGTTACTAAATCAATGTAGTGATTACAAATTATCTTAGAATATAAAACACAAATTATTTGTGCTGACACAAAATAAAAATATTAAAACACGAACTAGTTAATGCCGTTAATGGTATAATATAAGGAAGCAAAGTAAGGTTAAGAAATCGATGTAATGAATACAAATTATCTTCAACTTCAAAATAATTCTAAGCAAATTATACTGTGGTGACATCGTGTGGTTGATTTTTTTACTATATTAATATTGAAGGTCGTGCATTTAAGTTTCGTTTATATCTTCGTTCTTATATGATTAATTTCATCTAATGATTTCGAGCTGTTTCTGTATTATAAAAAAACATTATCTTTCTCGATGAATCGAAGGACGAACGTTTAAGACATTTTACTGCGAAAATTATAGAAATTTATAATATGACCTCATTTTTCTCACTCTTACAGACATATCCGTTTATAAATCTCGATTTCAATTTTGTCGATGTCCAGAAATCGATTGTAACATCGGTAAACATTTATGGACAGACATTTTTGCGAAATGTACTAAACGAGACTCGAATCAGGTTTTTGGAGGTTGCGAAACCAGTCATGTAATTTCGCTGCATCAACAACAATTTGTGGGTAGTAAGTTTATTTGTGGTCAGTTTATATAAACAGTATTCAAGTCCATTTTCCAACTACTAGTGACATAACATTCTCAAACGGAAATTTCATATTTCAAAAAAATTCTATTAATTTGATCTTTTAGTACCTATACTTACATATTATCAAAATATGGCCTTCTGGAAGCAATGTTCACAACTACAAGAAAAAACCAGAGTGAAACTGCTGTACTTTTTACTGTTTCAAAAACAATTCGCCGAAATTCTTCAAAACAGTCATTCCGATTAAGCTTTTGAGATAGAAATCCGTTAGCTCCAAAGCCAAACCAAAACTACTGTTAAACGACTGGAAATCGACCCTCGACAAGTAACTACGTAATGATAGGTAACCTATAGCAACATTGGCACTATAAAATTTAAGAGGTCCACATGCCACTACGAAGACGTTTTGCAACACAAAAATTGGCAGTTAACTGGATTGAAGAAAGGCGCCTCGTTTATAATTAAAAGATGAAATCCTTCTTCAATATGTAAAATGATGAAGTGCAATGTTGCGTGTTTGGTGTGGTAGCATAAATTACTGTAATAATATTTAATACTAATCTCACGGAAACTGCATATCAAGTTACAACGAAAACGCAATAAACATTACTTTCAAAAGGATTTACATTTCTTTTAAATTAACTGATGTACCTACAAAAAAAATCATTCATAACAGTAAATCTCTACAGGTGAGTGCAATAATAATAATAATAATAATGAAGAACGTAGTACATAGAGTGTAGATTATTGGCACTTGGGATAAAATAAAATTTTCGTTTTAGAAGTACTAAACGGTATAATATGCAGTACTGTGTTTTAGCCTAATATGTTACAATGATCATTACAGGTACATGTTGTGCTGCATTGAAGAATATAGGACAAAAAATCCCCTGACCTTCCACATAACATTGATGATAAAAATCTTAGGATCGATATAATTAGTGAATAAACCGGTCTACCTGAGGAGTAACAGGATTCCATCCAAATTAAAAAATCAATCACATATGAGAAAGCAGCATTTATGTGTTTCAGAAAACAAAAAGTTTTAACATGGAAATATCAAAAACAAGACCATTAGTGATTACTAGGGAAACGATGAGATGCAAACTGCTGATTGGAAGCCAATAGAGCAAGATTTAATTATCTATGAATAACAAATCTCATCCAGCCAAAACAAATGCCAAAGTAAAAGACCGAGCAAGTGACCATCTACTTCAGAATATAACATGACGTAACAAATTTACCATAAAACCATCAAAAATATAAATTCATAAGCTCAAAAACTGTTTTACAAACAACGAAAACCTCCCGAAGAGCTCATGTATATCAGAGTCGCATTAAAATTAATTAAACAATACAAGCTTCGGGCTTAGATTAATATGAAAAAAACTAGAAGAAACGCAATGTAACAGTGCTTAAAGAGTATAAATATGCTGCATTAAATTTAAAAGTAACTTAAATTACTGCATAAACTTCAGTCGGTATATGATGATAGTCATACAGTTGAACAGCTGTGTATTGTAACGAAACTTTATTTAAGAAACCAAGTCGAATATTTATTTATTTACACGCTAATTATTAATCACTTATTTCTAATTACGAATAGGTACTTAGTTGTTAACTTAAGAATTAATCAATTTATTTACACTAGAGGTTCACTAATTATTTTAATCACACTTAATATTTAATCACTAAAAAGTCTAACCGAATCAACGTTTAAGGTAATCACATTTAAACTTCGCGAACGCGTTAAACTGTAAAACTGTGAACTATGAACTCCTCGTAATAATTGAGCGGCATTATTTATACAAGTCCGCATTTGCTCTCGAAAATTCTAGAAGGAACGGTAAGTCATCGCGCGCGGCTTTCTCGAAACTTCCGGCGGATGAGTCATACCCGCCTTAACAAATGCAATCTTTGTAACATTGCCCCCTCATTAAAACCAATTTCGTCTCGAAATTCATTAGCTATCGTTGGTAAACCATGTCCAAGATCGCGCAACGCTGTCCGCCGACAATCCACCGTTCCCGGAGTGGGGATACTTTTCGGGTTAAACCTGCAAACCAAGATTTGCACACCCGTTCCCTGGAATATCTCCTCCAGCATATTCCGGACCTTCCTCCACTCGAGACCATCTAAACCACAGCCAATTCTGGGCATTGCGATCTTCCTTATGCCACTCCATAACACTCTTCTTTTTAGATCAAGCAACGAATTCCACATTTCTCGATAATCAGGTTTTCCAGACGATAACTTCTTTGTCACCAAGTAGTAAATGAATCGTTCCTGATCCCTTAACCATAGCACTCTTCCGACACGTGGACCAAACTCTCGCAGCTTCTCTACTTGACCAAACTTCGCTTTGAAAACGGAAGCAATTCCACGGGACATGCGGAGATCGGCCGCCACACAATGAGCAAGTGAATATTCTGACGACAGAGTGAAGAGGTCTTGTTGTCTCTCAATGGTTACGCCGAATGAAGCCACTTTATTATCTCCATACATCCTCTGAAACTCTTCGTATGAGACTTCCTTCCTCTGTTCCGTTACTCTGCGTACACCATCCGCATGATTGTTCCCGTTATAACGTCCTAGTCTATTAAAATGGACAACTCTCGGCTTTCCATTTGGCATTTTACGAATACGATAAATGACATCGTTAATTCGTTTTACCACTTTGTATGGACCCTCCCAGTTATTCTGAAGCTTGGGGGACAAACCACGACGCTTTTGAGGGTTATAAAGCCAAACCAAATCTTCTTCTTGGTAACCCCCTTCTTGAGCTCGAACGTCATAATTTTGTTTCATTCGGTCGCTTGCACATTGAAGATTTGATCGTACTAGGTTATGAATGCTATCCATTTTCCTTCTTAAGCCGCTCACGTAGCCCTCCCCAGCCAAATCTTCACCAGGTTTACTACCAAAACTCAAATCACACGGCAAGCGGAGTTCTCGACCAAAAATGACGTTAGCAGGTGTTTGCTTAGTGGATTCATGGATGGATGATCGATACGCCAGAAGGAAGAAGTTGAGATGTTGGTCCCAGTCTCGTTGATTGGCAGATACCACTTTGGACAAATACCTGTTAACTGTTCTGTTCATTCTTTCGACCATTCCATCTGACTGTGGGTGTAAAGCCGTCGTTCTGGTCTTCTTGATGTCCATGACTTTGCACACTTCCTGGAAAACAGCAGACTCAAAATTTCTTCCTTGGTCAGAATGTAATTCTAGTGGCACTCCAAAACGGCAAATCCAGTCATTAACCAATACTTCAGCTACAGTAACGGCCTCTTGGTTAGGCAAAGCGTAAGCTTCAACCCATTTGCTGAAGTAGTCCATCGCGACCAGAATGTATTTGTTGCCGCGTTCACTTTCAGGGAACGGACCAGCGATGTCAATTGCAATTCGCTCAAATGGACTCCCCACATTATACTGCTTCATTGGAGCTGTTGGTCGTCGATGCGGTCCCTTGCTAGCGGCACAGACGGTGCACTTCTTGCACCACTCATCTACATCTTTCTTGCAACCGACCCAATAAAATCTTTGGCGCAACTTTTCCAACGTCTTCTTCGATCCAAAGTGACCTCCACCAACTTCCTCGTGAAGTTGCTTCAATACTTCCGCGACCCTGCTTCTCGGAACCAGCAATTGCCTTTTCCGCTCTTGCCCATCGTCACTCTCCAGGATTCGTTTAAGAAGACCATCCTCTATCACCAAGGAATCCCATTGTGCCCAGTACGCCTTAACATTGGGGGAATGTCGCGCCACCTCTTGCCAATTTGGTCTATCTCCATTCTTCTTCCATTCCACAATCGGTTGTAGATCAGGATCCGCCTCCTGCTCTTGAGCAACGACAGCAGGTTGCCAAAAGTCATCCACCAAAGTAGTAGCACAAATTGACCCCATCTTTTCTTCTGCTCGATTACAATGGTTGCAATCTAACCCGCAAGGTCTCCGAGACAATGCATCTGCATTTCGATGACTGGTTCCTGCTCGGTGCTCAGTTCTGAAGTCGTACTCCTGAAGTCTCTCAATCCATCTTGCAATTTGACCCTCTGGACTCTTAAAGTTCAGTAACCATTTCAAAGCTGCATGGTCTGTTCTTAATAGGAATTTTCTCCCATACAAATATTTATAGAAATGCTCGATGGACTTCACAGCCGCCAGAAGTTCTCTTCTCGTCACACAATAATTACGCTCTGGTTTTGACAGAACCTTGCTGAAGTACCCAATCACTTTTTCCTGCCCATTTTGTTTCTGCGAAAGTACGCCTCCAATCGCAACATTGCTGGCGTCCGTATCCAATATAAATTCACCCTCGGCTTGAGGATAGCACAAAATCGGGGCACTGATCAGTCGCAACTTCAGCTCTTGAAACGCCGCTTCACATTCCTCGGTCCACATAAACGTTCTGCCATCTTCAGTGAGACGGGTTAGCGGTTTAGCGATGGTAGCAAATCCAGGCACATAGCGACGATAATAGGTGCACAGTCCAAGGAAGCTTCTGATTTGATGTTTATCTTTTGGAACTGGCCATTCACTTACGGCTTTAGTTTTCTCCGGATCAACGGCAACACCTTGGTCGGAAACGATATGTCCCAAATACTGGACAGCTTTCTCAAAAAGGTGACACTTCTTCGGGGAAAGCGTGAGATTGGCCGAGCGAAGCCTTTGGAATACCTCCTCGAGATTCTTCATGTGGTCTTCAAACGTCTCCCCTACCACAATTATGTCATCCAGGTATACCAGACACGTTTTCCACGATAATCCTTTCAATACGGACTCCATTAGCCGTTCAAAGGTGGCCGGAGCGTTGCATAAACCAAATGGCATTACTGTGAATTGCCATAATCCAGTTCCAATTGTGAATGCCGTTTTCTCACGATCTTCAGAAGCTACGCCCACTTGCCAATAACCACTCTTCAGATCAAGGGTAGAAAAGAACTTGGAGCCAGACAACGTATCCAAGGTGTCATCAATTCTCGGTAAAGGATAACTGTCTTTCTTGGTCACGTCATTAAGACGACGATAATCTACACAAAATCGCGTCGACCCATCCTTCTTCTTCACTAATACCACCGGTGACGCCCAAGGACTGCTCGACGGCTCGATGACACCTTCAGATTCCATGTCTTGTATTATCTTCTCGGCTTCCTCTCGCTTGGCAAGTGGCAGCCTTCTAGGTGACTGTCGGATAGGCTGTGCACTCCCAGTATTGATTTTGTGCTGCACGAGATTAGTTTTTCCCTTGGAGCCATTCTTGCTTTCAAATACGTCTTGGAATCGAGCTATAAATTCTTTCACCCTCCTCTGCTGCTCCTTTGATAAGCGGGAATCCTTTGGCCAAAGTTGATTCAGAATTTGGGATGCACCGCTCTTATTAACCGTGTTTCCAGTGTCTACACCGCTAACTTGACGAATCACGCACGAAACACTTGAACATTCTCCAAGAACAGTGCCTTTCCGCAAAGTCACTGGATGATAGTTGACATTCATCACACGAACCGGAATTGTCTTTTTACATCGGAACACTTCTTTACCGACTAAAACACCGCGACCGACCATTTGTTTATCACTCGCGGGCTCGAGAAGCATAACACTGCCCTCAGTAAAGTCTCCGTCCAAACAACCCGCGACCATAACTTCGGTTCGGTCCTTTAGCACTGTGTCCTTGCACAAAATAACTCGCGATTCACACTCTTTTTGTGGATGGATCACTAGTTCCTCATTATTAACATGGATCACTCCTTGTTGTAGATCCATCCTAAAGCCATACTTCGTCAAGATGTCCATGCCCAAAATGAGTTCACTCTGAATCTCAGCTACCAGAACTTTTTCATTTATGCAAAAGTTTCCAAATGCAATATTCACAGTCACTTCTCCATAAATCTTCACAGCATCTCCAGTTGCTGTACGCAGTCCCCATCTGGTAGTTGAGAGTTTCTTCTTGACGACATTTGGTCCCACGATAGTTCTCGTAGCTCCAGTATCCACAAGCATCCTAACTGGTGAACCATCCACGAAAGCATCTACAACAATCGACTTTGGAGTTATGTTATTTAAAAAGGATATGCATGCTGTTAGGGCTCTATTATGAGAGGTCGACGTTTGCCCCTTGACGCCGACCTTTTCTAGTTTTCCTGCTGTTCCATTGAGGGACCTCTGCCATAGCCTCTCCTGATAGGCTTTTTACAGCGACTTCGGATATGGCCCACTTCACCACAATTCCAGCAGCGGACTTCCTTGTTGTTTTTCAAAAGATTCACGGTGCCTTCTAGCTTCTGGAACCTCTTCTCGATCATTTCGGTCATAGTTGCAGTTATTTTCTCTGCCAGCTGGTCAGCATTTTCCGATTCCACGGTTCTGACGTATCCATGCCCTTTAACTGCCTGTTTAACCGCTTGCATCTCCAGCGCTTGAGCGAGCGCAGCTGTTAACGTCTTAGGACGGCTCAAGAACAAAGCCTGTTTTATTTCGGGATCACGCAATCCATCCGTGAACCTCTCTACTGCCCATTCTTGCAGTACAGAATCAGGTACATTATTGTACACGATTTGACTCAGACGGGCAACATCGGCCTCGTACTCTTGCAAACTTTCTCCAGGCTTCTGACTCCTATTCCGGAGCTGCATCCTAAAAGCTCCTACCATATGAGCATGCCCATACCTAGTCTCCAAACGTTCCACTATGTGGCCGTAGCTTTTACGTTGTGCAGGAGGGAGTGTCTGAAGAACATCCAGTGGCTCTCCGCGCAAGGCGACTGTCAATGCTACAGCCTTTTGGTCGTCGTTCCAGCCATTCGACACAGCAGCAGCGTCGAACTGGATGAAGTAGTTTTCCCAGGTTGTTTTCCCATCAAATGTAGGTGGCTTTACTGCTGCATCCAGTCGTCGAATTGTGGGCTCATGCACTTCACTGATTCTACTTACTTGTTCCTCACCGTTGGGCGCATCAGTCTCCATTATTTGATGCCTCTCGGTTTCAATATGTCGACTATCCAAGCGTCTCTCCAGTTCCCGGAACTTGTCGTAAAATTCTTCTTTTATTGCACCTATTTTATGTTCCAAAGCCACCGAATTTTCCAGAACTGCCTCGATTTTTCTATCGAATTTAAATTCTAATATTTCCGAATTTTCTTCCATTTTTCTCTCGATCGTTCTAGAGCTTTCGGCGAGTTCCTTTAATTCTTCCCTTAATGTCGTGGAACTGTCTTTTAATTCTTTTAATTCTTCCCCTAATGCCGTGGAACTTTCCTTTAATTCCTCCTTTAATGCCGTGGAACTTTCTTTTAATTCCTCCTTTAATGTTTTCTCGATGTTTTGGAATAATAATTCATTCTCGGACTGAAAGTAATAATTTTCCGGATCATTTCCATCATTGATTATTGCTTCTTTTAATCGTTCCACAAGATCGAGTTTTACACCGGTAGTGTCTAATCCCCTGTCTTCCAACTCTACTTTCAATTCAGCAACCTTTAATTGACTTAGCTTCTTCATTTTAACCCCACACCTGACACCAATTGTAACGAAACTTTATTTAAGAAACCAAGTCGAATATTTATTTATTTACACGCTAATTATTAATCACTTATTTCTAATTACGAATAGGTACTTAGTTGTTAACTTAAGAATTAATCAATTTATTTACACTAGAGGTTCACTAATTATTTTAATCACACTTAATATTTAATCACTAAAAAGTCTAACCGAATCAACGTTTAAGGTAATCACATTTAAACTTCGCGAACGCGTTAAACTGTAAAACTGTGAACTATGAACTCCTCGTAATAATTGAGCGGCATTATTTATACAAGTCCGCATTTGCTCTCGAAAATTCTAGAAGGAACGGTAAGTCATCGCGCGCGGCTTTCTCGAAACTTCCGGCGGATGAGTCATACCCGCCTTAACAAATGCAATCTTTGTAACAGTATGATGTTTTTACAATTTTTGCTTGTGATTACCAGATAATTTAAGCAAAACCATAACTTGCAGAATTGGTGTTAGTAAGCGGATTGATTTAATTGATTATATTTGAGATTCGGCTGAACAACCCAAATTTTTGCACGCAGACGTCTAACACCGTGCATGTGAAGATAGGTTCCAATAAAATAAGTGACCTGTCAGATAAAAAACCGTCTTCCTGCTCCCTTCCAGCTTATCCAAATGATTATTGCGTATATTGCCTATACTCTGTGACTTTCTTGCGTTGGTAAGTAGAAAGCTGCAGTACGTATGCAATAATAGTTAATTATGTACAATTTCAAAAAAGTACCCACAAATTCGTTAACAGCTAAAACTTTCTAGTAGATGCAGTTCTGTCTACTTTTCATACCAATCCATAAGTGATGTGGAGGTTTTTTCATGACACGCTTTGCTAGTCATTTTTTTGAGATAATCTTCATCTTCATCATCTGATCCCACTTATACGTCAGAATTTTGTCACCATGCCTGATTTAACATCCAGCACGGTGTTTCACACATTCGTGAAATCCTGAAACCCTCATAAATATTTCCGATTTCATACTGTTTCATAACAACGAGCACTTATTATCTGTTGTAAACAAGAATCTTCTCCCCTTCTTTTCTATTCTTTTACTTACAATACACACACACCCGCACACACACGATCCTATACTAAAACAACTCACAGGTCATCCATGAATCCTTCTGAAGAAAAGCAACAAGAAAACTGAAATCTTCCAGAGGAGCGAAGTTCAACCGTTTTGTACGGTTCACTTGATGCAATTTTTATCTCAAATTAAAGAAGTTTTTGAAGGGGAGGTTGCGAGTTGTAGTATTATTCATATCATTACGTTAAGCACGTCAAAAGTATATAAACAAGCAATAGCCTTTAAGAATTCTTCAAAGATTTGTTGTGGACTCACTATCATGAAGCTGGTCCGGCACAACACAAAATTTTGAAAAAAAGATTTCACCTTCGGAAGATTAAAAAAACGTCGAAAATGGGTAACGAAACGTTCACAAACAATTCTGAAGAATTTATCGTCAAATATACTTTTTTCCCGCAGCCAACTTCGCAGCATGATATGGATGGGATTTCGTAAACAAGAAGTTTTTGTTCATGTACAGTTACAAAAATTGCGGTTACCTAATAAAAAGTGATTTGGAAAAAAAGTTAAAGCTTTATCTGTACTTTCATATAGTTTTTGAGCTGCCTCTTTTCTTTACCGCACAAAATTCAGTAAAGAATGTCGCATAATTTCATTTTATTTTCTTTACTACTTATATACTTTTTTTACGTTCTTTTATTATAAACATCTGGGCCGTCAATATATTCAATATTCTAAACGTCCCAATAATACCAATATTTTCTACTGGTTTTCGCTAGCATGAAGATTGGTCACAGATTGGTGTTATTCGCCAATGCAATAAAGGATGTGATAATAAAAAGTTTTCAGAACTCTTTAGTTCGGTAGAAAAAATCGTAATGATCATTTTTAGGGTAGATCCGTAATATGCTTGTTTTTTCAAAAAAAAAGAAAAATCTCTAATAAATCTAAATAATTTTCAACCCCCCATAAAGTACTGTTATTCTTGGCGCCTTATAACAAGGAAATGCACCCAACTAAGTTAATATTACAGTTTTAAGAGAGAAATAATAGAATTTCATAATGACAACCATGCATCGTTAACGGCTCTTTGTTTTTGTATTCATACGCAAACACTTTCATGTATCTACAAAGAAATACAATATAAGATTGTCGCGGTTCGCTGATTTTGACATTGCGCAACTAAACTACCGATTAAACATGATCTAGTATAACGATTTTGTTTAACAACAAAAGACCACCTACAACTATAAATACACATTAAACATCCGTCACGATATAATACCGGTCCTTCTTAAATCCGTGAGAGCCACCTAGTAATCGACACGTAAAATGTGAACGTTGACGGAAAAAAAATGCACTTACGAGGGTTAATAAAAATAGAGTCCTTAATTGGATAATCGCAATCTTGATGAAGTTTCAAGGATGGACCGTTACCTGATTTACAACAATCACATTGTACTTTCTCTACACTAAACATAATTTATAACTATTCATTAACATAAATGCAATATATAAGTAGATATATATGGATTGTTTTTATTTTCGGGAATTTGTAAATTAATTACGCAAGTAACTGAACATTTCATAATGATTATTGAATAACTCGTTTTTTTCGATACTTAACATCGATGTTGCAGCTGGGATTGCTCATTATGCTAACTTTGTAATTTGGTAGCCGTTATTTTTGATGTAATGGATACCGAAGAACGGCTATTAAAATCAACAAATAAAAAATGACGGCGAAATTAAAATATGGCTTCCTTTTAGGTTGCGCATAAATGTTTGTGGATGGCTAATTGGGGTACTTAAGTAAGATCCCTTTCCCAAATAAATTCAAGAAAGTCTTTTTATCACATTAATTCGGCGTTCATTTCACTTTCTGTGACATACTAAAGATGTAATGTTCAACTAGGTCAGTAAGTTGCAAATTAAGCTATGATTAATTATTATTAATAACCTATCACTATTATAATGGGCGTTAAAGTTTCTCACTATACACGTAATACTTAAATGATAATTATTGTGGCTGCGTAGAATTTGACACAGTACTAAAAAATTACAAGCAGTTTCCTTATGGCAGTAGCACGAATAGTTTGCTTGCTTTTATCCTATACGTATATTATTGTGTGCAAATGAGTCCAGATGAAACTGTCTGACATACTTTTACCCGGACTATAGCATAACTTTTCTGCCCATGACTACTCCAACATTTCCACCCCTGTAAACGAAACGATTTCACTAAAAAACCATTTTTGACCAAGTCAAATTCCAAATGCAAAATAGTGTATTTCATTTGTTTACGTTGCAACGATATTTATTCACAACAGTAACTCAAGAATCAAATTTCTTACCCGATTTAAACACAATTTATCATTTTCGCAATGTTTATATTTACCGCTTATTAATTATTTGACCCACGCTCACAATTTATATATCAAACGTGCCTCACGATGTAAATGTACGTTCGTCTTATTCTTATGTATAAACAACGCGTAGAAAATTTCAAAATATAAGTAAAAAAAAGGGAGATAAATACTCATGGTTCTCTTCTAAAAATGGGAAATTATTTCCGGTATTATTGGTCCAAACTTAGTTCCTTGCCAGTTCTCCACTTTTGCTTTCCTGCTGAGACCATATGGAGAGCTTCTCTCTGGGAAAAGGTCTTACTTTTTCGTACTGAATTATTGATCTTTTGAATACCTATGTCTCCTACATTCTTTAGATGCTCTTCATCGCCAATCAAAAATCTAACATTCACTCGCCAAAACCATAAATAAAATCCATGAATTACATAAATGAGAGTTCCTTCTTTTTCCCAGAATGGTGCCATTAAAGTACGTGAGAAAGCTCAAAGGAAACAAGACTAGTCGTTAAAGGCGAAGGAGTGGGAGAAAGGTAACATCAGTACCTAGAACTGTAAATGCTAGTATAGAGATTAATATCTTTTTTTAACAACGTTATCTACGCCACAACAATTTTTTGTGAAAGTGGTTTTTGTAACTCTATCAAAATTGTAATGTGTGTTTTAAGGAGTAAAGAATGCTGCTTCATCCGTAAGATCCACATCGACGAAGTTATTAGAAATACTTGAATTTTAAGAGAACAACTGTAATGCCCTCCAAGCAGCCAGAATTCCAAAAACCAGGGTCGGTCTGAGGGGTGTGCGACGTATGCAGCCGCACACTCGAGCCTTTTGAAGGGGCATACAATTGTCCAATTTTGCTAAAAAAAAAAACATTTGGCAAACTTTTAGAAATTGATTTAAATGTTGGGCAGAAATATTTAAACTAGAAGGAACTTTGTCTCAAAACTATTGCAGTTGAATTTCAAGGTAAAACCGAAGATCTTCCCCAACAAGTTCAGAATTACAGTAGTCTGATGTCCTTGACGCACGTCCAGGGTCAGTAGAGCAGTCGTCTGCTCGTGTGGCGGGACGCGGGAACCGGGAAGGATTGTGACTAATCTTCCTGCCTCCCCTCCCAAGTCTTTGTTTTTCTAGCCAGTAGCGATCGATATGCGATTGTGACAGGTGCAGTACTGACTAGTAAGTTGAGTGATCCAAAAGGCGCAAAAGTGCACAAACACTGTGTTTTTAGACCTTGAATTTCAAAATGGGATGTGGGATGTGCCACTTTTAGGGAAATGCGTAGGTTAGCGCAGGATAGGAAAGAATGGAGACACGTGTCCAACTCCAACCAGTCTTCGGGCTGATCACTACTTGATGATGATGAATTTCAAAAAAAAATCGGGGAGGGCTGGTAGGGGCATAAAATGTGAGTCTTGCACACTTGCAATTTTCGCCTTAGGCCGGCCCTGCCAAAAACACAAAAAACTCCCCAAAGAATCAATGAAAGTCATGTCGGTTCCACTACTGACGAGTTATCTGAAATTACAGGAGTTGGTTCAAGACTTTGGCGTGACTAACGAAAATCCCAAGTGATATGTCAGTGCCTAAAAATGACATTAACTTCCTATCCAAAGTCATAACAAGTGACGAAAGTTTGTGTTATAATTATGACCGCTAAATAAAGCAGAACTGAAGTCAATTGAAGTTTCCTTCTTCATCTCCGATCAAAAGAAATTGGAACAATGCATATTAGTGTCTTAGATATTCAAGAAATTGCGCACAGACAATTCAATTAGAGGAGCAGGGCAGTCACCAAGAAGTTTTCCTCAGAGTTTTAAAACGATTGAGTAAAAGTATGCATATGAATTATGGCAATTAGGTGATTTACCAATTTTTGACCTCCTTTATTACCAGATTGATTAATTCTATAAAGTGTGTGAGCAATTTGAAACGAGTATCCGCCCACTCAAACTAACTATATGCATTTTAATCGTAGTGAAGGAAAAAAATTAGCACCATGGACATGGAAAGGAGGGAGGGGACTTTACTTGCTTAAATGTAAACCACTAATCCTATACGGAAAAACCTATTGCTTGATGAGTTCTTGACATCGAAAAATGGTAAGATATTCAAGAGCGCCCATCGACGTTTGCAATGACATTTTGATATTAATGGAATTTTGACTCGGACTGATTCAGGATTCATGCTTTCTTTGGATTATTCAAAATTAGAAACTCCCGAAACATTTTTTTTGTTTTAATGTCCATGAATCATCCATGAATGAATAAACGATTACAAATTAACTTATGAACTCTTCAAAATGGTCTCATTTCTTTTTCAAGTAAATGTTCTTCGACGTTAATTTGATTGCATCTATGAGGTATAAATCCGCGTATCTGGGCGGCTAGATGTGAAACCATTAGGTCTAGCCACAACCAAATGTAATGAGTAACTTAGGACACTGCGTTGACTTTGGCTAAGAGGGAAGAACTTTTTCTAGATGACTCAGTCAAAAAACAAAATCTGTGTTATGGTAACTCAATTTCTAAGTTCATTTATTTTATATTTGTACTTCTATCAACACTTAGACCTACTAACCTTAAAAGTTGCCAATGATTAATCTTTCCTCTCATAGTTGATTAAAAACTTTCCGATACAGTAAAAAGTGCTAACTGGTAAGGTGAACCATGTCAAATTCGAGCTCTCCGTTCTTGGATCAGAAATAGGTTGCTAGTAGCAAAAAATACTGAAAAGGGAAGATTTACTCAGAAGTGGTTAACGGTGTAGTATACGTGAATTGCGTTGGAAAACCCGACGTTACGGGGTGAAGGAAGTTTCCAGATAATTGGATTACATTCATCCAAATAAAAAATGATTGCAAAATTACCATCCGACAGTTCAATTTCGTGTTGCCTTAATGCGCAACTAAAAATTTATAGTAAAAATAGTCCAACTGCATAATTGCCACAAAGTTTTTGAAAGCCATTTTCATCTTCTAGTATCACTTATTTCCTTCGTGTAAAGTATAAATTAGCAGTTAAGAATAAAATTAGGGTGCAGTATGTAAATTGAAGAAAAATTTGTTAAGGACAATGTCCATGGCGCAGTCATTAAAGAAATATTTTGTACAAAAATTGCCACGTGCGGAAAATTACTAACTAATAATCTCATGATCGATCGATCGATCTTTTCTTAGCGAGCAGGGACGAATGTAAATAAATTTTACCGCAAAACGGCAAAATTAGCAATTCGTCGCCTATACATATAATGCTGATAGTTAGATTTTATAGGTGGGTCTGCATCTAATTATTTAGTCCATTTAATTAAATTAATCTGCATTCATAATTGTCGGATACCGTTAGAAGTTGGATCACAATGTACGGCGGCGCGGCGTCTAACCAAGGTTAAATAAATAGCATTTTCTCGTTTATAAAACTGTGAAACCTGGAAGTAAAAATGGTTGCCTTATTACAAAGTGGAACGCTTTGGCAATTTGCTTAAATGTAATTAAGAAGAGATGAGGTTATATTAAAACTTATGTACCTACACGATGTGAATTATTGTTTCGCCTACGGCGTAGAGAGTGAAAGTTACCACTGCAAAATATACGAACAACAAATTTGGCTTTTGTTACTTTGTAGTTAAATGCATTTTGGATCACGTCTTACGGAAGTGTATAAATCTCTCATCGACACGTATAAACTCGCACACCCTCGAGAGTTAATTTCGTAACCTATCCGTTTACAATAGTTTAAAAGATGGATAAACAATATACTTTTACCTAGTTAGCGCCTATTTAATCATGTTTGTAGTTATGTAACGAATGTAACGATGATAATTAATAACTATGATGTTGCGGTCCCTTATTCTTAGGCAAATTGAAGAAAGCTCCCTTACGTAATCACAGCAATTGACGATTTTTAATATAATAAATAAAGTGTTGAGAAACCGCTAAATTATACAGGCTATGTTATAAAATTAGACGGTGTCCGTTATGAAAATAAGGAGGAGATTTCAACGCTCGGTCAGAATGCGAGCGCTCGATTTGTGTGTTAATTGTTTTTATATAATTTTTCTCACGATCAGGAATTGTTGTTAGTATTGGTAAATTAAACGGGAAAGAGAAACCGAAAGTTAAACTATTATCTCTTTTACAACTAAACCCATAAACCGTTTATTAATCGTAAAACAACGTTTAAATTACACTTAATTTGAGGTAAATTAAGAAATATGCCTGACTGTAACGCGCCCTCCCGTTGATTTTATATTAAAAAGCAACAATTTTTTCTTAATACGCGCAATTAATGACTTCCTCAGTTGTATGATTTTTCAAATATCGCATGTTTTAGAACTTTAGTAAGATCGTACGGACACCTAATTTTTAATATCAAATAAAATAAAATTATTACAGAGTAACTGAAACTGCAATTTCTGTTCTGTTGCACCTGTACTAGCTTTACGGATCATTGCTTATCATATGCTTTGAAGTATGCCATAAAATATTCCTTTGCATCATTACAAACTTTTTGCTATTTCTAAGTGTATTTGCATGTATTGCATAGTTTTATACTAAAGCTAAAGCATTTTTCATTACATATACTGTAATAATATGGAATTCCACAACGGGAGTTTAAATAAAATTATAAGGTTTCTAATTTTATCTAGACTTACATTGTGGAACTCCATAAGTACTTATCTATACTATAATGTAACAACTAATTCCACTCGAATCTATATTTTAAATATAACGAGCTGCATTTTATTTAAACTAAGACCTAAAAAGCCACATTAGGTTTAAATTTTATCTTATAATTAAAATTGAATCAGTTTTATTTTGTATAGAATAGGAAGTATTAAATTTTCTTCTGAACCCGGAAAAAACGGCCCAGAAATACTATTATGAACTAGAGTCGCGTACGGTAATGTTTTGCTGGTTTGCATGTTGGAAGGATACAACGTTGAACGTGTTCGGGAGATCCTTTAATAATTTTGAGGGTGATTGAAGGCTCAAATATCAAGACGAGATGTGTGCCTTCCGTAATGATCCAATATTTGAAGAAGAGAAAGGTTTACAAACGGGATGGGGGATCAATGTTAATGTCTGGATTACGAATCGCATTCCAGGAGCCAGTAATCAATATTTCAAAACTTATCTCACGTCAGCATTATGGTAATTTCTGTAAAATTATTGGGAAGAATTTTCATTTGACAATTAAAAGATCACTTATTAATCAATGACAAAAATTATGAAAATAATCCTCCATTTCAAACTCTCTCTCACCGAATTGGTTACAACAGAATGCCCACAAGCTGGGGGAGAAACAAACGAGGAACGTTTTTATGCACCAAAACTATGCACATAATTAACATAATTAACATCGATTACGTACGTGTCAAAAATCTACAATGTCTACCATTGTCTACAAGGACCTGCTAAATAGACTCCCTGCAAGTAATACAACGGGTGTGACCCAGTGGCCATCCTATAAGGAGAGGGTAGGAAAACTTTCCAAAAGATTGTTAATGTCTTGAATACTTGGGAGCCTAGGTGAAGTTTTTGATCATCTTGGTAGCCCGACAACGTTAATATGGTGCCAGTGGTTACTTGATATCAGGGTCCGTTTTACCCACTAGGCTCGAATGGAGCCTATGGGCACACGCATGCCACTCGGTGAACTAAATACAGCGCTTAAAACTGTTTGATTAAAAAACCTAAGCTCTGAAACTCTGAAATAAAATAACGGTGGATCCATTTTAAAATGGTGGGCAGTTAGGTATTGTAAAATTAATTAACTGGAACCAGCATTTAAATCCGTCCGTGTGTATTATGTGTAGGTATCTCTTATTAAAACGCAACTATTCAGTATGCACCATCAACTCGATGAGATATTTCTCGACTTTGCAAATTTGAGACAAATATTTTTAAGTAATCGATACAATAGCACTTAAATTTAAAATTCAAAAAAAGAACCCTATTTGAGCATTTACTACTTATATTTACTTTTCGCGTAAACGTCGCGTGAACGCCATTTGAATTCCCGTAAATAGTAAAAAAAACTCCACGGGCCTTATTTCTTTTTTTATTGCATATAAAGGTTAGCAGTTATTTAAAAAATTCCAAGGCGTCTATGAACCTTAGAAATGAAGTAGGAGGAGGAAGTTAATATTTTCCTTTCAAGGGATGAAAGTAAACAGTGTTACGCTAAGAAACAAAAAAAATGTGATACAAATGGATTTTTTTTATTTTAAAATTTGTTATTAGTTGTAAATGGTTAAAGTTCAAATTATTTAAATATCAATTTTGTTTTATTTGAAATTTTAAATTACAAGTTAGCTTTGTCAGATGCTTGTCGCTAACACCATTTTCATAGTTGTCAATTACGTAATTCAGTTTGTGTGTGTAAAACACGAGAAGAAAGTGATTTTTCAACTCTCACCACTTTTCTTCTTTTAGTTATACAAATATCTATTTAGAGACAATAGAATATAATACTTGTATCATTAATCAAATTGTATCCGCAATTTAAAATTATCTTTTAGATAAACCAACACATTTAAATTTATTTATTGTTAATGAAATGTTAAAACAGCATTCCAATTTTTTTCAAATATTGTTATTGTGTTTGTAGTATAAATTATTAGATTTTTTCAATAAACGGAATGTAATAAAGGCATTCTATTTCATGTTGTTTTAGATCATTTACAAGGACATTAAATATTCCTAATTTTTGAAAATCGTTCGTCCGAAGAATGTAAATCAACACTTCTGAAAGATTAATTACTATTACAACTTTAACCATTTGAGAAGAAGAGTTGTGATAAGATTGGCAACACATTTTTTGAATTTCTTTATTTTTATTTATTCAGAAATGAAAAAAGTATGAATGATGACTCAAATAGTTTTTCATTACTTCATAAGGGGGGTGTTATAAAATATGTAGTTGTTTGACTGAACAGAACCATATATTTCTATAAAAAACAAATTCCCAACAAGCCCCCTCATTGTTATGGTTAAAACTTAAATTAATTGGCGATAGCTTTTATTAATTCCTCCATACGACTCTGCCTTTTCATTTTTGAAAGCAAATGAAAATCAAAGAGAAAAAATGTTTCCAATATATATTTAAAGCAGAAATTGAAGTGTTTCTACAATTTAAAAATTATGTAGTAAATCAACGAATAAATTCGATAATTAGATCTGTGGATTTTTGTTTGTCGTTTCTTCGTAAAACCTTTGTTAATTATAATTAGCCAATACTTATGGACGGTTTAGAAACCACAAACCGGCAACCGCCATTGTGAAATCGCCTTAATCGCCTGTACTGTAAATTTTGAATGTTTTCAAAATTATTTTCCTCTACGTACTTAATTGTATAAAATTAATATATGGTCTGGCCCTCTAGTGCCTGTCTTGAAAAGCTGCTTTCTGTCTTCAAAATGCGTATCCCAAACTTTTACATTACTTTAGCCATAACTATAAATATTTAAATACAAAGGTAAACTTAAAATATTCAAATGATATCATTGATTCTTTTAAAACCTCATTTTTTGCTTCAGAATCTGAAAACGCAATTTTTGAGACACCTTTACACCATTACAGTAAAAGTTAACCATGTACAAATAACTACTTAATTTAAATGTTCAAAGTAACAATACTATTAGCATTTTCTTTACTTACGATTAGTTTTGTTTGGCAAAAAGTTTACATTGTAAAATTTAAATGTTTGGCAAATGAAAGCAGTTTATTTCTTATACCTATAACCAACTATTTATCTTGGCATATGTAAAAAAATGGTCTCTACTTCTCACGTGAATAATTAATAGAAATTTCCATTAAAAATATAATTTACCCTATATATTTGAGTTTTGCGCAAAAACACTAGACACTAATTATTACTTAACTGATTCCTTACCTTAGAGGTGTTACGGGATGTAGCGAATATTATATTGGCGATAGAAAGCAAAAGACAACTGCAAGTAATTGAAACAAGCTGAAAATGAAGTTTTCGAAACTATCACCTTTAGGTATAGGAAATATTTTGTGTTCGGTTTTGTTACGAGTGTAATGAACGAAACATTTAGAAATGAGATAGAGACCCTAGATAACTATAGGTACTGTTAAATAAAAATAAGTCAAGGAATGTGTAGAAAAGTGGTCGAGTAATAGACATGCGAGTGCGCAAATGCCAAATTTGTACAATATAACTCTCCTTTTGATCTTTTTACGATAAAATTACAAATAACAGTAGCTAAAAATATCAGGCACAATACACTGGGTCAGAACGATTAACCGGCATGAATGAACCACAATAACCACCTGTAAACATGGTACGGAACCTTGTTACCGCTCCTACTCTCTACATAAACAGCTATAAATTAATAATAACAAAAATAAACGTTTGTCAAATCAAAAAAATGAGGTACGATGGTAGCGTTGAGAATATTGCATAAAATAAAGTTGATAATCAACAAATTGAAGTCCAATGTACCGTCTACTTTAACAGTAAAACCAGTTAATTATTATGAGAGATTGGAAGGGCCATCACTTTTGAAACTATGAAACTCAAAAGTGGGATTACCAATATGGCGATAACGAGTTAATTCACTTCAAAACAAGGACACGAAGGCGTAAATTTAAGTTTTTAAAACAATAGCTCAACGAAACATGCCAACCTCAAACGAAACGACGTCATCAATTAGGTTCACTAAGATGGCTAGTTTCGTCGCAGATTTGATGAGTAGGTACAACAAATCGAAAATTTTATAGGATTTGCAGCATTTGAACTGCTTCTCAGTTTTATAAAGAGAAATATCATAAATATTTATTATCTTTGGTTCTAAAGTGAACTCAGACCCACTAGATCTGGTTAGGATGAAGGAGATCACGAAAAATTTTTTTTGTTTAACTCAAAGATCGTAGAAAAATCTAGAAACCAAAACATAGCCAACAATATTATAAATTACAAACGGTTTCTTTGCCACATGTAATTGCAGACAACCGCAAGCACACCCGCACAGGCACAATTCCTGATTTAAGTTTTCAGAATCAGCGTGTTAGAAAAATGTTGTATTTAAATGAGGCCAAGGAAAAAGGTAGTAAAATTCTTATAAGCTTTATTATTCGCGTTAATTTCCCAATGGATTTTCCGGTAATCAAAATTCGATTTAGAGAATTAATAAAACCGACACTCGAAAAACGGGACACACAATATGTTTTCTTTCCGCTTTCTATCTATGGTATAAATCTTCACTTAATCAAGTATGGGGTTATACTCGACCCTATTCAAAGTGTTTCGTTACGGGCCATAACTTTGCGTTTCATAGCCGCCCTGATTACTACGGGGGCTTCAAATATCACTGACTTTTAAAGTCCCAAGGGATAATCATATCTAATACACAAGCTTGTCTATATCTATAATATCTAGTATAAAAGCTGGAACTACATCATCGGTAAGTTTATTCGTCAGTCGAACATTTCGCGATTCGCTTCGGTTTCTACTTGTAATTGGTTACAAAAATTACGGTAATGAACACGTACGGAAATAATTATATATATCGTAATGTATCCCATTCGTTTTATAGACGACCGCCTTGTAATTATACAAGTTTAGTATTGTAATTATGCGGTAATTTTTGAAAAATTTTCAATTAGTGGACTGTAAAAATTTACGTGAATAGACTACCGATTTGATTTTTGTAATGTAAAAATAATGCTTGCTACCACATGCACTAATGGTTTGTTAACACGATATTCATGAAAAACCCTATTTTTCATGCAAGATCCTTCCTTGCAGGTACAGTTTTAATACAAGGCGAAGTATCAGGTGCCCCTCTGGTGGCTGCGAGCGCGCAGCCTTCCGCCTCAAGTAGTCCGCAATCAAGTATGCTTCTGCTTCAGACACAGGCAAGTATTTTTTTATTTTTTATTGCAAACAAATAGTGTAATAGCGCCTAATCTACATGGTGACAATTTTAGATATGCGACGGAAACATTCCGCAAATGAAAGTGATAAACCAATAAGAAAATGTTAAATTATTTTGTGGCTCTGTCAGATTAAATAACTTTAAACAGCGGAATATTTCCAAACTTTGAGTGGACTTTTCCCCGTTAAGACTAATAATCCCTTAATGATTTGTATACGATATACACATCCTAAACACTTCCTATACCTGAATTCGAATCGGCGACCTTTTTAAATTTGTGAGATGTTTCGGCAACTCATAATGAGCCAGCTCTTCTGTCAATTATTACAGGCAACCGGTCGGTTAGAAAATTGAAAATAAATCATTCTTGTATCGTACAATCACCAAAAAAAGAGATTCGCGCGCTACATTACTTCCAACTGTTCAAAACGCGTTTGTCTACCTATTTATGTTCCCATTTTGGTCCAAATGATCAATAAGATGGAAAAATATAGGATCGCATTTTTCCACATTTTCATATTCAAATAGTGCTTTTGGAACGTTTCCAAAATTACACGTTATTTAACATAAAGTTTTAGGCCAATCAAATGTGTTGAGGTTCAAACAAAGTTGGGAACAGAATAGGCTAAAAAGTTAGGTAACTAATGGCAGCCAAAAATTACAATTACAGTCAAATTAAAACTTATACACAATGCGCATCCACTCATCTTTTTTTCAAACAACCTTGCGCATTCGTGCATAAATAATGATGTAATTTATTCTTAGTTTATTTGATTTTTTGATCACAGCGACGTTTAAGTTCAAGACAAACAAAAATGGAGCCCAATTCGTACACAGTTCATTTGTTAGTCTACCATTGCAAAAGGTACTCACCCAACTATACATATAGGTCTAGCGAACACAGAAAAAAGTGCTGCAATTATTAAAATTTTAAACTTTTAGACTTAAATGTTTCATATGAGTTGTCTTAATCCCAACAATCACATTTCCAATTCCCGTAAAAGAAAACCCTATGAATTCAATGGTACGAAACATCACCTCATGGTCTATTTCTCCTCGAGGAATGGAAACTTCGTTTTAATACTTGGCCCTTCCAAATACGAATTAAGTGCACGTTGACATAATACAGCGCATTATAATAATGATAATAATTCAATCACATTTAAGTTACAAAGTGTAGACAAAACTATAACCGCTTGAATCACTAACACAAACTAGAACTTAATTTATTATACCTACGACATTATTCGACATGGATCATTTGACAATAATTTTAATCGGCGCCTATCTATCTATTTCCAAAACGAAACCTTTTTAAAGCCGTAATATTCAGTGTCGAATAACGTGGATAACCCTTTATATTGAAGTTACCGCTGAGAAAAGAATTAACTTTGAAGATGGCAGAGATAGTATTCTTTGATCGTAAAGGAGACACCGTAGACTTTACCAAAATATACCAAGCATCTAAATATTAACAAAAATGGTAATGCATGACCTTTCCATTGAATAAATGACTAGGTATTTGAAATCTTCCCTGGAGCGTCAATTTAATATGAGTTCCTTGCGTGGGAACCTAATAAGAACACCACGGAATGAAAATGACACAATGTCAAATATATGTGCTAGTCTATGCAAAACCAATAAATTTAACTTATGGCGAATAGCTAGAAATTTTACATATGGAGGACATGGAGATGTTAACAAATCGTATATTCTAAGGAAGGGAATTCATTGCCAAATTTTAGATAAGTTGATTTGTTGAATCAATTATATTTAACTTCCTTTCTAGATAGATAATTAATTTGTGCGAATGCTAATTACTGACGCGACTTGTATTGCAAAATGATATCTATTTCCAATTTGGTTTAAATTTAAATGAAATGTTAAGTGTAGCCTTATTAGCAGAGGGTATACAATTCTTGGCGAAAAAACGTAGTAAACCGTTCAACATTGAAAGAGCACCATGCGCAATTGTTAATGGGGGCATTTCTTTTGAAAAAAAAGGTATCATGAAACACCACACTGAGCTGATCCGATCCTGAACATCATTCAGAAACTGAAATGAAACATTTCATAATAGTAAGGAAAATAAAAAACTTCCTCCTGGAGGTTACCCGAAACTTTAAGGAAAACTTTGCGCAAGTGTATACAATACTAGATATATTAACAATTTCAATTTAGGTGAATAAACAAATGTTCTTCTTAAGAACCCCTAGTTGTTAATTATGTAAAAATTTGTAATCCAAAGACCGGAAACCATGCTTCGGGATTTGCAATTCATAGAACATGCAAAAGAAACAAAAATCTATGCCTGATTTACGACTCAAACCCCAAAGTCTGTTTCTTAGAAGTTAATTGGTGCAGGTGATTGACTCGAATACAGAATTATAACAAATAGGTTTCGTGCCCAAAATCGTTTGAGTGCTCAACATTGAAGAGCAACATCCGCTTATTAGGAATGAAGGAGTGAAACGGCGCAGAAATGTGGAAATTTATGTTTGTCGCTCCAAGAAGTAACTAAGTTATTGTATCAGATGCTACCCTACAATTGTCAAAATTTTTGAAGTAGTACCAAATTTACCAAAGCTCCAAAGCAAATGACTAAAACTAAAACCCTTACTAAGAACTCTTGCTAAAATACAAAGGATTTCTGGCACTGATTGTTTCTTACAATGACTCCTAGCAAAGATTATCGAAACGCCTCTCCGTCCAAATTCAAAAAATATTGTACACATTTATCGGCGGAAAAGGTTTCTTTGTAAGGTGCACTTACAATCAATTTGTAACGTTTTGGCGTTACACTGTTCCATATTCATCTTTCTATTACAGAATTGTTATAATGGACAATCCTGTATCACTTTCTCAGTAACTACTAAATTAATTCGAATAACATTATACTTCCGTATAATACAGGGTGTCTCACGGTGACCGTCGCGTCGGTTAGAAGTATATCAAGAACTGTAAAAGCTAGCAATTTGAAATTTTGCGCATGCGACATGGAGTGTTTAATCTATTAAATAAAAATATTTTCCAAATGGTAGCACTTCCGGAAATACCGGAAGTGAGCATCAACTTCTTTATTTTAAATACAAACCAGGCAATTTTTTTTCACATTCTGATGTGTCATAAAATGTTTAGTAAGTATGCTTAAAATAATCGGCGTATCAATTTTGATTATTGAGAAAAAAAGTTTTTTCACTGAAAAATGTCAAAATCTTATTTAGGAAATAAAATTGAAAGTCGAAAGTGGTAAAAGTTAGGGAAATGGGATTTTAGGTTCTCAATGTTAAAAGATTGAGACACAAGTGTCTGTAATGGATAATAAAAAATTGCCCGCGGTTAAGTATCTATTTGACGTTATTTCCAGACTTAAGAAAAACTCTAAAAAGTCTCTTTTTTTAAATGGAATGCCTATTTAATTATCGGCCCATTCGATGCAGAAATAAATTTCCTTTAAATTGATATACCATGTTCCTATACCAAAAATCAATGATCACAGAGTTATTTACATTTTTCTCATTAAATTTTAATTACATAGGTACTTTACAAAACATGGTTGGCTTGAAAATTTTCAAAAAAATTTTTGTTCAATTGTTTCTTATGCTTAGGCTTTTATGATTATTTAAAATTCTATCTATGCAACTTCTTGACTATCCAAGGTCTGTTTCCGCCGAACTAACAGAACTTTCAGGGAAAACATTAAAATATCCCAATACATTGGTTTCTGCAGCGTCATTGGGGACAATTGGCTTTGCCAAATTTCGTGGCGCATTTACTTCGCCCAAATTTAGAAAACTCTTTTCAATCATCCTGATTTTTCGTTCTGTCATTGTAGGTAAATGCGGATATCTTTCGTTAAAGTGTTGAGTGATTCTTTATTCAATGGTTAAAGGTTCTGCAGGTCCAAAAATAATACGAGCAGACTCGCCATGAATGTAAAACAAATTTAGAATATCAGCGTTTGTGTATTCCATATTTCCCAATTAAAAACAAATATTAAGCGCAAAAATCAAAATTCAAACAGATAACGCTGATAAAAAACGCGTAAACCTAGCGTAAACTTTCAAACTGATAGCTAACTGACAACTGTCATCATAAGAAACAATTGAACAACAATTTTTTGAAAATTTTCAAAGCCACCCATGTTTTGTAAAGTATATGTAATTATAAATTTAATTAGAAAAATGTAAATAACTCTGTAATAATTGATTTTAGGTATAGGAACATAGTATATCAATTTAAAGGAAATTTATTTCTGCATCGAATGGGCTGATAATTAAATAGGCATTCCATTTAAAAAAAGAGACTTTTTAAAGTTTTTCTTAAGTCTGGAAATAACGTCAAATAGATACCGCGGGCAATTTTTTATTATCCATGACAGACAATTGTGTCTCAATCTTTTGACATTGAGAACCTAAAATCCCATTTCCCTAACTTTTACCACTTTCGACTTTCAATTTTATTTCTTAAACAAGATTTTGACATTTTTCAGTTAAAAAGATTTTTTTTCTCAACAATCAAAATTGATACGCCGATTATTTTCAGCATACTTACTGAACATTTTATGACACATCAGAATGTAAAAAAAAATTGCCTGGTTTGTATTTAAAATAAAGAAGTTGATGCTCACTTCCGGTATTTCCGGAAGTGCTGCCATTTGGAAAACATTTTTATTTAATAGATTAAACACTCCATGTCGCATGTGCAAAATTTCAAATTTCTATCTTTTACCGTTCTTGATATACTTCTAACCGACGGTCACCGTGAGACACCCTGTATAAGTATAATTAATTACCAAAAAATAATGCTGTACTGGAATAAGTAGATTACTTTATTTAAGAACAACTCTTGCATCGATAATTGTATTTACGTAGGAAAAACAAAAATTTGGGCTCTTGTAAAAAAAACATCTATAAGTAAATTGGAAAAAGAAGCAAAAGGTAAATGAGACATCTGGCGTTGGTTTTCTTTATGAATAATAAAGTTTTGATGTTCATCATTAGCCAAATTGTTCTTGATGGGCCTTTATGAATTTAAATAGAATATTAAGTATACGAGGTGTTCATTTGTGTAAGTCCTTTGAATATATCAACATTTTTAAAACAGGAAACATATTTCTTCATATTTTTTTTTGTCAAATCAGGTTTTCATATGAACATGCAGTAAATTATGAATGCATGGCATGAAATGATATTTCTATATGTAAGTGTGCTCATCCTCGTAATATTTGCATATAAATTAATAACTATTATGATGTAGTGGGTGTAGTTTATTAATTTCATATTTTTAACGGTGAAATTCTTCGATACGTTACATATTAAAACTCTTTCCTAAGCTTCATCATAATTAACGTTAGTGCTCGTACTTATTTTTATGAAGTGAGAATTTCTAGCCATAATTCACTGTACTGGTCAGTTACATGTCGATCGAAATCTAAGATAAGCGTGACTCGATATCTTTTGTAACCATATGGCATTAAAACAGGCAGATGAATGTAATGGCTTTCATTGTCAAAATGAAATGCAGATCTTAGATCCCTAAATTTAACGATTTTTTTAAGAATTTTGAAACGCACACGCTTAACTTTTGTTCCGTAAACGTTATTGTTATTAACCGATTTTAGTTTCTGATGACTCTTTCCTTTTTAGAACACAGAAAAGTGCACATACGATTCACATAAATGACAATTATTTAAGTAATTAAGCTTCGGTCCGTTTTTCTAGTTTATACCTTTATCTATTGGGAAATTTCTGTAGTGTGTCTTCACAATTAAACCTATTTGAGAAGGCGAAACATTTCCTGTTCTTCAGCAAGTCTCAAGTTCAAAATTGGAATCTATTATCATCGCTGATCTATGTCACGAGCCTTATTGATACCAATTCTTTGTTAAGATATCATTTGAATAGAAAGCTCTACACTTTCATCAGAGCCGGATACTTAGTTCTTCCAAACTAAATCGTCTAGCACCAAATTTCTTTATCGTTTGCAATACTGGATAATTATAATACCTGGATACATTCTGGATTCTGAATTACGATGGGAGGGTAGTCAGAAGTCCACTGGCACATAGGCCACCTATTGGGCCCTTTGTGCTACCTCCCTGATTAGAGTCGTCCGACGCCGCAACGTCACTCAAGCCATCCTACACGTGAGATAAATCTGCTGGAAGGGGAAGCGGGTCTAATCGTAGCCATGTCCGTCATGGATCGCCTCAATTCGACAAATACGGGACACTCACAAAGTATGTAGTGCGCCGTCTCGTCGTTTGTGTAGCATCCTCTACCCTCTACAGGATGGTGATTTGACCAAGTCCATGCGGTGCATGTGCTTGTTTATTAATTTACAGTGCCCAGAAAGTATACCCACAAGTAGTCGCAGGTTCTTCCTTGATAGACCTGTGCAGAAACGCGCCAGGCTGTGAGATGGTCCCCTGAGTCAATCTAACATCAAGTCCCACCTAGCCTTGTGCTGAGCTTGGATGTCTTGGGTTGTTAAGTTGTTTACAGTTAATACTGTAAGTGGAAGAGCCGGCTCTGGACCATAAAACGGTTGTTTTGAGGCCAGTCGGGCTAACTTATCGTATTTTTTATTGCCTATTGCTCCAGCATGCCCTCTAAACCCATACTTGATCATACTCGGAAACCAGTCTAGAGGTGATTTTGCATTGACCTGGTGCCTGCAGAGCAGTTCTGCTGTCACTGGAAATTCTGATGATTTTATTCTTTACGCTGTGCATAGGAATTGTTTTTGCACTAAGCGTTATTCGTACTAGTTCTGTCTGAAAGACAGTCGGAATTTTGCTTAGTAGTTGGCTGGTATGGAAGTTCAGTTCTTCTAGCTTCAGTACCTGGATACGTCTCTCTTACGGATTCCTCCATATTTTCAACAGCATTTCGCCCATTTGTGGGGAGTGGGATTCGTTGCATTTAAAATTGTCACTGACGAGATCATTCTTTACTTGTCCTTAATGATCTCTCTTTCGCTGCCAAAAACCGTCTGGTTAAATTGAAATATTTTTGTTCCTTTCTACATCTTCCTACGCTTGAATTGTACTATCAAACTATGCAGACATAAGAATACATTTCTATCGTTTGTTGAGATAGAAATTGTGCTTCTGGTCGCTTCAATACAAAATTAGTGATATTTTCACTGACACTCGCTGTTTGTTTGCATATTCGGTGGTACATTATTCATATTTGGTATTTTTTGATGTATCCAATTGTAAGCTTCAACCGTTTCCACATAAAGGACATATTAACTAATCCAATTTTTATTCTTTTATACAAATTAAAAATCAAAGAAAATTCCACTTGCATAATGATTCAAATATGGTACAAAGATCCTCATTCTGATGGAATTAAAATTGTAAAGTTGACTAGGCATTAGAGGGTTTCGCTCGATCCAATCTTTATTATAATTTATAAGCAAGTAAGACTAAATAATCCGGTTAGTATAACAGCTTCCGACCTTATTATTATTTATATTATTGCACGTCGTTTAATGCTGATGTCTCCCAACTAATGAATGTTTCACAACAAAACAATATAATCTTAAAGAACTTACGATTAGCACAAATAACTTCATTTTAGCCACAAAATATTTTTGAGCATAATTATGGATTGGCTAATATTCCTATCAAAAAAAATCTCTTGCTCTTTGAGACTGCCCCATTAAACCGAGTGATTGGGTTGTTCTGAGCGGTGAAATTCAAGAGAAATGGAAGAGTGGTAGTTAAAGAAAATTATGCAATAAAAAACAATGCGTACGTTCTAAAAAAAAGATCGCCCATTCAAGTACTCATTGGACCAAGCATTGCTTAACTTTCTTTTTTTCTAATTGTGTATGTCCGCTCTGTCGACCATGCATTAATACCACGATGTGTTAGTACGGAAAAGATACACAAGATGATATCTTGCTCTCCGTAGCATTTTGGTGTCTAACAAATAGATGGAAGCGAATAGACTTATTAAAGTCGATGTTATCTCACCAAAATCAGATCTAAGAACTTAAATTTATGAGTTGTAAATAGCTGGATGTTATGGAGAAGCCAAAACGTCAAACGGAAGTACGCATATCTCCGATCCCTAATTTAAAATGGTTCTCTCGGACGCCTTGTAAGAAAAAGGGGTTGAACCTCGAATAGGGAAAGAATTTGTTTGGGGCCGTGTAATTGCAAAAGAGAAATCGAGATGACAGAAAGATTGATTTTTCATCATATAAGATTGGCAACTATAAGTGATTATTGATTTTGTCATAAGTGGTCTTAGCATATTCTTTTGTTCTGTCAACGTGTGCAAAGCACCTAAACTATATGGTTTTCTTGTTGTTTGAACTTCCACCTTTAATTTAGTAAAAAAATTGCATCGATTAGTTATTTAGTTTCGTTTTTATCCCGCTTTAAAAATGGAACAAACAAGACACGCATTTCAGACATATTTTATTATATTATTTCCGAAAAGGCAAGAATACATAATACATCACAAAGCACACAAGCAGTTATGTGCCGTATATGGGAATAAAGCCTTGAAAGAAAGGCAGTGTCAAAATTGGTTTGCCAAATTTCTTTCTAGTGATTTTTCACTGAAAGATGCTCGACGATCTGGCCGTCCAGTTGAAGTTGATGAGACCCATATCAAGGCAATTATCGATTTTCAGATCGTCATAGCATAACGCGTGAGATTACAGAGAAGCTCGATGTATCGCATACATACATTCAAAAAAAAATTAAAACGACTTGGCGATTTATGGGTCCCTCATCAGCTTAAGGAAATTCATTTGACGCAACGTATTAACATGTGCGATTCGCTTCTGAAACGCAATGAAATTCATCCATTTCTGAAACTACTGATTACAGCGAAAAGTGAATAGTTTATAAGAACGTTAATCGGAAAAGATCAAGTACCCAGACGACACCAAAAGGTGAGATTCACCAAAAAATGATTATGCTGTCAGTTTGGTGGGATTATAAAGGAATTCTGTGCTTTGAACTTTTACCAAGAAACCAAACGATTAATTCAAACGTTTACGTTCAATAACTTGCCAAACTCAGCGATGTAGTTCAAGAAAAGCGGCTCGAATTAGCAAATCGTAAGTGTGTTGTTTTCCGCCATGATATTGGAACTAGGTTGAGATGTGTTATCACATCCACCATATAGCCCTGACCATGACCCTTCAGATTACCATTTATTTCGTTCCAGGCAGAACTCCTTATAGTTAAAATTTTAAGGCGCTGATGCTGTAAAATCACATTACCTAATTCAGTTTTTTGCTGACAAAAATCAGAAGTTTGATGAACATGGGTAAGACTACGAATTTGTCATGAGCGTGATTTCCGTGACTATTTTAATAATGCTTTTTAATGCACTAGCTGATTGGTATATGGTATATCTGCATGAATTAGATCGTTTGGAACATTTTATGTTTCCGTGACTTTCGTTTAAACCCATTATTTCCGTGATTTTACTTAAATTCCCGTGAAAATCTGCTTTTTCATAGTTTTTGCTTCGCTTTCGGTCTTGCAGTTCAAGCTAGTAACCGCGGTGAACGGAAGTTACAAAGTCCATCGATAAGATTGTCCGCCGGCCGGCTTTCAAGCATAAATGGAGTGGGATTGTGAGATGTGTAAACTGTAAGACGAGAACTACAAACCGACAGGTGCAGTCATTGTTTTGCTTTGTTCGGTCTCACTCAGTGCGAGGTTATTTTGTTTTCATTTATGATGCTGTCAATCACCCCGCTGCGGGTGCCAGGTAGACGCCACGCAGTCCCTTTCTTTGTCTGCTCTGTAAAGAAAACTGGTTTTCTGGAATTCTAGTGCCGTTATTTGCTCGATACGATGCTTCACGCTAAGAAAACGTCCGGGTGTAGCCCGCTTCAGAGAAAATCAGAGTATGGGAAAAACGTGTTTCATGTGAGTGGAAGTAAACTATTTTGTTTATTTTGTATCATTTTCGATTTTATATTACATTCTAAGAAATTTAATACCCGTGATTTTTCCGTGATATTATTAAAAAATTCCGTGACCGCTCCGTGGTTTTTGACCCAAAAATCCGTGACAAATTCGTAGTCTTAAACATGGGATTATGACACTGCCTGAAAGATGGTAAAAGGTCATCGACAAAAACGGACAAACCTAATTGAATAAAGTTATATTTTTAAGTAAAAATTTTGAATTTTCTTTCTTATCGAAAATACGCAATCACGCCTTATATTTTAAGAGAACTACATACTTTTATAAACGGAATGCTTTATATTCTAGAATATCAAAATGTTTTAAAGTCATACGAAGGCAACGGTTTCAGCATAAGTGCGCAATGTAAAAAAATTGAATTACCTACTCTTGTTTTTATGATGTGTAAGAACGACGGACACTATGGACTTAATTTTGTGTACTACCAAAGTTTGGTACTACAACAATTGAAACGAATCCACTATAGTACCTGAAATGTGAGCTTCTTAACTACTCAACGCGTTGTACTTAATAGAAAAGTTTGGATACTACCAAATAAACTACCGTTTTGTAATTTTATGAATAAAAATAAACAGAATGTGCAGTATATAGATAGATAAACACGAGTTTTATACACGCTGCCCTCTCACAATTGCATTTTAATTTAATTTATTTTTATTTTTATTGAAAAATTGGCCTAATTCTATTAATTCTAATATTTTTCAGTACTGAAGTTGGACACAAATTCCAACGGTCAGAATACATATTATATACACCGCTCACTACGGTTCAAACGTATAATTTGAAAATTTTCTTCAACTTCCACTGTGATCAAGATCTTTATCGACGCCTTCTTATTATATACCTACCTAAAGGATGTTATGTCCAATGAATTTGTATTTAGGACGTTAAAAATTCCTTTCTGTGAGGAAAAATTGTCTCGACAGATCCCGTCCGTAAAACATTTGTTGGGATCCCCATCCCACGTATTTTCATTTATACTCATCCACTTTCTCTGTTATTAAAATCTTCCAAAATGCATCCTGTAATTTTTATGTAATCTTGCACTCGAAACGTTTGTGATTTGTGATACCCAGTCTCTTTTTCTTTGATGGCATACTAAGTTTAATCTTCATAATACCACGCTTCTGACGGAACTTTCCTCTAGAATTCGTATAGAATTTAAGTACCTATTCTTCCTTTAATTAAAGGTAGCGGTTATAATTTTTCGAGTTGACTAATTATAAGACAGTTTTCTTAAGAACACATATCGAATTGAATTCGAGTTGTACTGTTAAACTAATATCTAGCATTGAATAAATCACTCAACGCTAATAGGTAGGTAACTCAAATGTTGGCTTATGGTCATGGGCAACATCCATTTCAGCGAATGTGTATTATTACAGTATATCTCAAAGAAACGAAAATAATTTAAGGTACATTACAAATTTTGTAAAGATTAAACTGCCTAAGATGAAAAGACGTCAATTTGTAGTTTTTCTAAAACACCTTGACTGTTAAACGCGCTTGTAATAATTACTACTTTACAATGAAGTGTGTGACATAAGTTTTGCCTCTGAACTGGTGGCATGTTCAACAAAGTTTAATAATATAAATCCGTGTCAGATGGATATGCAATTGATTGGTTCTATTATAGTAACTGCCGTTATATATAGACCGTAAACAGAGCAATCCATCTAAATGCAAGGCTATTGCACATACCTTTTGCATTCCGTTTAATTATGATATATCGCTTATTGATTAATGTATAACTTATAGTAAATGTCGAAGGCAGGATGCATTTTTCTTTTTCCCCTAGTGGGCGTCGAGACGTCACCAAGGCGACGACGCGGAGTAATATCACCGCCAATGACAGTAGTTAAAGCAACGCCTCCTTCTAGTTTTATATTCCCTCTACTTTTTCACAAGAAGTACGCAAAAGTTATTAGTTCTTAACGCGCTATAGATTAGACGCTGTTACTTTTTCCGCGCTCTCGAGTATGTCTATTTTAGTAAGTGCGGTTTGAGCGCCAAGTCATTATTTACGTATCGAGGACAGTTAGTGATGTTGTATAATTGTTACAGACGCCGTTTTGTTCGAGTAGTTTTGCGGATCTTCTGACCGCCCCATTTTCGGATGACCCTAGTAACGTTCTATCGCCAGAAGATTTAGATCCATTCCCCGAAGTGGCCTTACAATCACAACCCTCATCGCCTACCCCACTACCCAGTTTTCAAGAGACATACTCGGTCCGTTACAACACACCATACAAAATGGACGAAGAGTGCTTTAATGTTGCATATCATCATCATCATCAACACGGTCAAGTGGCAGCACCACCGGCACCTCATCACTACGAATATCAGCAACATCATCAGTACGCGACAACACCCTATTACCCACCACCTCAAACTTGCACCTCCGGATTTCAAAGTGTGGTCTCTCACGAATCCTACTCCCTACCCGCCTACCAAACTATTACTGCCGAAATGCACGTGAGTACACCTTTAAGTCCGGGACACCGACGAGCCTCTCTCCCATTACAAAGATCCGAATCGACCAGCAGCAGTGAAAGTCCAAAATTGCGTCTGGCAGGTCCGGTAGCTTCCGCCTGTTCCTCCGCCGCCAGTTCACCAGGAGGTAGCGGAGATATACCCCTGAGCAAAGGGCCAACTCCCCCATCGCCATCACAACTGTGCGCGGTCTGCGGTGACACCGCCGCTTGCCAACATTATGGTGTGCGAACATGCGAAGGCTGTAAAGGTTTCTTCAAAAGAACCGTCCAAAAAGGATCAAAATACGTCTGCTTGGCAGACAAAGCCTGCCCGGTGGACAAACGTCGGCGAAACAGATGCCAGTTTTGCCGTTTTCAAAAATGCCTAGCGGTGGGCATGGTAAAAGAGGTGGTTCGTACCGATTCTCTAAAAGGACGAAGAGGACGACTTCCATCAAAACCGAAGTCGCCGCAGGAATCACCACCGAGCCCACCAATTTCTCTAATCACGGCGTTAGTGCGTGCCCACGTCGACACAACTCCAGACCTCGCTAATCTAGATTACTCTCAATACTGTGAACCGTGCCCCATTGAACCTGCGATGACGGAATCGGAAAAAGTGCAACAGTTCTACACTCTTCTCACCACATCCGTTGATGTAATCCGTCACTTCGCGGAAAAAATCCCTGGTTACCAAGACTTCGTTCGCGAAGACAAAGAACTATTATTTCAATCAGCATCACTAGAACTTTTTGTGTTAAGGTTGGCATATCGAACACATTCAAACGATACGAAGCTTACTTTTTGTAATGGGATCGTTTTACATAAACATCAATGTCAGAGGTCGTTTGGCGATTGGATGAACGCAATTATGGAATTTAGCAACAGTTTACATTCGATGGAAATTGATATATCTGCTTTTGCCTGCCTTTGTGCTCTCACACTTATTACCGGTAAGTCTACTTTTATAAATACATTATTCATGGCTGAATGTATTTACCGTATAAGGATTTACTCTCCATTTGCATGCAGTGTTACTTTATATTCATTCCGTTATCTTTTATTTACCTTATAAATCTCTTTTAAAATGCTTAAATCGTAGCCAATCGAGAATTATATTAATTTAATTTAATCCTATATTGTTTTCATTCGCTTCATATAAATTGGATAGAGATAGATATTTGATCCCCGGCGAAAGCGAATATATCTTAACAAAATCTAAAATTACAAAAATTCACTTGACGTATTTGTAATTGATTAGTTAATCTTTCTACCAAACAGAAACATCGTATTTCCTTCAATCTTCTAAAAAACCAAAGCACCATCGAAACTACCCCGAAGAAAATGTCCCATTCACAAAACGCACCCTATTGTAGTATTATATTCTCTAATGTGAGCATTATCATTAACGTAGTAAAAAAAATAATTGTAACAATAAATACACGTAATTCCACTAATTTTTTATTTTAAATGTAATCCGACGCGTTTCGACACTATTGTGTCTTTAACAAGAGTAAAGGACTGTAATAGATTAAAATTAAACAAGAGTTGCCAAGGAGGAAATCTTTGGTACATTTTTTTTGTTTAATTTTCTCTATTGGTGTCGAAACACCTCGGGTTACATATTAAGATAAACTATAGTTGAACTTCGAATACCGCAGTAACGAAAGTATAAAAAAAATCTGGCCTTACCAAAAAGACAAAATTTGATAATTTCGAAATTTCGGCTTGAAAGTCGAATGTCTCGAAAAGTATTTGAGATACCGAAAAAATGGCACCGGATCTTGAATCATCATAAAATTTCACATGAGATATGGATCTTAACTCGTTTGTAGACATACAGATCTCTTGCAACGCACGGACGTAGTGAATTCAGTAACGAACAAAGTTCGTTGAAAAGGTTAACAAGGGCGCCGCCAGAAAATTTTCCCGGGGGGGGGGGGGCAAGTAGTATTGGGGGTTCATGGCTGTGGCGTTTTTTCAAGATTTCGTACAAAATTTATTTTTATTTTTAATAACTTTTGCCTTTTTTCTTTTTCCCGGGGGAGGGGATTGCCCTCCTGGCCCCCCTGAGTGGCGCCCTTGGCTAGGTATAAGTACATTGTATTTAGATATTATTTCAATTAATTATGGAGTTTCACAAAGTAAGTTTAGAGAAAATTAACTTTATTACCGTAGTAACCCGATCCGTACATACCTCATAACATTTGCTTTTTGAATTGTCATTTGCGGACAATTACACAAGCATGGCCACTTTGTATTATTCAAATTTGTTAAAATTCAATTTCTTCATTAATCATAGTAATCTGGGATATCCATCATTCTTTCTTCTTTTCAGGTCCAATCTTGTACTTCGGTTATAACTCAGAATATTATAGATCCCAATGTCTGTTGTTTGTAGCTTCAATCATTTTCTATATTTAAAAATAATGTGGCATAATGCATTCTTTCGTGATCAGAGCCAGTTCTAGGTTTTGACACCCTAAGACGAAAAAAATGTGGCCCTTTAGATTTTCGTCGCTATTTTTGTAACTATTCGTTAAATAATTACCTTCAATGCCTCTCACCATCATTTTGATAAGTAACTGAAAGTACTGAAAGCCAAGTAATTTTTGTGCTCTGAAAGAATTTTTACTGCTGTGGCATTTTGAATAAAGTTTAGTAAGTAAAGAAACCCTGAGCAAGAAGAAAGCAAAGTTTGACTGTAGTATAAACCATATCGATATCTATTGTAATTATAAAACAAAAAAAGTTGTCATTCTTAAAAAGTTATGCTTTTTCAACTCAAGCTCAAAGTTTGACAGAGTCGCTGCGCTCGTGAGAACGAGATTTGGAAAAACATTTTCTTCTCGTATTTTACACAAAGGTTTCTCGAAAACTGCATATAATTAAAAAAAATCCATGAAGTTTGCACTTATAAAATTAAGTCTAAATGTTGACAATTTATTGAATTCTTTTGCTTTCCTACAATAGGTAAATGGTATTGGCAATACCATTTACCTTTCATCTCTAGAGAGGAAAATGTAACTTTCTTCACTAATTTTATTAAGGAAATACCTAGTTATTTGTACAACTAGAGAAGAAAGTGTTTTTTAACTCGAGTTGAGCGACAGTTGAAAAGTATCTATGAAATTTGCATTTATAACATTAAGTTCCAAATGTTTAGAGTTGACAATTTACTGAATTCTTTTGTTTTCCTGCAACAGATAAATGGTGTTGGTACCGTAGAATGGGGCGAATAGGATCACTTTTGAATTTTGGAACCGTGTAACACCCCAAGTAATAGACATAAAATTGTGATATACATATCAAAACGTGTGTCTATACGTGGGCTATTCATTTCCGATGCCACTTTTTTTCTATGTCAAGTGGTTTGCCATATATAAATTTTGTTTTTGTGTGATCCTATTCACCTGCCATTGGGGTGAATAGGATCGAACAAGCTTTTACTGTGTTCAATCCTATTTAACTTTCTTTGGGGTGAATAGGATCTTAATAGGAATGTGTATCTCTTCAATTATCAATAAAAAACGTTCTTTTTTGTTATTTAAGTCCCATTTTATTTAAAAGATAAACGTTTATTGTTATAATTACATATTCAACTACATACTAACTATTTGAATTGTTTGTTGTATTCATATAAATTAATTTTAAATCTAAATAGACCTCTTCCATATCTTTCAGGAGTTTGTAGTTTCCCTACAATTTGTTGGAATGTAAAATCATATTCATCTTTTACATCTGGAAAGTTATACACGTATCCAGAATAGTCTCTAGTCGTTTTTTCGCGTAAAAAATTTCCTTGGTAGCTGTTTTTTTTTAGTTTTAAAACTTGTGCTATAAAAAATCTATTGGAGGACCTGGATGCACCTTCACCATTCTCCTTAGCGGTGTAAGGTAAATTTATAAGAAGCCAGTCATCAATATTGATGTCTTTCTTATTGACAGAAAGCAGGATATTAGAGTTAATTGGCGATGGATGAGAAAACTCTTCATTTTCGCCAGCAAGACGCTCTTCGTTTTCTTCTTCATATTCAGACATGGGGTCCATATCTGAGTTTGAATCGTGAGTGCTAAAATGTTGGCTACTTTCATCAGAAGATGCAATGTCGTCAACTGCCACACTTTTACCAGCAGGGACGTTAATTTTTCGTTTTCGCTGTGTAGGCTTGTTCTCATCATACCTCATGGACTTTAAAATATTAACAACGGAGTTGTTGATGTCATCTTCCTGAGTTTCATTTACAGCTGTATGTTCCACAGGCAGCATGCGCAACACACGCTCAGCATTCAAGGGTAATATTCCGCATTTATCAAATCCAGCAATTATGTTGTTGGATCTGTTTGCTTCAATAGCTTCAAGCAACTTTTTCAATAAACTGGGAAAGACATTTTTGGCAATACCAGCCTCCTTCCTTCCTGGTCCCTTTTTATACAATTCCACTAGTTTTCTCCATGCAGTCTTCAATGGCTTGAAAAACGCTACATCTAATGGTTGCGTCAAATGCGTGGAGTTGGATGGTAAAAATATGAAACGAATATTGTTCTCGGAGCACTCTTTTATTGCTTGAACTGAAAGGTGGGACGATAAATTGTCACCTATTAATATCTTCTTGCCGGGTAACTTCTTCAAATAGGGAATGGCAATTGATTGCATCCAATCCTCGAAGCAATAACTGTCGAACCATCCCGATTTGCTGCGATTATACCTAGTATGGGGTGGTCCTCCAGTTGTCCAAGAGTCATACATGTTTAAGGCTTTGTATACTACATAACATGGCAGTAATACTCCACTACCAGAAGCAGCAAACATGATTGAGGTGGACGATTTGCTATGGTTTATAATCCGTTCGGGATATTTACATCCCCGCCTTGCAATAATTTTTTTTCGACCAGGGTCATCACAAAGGTTTGTTTCATCATAATTAACGATGTGGCTAGCTGGAACACCCTCTAATTCTTCAGAAAGATGTCTAAAATATTCTGTAATGGTTTCCCTAGTAACACCAGCACGGGCCCGTTTTATATTTTGACACATTCTTTCAGATAGTATATTTGAATGTCGTTTTAAAAAGCTATATGCAAACTCTTTACTCGGAAGGTTATCTTTAAAACAGGAAACAACTCTACCAGCTCTATTTAAATATTGTTGAACAAGCAATCTTAAATCGAATGTGTCAAAGGGGTAACCCCATTCACTGCATATGAGTAATTTCTCGGCAATAGATGTTTCTTCTGCTTCACTCAACACTGTTTGCCCTCCTTGTTTCTTAACACCTTCATTTTTTATATGTCTTTGAAGCACGGTGTAAGCAAGATTGTGTCTTTTCGCAGCTTGTCTAATGCTGTAACCACGAATGACATCATTCTTAGCATCTTGAATTATATCTGGATTATGTTGTTTGTAACGTTTTCCCCCTACTTTAGGTTTATAATCTCTAGGCATGTTTACTTCGTGATCCTAGTCACCCCAGGTATTGATCCTATTCACC
The DNA here is from genome assembly GCA_036250285.1 of Pyrocoelia pectoralis. Classification (NCBI taxonomy): domain Eukaryota; kingdom Metazoa; phylum Arthropoda; class Insecta; order Coleoptera; family Lampyridae; genus Pyrocoelia; species Pyrocoelia pectoralis. The sequence goes on from CM070076.1 coordinate 3,485,213, forward strand.
CCAGGTATTGATCCTATTCACCCCAGGTATTGATCCTATTCACCCCAAAACTCTCAAAACGTGCAGCAAATTAGAAATATTTTTCCAGATATTTTTTGCACACAAATGAAGTAAAACTATTTCGTGTTTCTAATTACTAACTTGTTGGGGGTCACTAATACTAATTACTTTGAATTTAGGCCTCTTCAGTTCGGAGTTGCGCACAAAGTTTTTACACTCACTGAAACAACTGACTTACAACATTCACAGGTAAATATTGGTTTTTCATACTACCAACTGCTGGTGACTAAATGTTACCGACATTTATGTCACTATGATATAAGGCGCCAATCAAGATCAAATACAAAACGTTTGGATGATTTATTTAAGTTTTATGATTTTTCTAAACAAATTCCCACTTTTTGATCCTATTCGGCACAGCGATCCTATTCGCCCCATTCTACGGTAATACTGTTTACCTACTTTCATCTCTAGAGCAGAAAATGTAACTTTCTCCCCCAAGTTATTTGTACAAGAGAAGAAAGTTAATAGTTATGCTTTTTCTAAAACTACATATAATTCAAAAAATATTCATTAATTTTTGATTTGTAACCTAGTACTGTTTACTTTCATCACAAGTGAGCAAAATGTCCTCACTCATTTTACAAAAGAAAATACTATTTTCTAAGACAGTTTTAGAAAAATACCATTTTCTAAGGCAGATATTATTTTTCATGGCAGTTTTAGAAAAATGTAATATTTGTCCCTTCACAAAAAATCAAAAGTTAAAGGCCATATTAAAAATAGCTTCGTGTTTCAAACGACCCATGGGTTAATAATTAGGTAGTCTAATTAAACTAGTCATAGAAAAACCGAGTACAACAGATCAGTTTGTTCACTTGTTAAAAACATCAGGTCGATCGCAGACATCGCCTATTCTCACCGCAATCCTTACTGTAACGTTTTGTTGTCATATAATTAATGAAATTCTTTTAGTTGGACTTCTCTGCAAATGTTGAGATTCCAACACAGCAATAGGATTTTCTTAGATTATTTTACTATGAGCAAAGTTTCATATAATAATAATAATAATAATAGGCTTTATTTGGGTAAAGAATTAAAAATACATAAAATAGAAAAATAAGTAATGTTACATTACTAAACCCAAAGGGCGAAGTTCAGATAGGTTTTTTTGAAAAAAAAAACCATCTGCTGTTCCACTTAACCCAGTAAGAAAATTTAAATTAAATTAGTTTTGGTGGTTTGTCGCATCAAAATTTATAACTTAAATGCATAGGTACTTATGTAAATCAAAAGAGAAAATTATGTGGCCTGCTTATTCAAAAGTATTATAAATAAATGTTGTTTAAAATTATTTTGTGTCATTATTTTTAAGTATTCGGGTAGTGAGTTATATATATATGCAATATTATATGAGAACGATCGTTTAAATAGGCTGGTTTGATGTGATGAGATTGATAGAAGATTTTTTTTTCGTGTATTAAGGTTATGAATTTCAAATCTGTGTTTAATTTTATTAAATAAATATAAAGGAGTTTTATTTGAAATGATTTTATGAAACAGGCAGCTAGAATGTAACAACCTTCTATTTTCCATATTGAGCCAATTGATCTGGTTAAGCTTGTACGAGATACGTTCGTATTTTTTAATGCCAAATATTAAGCGGAGACACGAGTTTTGAATGCGCTGAATTCTGGTAACATCAGTTTTGTCTAGGCATGGACCATAGATGCTATCACAATAATCAAATTGAGACAGTACCAATGACTGGCATAACAACGTTTTGATCTTTTGACTAAAATAGTACCTATTATCAAAAATTAATCTCAATTGTGCATAACATTTTTGAACTGTTAATGTAACATGCTTCTTAAATCGAAGACTGGAATCAATCCACAAGCCAAGATTTTTTACTGATTCCAAAATTGGTAGTGCTGTGTCATTAATTTTAATTTCAACGTCAGATATAACTGAACTTCTTTGTTTAGTTCTACCAAAAAGCATAGCAAAACATTTTTTAGGATTTACTTTTAAATTATGTTGTTCCGATAATTCTACTAGATTATATAAGTCTTCATTAAGGTTTTTAACTGCATTTTTAGTATTGTCAGAATCAAAGACAAACAGTAACTGAGTGTCATCTGCGTAAAGGTGGTAGTCGCTGTATTTTACAATATTTTGCAAATTACATGTGTAAAGAATAAATAACAGTGGTCCCAGTATTGAGCCCTGAGGTACACCTGAAACGACGGGCAAAGGCTTTGACATCGAATTATGTAAACATACCGCCTGTGTTCGATTACTTAAATATTGGTTTATTAACTTTACGGCATGTTCGCTGAATCCCACAAAATGTAGTAGCGCAAATAGAGTAGAATGACATATCGTATCAAAAGCTCTTGAGTAGTCAATAGAAACAAGAAAACATAATTTGTTGCTATCAACAGCTCTTATGATATCATCAGTGACATTTAAAAGTGATGTTGTGCAGCTGTGATTGGCTCTGAAGCCAGATTGAAGCTCGGGTAAAATTGAATATGAAGATATAAATTCTAGAATTTGTTTATACATAATTTTTTCAATGATTTTAGACAAAGCCGGTAATATGCTAATAGGTCGAAGATCTTTGAATTCATTAGGCTCTTTAATTTTAGGTAGAGGGATGATGATGGCTGACTTCCATATTTCCGGAAAAGTGCAATTTGTATAATAAGTTGGATCTTCTAGAGTTCTTATTTAGTTGAATATTTTACGAGGCGTTTTTAGTAGGCTCCTAAGCAATTCATATTGCTAAAATGCAGGGCCGGAGTAAGGCACGTGCAAACGGTGCAGTGCACCCGGCCCCGCGTTTTATTGGCCCCGCGCGTTTCAAGATTTTTAAAACGATAAATCTTAAACGTGTCGAAATCCGTTCAAGTAAATACCGACAAAAAGTTTTTCTTATAAACCGAAAGTAATAAACCATTTTGTTACAGAGATGAAATTATTTACTTTACTGGGGTTGAAAAAACTTAAAATTTGCAATGTGTTTTTATACCCAATGGTAAATGCCTTGTGTGGGAATATTTCTGTAAATCTAAATATTATGAATACTATCTATGAATTTTTCTTTTCGACACTAACTTGTTTTTATTATTTTATTGCCGCCAAGCACTATGTTAATTTTCAAGAGTAAATTTTTATTTTAAGTTCCTGTCTCGCATTTTTATTTTGCACCTAGTCTCTAATAAGCTAGCGCCGGCCCTGCTAAAATGGTCATAAAGTGGCCATTTTGGACTTAATCATCTAACAAAAATTTAAAAAACTATGCATAGGTCAGATTCTATACAGGGTGGTCAGAAATTCACTCATCGACGGGTAAGGGTAGTATTGGGGACGTTGCTCTAACGAAATAAATGCAAAAAAAATTTAGTAAAAGTCGTACCGTTTCTGAGTTATCCGCAGATGAAGTTAGCCAATAAGAGCGCTGCGCGGGCGAGTTCACACAGCCATCCACGGGCGGTGTTGCCATGCGTAGTCGAGGCATGGATCCGCCAAAGAAATCGAAAAGAAAAACTCTGTTCGAAAGCGGGGATCTAACCCGCAACCTTCTGATTGAGGGTTTCGCGTCTTACCGTCTACGCTGCCGAAGCACTACAATTCATAAACAAAATATTAAGTTGTTTGTGCTACAATTCCTTTGATTTTAGAAGCCAGTAGGGCGGACTGTTTGTTAGTAATCATAATTAATCGGTAATTCACGACATTTTTCGAGAAGTCGATGATGGGACCAATGGAATTTTTTATGGCGATTGGTTTTGAATTAGTTGATAATGCTTGCTAGATAAATCTTTAATTTTTGTACAAAAATCGTTTAGTTACTGGCACAAAAAAAAAACACCACCGACTTCTCGAAAAATGTTGCCTAGAAACGTTTAGGAATGAGCCAATGACTATTTTCATTTCCGTTTTGGCTCCACGAATTTCTGAAGCAAACCGATCCTTCCTTAAAAACTCGGCCAACATAAAAACGTCTACTCGAGGAAGGGTATTCGACTTAGCTTTTAAATAAGTTCCATTTACCATCGTAAAAATCACTTTCGCAACGGTATATTAAATCAAGCTAGCCGACTGACAGCAAACGATACCAGCATGTGACGTCACTATCTGTTTCAAACTGATTTAGCGCAAACGCTCATGTTTGAACACTTTAATTCTTTTTTTCTCGAAAATGGTTCGGGTTATTTAACTTTTTTGAACTACTACAGTTTACACACACGAGTTTTTCTTTTCGCTTTCTTTGGCGGATGCATGCCTCGAGTACGCTTGGCAACACCGCCTGTGGATGGCTGTTTGAATTCGCCCGCGCAGCGCTCTTATTGGCTAACTTCATCTGCGGATAACTCAGAAACGGTACGACTTTTACTAGATTTTTTTTGCATTTATTTCGTTAGAGCAACGTCCCCAATACTACCCTTACCCGTCGATGAGTGAATTTCTGACCACCCTGTATGTAGCATAGTGATCATTTAAGTTAAGTTATAATCTTGGTCGAAAGTTGCGTAAATGTAGTACCTCTCCTTCAGAACTTTCGACCAAGATTGTAACTTAAATATTTAATTTGAAACCTGAAGGTTTATATTAATTAATCACCATTCTACATAGAATTTGTCCTATGCATAGGTTTTCTTTTTTTATTAGATGATTACGTCCAAAATGGCCATTTTACCAATGTGAACTACAGAGCTCTCCTTAGGAGCCTTATATCAGCTTATCCAACGAAATTTCTGATGCACGTCATAAATTTGATGACGCCGTGGCAATGCAGCATTGCCAAGCAATATCTAACATTGAAAACGATTACGAAATCATTGTAACTACTATCAGCAGAAAGAAACTAAACTATCACTATAGTTGAATTGTATGAAAGAATTACTACAAAACAAGATAGTCGGAAAATATGTGAACTAAAAGAATTTTATTTGAAATATTTGAAGCGGCAGGATTTTTGGCCAATCACACAAAAAAATTTGTTTTAGTACATTCACAAATCAAATTTATACTAACAGTTGAAAGTAATAACATTTTATACATTTTTTTATTATACCTATAGAAGAGATTTTCCAGCATTAATGGGTTGTTTTTTAAGAAAGTAATTCCTTAAGCGTCATTTTACATTTAATCTTGTAACGTTTCACTGATCACTAGGTCCATTTTTACTATTTATGACGTGCGTCAGAAATTTCATCGGATAAGCCGTATCTACACAACGTATGTTGCAAAAGTAGCTGCTCCTCAAAATCTATTATTTACAATACTTTGTATAAGGTCACAATATAGGTTATTGTTTATTATTACTTAAAAATATACAAAGTGAAGGAAAACAAAACAGTTTTTATGGAAACACTCTAGGTATGTGCTATTCTATCTACCACTCTTTGGTATAAAATGTCAGTGGTTGCGAGTAAATCGCTGTTATTTTTCTTTGCACTTTAACAATTTTTGAAGCTTAAAAGTAATGAAAGCACAAAACTATAGGTAGATACGGAATTGGGACAATTATAACTGCTTGAATTTGCGTCACCCTGTACATATTTAACGATATTTTAAATTGACTCCGTGTTAGTATATCTCCATTATTTTTAATTGTACAGAGGATAAAAGTATAACTTAGGGCAACAAAAATGTATAGCTTGTCTCAATTTATATCGTCTCATAAAAGGATTTATTTTCGGGTCTGCATTGTTAGTAGATAAACACGTTGTAAATGCCTACCTCATTGACATAACAAAGGGGACCTCTCGGTATTTTATGACAGGGTATCAAAGGCGGACTAAGGTAAAAATATTAATATAGCAATTTCTTTTCAAGGCATCCGTTTTATTTTAAATAAATTACGAGTTTTAAAATAAATTATACGATATAGAAATTACAAGTATTATACTTACAACAACAAGGATTCTTAACGACCGACACTAATTAGTAATTATTAATTTGAATTGTTATAGCACTGGGTGACGCATACCTAACCCAACCCTGAGTGGACAGGTAGGCATTTACAACGTGTTTATCTACTAACAATGCGGATTTGAAAATAAATCCTTTTATGGGGTGGGTTTCGGGACGGTATAAATTGAGACAAGCCATACACACCTACATTGTTTAGAATATTTTAATATATTATTAAATATGTAGGCATATAATCAGTTTCTACTGCGTTAGTAATCAATATTTCTTCCCACATCTAACCCTTGGATCAATTAGATACCCAATACAAGGATGCACTCTTGGTACTATCTGATAAGTCAAATTACATAAGCATCTCGATAAAAAGCGGTATTGATTTATTTGTTTTTGAATTGCATGTGGATTCGCGTTCATTTCTCTGTTATTTTAAAACGATTCAATATCTAAACCGATCACAGAATAAGAAAGCCTTGTCGGTTCATTATTCCAACTCAAAAGTTCAACACCATTTAAATTTTTATTTTTGAAACATTCTTAAGTTTAACATGTCATACAGTTATAAATCACGTGATAAGGCTCTCTTTTATGTGATTAGTCCACCACGTACTAAGGGATGTTCCTAAAAGATTGGAATATAGTGTGTAACTACAGACTCCTAAGGTAAACATAAGATCTAACCCAACTAACGTATATCCAAAATAGCCTCGATAAATCCGTATAAAAATAAAAAAAAGTTTCATGTGGCATATATGTACAATAGAAAAAATGAATTTTGGGCTTGGACTCAAAACGACGTGGAAACAATTTAAAAATAATCACAAAAGTTACAGAAAGTGCAGATAAATTTTTAACGTAGGCTAAATCTATTCGTTCGCCAAAATGGGTGCCATATTGAACATTAAAGTATAAAATTAGTTTTAAGATTAAGATTAAAATAATAGAAATTAATTTTTTTCGCTCCTTGTGCTCACTTAACGAAACAATTTTATAATATATAGCTGAGTTGGATTAAATCTTATGTTTGCCTCCAGGAGTGTGTAATTAATCTTTATCCCGACATTTTGAAGACACCCTGTATAGCCAGTGGTTGGCATGGAACCAGATATTTTCAAAGTACTTATTACGTAGGTAGATCGTAATAATAATATCATATTAATGTTGCAGAAAGACACGGTCTGAGGGAACCACAGCGCATCGAACAACTTCAGATGAAGATAATCTCATCGTTACGTGACCACGTAACGTATAACGCAGAAGCACAACGTAAAGCACACTATTTCAGTCGACTTTTAGGAAAATTGCCAGAATTACGATCTTTAAGCGTACAAGGATTACAGCGGATTTTTTATCTGAAACTAGAAGATCTTGTACCGGCACCGCCCTTAATTGAGAACATGTTCGTTGCAAGTTTACCATTTTAATTGTACACTACAGAAAAAAGCTTTTAAGTAAGCGTGATAAGATATTTTATGTGATTTATTAATTAATTAAGTTTAAAAAAATGAAAACTTTTTGATGTGAAATATTATAAAATCACTATAATGCCTGATTGATGATGCACCTTTAAATGTTGTCCTGTACATAGAGTATTGCAATACCTGTAAATATTTCTGAGCCTTTTACACTTTTCCAAATATTGACGATTATTTCGTATTTGTAACAAATGAGATTTGATAATGGTGCTGCTTGGATGAACGTTTGAAAGAGTACGAGGTATGTTAATTATTCTTATCTACACTGTGTATAATTTTAACCAATACTCTAAAGGCAGAAAATCAGTGCGGAATGGAAGAGTTCCTGTAACCTGTAGGAATTTTATTAAGTTAATGTTCAATGTTACCACTGCACGATTCGTGTAGAAAAAATGCGATACATCACTAGTCATGGCACTGTATATAAGAATATTTTTATTTACAACTGTTTATATAAAAAAAAGAATACATATATATATATTTTTAATAGTTCATGTAAAAATGAATCGTCTATATCTAGAGTTACCTATAATGGTTACCTTTGAAAATATTGTTATTTTATAGTTATTTTTTTACAAATTTACTATTAACGAAAAAGGTTTGTGTGCCATCTCATATCTAACTTGTTTTTTATTACCTATATCATATCGATTTATATGCCTTTTTGGATGGATGGACTGACAAATCAAGTTACCTGATTGGAGTGATTTAAGTGATAAAAACAGAAAATTTGCATGTGTAAATACACCGTCCTCGATACGTACACATATAAATACATACCTATAATACACTCGCAATACTCCAATTCTGACCAAAACGCAATAGAGCTTAACGCTGACTAATCAGCTACTTTAGGTTTGGGCGTACGGGAAGCCTTGCAATATTAAATGAGAAATGTTGTACCTGCTTAACTGCATTATCTTCCATATCAAAAAGAAAACGCCGACATTTTTGGGGTAGTTTAAGTTCTTTTTAAGTACGTTGTTTACAATGTTCAAATTTACGTAAAGTACTTGCCATGTAAGCCAGTTTGTGTTATAATTTGATATTATATGTACCTATAAGATTTAGATTTTTGCAATCGCTTTACTTTAACTTATTTAGTTTAGAATTATGTACCTACCTATAAATAGTTATAAGTATGTATTGCAATATTTATGTATAAATAAAAATGTCAAATTGTAGAAACTCCTCTATAATCATAAAAAGTACTTAAATGTAAGTTTTATATTATACCATTCTGTTGTTTAGTATTCCTTTAATCTTACTTTTTAAAAAAAAGTTACTCTATCGAACTATGTATTGAATCGATTTTTTCTATTATTTAGAATATACGTTATACCTACTTCCTTATTTACCAGTGTTTTTTTAATGTTTGCATTGTATCCGTTTTACTTAAATAAATAAAAAATATGATTTTGGTAAAAGTCTACCTTTTATGCGATGCCCTACAACAAATCACAATACCTGTAGTGTAGGTACTACGTCTACTAACGAGAGGATTACTAATCACCTCCGTAATCTGACTCCTGGTTACACGTGATAAGATGATTCTAATTGCTATACCTACAGATGTTTGCTAAAGACCTATAAAAATACAAAACTCGAAAAGACAGAATTAGAATCGAAGTAGGTAAATCCTAAAATTGGGGAAGGTAAAAGTTCAAAGGGTCACTTTTGATATCTTTGCAGTCAGATCATGTGAACAAGTGAACGTGTAACTAAATTTGAACTAACCAAAATTTAAGTTACATAAGTGTCTAAATAATTGCAACTACATAATTTTATATTCATTAAAATTCATATAATTATACTATTGTGCAGGGACGGGTGGTGGCTTGGACAACGCATCATAGAAATTTAATTTTATTATTCGCGTCTTTTCTTTTGTAGGGAACAATTTTTTGCATCCATTAACGGTATTAGTTTTCAATTTTATTTATTCTGAAGTTGGGCAATTAGAAAACTAAAATACACACTTTTACAAATATCTAAGTATGTACATATAAAACACCATCGAATATTACAACGTTGACAATTTATTACATATTATTATCTACAGTAAATTCATGGGTAGTCCACATGAAATTATAAAAAAAAATGAATTCGTCATCAGAAAAGTCAAAATGGGAAAACTGTTTTACACAGAGAATAGTGCTTGTCAAGTCCAGTCCAAAGCGGCCAATTCCAACGAAAACTGTAATTATGCGTTTACTATAAACATTTCAAGCTACAGGCATTTATATCTACTATAAGTGTAACAACGATGTTCAGAATAAGTATGAAAGTAAAGAAAATGCGAACACCTTCAACGCTTTAGCTTAAACACGTAAAAATTTATCTTCAAGATCATAATGTCTTACAGGATTGGATTGTAAAGGTAACATAATTTGGAGAAATTTCGTTCATAATATATTAATGTCACCAAAAAGTACCTAGATCTAAAATAACTTATGTTTGTAATAATCTTAATTATGTATTTACATAACACTGAAAAGATACCACCGACAAGAGAGGTACCCACGTAGGCGGTTTTCATCATCCGTAGAGCAATAGATTCAAAATAAGGCAAACGCTGTTATCTCTAATTAGAGAAGATTGAAGAAGAGTTTTCTTTTTATAAGAAGGCTTATAAATTTAATCAGCCCTATTGGCTCAAACTGTGATAATTCTATTAACCACAAGAATTATAGGAATTGGCGATGATTTTACTTGTTTTATTTAATCATAAAACGAATAATTGAATGTAAATAGTACATAGTAATGCAAAGCGTGAAAACCGAATAAGCGCTCAAAAATTGGAGGTTTTTCTTTTGCTTTTTGGGGTATAACAGAAGCAAATTGCGTAAAATCGCTTATAATTACAAAATAATGCCGTTTGCTCATCATATGACACAACAATAAAGAAGAATAATAGTTTCTACATACCCTTTCTGGTTTTCTTCGCAGAGTGCTTTTACGAGAATCTGGAACTGCGTCTACACTATTTATGGTATAAAATCGGAAACTTTCTGTCACGACCGCTTCTTTAATTAACTACGACGATAATCCAAGAAAGCAGATTTCGTCCAAAATTTGCTTACGTCATTCCCCCCAACTCCATATCGAAATGTTCACGCTGAAAAATTAAGCAATAATTAAATTTTCTTTGCGAAAATAAATTTACCTCAAAATGTGCACATGTTTACCAATTTGTGTTTCTTTCTTTTATGTAATCTACATTTTTCAAATTGTTGAGGCATTTCTCTTCTCCATCAAGCAAAAAGTTACGGCTCTTATCACTATTCAACTTTTATTATTATGCGTTAACAGCAATGAAGGATAAGCTTGAACGACCAGAATCTTCATACCATATACGTACTTAGAGTTCTAGAAAAAAAATTGAAATGGAGTATTCTGCATGATAAAATAGCTGGAAGCTGCATATTTGCATTGTACAGTGTGTCCAATTTTTGTTGCCCTTCCAAAATACGGGAGTGTTTCAAATAAAATATGGCCAACATCCAAATGAGTCATAGTTGCAAAATACATTCAATTTTACTCATCTGAGTAGGCTCAACCCACTTAGTTTATTAAATCAAACATTTACAACGCTAATCTATCATCATTGTGTTCAATGGCGTCGTCAAAAAATTGAACCAACGAAATTTTTAAATTCATACAAGAATGATAATGTGCATGGAGCTAGTTGTTCAAGTGTTTTTCAATGGTCCAATAAATTTAAAAATGTAATTTCAAGTGTACTAAGCAAATAAATTGCGAAATCACGCCAGAGAACATTCCTATGGTCAAGAACAAATTTATCAAACAGGCGAACTGAGTTTGAAGAAGTAGACACAATATTGGAAATGCCAAAATAAAGCACAATAAAAGTTTTCAAATCGAACGTGTTTCAACAGAGAAGTTGTTAGCGGCTAACAACTTCGCTGTCGAAACACGTTCGATTTGATAAACTTTTATTATGGTTTTTGGCGTTTTCAGTGTTGTGTAACTCAACGACCACAAGAGTTCCAATAGCTTCAAACATTGATGTGGCCATTGTTTCAACTCATTTGGGGTGCCTTGGCAATTCTCTATTTGAACTACCCCTTAATGGAGTTAAAAACAAAATGGACTCGACATCCAAGCCACCAGGGGCTTCCTTCAAGCTCTTTTAGTTATCTACAAGGAGATTTGATGTTATACCTGCAAGTAGGTACAACTTTATACCACGTTATCTAATTTGTTCAGTTTAACATATAAACAATAAGCTCATATCATTAATCACTACACCCCAATTTTTCCGTCTAAGGGATTAAATGACAATTCGTTAAAAGGAATATACGCTTACCGTGAAGGAAATATGATACCATATTTGAGGGATAAGTAAACTCGCTTGAACCCTAACTCTGCCCGTGACACATTTTGTAGTTCTGCCACCTAGCTGTCGCACATGTTGCGTCAATTTTAAGCCACCGTCAATGCGGACACCAAGGATGGGACATAAAGGCATATTACAGTTTTCTCCATATCTTAAGAGAAGACAAGTGTTTTTCAAACTAGATGTTTAGTTCACATACGTTTGATTTTAAACTGGTTACAAGATGTTCGTCGGTATTCCCAGAGCAAACGGCAGAAGTGCGGTCTGCATATTTGATCACTAGTCTATTGCCTGGATTGGTTAAGTATATCACAAATGAGGGAGGACCGAGAATTGTACCCTGAGGAACACCTCTCTTCGTTTCCGTAAAGTACGACATAAATATTTCCCCATTTTTTCTACAATTTGAACGCATTGTAGGCGTATCCTCCGATTAAATGAATCGAACCCTTTCGCCATGTAGACCCAATAGACCGGCCGCTCTTTAGACTTCTTTAAATTGGACAGTGAGTTGTTGCGAAAATAAACTTAATCATATTCAAAATTATTATCGTCCATCTTAATCTTTTCCCAACAGTTGTACAGTATCGGATAATTTCAATCGGTTAAGCGTTAAGCTTTCCTGTTCAAGATGAAAATATATTGATGCTTCAACTAACACGGCGGCCACCCCTGTTTTAGTGAAAACAAAGCATCCATGTCAAAGATACTTCATACAGTAATAAATTATAACAATTTTGCCCTCAACAAATATTGCGCAATTTTAAAGATAGTATAGCCTTGGAGAAATCCAAGATCGGATCGGATCGGATAGTGACGATATGTGACGCAGGAAGGCTGCAGCAGCATATCGCGTCGGCGGCGCCTTGAGGGTAGCCTGTGCATTTCGCACTGTATCCGAGCACGCTGTCAACGATATTGCGGTAATGCTGCCTATTGAAGTGCTCGCCGAGGAGCGTAGATCGATGTATGAGCAGAAGGGATTAGGGAACTAGCTATGGAAGGATCGAGACGAGAACAATACTAGTCTTAACTAGTGGCAAACGATGTGAGATGCCACTAACAGGGAAAGGTGGACACACAGAATAATCCTGAAGGTATATGGGTGAACCGCTCACACGGAGAGCTTAACTATTATCTTATTCAAGTGATCTCAGGACACGGCTGCTTCCGGGCTCATCTTTATGAAGATTTCCCGGACTGCCCAGTATGTTTAGCAGTTGAGAACGCCGAACATGCATTGTTCCAATGCCCAAATTTCAGTGCTTCCCGCGCGATAGTTGAGAAACAGCTGGCGTCATGCATTACCCCGGACAACCTAGTAGAGTTGATGCTGAAGTCAGCAGACGCATGGATACAGGTATCGGATTATGCTGCCGCTGTCATTAAGGAGTTGTGACGTGCAGAACGCGCGAGGAAGAAGACGCTAGAAGACCAGGTAGCCGTAGAAGAAACAAGCGACACGAACCCCTACAACACTTATAACATTTCAAATGGCATGGAGGATGTAATGCCGCAGGAAGAGCTACAGCTAAGGCCTCTCTCGCCGGCGGTGGTCCCGTGGGAGAATCATAAGGCCACAGACAAACGAGGGTTTTTAGTCGTTGCAAAACCCACACACGGCAATTTATTTGCTACGGTGCTGTAGGCATTTTCCTACTAAACCTCGAGAGAATAAAACGTGTATATTACCACAGATATGTACTCTGTGATACTCACAGATTTGTAACCAAGTTAGAAATCTGTGGTGATGCTACGTTCATACTGTTTGATGAGTTGCCTATACACACTTAGTGACTACGTTTACACGCACTTGATTTACGCCGGAGTTATAACTTCGGAGTTATAACTTCGGAGTAAGATGCCGTGTAAACGCTCTTTAACACCGGAACTACTAAACCGGAGTTATAACTCTACACCTGTTGGAAAAGAGGAGTGCACTTATTTAACACCGGAACTTCTGTCAACTCCGGTGTTAAAGTACGTGTAAACAGGCGACTACGATTGTTGCCAACCAAAATAAAATCGCACATGATACTGCGTAAGGTGTATGTCTGTATGTTCATATTGGTTCATATTCAATACGATTACAATTCAATTAAAATGAAAGGCACCTTATAACCTCACTATAAGAAAGAATCTATTTTTTCATTTCATTTCATTTATATATTGGTAAGATTGGTACTACTGCAAATTTATTTCTAAATCGGAGTTATAATTCCTGCTAAACCTCAACGTGTAAACGGTACTGCCTAACAGGAGTTATAACTACCGATGTTATAACTCCGGCGTAAATCAGTGCGTGTAAACGTAGTCAGTGAAGAATGATGGGCGCTGGTATTTAGGTTCATTCTTCATTAACTAAAAGTAATTAGAGAATTGCACAATGGTTAGAGGTAGATTTACATTGTGGAATTCTGCTAAAATTACTTATTATAATATTATAATTTAGTGCAGAGACATAGTCTATGATTTAGTTAAAGTCACTAAATATTCTAAAGTACCGCAACGTTCGCCATTTTGGGGTTAAAATTTTGGCGGCAATTTCAAATATTGAAGACCTAGTCGCTAGAAAATTTAATGACTTTATGAAGTGTTTCTTAAAAACTAAACTAACAATAGATACTTATCAATATATTTCTTAAAAATGAGTTGTCATTGTTATTAAAAGGTACAGTTTAATTGAAAGATAAAAAATTTGGAACTTTGCCACACGAATCTAACAAACGTTTTTAAAATTGACATTTTATTTTGTCGTGTTAATACTTCATTTAGAATCGTTATTTAAATCACAGAAAAGGATAACTAAAAAATACAGCAAGTAGTGTGTAAGAATAAGAAGACGAGCCTGTCTATGGGAAAACTACAAGTTTATGATGTTTTCCAAATTGCCGCGTTTCAAACCAAGTGTCAAACGTCAAACTTAGTAATAGTAAAATCTTAGACCAATGGCCTAAGAGTAAAATACTAATTTTCATCGTATGTCAAACACAGATGTCATTTTTCCGCCATTTTGGGGTTAAAATTAGCTTTCTCTCTCTAACTCATTGGAACATAAGGTTGCGGTACTTTAGAATATTTAGTGACTTTAGATTTAGTGAAAGATTATCGCCATCTAGTATTAAAACCTATTAACTACATTTCGTTCATATATGTATGAATAGCAAGGGTATTTCGCCATACTGGTGCAAACGCAAAGACATGCTGTCTGTATTCCTATCTAAGGAGTATAAGGTTGCTGATATTGCAGCTCTTTATAACAACTGTAAAACAAGCATGAAAAGGAAACAAACAACAAACTTAGAAATAAATTTAATTATTTAATGGCGAAAATACCATTTCCATGCCACTTCCATTAGCATCATTACTAAGATCAGTAACATTATTTTTAGACTGATCTGACGTTTTCACAAGGAACCCTTCTTGCTCAGCCCGCCTCGTTGCTATTGCCTTTAATAGAGATTTTCCCTGTTCCTTTGTCTGAAAAAACAAATCAGCATCATTTAACTATGACGACCACACAGACCTCGTCATGCTCGATACATTTATATGCATAGGCATAAGCATCCTGCAGCTGACCACGCTTCAAATGATAATTTGCTAAATACTGAAAAGCGTTATAAAACTCGTTTTCGCCGTCATATCCGCCACCCCTTTGATCTTCCTCTTTAAGACAAAAATCGGTATAAGCGGCGGCTGCATTATCAACTTCATTTAATTTGTCATACAATCTATAATTAGTAACATTAATTGCAGTTTTTTCGTGGCAGAAACTTACTTTGCAAGTTTTACTAGAGCCATTCCCTCAACATCGCCCACATTACAAGCTTTATAATAACATTTAAGGGCGTTTTCGGGCTTATCCAATTTTTCATAAGTCTCCCCCAATGCAAGTATCATTCGACTGTCATTAGGTCTCAATTGTTGCGCTTGCTTGTAGTAATAAATACAATAGAATGGCATTTTTAATATTTCATAAGTCTGACCTAAGCCGTACCAAGCACGATAGTCTCGCCGATTCACCTCTAAAACCGTAAGTGAATAACCACATCAGCTGCGATATTATGTATAGGTACCTATAGCTTGTCGATAACTCTGAATTGCCGCATTGGTATTTTTCATCTCCATAAACTCGTGCCCCATTAATGTCCACGCCGACAAATATTGTGGGTTTAATTTTAAAGCACGTTGGAAATAGAGCACCGCTTTGGAATGCTCCGAACGTAAACTGTAGTAGTTGCCTAAAACCAACATCTCAAATCGCGAAATACTGAGCCGAACTTACCAATCACACAACATGTCTCAACACGATATTTGTCAATATTAACTGCAGTGTGAGCCAAATTTGCCAATTCGGTTTTCATCTCTTTTACATACAGTAAATTTGAGTACGTATCTAAATTATCTAATCGATAAGGATCTAAATGTAATAATTCCTTAAACATCAAAATTGCCTTATCTAGCTCCCTACGATTATGATAAGCGATAGCCATTTGGGCCATTATATATGTGCTCTTCTCGAATCCTTGCCCGTGTAAATCGTAATAAATATCTAAGGCTTCTTCATTGTTTAACTGTTCCAAATAAACATGAGCTAGAAAAAAATATTTCATCCAGTGACTTGGCAGACGCAACGACAGTAAGGTGCTCTTATCTGGAACTAGAAGGGCCAATTCCTGCCAAGCTCCCCAATGTAACGGTTCTTCATTGATTGCATCCACAAATATATCCATAGCCAACGAATTCAGGTCTAATTTCTTTAAAATTATGCCGTACAAGTATAGGCAATAACCGTCCAATTTGTTAAGAAAATGATCTTCTTTTAATGCCGTGCATAACATTCGAAGCGCATTATTTTTAGTCGGATCTGGAGGACAGTTAGTATCGGTCATGTTATCTAATTTCTTTTTTTCAATGGAGAGGTACTGTGAATATAAATGTAAAAATCGTGGTTTAGGTTCGACACAGGCTTCAGTAAAGAAAGCGCATCTATCATATTCCTTTAGGTCAAAGTAAGATTTTGCTAGTGAATAGGATTCACTCTCCAGCTCTACTTCAGCTTTGTTATCATCCTCTGGTGATGTTTTGATGTGTGCGATAGAAAAATTTATTTCGGAGAGCCATTTTGCACTATGGTACAAACCTCTGTGGGAACATTCACGTATACCGGTAGCTAAATCATTTTTTATTATACTTAAATCTAATTTTAGCTCACTTTCAGATAACATGTTATCAATCAATTTACAAACAAATTGGAGGATTTTATTTTTAAAATGTTTTTAGGTTATGTTTGTTTACTAAAGGAAGTTCGTTGACGTCACTATTTACTTGGGATGTGGCTCAATATTGCTCTGTGCAGGTGCTTCCGCTACCGTTCCAAGAAAATTTAGGTGAACTGGTTATGAAAGTGTAAATTATTGCTGGGAGATCAATGTGGATCAATGCACAAACGGTTTGTGGATCAATGGCCAAACGAATGTAAGATAAAACCGCCATTGTAGAGTGATGTTCCTTCCTCCTCCTTACAACCTTTGCACTTCGAGTCCGCTTCATTCGACAGTTCTCAGTTAGGACACCAATCAGATGACTTGTATTTCCATTTCTAAATTCAGCATATTTTCCGTTCTTTGATTTCACCCAGTATCCTCCTACCATTCCATTCTTTGTTTCTCACCTCACCATTTCATGTGCAATTGTACATCGCGGTTGTCATCCTAATGAAAGTATTTTTCAGTTTCCTTTAACCAACCGGTCTGCCCACTCCAGGGCACTGAATAAACGATTGCGTTGTATCGATTAAAATAATCCATTTTATGAGGTGCAGAGGAAGCTTTTGGAGATTTCAGCTTTTAAACGTCCATTAAAGGTCTTCAGAAGAATACATTTGACTATATTCGAAAAGTGTCCACACTTTAACACGCATAGTAACTCGCAAAGAATTTTTGCCTCTACCTACTATACACGTTTTCGCGTTCATTTGGGACACCTACTGAAACTTTAAGCTTTAATTTACATGAACAATAAAATTGAAAATAGTCGATTTGAAATAGTGGACCTGAACACCAGACACCCATAACATATACCTAACTATAGCTTGTTCAACCAAATTTCCGATGCACGTCATAAATTTGATGACGCCATTGTAATGCAGCATTGCCAAGAAATATCTGTAACATTAAAACTGTTATGAAATCATTGTAACTACTATCATTGTAGCTCAATTGAATTGAAAAATTACTACAAAACATTCAAGTTAGATTACGAAATTCTTGGATTAAACCATACATATTATGTATATGGATTAAACGTAAAATCTAAAAGAATAAAATGTGTAATAGCTTTAATGAATATTTTGAAAAAATGTAATAATTGCATATATTTAACACTTTAATACAAAGCAATTCTTAAAATTACCTCTAGGACAAATCATTCTATCAATAAAATCGTTATCAGGGAATCTTCGGAAACAGTACAGTCGTAATCACGTTAGAAGGCGAGCGCGGCAATGCGCAAACGACGAAATTACGCTGCTTGTAAAATTGGTGCTTAATAATTGGGTTCAGTGGTGCTTATCTATAAGTCAGTGTGGTTCATGTTGTTTTTGTAGATATGTTTATTCATCACTAAATATGAACATTAATGTTATTTATTGAATTATAATTACAGAATAATTACATATTTTAGTGATATATAATCAAATTCGAATTAAGTTATTGAAAAAAATGCACTTGTGGGAATGCATTTATTATGATACGCAAATGACTTGCATTTTTACAGTACTCTGCTTTCGGAATCATGAATCGGGTTGCGCCGGTGCTCGCCTTCTTATGTGGGTATGACTGTAGTTGACGTTGTTAACAAATTTTTTCATTGAATTAATGACTCATCAACTGTTTCCTCACAATTTGCGGATACTGAATGTGGACTGGTGGTTATGTTGCGGATGAAGAGTGATTTGTAAGATATTTGAAATGGTTCACAAGTCATATTACTATTTTGACTACAATGAATACGTATTTGCGAAAAATAGTTTTCTAAGGTGGGTGTAGGGTGTTTATTAAATGATCTTGCAAAAAAGTAAGGCACTTGCTAAGCAAATAGTTCTTCTGTTAAGTCAATAAAGTCAAAATTAAATTTTTAGTGATGGTGATATGATTCTTTCATTCGTATTCTCTTTTCTAAACACACGGCGCATAAATCACAGATACATCTTTTCATTCTTTTCCAATATGTAACATGGCCTGTTTTGCATGTAACATTTCAATGTTCTCTAAAGATTTTAAATGCTCCCTCATTCAATGGATCGAATAATGAATGTTTCCGTTGCGTACTTTCCTGTGGTATCACATTCGCCTAAAACAAGTCCTGGATTTTAGTAGGGCGTTTCTACTGCCTCACCACAACCCCTGCATGTCGGGGTTTCGGTCAGTCCCATGTTATGCAGGTGTTTGTTTCGGCGACAGTGGCCCGTGACCATTTCTGTCGCAAGTTTTATCTTCATCCTACTTAACTTTAAGATGGACGTAGCTGGGTCCCCGTTTGGGGTTTCCAGGAAGATCTTGGAATGACTCTGTCCTTGGATTTTCGACCAATGTCTGCAATGTTCTTTCGTAAGTATTGCTGGAATCTCCTTTTTGGCTGTGTTATAAGTAATCCCACAAGCCGGTTCGGGTCGTAAATGAATGGTTTTGCGCCTGCCATTCTCCCAAGCTCGTCAGCAACCTGGTTACCTGCGATTCCCAAATGCCCAGGTGCCCACACTAGTGTGACTGAGTTGCACTTACCTAGTGCATTTAGCATTTGTGTGCATTCAAGGATTACCCCTGAATTTACCACATATGAGTCTATTGCTGCAATCGCTGCTTTGCTATCTGTCACTATAAAGATTTTGCTTTTGATAAGGTTCTCTTTTAATAGTTGAGCAGCCGCGTCAGCTTTGCATATACCTCGGCTTGGAACACGGTCGCTTGTTGTCCTAGGCTTACACAAATTCTGCAGCCCTGTCCATTGCTCCCGTATACTCCAGAACCAGTGCCCTTTGTGGTTTTCCAGCCGTCTGTGTAATACACGATTCCATTCAGCTTCGCTTTACTGGAATTGCTCACCCAGTCGTGCCGAGTGGGGATTGTTGTCTTAAAACAGTTTGATGGGACACACTGTTTTGGGTATCCGCTCAGTGTTCATACTAAGGGTTTTATCTTTGGAGATTTCGTCAAAAATGAGCGAGTTGTCCTCTCTTGACGATCCCTCCTCGCCTTTAACTCTCAGCCGGTATGCTCCTCTGGGCGCCTCTGCTCTAATGCTAGGTTTATAGTGGCGGTAGGTTCAAGAGGGTCTCCATAGCTGCCGTAGGGGTGGTTATCATTGCCCCCGTAATTCCAAGGCAAGCCCTACGCTGCACCTTGCTAGTTTCTGTATGTTCATCTCGGTGGAGGTTTTATGCCACCACACCAGTGAGCCATACGTAATGATCGGTCTGATCATTCTGGTGTATATCCAGTGGGATTAAATAAGTTGGTTAAAATCACGATCTACTTTCGCTTTTGAGATTAACTTGTTTATGACGAATCTGAAAAGTCACTTGCATTGCTTTGGTCATCTTCAGCTAAATTTATTATAATTGGAAGAATATCTTGAGTATCTAACATCTTTCTCTCTCATACCATTTAAAAATTTCTTTTTCCGTATGAGCGATAGAATTTTTCCACATGTCTGCCGTCACGACACCGATTGCTTCACGCCACATGTTTAAACAGTCTTTCACTGTCCTTCCATCCCTACCAATATGTTTGTTGTAATAGTTTTTGGCGATGCCCCATATTAACTCGATCGGGTTAAAAATACAATGATAGGGAGGAAGGAAGTCTTAAAACTTTGTGACCATACTGCTCGGCTAACTGGTCAACTAAATAATTTTTTTGTGGTTTATTTCTGAAAATAAACTGTAAACTTATATATAAATGAGCATTTACATTTACTTACTGTGAAACGATTAATAGGAGTTCCGTCTTAAGCATGCTATTATTGTATACAATGCCTTTATTGGATAACCAACTCTGAATGTCAACTTTTTTCCAGGAGGTGTTAGGTACTTTTGTTAGTAGTGTGTTATGATATGGAGCATTATCAATAACGATCACAGATGGTTCGCTTAAATTTCGTAGCAATTGATTTTCAAACCAATGTAAAAAATTATTTTGATTCATCTCTCCATGATAATCTCCGCTGGTTTTCGAAGCAAATATTAGGTCTGCACCGGCAATGAATCCATTCTCATTACCAGCATGAAGAATGATATATCTGTAACATTTATTACATTATTTATCAATTATCATCATCTCTAGAGTAATATAAAAACTAACCTCTTCCCATCAGTTTTAATGGTTTTTACACTCCTCAGGTTGCTATCTTGCCATGAACGTTGTACATTTCCATTTTGAAATACCCACGTTTCATCAAGAAACACAAATTGGTACAGTCCCTCCTCCTTAAAATCTTTGTACTGTCGTAGAAACCGAATTCTTTTGCTGGCAACGTGCGGCAATTCCATCAAACCTCTTCTTGGTTCATCTTTCTTCCATTTAAAGCCAATAATGTGTATAAAGATGTACGGGAACCATAAAAAATTTCCTTTTCACGAAGCCTCTCATGAATCGATGCTAACGTAACATGTATTTCTGCAATTGTTCAGTTCAAGTTCAGCTACATGAAATATGAGGTGGTAGCGTACTTACTTTTTTCATACATTTCATATATTGCATTTCTAATCGAATCAACATTCAAGTGTGTAATATTTGTCACCGATTTAGGGTGCGGACGGTGTTTTGAAGGTGAGTTTAGCAGTTCGTTGTTCTTCACTGCGTTTGAAATGGCACTAACTGTAGAACTGCTCACATTTAAAGCTTGGGCAACTCGCTACAAAAGATAGATAGTTGAAATATTACTGTATAAAGCTAAATGAAATTCTTTACTTACTTCTCTTACAGCCTGTAGAGGTAATAATGGACCCCCATTATCACGCTCCTTTTCAAAGTAATCGATTAACTATGCTACAAGTTTTTTAGCTGTGCTGTTTAAATGCTTCGGCATCTCAATAACTTAGTACAGCTTTATGACAAAATTTGTTCTGAAAAGAACAGTTTTTTGAATATATTCACAAATTATAAAGTGAAGACAAACAAATATAAGTAACGAGTGAAAGAATTGAAAGACGCCACTGAACTGTCAAACATAACCTAAAAACCCATTTTAATAACAGGATTCAATTTGGCAACGTTGGTTTCTAGTACCAACCTTACAATGAAAATGTTACTTGATTTATCCATTGCAAAGCATTTCTTAGTGAAGTGTTACGTTTGGTACTTCAATTTATTCCACTTATGACGTGCATCGGAAATTTCGTTGAACGAGCTGTACCTAAGTTATATTACAATACTCCTGCTTTATGAGGTCTGTTCCTGCTATTTGTTTATAGTCATGGCAAACGCATTTGTTGAAACGTCAGCCAATGCAATTACGAATTTGAGTCATACTCATACCCATACATAATACATACATACACGTTCTAGGTTATGTAATAAAATAGTAACAGGTAATTCCGCTACAAATCTTTGTTTAGTTACCTGCTTGCTTACACTCGAACTTACCAATAGCGTTCCACAAGCCTAGTTAAGATTACAATTGTGTTTGTCGAGCGCAGAAAGAAAGATGTAAAATTTTTTTAATTTACTTCTTTGAATTTGGCTTCGATAAAATATCTACACCCGCGTTAATTCAATTGCTCGTTTATACGTTATGATCCGTAGTAATTATGAGTTTAATAAGTAATAATTAATAAAATTTGAAACTGTTAGTATAACAGTACAGCTATCCTAGACCAGAATGTGATGTCACTATCACAGACGTCATACGTGATGAAGGTCCAATGGCATGGTGATAGTGGAGGAGGAGGTGTGTTGTTGTGTAATGGATGTTGGATGTACTGGTGTCGCTCGGCCATGTTGTTTTGAGTGTCCAATAGTAATGTGTGTGAGGAGTGTGGGTGTTGGGGGGTGAAATATGTTTGGTTTACGTGGGGTGTCGTCTTGCGTCACCTATGAGATTGTGGTGGAATAGGTTCGGTTGGTTTGGTTTTGTTGATAGTATGTGGGTACCTGCATGTGGGTTGCGGGAGTTGTAACATGTTATTGGGTCGAGCATGGGGGTTGTAGTATCAGATTGTAGAGTACGCTGAGTAAGGGTGTGTAACAATTGGAGGGCCGGGGCCGATTGCTAATGGCAGAAGGACCCTTCGCAATCCACGTTTACAGCGAGATAAGTGGGACATATGTTGGTTTCTCCCAAGTGGGAGACCTTCTTAGGGAGTTGGTTATGTAGGCCAGGTTAATGAAAACACATGTACTTCATTCTAAACCGGCGTTTGTGTGTTTTCATTAACCTGGCCTACATAACCAACTCCCTAAGAAGGTCTCCCACTTGGGAGAAACCAACATATTTCAATTAAAAGGAGTACACTCACGTATAAGTGGGACAATATGTAACCGGAGACCGGAGTTCCATTGCACTATGTATCACACTGTATAATTTATACTTTTCTCATATTAAATACGCCAGTAACATGCATATGTGAAAGTGGCTTTCAGATTCGATTCGTCCTGTTTTTCTTTAGATACCCATCTTCTCGAACGCACCCGTAATTTTCACACTTCCATTTTGTTTGTTTAGCAATCGTAACGGTACGGTAAACACAGCATGTTACCGGATGTAGGTTGAATGGCGTTTGTACAAGTAATCATACAAGCGACATTTTAATTCTAACCTATTTGTAAAAGCGGAAGCGCGTGTTAGCAAATTACATAAAATATTTAGAAAAGTTCTATTTACCAACTGATTTAACTCCAGAATGACGCTATATTCTTGGGTAAGAAATTGACGTTAATAAAACGTTACAATTGATTAATAAACTATTATACAGGGTCCTAATAGTTATGGCCAGCTTGGGTTAGGTATAAAGTCTGAACAAGAAATTGAACCAAAAGAAGTGAATTTATCAAGTACCGATCTCAAAGCACAGAATATTGTACAAATCGCCGGCGGTGGCGGTCATACGTTAATATTAGATAATAATGGACATGTATACAGTTGCGGTTTAAATAGCAAAGGTCAATTGGGATGCTCCGATGATAGTTTAAAGTTCGAGTTAATTGACATACTGAAGGAGTTTAAAATCGTACAAATAGCTTGCGGATGGGATTTCAGTGCAGCCGTTTCAGAATGTGGAAAGTTGTTCGTATGGGGTAATAATGCCTATACGCAATTAGGCTTAAGTAAGAGTATAACATGTACCGGTATACCATCACGGCTTCAGGTTTCGCAGAAGTTGGCCACAGGCTTTCAAGAAATAAGCTGCGGTTTAAGACATATGGCTGTGATAACTAAAGAAAACGGTTTATTAGTTGCCGGTACTGGTAGTAAAGGCCAGTTAGGGTTAGGAAACAATTATAACGATAACAATTATCTTAGTATATCGAAGGTTCCTGATTTAGATGATGTTAAATCGATTGCATGTGGTCAACATCATACCTTAGCATTGAAGACTGACGGTACAGTTTTAAGTTGGGGCGAAAATAAGTACGGGCAAGTCGGTTTAAGTGTAGATATAGCTACAGCTTTGGTTCCGTCTTCAATACTTGCTGATAACATGTTACAAGAAGTACATGCAGGTTGGACACACAGTGCCGCATTAACCAATAATGGAGAAGTTTACATGTGGGGACGAAATTCCTACGGACAATTGGGAATGGAGGGGGACGATTGCAGAAAGCCACAAAAAATGAAACATTTGAAGAATGTGAAATTGCTCAGTTTAGGTTCTGAACATAATCTAGCGATTAACGCAGAGGATCAGCTTTTCTGTTGGGGGTGGAACGAACATGGTAACTGTGGAACTGGTAATGTAAAAAATGTGTTGAAACCGAAACAGATTTTTGTACAACATAAAGTTAAATATGCTGCAGCTTGTACTGGTCATTCATTTGCTGTTGTTGAATAAAGTTGTTCTTATCAGGTGTAAATATTGTCTATATCAAATATTTGCGATTAATAAGTATTTTTATATTGATATATTAATTGCATGCGTGTATTCTGTATTTTTATAATATACCAAGTAAGAAGATGTTATTGATTATTACAACCTTCACCTTTTGTTTGTATTGTAATTTAAGTAAATGTCAAAAATGCTAAGTTCCTTGAGGTCAAAAAATAATTGGTAAATATTACATAAATATAATCGTTAAACAAATCACTTACAACTTTTTTAGCGAATATGACACTAAATATGTGTTGGATCGCATAATATCCACCGAACATAATTTTGCAGAGTTGTGTAATACTTTTGGGCAATACTCGCGTAAAATTGCACGAGTTCGTGATAAAGGTGACGCTATTTGTGAAACGTTACTCTCAATCGCCAATAATGAAGAGATTAACAAATCTTTACCCGTGGGTTTGACAAATTTGGCAGCGAGTATTACCAGCATCAACGATTACGGTAACGCACGTGTCCAAAATATTGACACAAAAATCGTTGATGAATTTTCTAAATACGAGACCATCTGCAAGCAAGCGAAGGACGACGTTAAGCAAATTTTTACTGCACAAGAACGCGAGTTGGCCAAAAGAAAGCAATGTAAACGAGTTCGTGAGAAGAAGTCGAGCCGTCAAATAATTGTAATTTGCTTTGTTATTTAACTTAGAGTTATAATATTTTTACAGCAGCAGGCCGAAAGTGAGTTAGCAAGAGCACAAAAGGAAGTAATGAAAACTGTGGATAATGTAGAGGAGAAAATCACAACTCTTGAGAAACAAAAGCTACACGATGTTAAAGCCATTTTATTAGACTTTGTACTAACTGAAATTGGATACCACACCAAGGCCCTTCAGCAACTAACAAAAGCTTACAACAATGTTAACCAAATCGACGAAGATTCCGATCTACAATCATTTAAAGAACTTGTAGAAGTTAAGGGAGCGGTAACCTTTACACTTATATATACATACTAACATAATTCCGCACAAACTTATTTTAGGAATTTAAAAAGGCACTCAACCTTTCGCCATTTAAGACTTCCCAGTCATTGAGCGCAATTAATACAGTAACCAAAAAACCTATACATTCACCTGGTATACCGACCAACTTGAGAACATTTCGCAGTGAGGAAACATTGGAAATGTCTTCAGATAGTGAGGATTCGACCCTAACAGAAAAATCGTCTCCAAAAGTTGTAAAAAAATACTTCAAATAGTATTTAGTTTAATAATTTACGATATTATAAAATGAATTATTTTTCACATTCTTCTACCCCAGCCTGTGTCATAATATCGCCTATATTTTTTTCCAAATCATCAATCCGATTTCCCATCTCGTCAATGCCGGATACTATTTTATCGGACATGTTTTGTAGTTTTGTCTGAATGCTTTCCAATAAATTTTGTGCCTATGCAGAGGAAATGGTATTAAAGTATAATAATTAAGAAATAAGGCACCCTTACATATTGATACAATTCTTTTACATTTTGTGGGTCGGTTAGACTTGATTGATAAGTCTCGCTATCATTTGTATCGAATTGTTCATCCATTATACACCAATGGAAAGTTCAAGAAGAAATTATGTAACTTTAAGCAGGTACTGAAACTACTAAGAGAAGCAGCAGTGTGACTGAGTGTAAACCATAGGTAAACCTTGTGGTGTAAACAACAATTTCATTTGAAAATTTTGAAAATGGTCATCAGATTCCAGGTGGGGGGAGATTAAAAATTGTTTGGTCGAATTTTGACGACGAATTTATGATGGTACGACCCCAGTATAACTTTATACTGTGGTAGAACGAAAGATAGTCAATAAAAATAAATATGCAAACAAAGAAATACCAAAAGACTGACATCATACCATGGTAGAGTTATCTAGCGTCCGAGATATTAATATAAAACGAATGTTCAAGGTGACCTAAATGGAACATGCTCCACTCTGAGGCAGCCCTGGTCTGGGACTGGCATAAAGATTTTAAAACGAATAGGCATATTGGAAACTGGGTCAAAGATTTTTTATAAAACGAATGGTGTGTAATTTGACAGAAGTGACTTAAGTCAACCACAAAGTCTAAAACGAAAAGAGCTATTAATTAGTGCTATTCCGGTGACACTTGAAAACTTTTCAATATTGTTACATATTCAAGAAAGCAGCCGACCTACTAATTTTTGAATTTCTAGAATACAAGGTGGACACGAGAATACCAAAATTTTTCAACATTGTTAAGTAGGTCGGCTGCTTTCTTGAATAAGTAACAATATTGAAAAGTTTTCAAGTGTTACCGGAATAGCACTGATTGTGTGTAATCTGTGTCAATGATCCGTATGCATCACAGAAGAATGTAGCAACAATTAATACATAGGCAACATGGCAAACCAAGCCCCGCCTACATTATAAACATTGTCTTAGTGAACACTATTAATAGTAGAGATTTATTATTTAATTAATCTAAGTTATGATTTAGTTAAGTAAAGTCTGTCCCACGAGAGCTCGAGTGTGACTCATACCTAAAAACTATCCGAATGATATAAATTAAAACGTTTGTCTTAGCTTTCTTCTATAGGGCATTTTAACCTTCTTACCTCAAATGTACCAAAATATAAATTTAGTGTACTCTTATTTACCTGAACTATGCATATTAACGGTAAATTTGATCCACCGCGATCGCGTTCGTTCTCAAAATATTTGAGTACGTTTATTAGCATAATCTGCGATTGACTTTTTAACGATTTATTGCTAAGCGATATTATAAAGCAAATATAGGTTAACAATAACAATCAATTTGACAGCTAACAGCTGACACTACGATACAAACTCGACGTACGTTTACGTAATTTACAATGCCAATGTTAGAAGATATATTTTTTATATTCGCTCTCTTTTCCATTAGGTACTTTTTGTAAGTATGACAAAGACAACCTAATAATTTGCGTTAATTCACACACCAATAACAAATGAGTCACACTCGAGCTCTCGTGGGACAAACTATAATTACAACTTTAATATTGTTAAAACTAGGTAATACACTAGATATACAGTATGGGCCAAAAGTACGGAATCATAAGATTTACGTTTAGCACGGGTTTAGAGAAACATTTTTAAATAATATCAATTTCAATTTCAATACTATTAATCTATAACTACCTGCAAGTCTCAAACAATATCTGTGCGGATGGGATGCAGACGATAAACAAGGGCACAACACTAAAGATGGAACTGAAGCAAGCACATCCAGCTTAAAACGGAGAAAGCAAACAGGGCGTTCTGGCAATGTCGCCACGCAATCGGAAGACTTTGGGGCCCATCCCCAAAGGTTATCCTGTGGTTGTACACCGCCGTGATAAGACCCATGTTCAGAGGACCATCTCGTAGCCTGGCGCGGTTCTGTACAGGGCTATCCAGAGGAAACCTGTGGCTACTTGTAGGTACACTTTCTGGACCTTGTAAACTTAACAAGCACGTGCACCGCATGGGCCTGGTAGATTCACCATCCTGTAGAGGATGCTACACAGACGACGAGACGGCGCAACACATACTGTGTGAATGTCCCGTACTTGTCAAATTAAGACGATCCATGTTGGTAGAATCCTGCCCGGACATGGCTCAGATTAGAGTCGCTTCCCTGCCGAGCATCCTCAGGTTTATCTCACGTGTGGGATGGCTTGAGTGACGTTGCGGGGTCGAACGACTCTAATCAGGGCACAAAGGGCCCGAATAGATATGGCCTAGGTGCGTGTGGGCTTTCCCACCCTCCCATCGAAATCCAGAGAGAAATCCATATGTATATTGACGTACCTATATTGAATTTAATTCTATCTTTAGATTTTTGAATTCTCTACATTTATGTATTGTAGAGTATTGCTTATACTTAAACTACCTAGATAATTTCAAAATTATTCTGAAAAAACGTCAGTTTCGAGCCAAAAAAGTTGACGCGAGTCCTAGAGGATAATTAACCCACAGATTTCTAACATGGTTAGAAATTAACCTGGCCATGTTTTTTCTTCTAAGCCAAATTTGTAGGATTTGGATTTAGTACCTGGAGTACTAGTACTACCCAAATCTAAATATCCGGTTTGCAGGGGTAATTAAAAATTTCGATTTCAGCCGTTCGTTGACTGGAGATTAATTTGATGTGATATTTAAACATCGGAATTCGTATGCACACTGTACATTGTTGAATAAAATTGACTCACGCTGTATAATCAACATTTTGTGAACCCTTTTTAGGTTATGTATTTTTTTACTGCCTACTTTTACTTTGTTTTTATAACTTTTACTTTCTTCTGTAAGCATGCACAAGGCCAGACACCTGTTTGTACTTTTTACTCATAATCAAATGAAAGGGAATGTTTAAAGTTATTTATAAACGTTACGTACAAACGAACCATGTTGTCCAATTTACTGTTTTTAATTTGTAGTGCGGCAGTTTTATGTATAAATTTTAATAAAATTAATTTACCGAAACAGCATTTACCTTACTACTTTTATAACTTTCCCGAAGTATTCAAACAATGTCAATCTGATCCAGAATGTCCACATACGGATGTAGAAACAGAGAAATGTTGGGGATACGAGTTTAACTGTACTTGGGATAAACAGTACTCTATTCCTCAATGTCCCGGTGATCATCGTGGGTGGGTTAAAACGAAATTTGATCAGCAAAACACTTTTTACACTCAAGCAGACTTTGGTTACATCAAACAACAGATACGAGAGATGAAAGTTTTATGTGAACCATTATTTCAGCACGATAGCTCACTGGAGTGCTCAGAACATATGCGATTCTGTCGAGGACGTAACATTATGATTAATTTTACTTCCCTTCTAACTCGTGATGAACCATTACGATATAAAATGGATGTATTGGGAGATGGAGATATAGGTACATTACTAAAGTTACTTATCGATCATTAATTGTAAAATTTCAGGCGGATATTGTTCACTAAATACTGATAAACTTCAAGCCGAAGCTGACCATATTAGTCCCTTGCAAAGCTGGGGACCAGAACTGAGACACTTCACTCAATTGAATGCACCAGTACAGGGGACTTTCTGTGATATTACTATAGAGAAACCTACATTTATTATGAAAATAGACGCAAGTATGCATCTTGCCCTAATCAGCGGAGCGTAAATTTGTACATTTTTAGCAGTTAATATGTACCACCATTTCTGTGATTTTTTGAATCTTTATGCTTCAATACATGTCAACTTGACACATTGGGAAGCATTCTCTACTGATGTTAATATTCTCATATGGGAGTCATACACGTATTACTCGTCTTTCGAGCATACTTGGGAGGGGTTCACAGATAACCCACTATGGGATTTAAAAACCTTTCGAGGGAAAAGTGTCTGCTTCAAAAACATTGTATTTCCTTTGTTACCACGAATGATCTTTGGCCTGTATTATAATACTCCAGTAATTTATGGTTGTGAAAATAGTGGGTTGTTCCATGCATTTTCTCAACATATGCTCCATCGATTAGGAATACAATTCTACAGACGACGGAACAAAAAAATTCACATTACACTGTTATCGAGGGATACTAAATATAGAAATATTTTAAATGAAGATGCACTTTTAGAGGCTTTGCGAGAAAATACAGAATACGAGGTTCAACGAGTTGTTTACAATAAGCATATTAATTTTAAAAGCCAAATAGAAATAACACATAATACGGATGTATTTATTGGAATGCACGGAGCGGGCCTTACTCACTTACTGTTTTTACCAGATTGGGCAGCTGTGTTCGAATTGTAAGATTTTGTATTTACTTAATTGTCACTTTCAGCATAAGGCTAATTTTGAGTTGAGCTCATTTCCACTTTTCTCAATTGTTCCCAGCTTCTTCCTTCCAATAGTTTAAAACTCTCATATTTCTTCCCTCCTTAATTTATTTCAAGCTTTGTCTAAATCAATGTAACATAAATGTTGAATCTTTATTATTTCTTATAGTTCTTTCTCTATTTCTCTGATTGTAAATATTAAATCCTGGGTTGCTCTTAAACTTCTAAACCCACATTGTGCTTGATTTATCTGCTCTCTCAGTCTCTTCCGTACTATGACTGCCTAAGTTTTCCCAGTACACTTCCCCAATACTTATTACAGCTCCCTTTTTGTAGAATGGAACAATTACTCTTGACTGCAATTCACTTGGTACTTTGCGTTGTATTATTTGTCCCAGCATTTCCTGCATATTTAATCATTTTTTTCTTGTATAGCTTTCCCCTGAAAATATTGCCTCCAGCTCCACCTTTCCATAATTTTTTATTTTTCTGTTAATAATTCTCCTTTATTTGTCCCTAATCTGCCATTGCATTTTGCATTTTCTATCCTGCCATTGATATTTTCTATAATCATTACGAATCTATCTCCTTTTTCTTATCTTTGTGGCTTTTTACGTTGTGCAACGCCCTATTTTAATATAACCCCACTTGTTTTAACCACTGAATTCTAATTGAGTTCAGTTGTTTTAACACATGTATCAAGGGCAAGAGATTATGATAGATCAGAATTAAACAAAAGTTACAACGTTAAGAAAGTCTTTGGTGTATTTATATTCAAAAAATTGATGAATCTCTTGCTGAAGAAAACTAAAGAAGTTAAACAGTATAAAGCTATATTTACCCTGTATTTCATATATAATTGCAAAACCAACTCCAACATCATATCCTCTTAATGCTAAAGGCAAACCATACCACATCATGAAGTCCCTATTTAGAAATTAAACTGTACATTTTACAATACTATATACATATAAGCAAACAATCCGAAATTTCAATATTACTTGAAGAGAACATATTTTATAAATATAAACGCACCATGTGTATGAAACTAGGGAGAATAACGAAAGGTAATTTGCACCACAAAGAATATACTTATATGTCGGGAGATGCAAAATAAGAAGTAAAATGTGGTTAAGGGATGTACAGATAATAAACGGAAAATAAAATGAACTTGTGAAGAATAAGTGGGACAAAAAGTAAAACCATGGAAACATGTTGCTAAGAAAGGATCATTTGGGGGGGGGGGGGGGGGTAATAAGAATTGCATTAAATATATCCAGAAATGGAAGCATATTAATGACAGACAGTTGATACTAAAGAAGAAAAAATAATAAATTGACAGTGCCTATTTTGTGAACTGTTACAGGACGGAAACAATTAAGAGATTTTAATGGTAAGGCTGAGAGAAACACTCAAACTATCACCTGGGGGTGACAACATGGGGAATATATAACAATAACGGTCAAAAAGTTATTTTTGTTTCACCACTGTAGTGTGCAATACCCATTACAAACACAAGACATCCACAAATACAACAGTTGAGATAAGAAATCTATTGTAGATCTAATTTTGTTACAAATCAAACATACGAAAGAAGTAAATGACATAACAGTAAATAGTAATAAATGCAGAGATTCCTACTCAAGAAAAGGTAAGAAAATAATAATTCATAAGATAAACCATAATTTTGACAATGAAAATTCTCAAACAAAAGTGATCTCAATGTTGTTATTAGTATGCAAGATTATACTAACCAATGAGAGTGTAGGTCAGAGAGAAAGAGAGACACTTGTAGACATATGATAGGCCTAAGACAATTATGTGGAAAAATGTTGACCCACACACAGTCAACTGTACCTATGCTTTATAGAACTTCGATAGTGTAACCAGAGAGAGCATGGCATACCCTCCAAGACAGAAATTGATAAGCTACTGCTGAAAGGCATAGGTATGCATAATGTCACAATTATAAGAGAGGAATTTTAAACGCACTGCTTTTTATTGAAATCTATAAACACACTCCTGTGTAGGAAGTAACTTTAAAGAATGAACAAATTGACCTCATTGATTCATTAATACTTCACATTTTTGAACAAAAATTCCCAATATTTTTGGATTCTTTGGTGCAGTATGGCTAGCTTTTTAGCCGTTTTCCCTAGAACATGTAATATCATTCACGCTATTGCACTAATATATTTGCAAAATTTAATCTTATCAATCTTGCTGATAGAAACTCATGGTCAGATTATGCCTTCCTGAAAACTTGGTTCATTGCAAGTTTTTTTGCATTTTTGATCAGTATAAAATACAATACTAAAAACTACAATAGAAATTTAATAAATCAAATGCATTTCAACAGCCAAGCTGTCATCATCAGCAAACAATTTGTAATAAATTGGCCACAAGAGTTTCAGTTCTTCCAGAATAAATACACCAAAAATTTCCTTTATGTTGTAACTTGAATTCTTGGCTTAATTTTAATTAATCATAATAGACTGATAGACACACAATGGGTTATATTAAAATAAAGATTTTAGTGGAAATACCTGTAATTTTGAGAACTGTTAAGGGTTCAAATTTGATTTTGTAGATATAATTGTGAAGATGAAAATTGTTACTTTGACTTGGCACGATTACGAGGAGTGAAATATATCACTTGGGAAGACAGTACTAAGCTTATACAAGAAGACGAGGTAATTAAATTGCCCCTGGTCCGTATCTGTACAATAATTTTTATCTCTTTTAGGGCACCCATCCAAGTGGAGGCGCACACGCGAAATTTACGAATTATTCCTTCGATATTAACGAATTTTTATACCTCGTCGCTAAAGCGGTGGACCATGTGAAAAATCATTCCAAATTTAAACAAATCATGGACAGCATTAATGTTCGCAATGAATTATAAATATTTGTGATTTTAACAGTATTACTAATTATTTTTATTACAATTTTATTTTAATGCTTTTTGCAAATAAACTATAAGATACACCACAATTTATCATCATATAAACAATAAGAATACAGAGACTTCGTAAATTGTCTGCCGATAATGTATCACATAAAATATTCACACTTCCCGTTAAAAAATTTGCACATAGAAAAAAAGGTAATCCATTGTAGTTAACTGCTTCAAATATTAGTGGAACATTAGTACAGCCACAAACAAAAATTTTTATTATCTCTCCTAAGTAAAAAATTGTAACCATCGAAATTCCAATAAACATTATCCAAATACAATAACCAGAATTTGCCAAACGTCTGGAAGCACCAAAATTCTTATTCAAAAGTACTGTAGCCCATATCAAAAATACGCTCATTATACATAATTTAAATATATGTTTCCGCGACTTATTATATACATAGACACTCAGAAACTTTCCAAAACTGACACTTAAAAAGTACAAACCTAAATAACCCGTGGAGGATACAATACCCTCCCTATTTGCATTAAAAAATGTAGTTCGCGGTGTATTACCCAGTACAAATTGCGCTACCCCCAATTGCAAAATGACTTCATGCACCAAAAGCAGACATGTTCCTATAAGTAGTGACCTATTCACAGACACAATACTTAAAATACAAGCTGAACACAGTTTCACTATGGCAAGTGTTATAAAAAAGTTCCAATGCACACCGTATTCGGAAACGGGTACATTATAATCCAATTTGCTTGTTGCTAGAAAACGACCACAACCAAGAACAATTAAAGGTATTGTCCCTTTTATCGACTTTAAAAGTGAATGATGTTTCCCTCGTATTTCCGAAGCGACAATACCGTTTGAAAATACAAACAAACCCACACCCACATCCATTAAACTGAATCCATAAACTTTTGTCTTCGCAAACCGACGAGGAAATATTGTGAAATCGACTGCTAAAATTCCAATGACCGAGAGTATGTTTATTGTAGAACGTGCGAATGTAATGTAATTTAAATGACGGTTATATTTCGGCGGACGACTATCTTTCCATCGAAAGACGCCTAGTAGCAAAATGCACAAGATTAGTAATAATATAATGATTTCAGTCGCATAATCGGAAAGAATTGTCATAATTAAAATGGACGTAACGATTAATGAATTAAATTCGAAAATTAAACGATGCGGAATGCTTCGATTTGGAAAATTGATATTAAACAAAGATGTGATAAATGTAAGGAAACCGAATGGTACAATTACACTATATGTTTCGTAAGCTGTTGTACCGTTTGAATGCATCATTTCTTCGGATTTCATTTTACTGTAAATATAAGATTATTAAATTTTGGTTTCATTAGATTACCTACATAATGTCACCTCCGGGAAATGAAAAAAGTAAATTAAACCCGTACGGTTGAGGTTTTCTTGCACTTTTGAGGTTGAGGTTGCGGTTATATCACAGATTACACAACTTAATCTGTGGTTCTCAACGGCATTTAACTTTTTATTTATTACATATTTGTTATGTGCACAGAAGATTCTGTGGTTATTATGTGTTTATTTTACATTGAACTGTACGCTATTATAGCACAGACTGTGATTATAGCGTACAGTTCAAATGATTTTATAGAGCTTATAATATATGATAAATGGCACTGAATTACTGAATATAATAGAGTTCAGTGGCTTATGGTCGCTGAAGTTCGTAGTGGATTAAGATCAGTGGCGGCGCTTGACTCGATTATATGGAGGGCAATAGGGCTCAGGATCGTAGGGTAAAACTCAATGAATAAATTTTATTCGAAGGTAAAACTAGAGTTCCTATTCCTATAGCTAAAACTACAGTGACTTTATTGCTAAAACCAGTGAACTCTTATGACAGGACCGGACTCGCGTTTCACGTTATTATATTATTATTTATTACAATTTTAAAGTGTTCCATAATTGTAGCGTAGCATACCCGGGTGCAATCGAGAACGATTGCGCAACCAAAACAAACTCTCCCGCCAACTTTTAACTGACACCTCAACGCACGTGATTTAAAGTTTACACCAACCACATTTTTATCATTTCCACGGCAATTTTTGACACTTTCAAAAATATTTTGACATAAATTAAAATTTTGGACAAATGGCAGATGTACTAAATTCTCAAAATAAACGTGGTCATCACTATAAACAGATCGAAGATGTAATTGATGCGAGAAAGAAAACCGGCTATTTTGACATGTTTGCGAGTCGTGAACGATTTTTATCTAAACGCAGACCACTGTCAGCACCTACTCCGCCAATAGGTAAAAAATCATCTCGGCGCTTAGTTCATGATGTTACAAATTGGTTAAACGAAGGAGACTCTTATAATCATAATTTGGACCGTAATTTAGGTCCAACAGATTCTGAAGTTACAATAATACGTGTTAAACGAAGAGAGCTACAGTGCAAACGTAATGAAAATAAGTGGAATCTGAAAAGCGATGCAATTCCAGGCGATGGTGCTCGTTTTGGTGAAAGTCCATCACTGGTAAACTTGGTAACATTAGTCGCTCATGGACGTGAAACTGCAATCAGTAATTGCACACAGGAATACTTTCTTCCCTTATCATCTTGGGAACCTTATACTTTTGACGAGAATGACAGTGATTCTGGAACAGCACGACGACGCTCAAATATCGATATCGGGAAACCTTTGCGTACACAATTTCCACCAGAGTGAATACACCTAATTAGTAAAAAGCGAATTGAGGCAAAATAAACCATGTTTGTTCTATTTTCTTTAAACTAGTAAACTATATAATTTCAGGTTCAAGTGTTGCGTTAATTCATGCGAATGAGGTTCACTTCCATTTTGTGTGTACTTAATTGGTTAATAATGCTAGGGATGAAACATGACACAGCAAATATTGTTAGTGGGATTGTACCTAACTGTTTAGATTAGTTTATAGTACCTAAACATCACAAAGCACTCGGAATCGAATACCTACTTGCTAGTTACATGTAACAGTCGGTTTATAAAACAGGTGGTGTTACGAGGAACATTCCTGGACAAAGTGTTGCCATGACCATGCTGGGGATGCCCATCAGTCAAAGAATGAGAAATCTGATGAAATACACTAAGGACAGGTCCAATTATGTGGTAGTGTCTGATATGTATCGAGACAAAACCTAGTTTAATAGGTTTTATTCAACAAAATACTACAAAACAATATTGACAAATAACAATGACATAACAGTTCAAAGCTCTCTGATTATCTCAGTATCTATGTCAGCATTATGACATTCTCCCTTAGGTTGAAGAACAAACGTAGTCCCTCAAATAGGCGGGCTTCCTAAGTTTTCTAGCTGGACGACCCTGTCCTGTGGTTGTTGGCAATGATTATCTTCGATATTAGTTTCAGGACAGTCTGATGGTTCGAGGGTATGTATAACTGATTCGGGAGCTTGCACAGTAGTTTCGGGAAATGTAGGTATATATAGTGTTGTCATGGTATTCTTCTCCATTAGAGTCTTCTATTACTTCCCCGGTACCACAAGGAGCTAAGTGTCGATTTGATACAGTATCTTCTTTTCCATTAGCTAAACGTACAAAAGAGTATTCTGGATTAGCTTCAAGAAGCTCTACTTCCTCTACCAGCTGTTGGTATTTAGAGCCTCGGACATATCGCTTCATTAGTACCGGTCCAGGTTTCATAAGCCATGATGGTAAAGAGACTCCGTAAGCTGTTTGGCGATTATGGTAAAACATTCTTTCATGTGGAGTAGTATTTGTGGGGATGCAAAGTAAAGATCGAATACAGGGCTGGGCAAAATACATGCACTAACGTATTTCAAATACAAATTACAAAATACTCCTAGAAATGTATTTGAAATATAAAATACGAGATACTTTTACATTATTTTTAAAAATACAAAATACAAATACAATATTTGAAATACAAAAATACAAAAATACCTATACGCATACGGGGTGTTTTTTGGGAGATTTAGTTAGACGTTTCTAGGAAAGTTTTATAGGTAGGCTCTTGAAAATATGTTCTTAGAATTCAGTCTGAACCTATCGTTAACATTGCAGTGAAAATACATATATGAATACATTAATGTATTTCAAATGCAAAATTCAAAATACTCATAAGAGAGTATTTGAAATACAAAATACAAAATACTTTGGGGAAAAATCATATCAAATACAAAATACAAATGTATTTGAAATACTGTATTTTCAATACAAGTATTTTGCGACTGCCCACCCCTGAATCGAATAGAATGAAGCGCTTGGTCCAATACTCGTTCCCAATCCGAGATATCCAATTTAAGAGTTTTAGTCGCAAGTTCTATGGTTTTCCACAAGGTTCCATTAAGTCTCTCAATCTGTCCATTGCCTCGTGGATTGTATGGAGTTGTTCTGCTAGAAGCAATACCTTTTTCATGAAGAAAGGTTTTTAATTCTTCAGACATAAATGATGATCCTCTATCAGAGTGTATATAAGATGGAAATCCAAATAAAGAAAATAAAGTCAATATAGTTTGTTTTTAACAGTTGTCGATGATGTATCTGGGCATGGATAGGCAAACGGAAATCTGGAATATTCGTCAGTGTGCAAGGGTTGTGAGGATGAAATGAAAACCACTCCATTTACTGTAGCACTGAAAAGTACACAGTATACTTTCTTTGGAGAAAGGAAGTTACAACCATCAATAATATTATAAAAAGACTCCTTTGAGAAAATTCTCTGAGAGGCCAATAACATAACATGGGCGAAGGATAATTTGATAAAAAAATTTTAAATTAATTAGGTTAATAAAATTTACTCAGTTCCTTCACTGGCGCCGCTAAACAACCCACCTCACAGGTTTGATCTCTAGAAACCATAATTTAAGGTACCTTTCTGCAACTACTGTCCAAATACTCCACTGTGACCTCACCTAAGGCAATGTGCCTGGCCCCTCCCGGGCACTGACCTGTATCTTAACAGGTCAGTGCTCCCGGGCCGTACGGTGGCACTCGGTGAAATGGGGCGTGACACAAAAATGCAACAAGGAATAACAAGTAATTATTTTCCGACATGTAGCAATAGTACAGCAAGTTCACTGGGTTCTTCGTTCTTCCGTAGGTTTATTGCTTTTTCAGGGTTTTATGTTTAAACAGCTGGAGTGGCCAAAGACCTTATCCTAGCGTTTTCTGTCACACTTTTTCGCATTGTACCATGCTTTTTTCCTATGTTTGTCAAATTGTCATTGAGATAAGGTCAGTGATGTTTGTGAACAGGCTGTTTATGGGTATCATTTTACAACCGTTTGGGAACTTTACTTTTTAAAAGTTTTTAAAGTGATTTTTTTGTTGTTGCACCCGGTATGTTCTGTGATTTCACATTCCACCTTACGCTTCAGCTGTTATTGACATTTCCTTTGGTTATTTATTTTGACTTAAAAATTACAGATGTGTATAACAAAATAATTACAATAAAATAAAAATATTTAAACAATATGGAGTCAAATTCGGAAATTATAAACGCCGATGATGAAACATCTTCAACGTTAAATGATGACTCCAGTAAATTATACACAAATTCTGCGGAATTTATAAGTTCCGAAGAAAATGAGGATACAAGATCCGAACTTAAATTTGATCCCGGTAATTAAGAAGTGTATTAAACTGTTTGTAATTAACAAATATTTGTTAGTGTTGGAAAGTGAAGAGGAAAAAAGTAAACGATTGGAAATTGAAGAGGCATTAAAGGACGGTGATTCTGCATTGGAAACATGGAGACGATTGGCACTAGGCAAATATGGGCTCGTTAACGGTAGGTTGATACGGGAGAAGGGATATCTGATCGGATTATTGTAGATGATTTGAGACGGCAAGTGTGGCCTCTACTTTTAAATGTTGACCCTGATCCTTCAGAGAAGGCCCCATTACTAGCGGAATTATCTCAGCATAGTGAATATAGTCAAGTCGTTTTAGATGTGAATCGATCACTGAAACGGTTTCCTCCAGGTTAGTCGTCGACTTCACTTTATCATTAATTTCGAATGTGTTTATTCTTTAGGCATTCCTTACAAACAAAGAGTTGCTTTACAAGATCAATTAACGGTATTAATACTGCGTGTCATAATGAAGTATCCTCATTTACGCTACTATCAGGTATGTTAATGAATAAACGGAAAAATTGTTAATACGTAGTCATTTTAATAGGGTTATCACGATGTTGCAATTACATTCCTTTTGGTAGTAGGAGAAACGGTCGCATTTAGAATAATGGAAAGATTAAGTACTGATCATCTACGTGAGTGTATGGAGCCGACCATGGAAAAAACCTCCTACACTTTAACTTACATTTATCCAATTTTACAGAGAGAAGATAAGGATTTGTACGAATTCATGGATAGGTAAAATAACAATGAAAATTATCCCGAATTAATTGAGATGAATTTTAGTGCAACGGTTGGTACTATGTTTGCATTGCCATGGTATTTAACATGGTTTGGACATAGTTTAAATCAATATAGGGATGTTGTGAGGTTATATGATTATTTCTTAGCTTCGCCACCACTAATGCCTCTATATGTAGCAGCGTCTTTAGTGATAGACAGACGGCAAGACGTTTTTGATGTCGGTTGCGATATGGCGAGCATTCACTGTTTACTCTCACAAATACCCGATAATTTAGATTTTGAATCAATACTTCAACGCGCTTCTAACTTGTATAAAAAATACCCACCTTCGAAATTGGAAAAGGATGTCAAAAATCGTGTGCAGAAAGAGTACGTATTTGATTTTTTTTATATTTTTAGAAAAATATTGGCGCTTTTTAAAATGCTCAAAGATTTATTTAGCTTATATCTTTGTTTTCGCTTCCTTAGTAGAGGCTTTCTTAAAAATTCGAAGCAGAAACAATTCTAAATGTATAGCTGTTGTAGATTTCGCTTTATCGTTTTGTGTTTGTTAATAAATAAATTTTCTTTACGTTTCTTTTTTATTTAACCTTGTGCTTGCATATGTAGCTTTGGCTTATATTTATTTCGCCGCTAACAATGATGAGGGCAACGACTTGTTGCTAACAAATTTTCTACTTTAGACTGGAACAAAGAAGAAAGGACGAACAAAGAATAAGAAGACGGCTCGATAAAAATAGAGCCGCTTGGGTAAAGATGCGTCATTATTTACCCAACTGGTTATTATTGCACTATCGAAATAAATATGGATTACTATTTGCCACGGCAACGTTGTTAGTTGGTTTATATGCATATTTAAGAGCCACCGAAACCGGATTTAGTTTATTTAAGTAAGTATTTCGTTCGAATTCAATTTAACAGTTGAATGTTTTTTCAGGCAAGGGCCGTGGAATATTTGACAATTACCCATTTCCCTTCATGCTAAAGCGATGATACATCGTCGATTTTATACCAGCTTTTAAAGGGGATTCGATTAAATAAAATTTTCTGACTGTTTATTTATAATTTTAGAAGCATTTATTAGGAATTAAGCCATGTGTATATAACTATTTATTTTTGTATATTGTTTGAGAAAAAAGGGGGTAGCGAAACAAAAAATGATTAGATTACTTAAGTGTTGCATGTATTTATAAGAAGTTTATCGAAGCACAATAAGAATGTGTTTAGTAAATTTTGCTCATTATTTTCTTTTGAAGGGTGCTCAATTTATGTATTTCTGCAGTGGTACATAAAAAAATTTGTAGTAATAACCTACAAAGTTTATTGTGTTGCAAATAAATGAAGGAATGAATCAAATTTGCCTTTGTAATCACAGTTTATAAAGTAAAAACTTACCCCACTTCTCCACGGGGTTTTACCGCAAATATTTACAACCCCTTTAAATTCAAATTTTTCAATAACATCCACTGCATCATCCGCGTAAATTTAACCGATTTTAAATACTTCAAACCTATTGGAGCTTACAATGCAAACAATGGCTTCCAACCGCTCTACCATTGGTCCATTTTTCGAATGCAAAATTTAAAAATAGGGAAGCAGATAATGTTTCAAAATTTGAAAAACTACAAATAAATTAGGTTTAAATACTAACATTTTATTCATTAATCATAAATTTGCTACATTTCAACATAAAATATATAAAAATCGAATAAAAAGCTCTTTTGTACTTCAGTTTAACAGTAATTACATATGTTACCCCGATTCCAGCAGAATTTTATTTATGTTTATTTCTTGAATTGATCCGGCAGAATGGATATACACAAACCATACAGGTATTGAAAGTTAAGCAGCTCCGGTCAGTACCTGGATGGGTGACCCGTTCATTTTAGAATGGTGGGAGCTAGCGAAGTGTTCTTACCTAAATGGCAACACATCTTCACATCCCGTGTACAACACCCACTCTGTGGCTCGGTGTGTCTGGTAACCCCTTACACCTTCGGGTATTATAAGAGAATGAATATTCTTTATTTTTACTTTATTTCTCGAATTTTATAAAGTCCATGAATCCACCCTTAGCAAGAATACAACAAATTAATCAGTCAGCCTTTTTTTCATTATTACAGTGTTGTTATTGCTTTCACACTAAAAACAATTATTGTATATATAGGGCTTTCACAGGCCACAACTCCCTAGTGGTGCCGTTTTCGTTATGATCTTGGTCATTGTTGTCACTGTTGCTTTACAAAGTTTACTATTGATGGCTCTTTATATGTATAGCTCTTCTAACTCCTTATTTGTTCTTCTTTTCCACTCCCGATTTCTTACCCGCCCACCATACATTTTTCACAGTATCTTTCTTCCCCTTATTCTGAGCTTTGCACTTTTAACCGTTCCCATCTTCCATACTTCGTACCCGTAAGTTGTTATTGTCCTCAGCACTGCTTTGTATATTAGAACCTTTGGTTTTTGGGATACAAACTTGGATTTCAAAATCAATGCTAGTGCCCCTGCGGCATTGTCACCCACCTCTCATCATTCTCAGTTTTAGTTCTTCTTCTTTTCCGTCCTCTATTACTTG
Organism: Pyrocoelia pectoralis; assembly: GCA_036250285.1. Taxonomy (NCBI): domain Eukaryota; kingdom Metazoa; phylum Arthropoda; class Insecta; order Coleoptera; family Lampyridae; genus Pyrocoelia; species Pyrocoelia pectoralis. The sequence goes on from CM070076.1 coordinate 3,527,757, forward strand.
TACTCCTAGATATGTGAACAGCTTTGCTCTCTCCATTATTAGTGTTTCTTTCTCGGGTCGATCTATCCTTAATTTCTCATCTTGTACGATACTTTGCTGGTTCTTCATCACCATGTACTTCGGTTTGACCCCATTGATTTTGTGGCCTACCTCTCTCGCTTTTGTACTAGTTTTATCAGGGCTTCTTTTTTCTGATGTCCTACACTTATTAGGCTTCCTGTTCTGTTGATCTTGCTCTTTCTAATCACTAACTACAAAGTTAAATTGTACAGAATTGTGGATAATGAGGCCCCTGTCTGACATCTTTTCTACTCTAATATCTTTTGATAGTTTGCCCTTCCATTTAATACTGGGCTACATATTTTGTAATGTCATCTGTACATACTAATTTATGAAGTTTCTTAGGTATGTTTAGTTCCTCCATTGTCCTATATATCTCTTCTCTTTCTAGTGAGTCATTATGCTTTGGCAAAGTCGATTTCTTTATCAAATTCTCGGCACATGAACTAGGTTTCTTTTATGATGAAGAGTTGTTCTGTGACTGAGCGATTCGGTCGGAAACTTTTTTGATGTTCTCCTATAACCTTTTCTGAATACACCTATAGTTTATGTCTCAGACTTGTAGCATAGAGAATATATGCTCTTTGCTTGTAGGTAGTAGTACTTTATATATTACGTCTTCCCTCCTTTTTTGTGTATTGGCATTATTATAGCTTTTGTCCAGTGCTTTGGGATGTCCTCTCGGTTTCGATATCATTCTTATTAAGTTATGTATTTTTTGCTTAGTTCTTCTTCTCTGTATTTGATTAATTCACTTTTTAACCCATTTTGTTTTTTAGGTTCTCTAATATCTTTTCTTCCTCCTCTTACAGATGTTCTGCACTCTCCCTTTTATTGTCTTCTCCTTTTCTGCCTTTTTGAGGTTTTTCTTCATTTCCATTTAGCAGCTCTTCGTTCATGAAGATGGATACATCAGGTTGGGACCCATTTCCACATCAAAAAAGGGTGGGCTGCTGTGTTTGGAAAACAAGAGTGTCCCTCCTCATTCCCTCTGCTGTCAAGGCCTGTTCTTGCACATGGAAATATTTTTGTGGTCTGTCTGCTCGAACAGTACTTTTAGTTTTACTAGACTCTGCAATAATCAAAACAAATGCTTGGTCTTTGGTTTAATGAACGCCAGTATAATGAATCTCTAAGTACTTCCACAGACTACATGTGATTTAACTTTTTACTCAATCACACAAAAGATTACAAATGTTCGAAGACAATTGCAAATGTAATTTTTGAAGATTTTTATTAATCACATCCGGAAAGGAAGTTGAAATATCAATTCAAATTTTAGGTTGTTACAGAAAGATGAATGAATATAAAGTAACATTTGTATTAGAACAACCCCTACAGTAAATATTTCAAATTTTGTCATGATTGTTGCTCTAGATTGGCAATTTTTAAATAGGAGGCAATTTAAATTAAAATATTGTCAACAAAACATAAAAATATCACATTCCATTTTAAAATATCAAATTGATGGCATAGTTAAAATTAAGTTAACTTAATTTCATTAAATTTGTAATGTAATTTATCACACCGCCTGAACTGAGAATTTGCATGTGATCTGTGTTAGGCATTGGTACCACATGTACTGGTTGCTTTTGCATTCTTTTCCAAAGCATACATCCTTCTAGAGAACGACGATTAACTGTACCATCTCCATCGCCGTTTAGCAACTGTGGATAGCCATCTAGCCAAGAGCCAGGTTTGTAGTAAAGTTTCTCAACTGTAGGAACATTAACACCATACAAGCAATGCACCTCCACTCCTGGTGCTGTTATATTTATACGATACGGATCAGAATCCTTCTTCATCTCCCAACCATCTAAGAACTGAATATCCCTAAAAAATAGAACTTATACTACATGCACAATGTGTCCCATTTTCATGGTCTTTTCAACGTATCTTAGTTAGAATTAATGATAAAGGGACATGGTTTTTATAAACATTGCTCACTTTTTTGCGAAAAATTAGCATGACAACCTAACTTTATCACAACTTCTCTTGTTTTTAAGTGGCAAATTTTTTTGAATTCATCGTGCCGTAAGCAGTTTAGAGAGTAAAGTGTGTTGTTTGAAAAAGGAGACATGGCAAAATTGTTAATACCATTTAATAAGAGAATGTTTCCTACAACTTCGTCAGAAACAAATTGCAAAGTTGCTAGGAACAATTTGATTCCAAATGGATGGTCCCTCACATAACTGTCATTTTAATAACAAAATTATTGATTAAAATGCAAAATCAACTAGCCTGAAAGTTATCCTTCTTTCACTTAACTTTTATCTTTGGATGACATTTATAATCAAAAATTTATGCTGGGCAAACCTTTCAAAATTTAATTAAAAATTCGAAACTTCGAATGACCAATAATTCGTCTTAATGAATTCGTTTGAATGAATAAATTCGCGCTATCGAATAATTCGAATGGTTCCATAGTTTTCATTCAAATATGATGATCACTACTTGACATCATAGAATATTTACTGTAAATTGTTACTAGAAATTCTGAAAACTACCTATCACTATTTTTGTATTTTTAATTTAGGAAAATAATCACTAGTGTGAAATGTCTTAAACAAACGAATCCAGCGGTTATATTGAATTCCCATTTTTTTTTTGTTTCTTTTAAATAAATTGTACTTTATTATGGAATTTGATCATTATTATTTAATTATTCAAAGCCCTTTTTATTAATAATAAGATATTTGTATTAGTTGCCAACTTTCCGACTTTAGAATTAAGAAAATTGAAAACTAATACCACTGGTAGCAGCAGAAGATTTTTCTTTTATCTTTTTATCGTAAAATAATTTTGATAGGCAGTAATTTCATCTTTGGAATTTTGCTTTGAAACCCCCCTATGGTTGATCAACCCACCACCCTATAGAAATAGAAAATAGAAAAAATTTTTATACCCTACGTTTGGAAAAAATATACACATGAACTGTACCTATATTTTTTGAAAAGTACAGAAAAATGTCCTTTTATTTATGACACAAGCTTCCATTTAATATTTCTAAATTGAAAATGTAATGACTAATTCAAAAAACAATTGGACCATTATTTTTGGGTAATAATTTACAACAAAAGAAGTTATGATAAATCTAGTTAGCCTTCCAATAAATTAGGCAACATTGATGGTTCAAAATAACTGAAATACCTTGAGAGGACAATGAAAATGGGATACAAATACAAGACATACTTGAAATATTCTTGTAAATTTCTTAACGAGTAGTTCTTATGTTCTGTTTCTACAAGAGTCTCATCTAGATGCCAGAAATATGAGGAGGGTAAGAGCCATGCGAGACTAGGTGATGTAATTTGTTCTTGTCGCATCACACTTTCACGTAGGAAATAAGATCCCAAATTATCCCCTGCAAATCCCAGTCAATTGTTGTTAACTACTATGGGGTATAATTTACCAACCAATCGCGTACACCTTTATAGCCTTAATCGTTCCACCCCATGCTCCCGAAAGGCTTATTAACGATTTGATATACTTCGCTTTCCAAGAGCTACTTTGTAGGCTTAAGAAAAACACAGACATAGGACCGCCCATTGAATGTGCGATTAGTACAACAGGAGTGTTATTGTTCGTGCTGTAAGTTGTTTCAATCAATCCTTTCAATTTAACAAAATAATCTTGGTTCTCATCTGAAATTGAACGAAATAACAAACACCATGTTAATTAAAACACGTAGGTACTTACTTGGTGCCTTTCTAAAATCAAACGGAGCACCCCTTATACTCAAATTTCTCACATATCCTAAATTAACTAAAGCATTTCCTATATCTTTAAAATAATAGCCGCTAGAAGCGTGACTAGGATCTAAGTATTCAACCGATTCGGTATTACCAAAACCGGGTACTCTGATATCCACCCCATCCATATTGGTCGTCTTTCGTGTAACATTGTTATATTTTAATTTAACGTTATCGATCCAACAATCGATAATAATCGGAGTTAGTAATTCCAAATTGAGCCAAATATTAAAATATGCGGAGGTTGTCTTTTCGCACAAGTAGTGCACCACACCAGGTTTGTTTAATTTTGCTTCCAACTGTGAACCACCATCTCCGGGTATAAAAACAACAGGGTTAAGACCACCACTAATTGATGATAAAATTAAATTTACGAAAATAATAAGGTTAAATATTAATTTCATCTTGCACACAAATTTAAACTATTAAAGTTGAAATTTCGTGATAATTTTAAATATTGATTTGTTGAGTTTCATTATGAAGATGATTGCGACAGTTTGAAGTAACGCAATGCGCAGGACGCAGGGGCGTATTCACGAAAATATATCTAATTTTAAAATTTACTAGATAAGATATTTATCATTGAATAAATTCTTCACTCAACGATATTATTTAATTTTGTTAGCAATTGACAACAACGATTGATACGGGACTGTGAATGACCCAACAGTTCATTAACGTCAAAATCGTACGATCGCTTTCGCTTGTATACAAAACAAATGACACAATAAAAAACAGACGCAAGCATTCTATTACGATCTTATCTATATAATATTCGTTTCAAGGCAAATCTTTCAATTTCTTCAATTTCTTCAATCTCAATTGAAGCATATAAGTAATTCAAATCTTTCAGCACCATATAAAAAAAAATGAATACACTGTCTAGCCAAATAAACACATTCGGAACTGCACTAAAAGTTCAACAATATAATTGTAGCCACCATAGCAAAGGTCTCTCATTGTATTTAAACGAGTGAATAATTGTGTGTAAAAGGAAGTCCTCGACGATATATTATTTATTTATTTCTTTTAGGTCCTGTAGACGGCCATTGAAAACTATTGAGCCTTCCAATTTTAATTTATTACTCTCGGAATGTCTGTATTTTTAAAACAGTTTAGAATCTTCTTGAGGCAGGTTTTTTTTGTTAATGCCACTTCCCCAAATAATCCTGTGTCTTAAGATGGTAGACCTTGTAATGATGTTATGTTTCTTACTCCTCACACCCCTGCACTTGCATATCGAACCTATACTACAATAAGGCCAATTCCGCAAAGGCAATCAGATTGCAACAAGACATACATCGATCAAAGTAACTGCTGAATCAGCGCCAGAAGAGAAGGAACACAGGAATGCCTTAGCAAAAAACTAAGCCACATCGTCACTATTCCAATATCAAGAGAAAAACGCAGCATATAATCAGAGAAGCCATAGATATAGAAAAACGTCCACAAAACATAAATACAAGAGACAACACACAATTTTCTGAAAACATGGAAACCTATACTAAAGGATAAAACAGAAAAAAAGACAAAAACGATGAAAGCTATAAAACATAAACAAATAGAAAAAGTGAAAACATTTACTTCCTCTGTAATATTGTCATCGAACTGGTGACTGTACAGAAAATTTTGTTCATGAGTGGTAGTGTGAATATAAGCTACCTCTTCCCCTTGTTGCTGCTTTTTAATCAGACTTGCTATCTTGCACGAGGCTGAAAATGCTTAAGCCTTGGAGGACTTTACTTATAGTTTTGTGATGTTGTGCTTGTTATTGTTTTACAAGTAAGAGCACCTTCATGCCTACCGTTAATCTAAGTACTACATACACTCATTTGCTTAAGTTGGTAAGATGCCACCTTTCAAATTAATCTCACTTCACTTCCTTACTCTTATCCAACGAGTAAGATGTTGTCCCTAAATACCGGTCTAATCAAATACTCTTGTTCTTAAAACAACTTTCCTAAGAAAGACATAATGTCAGTACAACTATGATTATAGTGACAGTACTTTAGGCTCATGTGCTTTTAAGTCAGTGTGGAAGAAGATGATTGTACATGTAAAAGAAAATTGACTTGGTCAATGTTTGGATGTTGTCAGTGGCATATTTAAGATCCAGGGCCTCGTCATGCAAAAGTAGGGAGGGCCACATTATGTAGGTGGTAAAAAAAGGTCTAGTTCTTATATTATGGAAAAAACACAAAATGTAATGTCTCTTACATATTATGTATAATTTATTATCATTAATTTTATTTTTTGGGGGGCCTGAGGGTCTCGTTTTGCGAGGGCCTAGTTGTGCGCCGCACGACTCGAACGCCCGTTAAATACGCCACTGGATGTTGTAAAAGGTAAAACTCGAAATGGGGTGATTATAACTCTTCAAATTAGGAGAAAATCACTGTAACATCAATGTAAAACAAAGTTTTCAAGGGTATCTGTACAGATTAAGATCATAATAAATTATGACACAAACAGGTTGCGATAATTTAGACGAAAATTTAAACAAACTTTTTTAAAATATTGTAAATTCTGGTGCAAATCTTTGCATGTTTGTGTTTCTTCTCATACCATAAAAAAAATATTTGGAGATGGTAAGTAAATGATAGTCGCAACGATTTTGGAACTTTTTAACAAATATATACAGTTAAATAAAAAAAATAATACCCGCTATTATCTTTATTTTCGTCATAAATTATTCTAATTGTATGTAACAATTCTTTAATATTGCTTCCCAACTTTGCACTAATCGCTATAACTGGCAGTTTCGTTCTATTTTTAAGTATTTCTAAATTTTCTATAGCATTTGGCAAATCCATTTTATTTGCAATAATTAATTGTGGTCGATTTAATAAATTTTCATTAAATTGACTAATTTCAAATTGCAGAGTATCGAGATACTCCCAAGGCGTATCAAGAGACACATCTAAAATGTATAACAATCCCATACAGCGTTCCGCGTGTTGTAGAAACTGTATTCCTAGGCCACGGTTTTTATGTGAATCGGGAATAAGACCTGGTAAATCGGCCACGGCCACTTGTTCGTAGTCGTCATACTGTACCATTCCCACATAGGGCTTCAAAGTTGTGAATGGATATGGTGCAACCTTTGGACGTGCCCGTGAAATAGCACGTAATAGTGTACTCTTTCCGGCATTAGGAAAACCAATCTTAAATGATTAAATCATTAGTACCTAATAGCTAATTAGTGATTATTTACCAATCCCAAGTGTGCCATGCTTCGCATTTCTAAAGTGTACGGTATATCTTCACCTTCTGCTCCGTATTCAGAAATCTTAGGAGCTTGTTCTGTATCCGAAATAAAAAAATGGTTACCTTTTCCTCCTGCCCCACCCCGTGCAGCTATAAACATCAATCCTTCATCCCCTAAATCCCCAACCACCTTTTCTTCCGAATCTTTTATTACAGTCCCAATTGGAACATCCACAATACAGTGATCGGCACTCTTGCCGTGACAATCTTTATTGTACCCCTTCTCTCCATTATCCGCTTTTAAAACACTACTAAGAAGGGACAGATCTTTCACATTATTAGATGCCCTAAGTATAACATGACCCCCATTTCCACCGTCTCCACCATCAGGACCGGCATTCTCATTGGACCAAAGATGTAAAAAGGAAATACAACCATCACCACCTTTACCGCCGACCATACGTACCCTTTTTAGGTCTGCAAATGATTTAATCTACACAGCATAGGTATAACTTTTTTAATTTATTTACAAAAAAGTTCATTTACCGCAGTTTTATTCGATTTTGATTTTGTACTTCGCAGTGGTTGAGGTATTTTTTCCACATATTGTTTGGCTGTTGTCGTTGATAATTTACGGAAAAAGTAAGTAAAGACTTTCATCGCCTATTTTTACAAAAATTTCGAAATTAATAGGTTAGGAAGAAATGTTTATACAGGGTGGGACAGTCCAACTTGGACTCCCACATATCTCTGTCGAAGGAAGTGATCTTTATTGTTGTAACATGATTGAATTAATAAAGAGCGTGCAACAATGTTGCAGAAGGTGTTACTACAGTCTACTTTTCATGACCTAACAAATTCTTTCAACATTGATCTTCTCAGATGGACTTGGACAAGTGCGGGACAGAATCTGCGCCATCTCGTCTTCTGTAGCACGATGTAAAGCGATTCGACCAAAATTTAAGCAAAGGGAGGTTCTTCATCGTAGCATACCCAAGTGCAGCCAAGAACGACCTCGCAACTCGAAGCGAACGAAGCCAAAATAAAGCATTCCCGCCAACTAACTGAAACCCTAAGGGTTGTTAACAACAGTTGTGATTTTTTGAAAGAGCTGCTCTTATAAGGATCGATTATGCAAACATAAATAAAACACAACAAATGGGGAGAATCATGCTTCCACTGACCTCGATAGTTGCACGTGATGTGTAGGTATAATAGCCACTCTCACCTTCGGCATTTTAGTCACTTCATCAATTCCCTCAAAAAAAAAGCCGCGCACACTCCCGTTTAAGCAAAATACAATACAAAAACAAAATGGTTTCTTTGTAATAAAATGTGTTTATAAAGCAATTTTATACAAAATCAAGAGCCATACAGTAATTTCGAAGAGTTTTAACGTAGCTACATTAATCCCGTTTAAATAACAAGGATCGTTAAGGCGTTTATACCTAAAAAAATTGTAAAGTGTTTATTTAAGAAAAAATTCTACCACCGCAGCACTACCTTTAATTTATAAATATAAATAATCTAATAATCGTTATTCTAAACTAAAAGCTGAATTGTGTTTACATTTTACAGTTTTGAGTGGCCCGACAGAGACGAAATCGATGGAGGTTATATTTGAGACACTCGATTTGTTTAATATAAAGTGTGTTTATATAAAATAATAATAGAAAAGATGAATTTTGACTTTAAAGTGAAAAGATGTGGGAAGGGTTCATCAGTTCGCTAGTTTAGCAAACTTCGCTCGACCTGCATTATGAAGGAGATGGTAGGAGGTTGTTGCGTGTGTTCTGATGATAGAGGTTGGCCCGAAAACCCATTAGTGTATTGCGATGGACAATCATGCACCGTTGCTGTACATCAAGGTATTAATGCTGCCATATAAGTTAGTAACATTAGGCATTTGCGAATGCGTTGCGTTAGTTGTGAGAAGATATTTAAATTTTGCACAATTAAACAAATGAACAATAGTTTTTATACAAATTAATTACCTTTACCCCCTTCTGAGTATTTCAAGCACATGTGGTAAGTTTTTTTTAAGTACCTCATGCTTTGTTTTTTTTGTTAAGTTTTGAACTAAAGTAAAGGTTTATTAAATTTTAATTAATGCAAATTACGAGTATAAACATTAAAATGGTTGGCTTTGTTCAGTACCTACTTCTATTCATACAATCTTACCAAGGTTAAAATTATGCCATTATAGTAATAGAAATTTGACCAGCTGCCCAATTTTTTTGTAAATATCAAAATTAAGTACCTTTCCTCCAATGAGAAAAATGGACCTGTTGATTGTACAAATAAAAATGTAAACATGGACAGGTCTAATGTTTATTATGATTTATTAGTATTTATGGCACTTTTTTTTACAGCTTGTTATGGAATAGTGACTGTCCCTACTGGACCCTGGTATTGTCGTAAATGTGAAAGTCAAGAGAGAACTGCCAGAGTGGTTAGTATTTTTATACTACACTTGCTTCTTAACTTGCTATACTAATATCATTTTGCTTATGGTAAATAAATCAGCGAAATTCTTCCATTTATGTTTAATTCATTTTTTAGAAGTGTGAATTGTGTCCTAGTAAATATGGAGCTCTTAAGAGAACAGATAATTCTGGTTGGGCCCATGTGGTGTGTGCATTATATATACCTGAAGTTCGTTTCGGTAATGTTACTACTATGGAACCCATTCAGTTACAGCTGATTCCTAGTGAGCGTTTTAATAAGGTAAGAAGTGTTATTTTAATTAAAGCGGTAGGTAGTATACTTGAGAGTAAAAAATCTAAGAACATCAAACCCCCAGTTTCTTGTGGTATTTAGTAGTTTTTGAAATATTACGACTACAGATGGTCATACCAACATCCCACTCAAACATTAAGTTTGAAGATATGTAGGTGTGTAGATGAAGATTGCAAGGGTTCTCAAAAAAACGACGAATATGAGCTTCATTTTAAAAGTTTATAATGCTCCCACCACACATTAGCAGATTTAGATAATCATTGAACAAAACAGGACTAAATGTGCAAAGTAATACTATATTAGTAACACGTAAAGCTTAAGATGTTATAGGCGTGTAAAGTTAGCAATCAAAATTCCCAAGAGTCAACGTTTCGCCCACTTTCGTAAGGGGCTTCATCAGCACAAAAACAACACAACCAGATTGTCTGTAACGAAGTTGTTCTCATAATTTACATAAAAAATTGTATTTTCCTTTATTAATTACAAACTACAGAGTACCGAATAAATTATAAAACTTAAACAAGACGAATATGCCTTGTGTTATCTTTATACAGCCTGTCCAAAAAGTGTCGAAATATCTCGAGAGTGACGCATCTAATTACAAAAAGAAAAAACGTATACCTTTATTTTTTGAAACCTATTCAGTTTTCATATGTAAAAATCACCCTCGCCCCCCTGCGGGTGGAGTACTGGAGAGTTTTGATAACTGAAATGGGAACGCTTCCTTTTTATTGCACTTCTCCATTCTCCATGAAAAACTGTTCTCAAATTGAAAATGTCACCCTCCATTCCGATCCATTTTTTGGGGATGGAAAGAAGGAAAATTGCAAATGTTTTTCAGTTTTTTTTCCTCCAACATGTTTGTTGTGATTTACAAATTATCCGCCACTTTAAGAGTGGAAAGAAACACAATGGCTCATTTGTCAGAATCCAGAGTTCTAGATTTAGGCGAGTCTTGAGGTTGGGAGGGGTGGAGATAGTGACGAACAATTTGTAAATGACAAAAAAAATGCGGCCTGAAATGTGCAATTTGAGAACAGTTTTTATGGGCAATGCAAAAATGCAGTAAGAAATAGGTGTTGCCATTTTAGTTATTAAAACTCACGTCCCAGGGGGATAAGGATGGTTTCAAAAAAATAAAGGAATACATGTTTTTTTTCTTTTTGTAAAGACATGTCGTTCTTGAGATATTCAAGCGTTTCCACATTTTTTGGACACCTGTTATAAATTTGTACAATAATTAATTTATAAATAAACAAAAGCGTAGACTTTTAATTTCCTCATGCTTTGATTCGAAAATTTTATTTCCTCATTTAATTATAAACTATCGGTTCCAAACAAACTTGAACGTAAAGTCTCTTTTGTTATTTTTGTGTGAATTTTTGCAACAATTGAGTTATAAATAAATTTATTATAACAAATAAAAATAAATTCTGGACATTTATAAATTTTAATAAATGCAGGAATTTCCAAGTGCTTTTAGATAAAAAATTTTATTTCTTCGATTAGTTAAAAACTACAGGACATTGAACAAATTTGAAAACTTAAACAAAAAGAATGTTACTTCGATTACCTTTATGCGAATCTTTGGAACAATTTATTTATAAATAAATAAATGCAGGAACTTTTCATTTTCATGAGCTTTTAGATAGAAGAATTTTATTTCCTCGATTAATTAAAAACTATAGGCATCGAACAAATTTAACGTTCCTTCTGTTATCTTTATGTGAATTTTACAATCAATAGAGGCTGTCCCAACAAGCTAAAAAGTACGATTACATACCCAGAATTACAAGAATTTTACATAAATAAATTAACACCTACCCAGAATTACAAGAATTTTACATAAATAAATTAACACCTACTATATATAATATAATATGTACTAATAAATAAATAAATGCAGGAACTTTTAGTAAAAGTTAACCTTTTAAATTTATATAGGAAATTTTATTTCATCAATTAATTAAAAACTATATTATACTGCACAAATTTGAAAACTTGAACATAAGACGATTAAATAATTTTAATTCTTATAAAAATTCACACAAAGATAACAGAAGGAATGTTCTTTTCATTCAAGTCGTCAAATTTGTTTGGTACTCTACTCTATAGTTTTTAATTAATTCCGGAAATAAAATATCCTATTTAAATTTAAAAGGTCAACTTTCATTAAGAATAATAATATATATTTGTGCGAATAAGTGTTTTTATTCACATAAAACTAAACAGATATTGTCGAACAGTGTGAATACCTATCACAGAAATAATAATAATCAGGTCACCAAATTGGAGAAATCATTTTGTTGATATTCGATTATGTTATAAAAAACCTTGAACAGGAAATATTTTTTATGTTCTGACATAAATTTTGAAAATTTCAGGTTTCTGAGTGGATGTGAACACAGATTTAAAAAATGTATACATTGTAGTTCTTTTAATCTAAGGGGGGGATATCTTCCTTGTTTGGTGTGCAATAAGAATGTATACCTTGAAGTTTCTTGAACAGATGTTGATTTCTTTTAATGTATAGTAAACATTCCAGTACATACATCCGGGTGATATAAATGGGGATTTGCATTCTTCCACATAGTTAATGTTTGCAATATTATTGTATCAACTTGTCTTTGAAGGCCAAAGATTCTGTTGCCTATTCTGGAATATCCCCTTATAATAATACTGTAGGTGATATGAGGATATGTTCAGGGTAGCTGCTATGTTCCAGCCTTTATTATTTAGGTAATCACCATGTGTGTTAGTTGTATATTTTGAGTCAGTATGTAAGCCCAAAAATTTGGTTTTCAGTGACATTGTTGAGAAATCAAAGTTAGACAATGAGAATACTTGGTGAACCATTTTTGTAGTATTAAGACACAATCTGTTAGAATTAAACCATTCAACTGCCATCGATCGTATCTCCTTACTGATGATGTTCGCTGTGTCACAGTGTTGCTAATATAATCATCCATGAATAGTATGATGTTACTGGATGTACTCACAAAGTAAGTCAAGTTGTTGATGTACCCGATCACTTAAGTAAGACTTTATAATTGTGGAGCTGATGGGATCAAAATTGTACCGTTTCAATTTTTCAATCAACAGTGGAAATGGCATGATAGATAGGAAATTGTAGATGCAATTTTCAACGTCTTTGGCAAATTATTTTATTTATTTAATTCTAATAAACAATTTAATTCAATTTTAATTATTGTTATTACATATTCAAGCATTTATGATGGGTCCATATCACAAAGGCCACTTATCATAACAGCCACCCTGGTTTTTGCTATTTCATAGCGGCCACCTTGATCACAACGACCACTAATATTATTTGATCATAACGTGAACAAGGTGGCCGTTAAAAAAAAAGATGTTAATAATCAATGTTTAACAAAATTGATTCTGGAGCCTTATTGACTTCTTCCGTGTTATGCTAGAAAGTTTTTGAATCTTCCAGAGCATCCTTCTAAATCTGAAGCTAATGGTGAATGTAAATCGTACAACTCTAATTCTAATTTGGATAATTTTGAGTAAAGGCCTGGATGTTTCTGAACAATATATAATGAGACTGAATTTCTGTACCTTGAAATCCACTCTACCTAATCTAACCATTATCATTGTTTATACATATTTTTTCTATGTTTCTATGTTACTAGTTTTTAGTGTAGAGACTGTTTTTGCCTACTACTACTACTATTCTTTATTCCACTTGAGCAACAAAATCGGGAGCAAGGTAACAAATTGGCACTAATTATTTAGACAAGTGCAAGTTTTTTTCTGTTAGTGGAGGGGTCGACTTAATTGTTTTATTTGTCCCAATATTAAATTTTTTTTATAACAAAATTAATTTGTAGTCTATTTAAGTTGTTTTAATGCCATCTATTTTATGTGCAAGATGCTCTCTGAGTATAATCAATCCAACTTAAAATTTATGGCTAACTTCACATCAGTGATTCCGAGAGATTGAAGACTCCCTCGAACCAGTTCGAATCATTTTAGTATAGGTTTTTTTGGAACAACTCCACAGTTAGATACAGTACATCCATATTATATAGATTTTAGGGTTTGCTGCTTATAAAGGAGAAGCTTATTATGTGTTGATAACGCTTAATGCTATCTTAATAGCGAGTACATTTTTTACACCATATACCTTGTTCCAGTCTTATTAACGTGAGCTTTCTATGATGTTTATAAGTCTATGAAGTTGATTCGTTGTGGAGTAATTATTTCTGAAATTCTATGTTAGCAGTACATATTTTAACCTGATTGCCATATTAACGAGGTAAGTCAACTTAATCAGTGCTTTTTTTTAAATGTTTAAACTTTTTTCCTGTTATCAGGTCATGCTTTATTTAATTTCCCTAGGAGTAACTTAAAGTTAATGTAGCCCTCTTCCTGCGGAACAATTTCTTCTTCCTGAAAGTTTTTCAAGCCGAGATGCAAAGTTTTCATTCTTTGTTCCAGAACTTTTGCCCCATGTATCATTTTGCTTTTTGCTACGTGCTATTTGTATAATTGGTCTTTTTAACTTCTTAGTAAGTTTCCACAATAAGTAACGTGTGGAGGAATCATTGGTCAGCTCTCGCATGTAGGAGTTAATAGTTTTTTCTTCTTTATTTCATAGGTTATTTAAGATGTTTTTATTTTAAGGACTCTAGTTTGAAACCGTTTATGCATCTTGATTTATCTTGATTTTTGGAGTGTATTACCAGGCATTACACTGGTACATCTTTATTAAATTTCCTTCAATAGGTGAGCTTATTATATGTTGGAAAAGATGATTAAATAATTCAAATGATGTATTTTTGTCTATTTTTTATCCTTAAGCATTTGGTTTCTAGTTTCTATGGGTAACTCCTCACCATTCATCCAATGCTCTTTGTCTGGGAGCAGATTTTTCAAGGGTTCTGACAGTGCTAGATTGAATGCTTAGTTAGATATAGGGGATTTGGCAACCCTGGTCATGTTTGCGTTTTTTAACTAATTATATTATTGCATAATAAAACAATATTTTACAATATTTTTCCAAATTGCAATCACCACAAAAACAATTTATTAAAATGAGCACATTCTTAGATAATTATGATCTTCTTGAAACATTTTTAGATGCACTGCCCCTATAAGAAATAAATGCTAATAAATTACATTACAAGCAAATAACTAGTTTCATAGTGTGCCTGAAAACAATAATGAAATTCAATATTATTGTTATACAGGTTTCAACAGTATAACATATATGCCTATTTGACCATCATCTCATGAAACCTACCGAAAAAAATTCGATTGATAATTTGTAAATGTTTGAATTAGTAAAACAAAAAAGAAAGAGTAAGCAATGCTGTATAGTCATATGGAGATATTCTGAATTTTACTTTTATCATTATCTTCAAATAGATTAAAGGTCGACACATTTCACATGTAGTCTTTCTAAATAATCAAAACCAAATTTCCACACTAAAGCTTTATTTCTTTATTTAACTGTAGGTTTGTTATATTTGTGAAGAACAAGGAAAAGCAAGTAGTGCCGGTGTCGGAGCTTGCATGCAGTGTAATAAAGCTGGTTGTAAACAACAGTTTCATGTGACTTGTGCTCAAACATTAGGATTATTGTGCGAAGAAGCAGGAAATTATCTTGATAACGTTAAATACTGCGGTTACTGTCAACATCATTATAGTAAATTGGTAAGATTGTTTATAAAGGTAATGTCGCCGAGGAAAAAAATTATTTTTTTAGAAAAAAGGGGGTAATGTAAAGACAATACCACCCTATAAACCAATTTCAACAGAGAATCATCTGTCAGATTCGAACTCAGAAAAGGATTCCGAAGCGAATTCACTCACTAATACGAAATCGTCGTCTTCCCAACCAGCAACAAGTGGTAAACGTAAATCGTCGTCCGCGAATAAGACGTCATCTTCGAATTCGAAATGGTCGGCAAATTCCAAAACAGTTTCGTCACACCAAAAAACCGTCCACAATAATAATAGTAAAATCGAAAAAGATAAACCCAAAGTTACAAACTCTATTAAAAGTGCCAAAAGTGGTGATGATAATATAATTATAAATAGTATTGTTGATTCTGTTGCCGAAATAAAGACTGATCGAATTGCGACACCGGTTATTAAAGACACTAAAATTGAACTTGAACCCGAAATTAAAATTGAACCTAAAGATAATAAAATTAATAAGAAACGTAAAACGAACTCGAGAACTCCTACACCAAATACTGTGCCAAGTGAGTCTGTGATTCCAGCAGCTAATTTATCAGTGTTGATCCCCGAATTAAGTGCAAGTGTGCTTAGTGGAATTACAGGTGGAAGTACAATTTTGACAGAAAAACGTGAAAGTGCTATCGATACCGTTGATAAAAAAAAGGTAAAATAAATTGTGAAGACATTTCTCATTTCATGTCTGATTTAGGTTAAGATTGATCATACGCAGTCACCTTTGGCTCCTATCGTAGCGACAGCTGTAGCTGTTCCCCCAGTTATTAAGAACACAGCTTCTCCACCTCAACTTCCCGTACCTCTCGATCAAGCTTCAGTGCCTACAACTGTTATATCGCCAACGTCAACAGTAGACTCTCTTCCTTCAATTAATTCCTTAGTTGTTTCAGTACCACTGCTTAACACAAATTTAAGCCCACATCCGAGCATCATTAATAATCAAGCGGGTGTCGTCACAGCGCCTGCTCATTACCCTCCATTGGCACAAGAACGAACCACAACAGATCACATTCACAAACACTTAAATGAAAGTAAGTCTACAAAGTAATTATGTTTTATTTATTTAATTAATTAACCAGAAACAAAAAAATTTACAAATTTATTTTAAAGGTCCCACTATGACGGGAGACAGTAACCAAAGCTCAACTGTCATCACGTCGGAGATGAGCGGAGGTGGTTTGAAAATCACCTACGAAAAGCAAGGAATGGGATCGGCAGATATAGAATCAAACTCGCATTTGGAGGAAGCCCTTCCAACTAAAAGGACGAGGTACATTTTAAAGATTGTGTTACAATTTATAATATTAATTACAGATCAATGTCCGGTGAAAAAACTGAAAAAGGAGGACGAATGAAAAAACGAGGGATGAACGCAAGCAAAAGATCGAGTCGATCTCAAAATGTAACTTCGCCCCCCAACGCTAGCTCCATTATTCCAGTAAATCAAATTAAAGAATCTCCGCCTAGTTCACCCAATTCGGAGAGTCATGGCGCTACAACTCGTGCAAATAGAAATAAAACGAGAAAAAATGTTCCGAATGTGGGGCATTCAACACCTACATTAAATGCTAAGGATACAAAAGATAACCTAAAAGTGTAAGTGGTTGCATTTTTGTTTTGAATCGCCTGGTGGCGATTTATGCAACTACTATAAGTAGGTTGTGTCCGTGTTTAATTGTCTTTAAATTTAACAAGATCTTTTGTAATTGTTTATTTAAGTAAAACGTCACTGAACTACTCAACAATAACACATAAGTTCAAACGTACCAACAACTATCCGTCATTTGTAACGCCACCATTGTTAATTTTACTTGCCAATACAATCCATTAATTGATAAGTACATTACAGGTTTCAAAATGGTGTCTCGGCACCTCATATGTTA
Source organism: Pyrocoelia pectoralis (assembly GCA_036250285.1). NCBI lineage: Eukaryota > Metazoa > Arthropoda > Insecta > Coleoptera > Lampyridae > Pyrocoelia > Pyrocoelia pectoralis. The sequence continues at coordinate 3,545,125 of CM070076.1, forward strand.
GGAAATCAATTAAATCCTAATTCGAATATGGCACAGAAAATGTCGGATCATCTCAATTCCGAATTGGAAGCACACAGTATATTTAATGCAAATGAAGCTTCGCCACTTATCGGACCACAGTTACACCATCGTGTGCTTGCCAATGTGAGTGCTTCATAATTATTACAATGTGAAATTAAGTGAAATTTTAGGCACGATCCAATAGTACTGGTGGTTCAAGTACGGCCTCAGGAGGCAGCGGATTCTCGATGCTAGGCGGTGGCGGAGGCTCCATTCCCCAAACTCTTGATCAGTTGTTAGAAAGGCAGTGGGAACAAGGATCTCAATTTTTAATGGAACAAGCTCAACATTTTGATAGTAATTATTATTAGATAGTTGTTTTGTAGCGGCATCCATGAATTTGGTGGTGTAATTTCTTTATTTTTGTAGTGTTTAAGACTAAATTAGAGTCTAGTGTGCTTTTAAAATGCACTCATTTTGTGATTATAATACGGAAAATATTATTACAGTCGCATCTTTATTATCATGCTTGCATCAGTTACGAGCAGAAAATTTAAGATTAGAAGAGCATGTCAGTTCATTACTTCAAAGGCGAGACCATCTGTTAGCTGTGAATGCACGTTTAGCAATACCGTTAACCGGACAACCTGCCACTTCACAAAGTTCTCATTCCCACACAGGTAATGGAACATTTTTTTACTCGTTTTTTTTTTAAATAATAATTCTTTTCAGTGAACAATATTCACCCATCAGTTCTTGCTAGTCACGGAGAGGCTTCAAGGCCACGCCATAATAGTGCTAGCACGTACCCTTCTCATCCCCAAGTTACCACGCAACATACTGCAATGCCAGTTGAAAATGGCCTACCCCCTGATAGCAATCAAATTTATCCTCATCACCGAAGTCCCGCAAATACTCAATCGCAATCCACATCTTCAGTTCGGTAAGCTTTATAATGGATTGACCATTTAAAAAAAATTTGTAGAAAATTTGTATAATTTATAAGAAATTGATATATTTAAGTCATTTCTGTTATAAATTATAGACATTCACCTGCAGGATCGACAGGGTACCCTAATAGTGGGATTATGCGGCAAAGTGGGGACAGTGGTCGTGCTGCTCCTCGACCGCAACCTTACCCATTATATCAGGGTCCCGGACCTTCAACTGCACAGTCGCAGGTATACTTATTGTTGTGCTTGTGTTAGTTGGAGGAAAGGTAGTTTTTTTTAGTTGCGCAATTATATTTAAATGGAACAAATTTCATTTTGATACGGTTTGTTCCATTCAAGTTCACCAATACCTTTTCACATCCAGTTTTATGTCACATGCTTTACCATATGAGCACTTTCATTAATCATTAAGGTTGCTTTATCTCCTTTTCATTGTCACGTATCGTTGTAAAAAAAAGTTCAGTTGTTGATCATATTGTCATGTACATGTTAGTTTTCTATGATTGGCATTTATAAAAATCGACAGGTATACTCTTGTTTAAATCGATTGACATACAGTGTGTCTCAGATTTGACATATCAACAGTTCTATCTTAATTATGGTTGGACTCTTGTTTCTTGCGTCATCAATAGCTGAACCTTTTAGAGAGAAACTATTTAACGTTCAAATAATGTGTGTCAAACAGAAATTGCACTAAACATTATTGTCTACATTTTAGTAGTTCATTTGATTGGTACAGTGTGTATACATACTCCATGTGTAAATGCTGTTCGTATAATAAAAAATATGATCTTAGAAGTGATAAAAAATGTTAGAATTGACGTTTATAGCTTGCTGCCACTATGAATTATGCCAAATAGTTTAATGTTACAATTGCAAATTTGACTAGCTTTTTTCATCTTTAACCATACACCATTTTTCTTTTTCTTAATAAGCATTAATTTTAATTTCACATTTTAAACTTACTTTATTAAGTAGGGTAGCCAGAATTTAAAATACAAATGGTAATGTAACAATATACATTTTTATTTGTATAAGGGTAGAGTGATTACATCTCAAAACAATATACTTCGCTTCGTCATTACACAATAATATAGCTTCATATATTTTTTAGAAGAGTGAATTTTATTTAAAGGGTTTCATTTTTACAAGATTTTCACTAAAGATTTTGCACGACACACTAAAGTTAGTTTTCACAGGAAACAAAGTTTTACAGTAACTAAAAATTTCTCATATTTCTTGGAAGACAGACGCTACTTCAACTGTTTTCTTAATGCTTAACTTTATGTATTTATATAACACATTCTTTTAGATACATTTTTTGTTTCATCATCAATTTCGTAACAAAGAAGCTTATATTTTACATAGATTAAATCTGATAATTTGAAATAATATAAACCGATGACTTCAAGTTTTGTTAAGAGTCTATAACTTGTGCAGATTCAATATCTCTGTCATCTGTTTCCTAGATTTTTATTGTGCCATCAAACAAACTTAAATTCTCAGACAAGAGAACAATTATTGTAATGGCCAATACATTTGTAAAATTTTGTTGAGTGCTGGTATTATTGATAACCACCCTGCAGGCATGCTCTTGTACATTCATGCTTTAATACCAAATTCCTAAAGGGTGGTTGTTCTCTTTGGTACGTATTTACCTGAGTTCTTTACATGCTGTAATGTTGCCAATTGCGTCTTGATTGTCTCACCTCATTATTTGAATATCAGCAGCTCATCTGTGTATAGGACAATTTTTGAGTAGTTGCCGGTGGGAATATCATTCACAGAAAAGGCGGAAGGTGTGCTCACTTTAATACATTGGGCATTTCATTATCAACCTTCACACTTAAAGTTCTATTAGTTAGTAGTTGTGGAGAAGCTGATTCGGATCAGTGTATCTCACAATTTTAAAAAATTTATAATTTATTTCTTATTATTATTTATTTTATCTTGTTAACCCTCCATCGGTCGCGTGTCATTTTATCTCGCCATTGGTCGCGTGCATAGATTTTTTCTAACGCACGGTCGCGCGTATAGTTTTTTTCTAACACGGATTTACGCGCTGTAATATCAATTTGACTGTAGAAATAATGAAAACCAAACATTTTTTTAAATTTTATCTTATCTTATCACAATAAAAAAAATATAAAAACTGGAAACTAAACACTAAAAAATCACAAACGCGAAAGGTCGCACCGTTAGAACTTTTCTACCACTGCAAGAAATATGCGCAGACGTCATCGGTCGCGTGTTAGATTTAAACTAACAATAATAAATTTAAGACGCTTCTGATTCTCCCACTACCCCTAAATAGTCAGTAATGATGCGTTGCCAGATCTATGAGGCATTCCTAGACTTTGGGGAAAATTTATCAAATTTTAAAGAAAAAGTCTTCAGCAAGTAAAATGTTGTTAGATTTTTTCTAACGGCGCGACCGATGGAGGGTTAAAGGGGGCATTCACCAGAAAATTTTTGGCACCTTTCCTCCTTGTGGGCAACTCAGTCTCCTAAAAAGTAACTAAATTACGAGAACTAATCATTACTTTTGTCGATCCATGTGGTTTGTTTGCTGACCTAACTATAACTGAGATAGTACTGTCAACGTGTCGAATTTTTGCATACTGTATAAAAAATACTTGCGTGGGTTTATAAAAGTAATGGATCCAATGTTACGACATTTAATCCTAGTGTTATGGAATATGATTGTTTACGTGGTGGGTACATATTGCAATGGGCTAATTACAAACTTCCCTACCAATCGTATTTCTTAATGCCGGATCAAATGTTAACACTCGATTAATTAGTTTTGTAAAAGCAACCCATTATAATAAATGTATGTTATTATTGTTTATACAAAAAAAGTGATTATGTTTTTATAGATGCCAGTTTTCTTTTTCATACACAAAATACAACTTTATTCATTATCATCTACTTGTATACAGGGTCTGACACAAGAGAAATGAGGCAACAAATTGTTGTATGTAGTGTAATAGTACTAAGTAAAAGTCTCTTTTTCAACCATGAATAGTGTCTGTACTGTTAGTATGAAGTTGAAGTTTACGTGATTAACTCAATCACAATTGATGAATCCCACAGTTTATGTTCTTACACTGTGATAGAATGGAAGGAATGACTTCAAACCTCCCCTTAACCAAATTTAATGAATGATTTATTTTTTTGTAGTATTTAAACTGCTACAAGAAAAACTTGGTTAAGGGGAGGTTTGGAGTCTTTCATTACATTCTATCACAGTGTAAGAACATAAACTGTGGGATTCATCGATTGTGATTGAGTGCTAGAAAATGTCGTACATTACATGGTAAAAAGTTGGCCAGAGACTTTTTACATATTGTTAGAACCTTATAAAGATGAATGTTTGTCATGCCTGAATGTTTGAATAAGACATCTGTAGACAGAAAGATGTCAACTGCACATCAAGAATTGAGATAGAGTAAAGTTTTTATGAGAACTACGACATCATACACTTTTCGAAACAAGCAAATACAACAATAATCACAAAAACTTTGTACACACGAAAACAAACTTTTGTCAAAATATTGTAGAGGTCGTCGACCAAAGATATTGGTGTCTGCACATTATAACGTCATGTAGTTCTCATAAAAACCTTACTCTAAACATTGCATTTGAGAAGCAATATGAGAGCATCAAAGATGAGTATTAGTGATTCACTGTGTGAGTGTGTGAAAAATGTAAAAATTTTCTGACTGTTATAACATTTTGAACTGGATTAACGAAGACCTCACTTTTTTAAACAGTTATTGCAATCAAGAAATCATTTCAAGTTCAAGATGATGCTAATATTGTTCTCTGTGATATTCAAGGCATCATTATAGCAGTTATTATAATGTCTGGTAAATATGCTCCCTCATCAACTTTACGAAAAAATGAAACCTGTGACTTGTGACAGAGATGGGCAATTGAAATTATCACCAACCTTCTGTTGGAGATTTATTGTCTTTAAATTTAAGAGAATTTTTAATTAATTCAATAATAACAACAAATAATTCAACTCAAATTTTTATTTTTAAATACATCTCAGCATTTCAACACTATGTATCATTATCAAGAGTAACGAATTGATAATAACAATAACTTAATAATGACACATAGTGTTGAAATTGTGTTTAAAAATAAAGATTTGGGTGAAATTCCTTGTACATATTTATAATTACAATGATGGAATTCCACAATGTAAGTTTCGAGAAAATTAATTACATATCTAATTGGTTTAATTATTTAAAACGTTACTGAATAAAGGTAAGTGTTTAAGGGTAACATGCACAAACTCAAAGGTAGTACATTTACCTACAACAGTGTCACCATCGTTAATTTCAGTTGCGAATAAAAAAATAAAAGTGGGGGAGAAGAGTGATGAGTAGTAAGAAATAAACGCAACAAATCATTGTCATTTCTTTTGTGTCAGATCCTATATTTATGTCCCATCATTTTCATCATCCATTCTTTACAAATATTTATAAACTCTTTTAGGTGGTGATCAGACGAGAGCCCGAGTTACAAACACAACCCTCATCCAAGCCTAGCTGAGAGCATGAACATCCAGCTTTTAGTATAACTCGCCTACTTAATCTGCGCTGACAAATCATATTAGTTTAGAAGTATTCGTTTTCCTCCAGAAGAATCAACGAATATTGAAGGAAATGGAGAATTGTTATAAGCATTATACGAGTTTGTATTTTGACGAGGATTAATTGTGATGTGAGCCTGAACTGTCCTTTTTAACAGCAATGTAGACTAATGTTTTTTTCTTTTTTGATAAGATCAAAAAAGTGACTTATAAAGTCAATTAAGTAGTGTTTCCGTAAACTGTTAATGTTTTTTAATTATTACATATTACATATCCACGTTTTAATTTATCACTGCCATAAAACCACTTTTTAATATTATTTGATGAAGAAATTTTAATGAAGTTCCTTATGGTGCTATAATTCTTATTTATGGGTTCGACGAGAATATTTTGTTACACTCAATAGGGTTGTGTTCAATTAGGAAATAAACCATTATGGGTTATTTACAACATAGAAGACTAATAGTGCCCCCAGTGTAACAAAGATTACCAAAAAAAATTTTTTAGTAATAAAGTACTTTCACCTTTTTATTTATATATTTTAAGTTAATTTGTTTAGTTTTTCTTCAAAAACACTCTCAAACTTATGTTATACTAAACAAAGTCGTAACTAACTCCAACAAATGAAATTACTGGCATCGTACATCCGAATTATTCAACATTATTATAATAATTGGGTTTAGTTACGATTAATGGTACAACCTAATTATTTTAGTTTAGCAATAATTTTTTATTTCAACGAATGGCTCCTTTATTCTTGTCACAAGTTAGTGTATAAATATTAATGAAATGTACAGTTAATACTAATAAGTACCCTGTATAAATTGTTAGTCTAGCGATTAGGTATAATTTTAATCTCAGGGAAATTACGTAGAAAACTTTCAATATTAAATAACAGACAGTACCAATGTTTCAGTAAGCGCAATAATCATATATATGCCAGTAATCGGGAGCCATATTAATGTAGGAAATAGATTTTAAACAACACTTCTGTAGAGTTTTTGATTTTAAAATAGATATAGGAAATTTCTTTTTTTTTTCTTTTTTTTTTTAACACCATTTTTAGTCTCTTCACTTTAGCATGTGATGTTCCGGATAACTACATACGATATACTCCACAAATATTGCACTTCCATAAACAATAGTATTTGCGGCTGTTGATAAAATGAATTTGTGTATTAAACAAAAACCATATTTTTCTTGTGCAAATATTTTGGTATACTTTTCTAAAATATTAAAAATCGTAAAATCCTGTTGTCTGTAGTGTAGTTTAAATGTACCATTTGTACTTTTTGTGTGTATATTTTGTAACTCTAAAGTCTGATTGTTTTTGTTTTTAAGTTTTGTAATATAGACTAGATTATTGAAATTTCATTATTTATTTTACGATTCCTAGTATTCTGCAATGCACTCTCTCTCGCACCATTGGTCCGAGTACTCTCTTATGAACATAATTCTATGCAGAAGTATAATTATCAATTTGAAAGTAATCTTTTTTATGGCGGTAAGCGCACTTCCATTGTGTTTTTTTATAATAATGCCATTTCTAAATTGTATGTTTTAGTGAGAATTGTCTATTTTCTATAATGCCATAGTAGATAACGTTACATTTTTGAAAATAAATCAATGATAATGAAATAATTAGAAAGCGACTAAGATGGTGTGTTTACCATACTACACTACACTAAAATGTGTAGCAAAAATGAATACAACTAATTACCTTCAACCTTTGGATATAGACATAATATTAAAGGCTTCGCTGAATGTACATTTATACAATTTAGTATATTAATTTGATGGAATCATTGTGGTGGACCAATAGTGTGTGGGTTTATAAAATTCTTTGTTCTTTATTAAATATGCCTGCTGTGTTATACTACACTCTAATTACAGTTTTTGTTTCATGACCGTACATTTTTATTACAGCTGTAATAATTTATCTGACACAAATTCGTAGTTCCGTACAAAGGGTTTTAGATTTTTTTACGATAGACACGCCCAATTGTACTTGTACAAATTTTTCAATTCACGTCTAGTAGTAAATGTTTTATCTCCAACTTCATTTCCTTGACCTGGATTTTGTTTCCCTACATTTTATGATATATCTACGTCGTAGTCCTTAATTTCCTGTAATATTTCAGGTGTGTTTGCAGATGTTACTCAAGAAGAAATATAAACTATGACACCAACTTCAATATTTCAAGAAATAGCCGTTTGTCAGTTTTAGCATGCAAATTTGACGTCCATTCCGTAAAGATAATGTTTACAATTTTACCCAAAACTTATAACTTCTTTCATTATTCTGTTAGTGCTCCAATTTTCTCACGGAAATATACACAGAGGACAGAGGCTGTAGGAGTCGCTTGCCCCCACTTTCCATGTGTGTAGTGGTGTATTGTAAATAGTTAATTATTAATTATAATTACATTCTTTGGCATTTAAATGTTTTATATGTTAACAATAAAAAATACAATCTTTGTGGACTTAAATGGACCAACCGACCAACCTTTCCAGCGAACATCCAATGATCCAACTGCAAAGAACATTTTAATTATTCTTCTTCCTTTGGATTTATTCGCATGTAGAGTGATTCCATGTTTGATGAAGGGAACTCCAAAATCTCCATGAAGAGTTTGATTAGACACATATCAAGGTGCATCAGCTATCATTCGTAAAATGTTTTAGATTGAAAGGTTTGGAGTATTTTGGTGTATCCCCAAAGCTCGCTACCATAACCCCAGTTTGTTGCGAGGATGACTTTGTATATCAGCAATTTATTTTCTACTGATAATTTTAATTTGTTACTTAGTAACAATGACATTTGTTTTACTTTTAAGTTACGTTGTGTCTTTTTGGTCTTCAATGAACTTTTCATCAAGGTGAAACCCAAGGTACCTATTTGACTACCATTGTTTCTGGGATGGGGTTGTTGTTTAAAGTGACCCTAGGGCCTAGATTGACATTGGGATGATGTGCATAATATACAGCGTATCGTGGGATTTTGATGTATGGTCTCTATGTTGTATGACTCTCAGAAATGTCTATTTTGTTGTGAAGAAGGAATAGAGTAATTTCTTGTATGTGGTTTGTTGGAATTGCAGGCAGCTAACTTGTGGTCTATCTAGGTTTGCCATACGTCCTGGATTAGAGAGGACCGTCCTGGATTGAGAAAAATTGTCCTGGTCCTGTCCTGGGTACAACTTTGCCCTGGGTTGATCCAAAATGGGTAGACATACTGTCAGTTTTAAAAAAAACTAATATAAATTGCGATAACATTAAAAAATTATTAGAATTTGTATTTTGTTTACCCGGTACCTCTGCTACAGTGGAACGAGTATTTTCCATTATGAACAATATTTGGTCAAATGAGAGAGGTCGCCTATCAGTAGCTCATGTCAAAAATTTATTAATACTTGTATTCAGTTTTATGAAAAAATTAAAACCAATGACACTTTTCTTTAAAAAATTATTTCGTCAGATAAATACGAATGGTCTCAAAAAAGTACGGACAATGTAGATATAGATACTCACATTTCAGAACCTGAGCCTGGTCCAAGTGGCTCACAAAGTGTTACATAATAATGTTATTACCTTCTTGCCTTGCCAACTGTTGTTTGTTTATTCTAGTTTTCACGTTCACATATATTTTCGTGTTTTTTAAAAATATTTATTTTTTAATAAATAATTTTTATTTCAATTTGTTTAATTTATTTAATAGTAAAATGATATACAGGGTGAATGAGACCACCCGTATCAGTCTTTTATTTAAAGAACGGTGAGTCGTAGAGAGGTGGGGTAAAAAAAGTGATTATAAAAGGCATAATAAAGAATGGTGATATCATTATTTCTCGGAAAAGTCAGCATTCCTCCAGAAGGCCTCCAACCAAATTTTAAATGGCACCATAAGTCAAAAAAGGTATTGTTTGAAAGATTGTTAAAAAAGAAGAAAGTTTTATAGGAAAAATTATTTTATTACTGCCACCCCTTTTAAGTTATATTCGACTAAAGTTATTAAATTTGAAATTCATTGTTAACAAGAAACATTGAAAAGTCGACTTTTAAAATCTAGTTACCAATGTTACATGTGTTCAAAATATCTTCCATTTACTGCTAAGCACTGTTGAGCTCTTCTAGGTACACTATCAGTGGCTTTAATAAGTACTTCTTGAAAGGGAAGAACACATGTAACATTGGTAACTAGATTTTAAAAGTCGATTTTTCAATGTTTCTTGTTAACAGTGAATTTCAAATTTAAGAACTTTAGTTGAATATTACTTAAATGGGGTGGCAGTAATAAAATAATTTTTCCTATAAAACTTTCTTCTTTTTTAACAATCTTTCAAACAATACCTTTTTTGGCTTATGGTGCCATTTAAAATTTTGGAGTTGGAGGCCTTCTGGAGGAATGCTGACTTTTCCGAGAAATAATGATATCACCATTGGATTCTTTGTTATGCCTTTTATAATCACTTTTTTTACCCCACCTCTCTACGACTCACCGTTCTTTAAATAAAAGACTGATACGGGTGGTCTCATTCACCCTGTATATAGAGCAAACAAAGGTTCTAAAAAAGTAACGTAAACATCTTCGTGGGGTCTATTCGTCAATTAGACCCCCAAACCCCCCTTATTTTGGGGGCTTCGCCCCCAATATTCCCGTCTTCCTGTCCTGGGTTCGCCTAAAATATTTATGGCAAGCCTAGGTCTATCTAACCTATGCTTGTGGTACAATAAACTATTAACCTTGTAAATAGTATAAATGTTTTGTTAAATTCGCTTTAAAAGTGGTGGTGGCAGTAAAAGTTAATTTGCCCCAATTTACCAAACATTAACTCCACCTCTGACTTTACCGGTTTGACCTCCATCATCAAACTCAAAATACAAAAAGTTTAAATCTGACGAAATTATATGCAATAAATGAAAATATTGCTTAAAAGTAATTAAACGTAAACGTAATTAATAACATTCCTTCAATTTATTCACGTGAGTTCATTTGTAAACTTTTTATAGGTTAAAATTAAATTCCATATGTTAATGCACATTTTTTTACAGAATTCAGAATGAACAGCAATTTAAAAGCGAACGAAATTCGTAATATTTTCATCGATTTCTTCAAATCGAAGGAACACAATTATGTCCATTCATCATCGACGATTCCTTTGGATGATCCGACACTACTCTTCGCAAATGCCGGAATGAACCAATTTAAACCGATATTTTTAGGTACCGTCGATCCAAATAGCGATTTAGCTAAACTAACGCGTGCTGTTAATACGCAAAAGTGTATACGTGCCGGTGGTAAACATAACGATTTGGACGATGTCGGTAAAGACGTCTATCACCACACCTTCTTTGAAATGTTAGGCAACTGGTCATTCGGTGATTATTTCAAGAAGGAAATCTGTACTTGGGCTTGGGAATTACTAACGACCAACTTAAAATTACCCGCCGATCGTTTATACGTCACATACTTTGGCGGCGACGAATCGCAAGGTTTGGAACCGGATGAGGAGTGTCGACAAATATGGTTAAACCTCGGTGTAAAACCCTCTCACGTACTTCCCGGAAATATGAAAGATAACTTTTGGGAGATGGGAGAAACCGGTCCTTGCGGTCCATGTTCGGAGCTTCATTTTGATCGTATCGGCAATAGATCGGTACCCGAATTGGTTAATCAAGACGATCCCGACGTATTAGAAATATGGAATCTCGTATTTATCCAGTATAATCGTGAATCGGACGGCAGTCTTAAAAGTTTACCCAAAAAACATATCGATTGTGGGTTAGGATTTGAACGACTCGTATCTGTCATTCAAGAGAAACGTTCAAATTACGATACCGATATTTTCGTACCAATTTTCGACGCCATTCAAAAAGGAACCGGTGCTCCGGCTTATCAAGGTCGCGTCGGTAAGGATGACACGGATGGTGTGGATATGGCGTATCGGGTTTTAGCCGATCACGCACGTACAATTACAATTGCTCTGTCTGATGGTGGAAATCCGGATAATACGGGTCGCGGCTACGTGTTACGTCGTATTTTAAGGAGAGCAGTCAGATATGCTACTGAGAAGTTAAATGCAAAGCCGGGATTTTTTGCCAGCCTTGTACATACGGTTGTCGCCATTTTAGGTGATATCTTTCCGGAGGTAAGAAAAGATCCTCAAAGCATTATAGATACAATTAATGAGGAGGAAGAGCAATTTTTAAAAACCCTAAGTAGGGGGCGTAATTTATTAAATCGTACCATTAATAAAATGGGCGATTCGTCTGTGTTACCTGGTGATGTCGCCTGGCGATTATACGATACTTACGGTTTCCCTGTCGATTTAACGCAATTAATGGCGGAAGAACGCCAACTTACAATCGATATGGCTAGTTACGAAGAGGCAAAGAAACAAGCGCAACTTATTTCTCAGGGACGTGGTGCAGGTGTTGAGGATAACATCAACTTAGACGTTCATGCTATCATGGAACTGCAAAATCAAGCTATATCACCTACGGATGATTCTTTTAAGTATAACTACAGCGCTAGTCCTGACATAAACAGCGAGTATACTTTTGAGACTTGCCAGGGTACCGTTATTGCACTACGATACAATAAGCAATTCGTTAATGAGGTAACATCTGGACAAGAATGCGGCGTTTTATTAGATAAAACTTGTTTTTATGCGGAACAAGGTGGACAAATATACGATGAGGGTTTCATGGTTAAAGTAGGCGACGAAGAGGTAGAATTCGCAGTTAAAAATGTACAAGTAAGGGGCGGCTATGTTATTCATATCGGTACAGTTGAAGGTGTACTTAAAAAGGGAGATATGGTACAATTATACCTAGACAAATCGCGTCGCCGTTTTATTATGAATAATCATACGGGCACTCACGTTCTTAATTATGCTTTGAGGAAAGTTGTGGGGCACGATGCCGAACAAAAAGGTTCTCTTGTCGCACCTGACCGTCTGCGATTTGATTTCAGCAATAAAGGTGCCATGACAGCGGCCCAAGTTAAGGACACGGAAATTTACTCCAAGGAATTAATATCTCAAAATGGAAAAGTTTACGCAAAGGAATCACCGTTAGGTACGGCTAAATCAGTTAACGGTCTAAGAGCAGTGTTTGATGAAACATACCCGGACCCAGTTCGCGTTGTTTCCATAGGTGTACCCGTAGAGACATTGGAAGCCGATCCCTTCGGTCCGGCTGGTATGAACACATCGGTGGAATTTTGTGGAGGAACCCATTTACACTATGCCGGCCACATTGGTGACTTTGTTATTGCGAGCGAAGAGGCAATCGCAAAAGGTATTAGACGTATAGTTGCGTTAACTGGACCCGAAGCGACTCGTGCACTTAACAGGACAGAAATCTTACAGAATAGACTTACCGCAATTAAGGCTATTATCGACAGCGATAAAACGGGCGAACAATCGAAAGAACATGTGAGAAAAATTGTCGAACTTACGGAAGAAATTTCTCACGCTACCATTCCTTATTGGAAAAAGGACGAATTAAGAAACATCTTGAAGGGTTTGAAGAAGTTCTTGGATGACAAGGAACGTGCAGGAAAAGCGGCTATTGCCAATCGTGTCGTAGAGGATGCTAAATTATTAATAGAAGCTCACCGAGATGCTCCCATTTTAGTGCACGAATTTAAAGCGTTCTCTAACACGAAGGCTTTAGATTCCGCATTGAAACAAGTTAAAAGTTTAAGCCCGACAACGTCCGCCATGTTCGTTAGTGTTGATCCGGAAGCTAAAAAAATTTTCTGTTTATCATCGGTTCCAAAAGAAGCTGTCGCAAAGGGATTAAAGGCAAATGAATGGGTTGCGTCTGTATCTTCGGTGATTAATGGCAAAGGAGGTGGAAAGGCGGAATCTGCTCAAGCGTCCGGTAGTAACTTTGAGAATTCTCGACAAGTTTTAGAATTAGCAAAAAGTTTTGCTATGAGTAAACTGTCGTAATACATATTTAAGATTATAGTTATTGGGTAGGTGACATTCTTTTTTATATACTTTTTCTAATAAGACCGTTGTAATACGCTTGGAAAATGTATAATAAATTCAATACTAAGATGTGTAAATTGTAATGTAATCAAAACCCTGTAACACTTTACATAATCCTGAGACTCGCTGTAAATATTCTATACAGTAGGCTTTTTAAGGTGGTGGAGCCTGTCGGGACAAGCACACTACAAGCCCCTCTTTCATTCTAATAAATGCTCCGCCCATTCAGGTAATAACCCCATACAAAGCATTGCTTGCCTTTCAATACTTGTGTCGTATTTATAATGATGTCTTGGATCCATAGTGATGGAAGATAAGGAAGTTGATAAAACTCAGAATGGGTGGCAGTTATCAATTAACTAGTTTTAATAACTCGAAACCATTCCCTATAGAACATTATATAATTGAATTAATTATGATTGCGAACAATCAGGCTACATGTTTCTCCAAATAATGCCATCATTGTTTACCCAAAAATGCAAGCTTGCTGTGGGTTTATTATTAGAAACAAAGACATTCAGGGTAATTATGACTTTATTTCTCTTTTTTTAAGACGCCTCAAAATTTTCTTCACTCTATTTTATTTATTCATTTTTTTATTACACAAGTCATGGATATAATGGATACGGTCACCCCGTGTTTAAATAAAGGTGCATTGAGGATGATAAACTTAACGTTGCAAGCAACAAACAGTTCTGATTCTATAAAACAGGAGGCATAACATCATCAACAAGGTATGAAGTTTATCTATTAGTTTGTTTCGCTTTTTTAGTTAATGTTCAAATTCAATCAAATAATGAAATCAATTTAGCAATACGAACAACAAATAGTGCTTCTGATTTTATGGAACAGGAAGTATCACTGCCTGTTGCAGATAACCAACCTCAAGAAGGTATGAAGTTTATTATTAGTTTGTTTCGCTTATCTTTCGCTTTTTTAGTTGAAGCCTAAATGGAATCAAACAGTAAAGTCAAATTAGCTTTACAATCAATAAATTCTGATTTTTTGGAACAGGAAGGATCAAAGCTTGTTGTAGGTGAACATCTTCAACAAGGTAAGAAATTTATCTATTAGTTTCTTTTGCTGAATCTTTTGTTTTTTAGCTGATGTCCAAATGCAATCAAAAAATAAGATCAAATTGAGGTTGAAACGTACAAATGACACAAATTCTCACAAATTATAAAATTGAGCACTCAGATGATGAGTTAACTTCTTGTATAGAACTACTCGTAAAACCCAAGTATCGGAGAATAAAACTTGGCCTAGAAAAACCAAGACAACCCAACTGTGCGTTTTCATTTTTACAAAATGGAAAAAAGACCCATGTTTCCAAGCCCTTTTTTATTAACACACTGAGAATAAAAGAGCGCACTGTTCGCACAATTATTGAGTCGAAATTCAGAGCCACTCCAATAGAGAAGCGAGGTAAAAATAAACCTATTTCTGAAAAACGAGAAGAGATGGAAGAAGTTATACCTGTCCACATAAATTCAATACCCAGACTCAAAAGTCACTATGTAAGAGCAAACACCAATCGAGAATTTATTTCAATAAATTTGTTCATTAACAAACTAATTCAGTCTTTTGTTACTTATACCTTTTCATAATAATGTCATAATTGGAAAAAGTTAGTCAATTTGGGTGTAACAAGGACTTAAATGCGACGCGACATAATTATAAACTAATTACTTTTAGAGGATCAAATTTGAAAAAAATTATATTTTGTCACAAAATCAATATACTGTAGGTACAAACTAAGTACAAATTATTAAATTTTACCTTTTTTTATAGTTTATACACCACAAATCACAACATTATTTCTAAAAACGTTAAACGCTATTTTCCAGCAATTTCTAAATTAGCACTTAAGTCATTGTTTCGCTGGAGGTGCGATGTATTAAAACGAAAAAACACATGAATTCTTATTTTTGTAGCGAACTTGATCTTTTAACACGTGAAACATATTTTAACATATTACATTATAACAACCTACTACTAACTACTATGTCTATATGTATTATAACGACTTGTAGTATTATGCAATATAGTTGAAGAAGTCAGCGTTTCTCCCACTTTCGTAAGGGGCTTCATCAGTACAAAAGCAAAACGGCAGCATATTCAGTTTTCCAGCGTGTGCAGTTTTAATGTAGCAATGTGTGTGGTACGTATTTTTCTGTAAAAAGGCGTTAGGGGAATCGTTGATCCTTTTGAAGGTTGAGATAGTTGATCTTGTGATCAAGCATCCCCCTACGATTCCGATTAGAACTCTTCCCAACAGAATTAGGTAATACCCTAGACAAAACCAATAGGGGTAATACCTATTTCTACTGAGGCTTATTACTTACTTATTTATTTTTAGTGAAGATGCCGCGAAAGTACACGACAAAGAAAGGTTCCGTTACAAGGATTCCATATACCGGGTGTATGTACCAATCTTACGACAAAGTTCAGTATATGGCTTATTTCAAGAGATATCAAAAAATGTTGGTAAGAAAAACAATAGATGTCTTTAAGGACCATATTTCGAAATTATCTTGAACTATACAGGGTGTTACATAACTCCGTTACAAACCAAACATATGATTTTGTTAAATGAGAGCCCCTGTATATTATGCCAAATTCGGATAGCCCACATTTTTTCAAATCTTTTGATATATAAGGTATATTTCCGAAGGTAAACTGGCAAGACAGAATGCTAAACGGAACCGCCTAAGCATAGCGGTGGATCTACAACTGACCCGAAAGCTTGGATGACCACTCTGAACTAGTTGGAACATTTTTCAAAACTCACAACGCCATCATCGCTTCACAGTAAGGTTTTGATGATATTAGACAAGTGATCGAAAGCCATATCTCTTATGAGTCCCTATCATATTGTTAAGTCGAAGGGAATAATAAAGCCAACCATCCCGCCGCATACCTCCCATCAATTACAGCCCCTCGGTATATTTGCACCTTTAAAAAAATTTTATAGCAAGGCGGCAACGGAATGGATGGGTAACGAATCCTGGAAAGACCCTAATCATATAAAGTTTCAGGGTTGATAGACAGAGCATATCCCATACTCGTTCAAGGCCACTGAGATTTTGGCCCCTCAACAGTGCAATATTTCAGGACTACGAGTTCATGCCGAGGGAGGGTACGGATGTGACTGGGACTGAAACTTCAGCAATAGGTGCAACAGAAACTGCAAATCGGCAAGAAAATAAGGAAGAAACGTCGGAACTCGACTGTGCTGTGACTGTGTATGAATCTTTACCAATAGGTGCAACAGAAACTCCAAAGCGACAAGGAAATGAGGAAGAAACGTCGGAGCTCACTGTAACACTCCAGGACATCCTATCCTTTCCACAAAGCTCCACCAAGGGGCGAGAATTAGATATAAAATTGACGCAACAAATGGAAAGAAAAGTCAATAAATTACGAAGATAGGCTAAATTGAATATGGAACAGAAAAAGTCACCGAACGAAGATGTTTTTTTCAAACCGAAAAAGCTTAAACCGGAAAAGCCACCATCTCCAAGATTCAGCTTGCACGATGAAAGTGACGATTGATTGGGAAGCAGACGTTCTTGGAAGAGAGCGATTCCAATGACGAAAAGCATATGAACTCCAGTCTGCATTTTATGAGTAAGAATCAGACTGCACCTAACAGCTTCCTTATTTATTTTTCAGTCGATGATGTTAGCCTGGGCGACTGGGGTTTGTGTGAACCACAAAGGCTCATCTTACCCGGGCCAAATCGCTGAAAAGGATAACGACGGGCAAAAGTAAATTAAGTGTCTAGAAAAAGGTGTAAAACATTTCAAGTGACCTGAGAAAGAGGACTTCATAGACTACAAATGGTCTGAAATAAAACAATAGCAATATCGGCCCTCCGGGACAGTTAAAAGAAAGGGTTCTTTGATGTGCCAGAGCTATCATACTATGTTTACGCCTGAATGAAGATGTTGATTGGGATATGCCTCATTGTATCAGTTGTATTTTCCTTTCGTTATTATATTAGGTTATTACATACCTTCCACGTGTTAGACATGAAAGGAACAAACAACATGGGATCAAGTGTCCCACTGGAGTAGGATCGAATATCCCCTACCCCTATGGGATACTCGTTCCTTGGTACGGAAAGGGATGACTTTAAAGTAGAAAACGACATGCTTAAAAGTTTCTTGTCAAATTAATGCACGTCTGGTGAGAAGTGATAGGTTAGACTTAACCATTGCTCCTTCATAATAGCTTTTGTTAAAAATCAAGCATTGCTACTCTCCCCTACGTTCTTAAATGCCGCGTGAATTTTGCTCAGAAAAACGATTATTGTGAAATGGCGCAGTGAAGTAATCAGGTACTTTATCTATCGTAATCCGATAAAGTACAACATTTTACTTATCATATCATAATAAAAAATATGACAATATCTATGATTACAAAACGTAATTAGTGAAGTATAGGTAATCGATTTATTCTGGAACCAAAACCTTCAGTAAAGAAATTTTAATGAGCTAAATGTTAGACCGACACAACCATTTTTCTTCAGCTAAACATGAAACTATAAATATATTATATTATTCCATTTCATACTTTCTATTTGCACCTGGTAAAATGTCATTAGGTACGTGCGTGTATTCATAAAAAATTATCGAATGTAGAAATGATAACCTATCTATGTACCTACGTAATATAATTGTGAAAGCTTATCAGAGAAATTTGAAAAAAAGCATACCTACTTACCTATACAAGTATAAGTAGAAATTTCATTATTCCATGATGTGTAGTATCCACTTTTAACCAGTACAATGAGAAGTGGGCTATTATTTCTACTTGTGACAATAATTTACGTTAACGGCGAACTTCCTCCTTCATGTAAAAGTCCAATTTACTGCCATGGAGAGCTCCTGCATACGATACAAATGGCACGCATTTTTGAAGACGGAAAACATTTTGTTGATTTGAAAATGAAACACGATGAAAACCAAACGTTACTCAACTTTCAAATATTACAAGATCAGTACAACAATACTGTACCAAAACCAAAACTCCAGCAGTTTATTGATGACAACTTCGAAGAAGGGGACGAATTGGAAAACTACAATATACCAGGATTAAACTATAATCCGCAATTTGTAGATGAAATTTCTAATGAAACTGTGAAAAATTTTACCAAAGACTTGCTGAAAATTTGGCCGCAGTTAGCCCGAAAGGTAAAACCGGTAGTTTTCAATAATTCATCGCAATACAGTTTTATTCCCGTACCCAATCCGTTTATTATACCAGGCGGACGTTTTCGTGAGTATTACTACTGGGACTCCTATTGGATTATAGGCGGCCTTCTTATTTGTGAAATGAGTGAAATAGCAAGAGGAATGATCGAGAATTTCGTTTCATTGGTGGAGCGAATTGGGTTTGTACCAAATGGAGGTAGAATTTATTATTTAAAACGATCGCAACCTCCACTCCTTACGTTTATGGCTCATCTGTACTACCACCACACTCAAAATGTCACTTGGTTAAAGAAATTTATTGGCACTTTGGCGAAAGAACTGGAATATTGGGATGGACAATCCGTACAGTTGCAAAGTGGTCAACGTTCCTACAGTTTGTACCAGTATAACGCCGTAAGCGAAGGACCACGTCCAGAATCTTACCGGGAAGATTATCAAACTGCTTCTTTCTTCTCCGACCCAGTGAAACAACGACAAACTTATATCAACCTAAAAAGTGGCGCTGAGAGCGGGTGGGACTTTTCAAATCGTTGGATTTTTGATGAACTTGGTGGTAACTTGGCTAATTTA
Organism: Pyrocoelia pectoralis; assembly: GCA_036250285.1. Taxonomy (NCBI): domain Eukaryota; kingdom Metazoa; phylum Arthropoda; class Insecta; order Coleoptera; family Lampyridae; genus Pyrocoelia; species Pyrocoelia pectoralis. The sequence goes on from CM070076.1 coordinate 3,564,476, forward strand.
TCATACATAGAAACGACACGCCTGATACCTGTGGACTTAAACGCGTTTCTATGTGGAGCTTTTCGAAATATGGCCGATTTGTATAACGTTTTAGGCGATTCGATGCAGAGCTCGAAATGGAACGACCGATTTCTTAAACTTCGGGATGCAATCGACATCATACTATGGAACGAACAAGATCGAATTTGGTACGATTACGATATGAAACTCTCTCAACACAGGAGGAACTTCTACCCGAGTAACCTTGCACCTTTGTGGTCTAACTGTTTTCAAAAACGAAAAGGGTACAAATTGGGAGAGTTAGCGCTTGACTATCTGTTGAGGGAAGGTGTTCTTAAGTACATGGGTGGAATCCCATCTTCACTAGATGATACTGGCGAACAATGGGATTTTCCAAACGCTTGGGCTCCTCTACAGGACATTGTCGTGAAAGGGTTACAAAACACGAAATTTCCACCGGCACAGCGCGAAGCTTCAAATCTTGCCAAAAAGTGGGTGAATGCTAATTTGGTTGGTTTTCAGAATACGGGTGCCATGTTTGAAAAGTATGATGCTGTAGTTGCGGGACAATATGGGGGAGGAGGTGAATATGAAGTTCAATCTGGATTTGGTTGGTCAAATGGTGTTGCGCTTAGATTTATCTACGATTATTATAGAAAATAAACTGATTGAGATTTATAATGTAACATTTGATTTCTGCAGACGACAGGAACAATACTTTTTTAAATGAGGAATGTTAATATTTTTGATTAATAAATTTCCCGTTACCGGAAGACTTCTACCTTAAAAAATACAAATAAATGGTAATCTCTTTTATTGTCTACAATGTTATATCATCAGTACTTAGCTCCTCTCATGCTAGAACGGTTATTCGATATTTTCGGGTCCCAAACATTATCACTGCCAACTGTTAAACTCTATTATTTCCTTAAAGAGTAGTAGGGACCTGATCTGAAGAGCATTGAAAAGGATGATACGAGTGCCAAACTAGTGAGACATTTCTGTGTATCCTTTGCAACAGAATAACCATCAGGAATACAGACAAGAAACGCTTTTTGTGCTCGTACATCAGCAGAAGGACGTTTGATAAAAGATCTTCGACGATATTTGATTTACGTATTCGAGCTAATAGAATAGTTCTTTAAAAGCCAAGAGTGCGTTTACCCTATAACACCGTCGACGTTAGTACAAGAAGTCCATCCCCACAGATAACCTATAGATCCCACAGGACTGATCACGATTCCCTGAAAATAGCAGCATCAGCAGTCTATTGAGCGAGATGAGGCAGGTGTCTGATACGTGAGGGATCCCCAGGAATGCCTTAAACCACTTCAATAGGTCATTTACAGATTTACACGATGCAGCAACTTAAAGAGCTGCCTAACAGGTTTATCGAACTCATGAAGAGCTCTACTTGAGCAAACATCGGAATGGTTATATAGAGAGGACCGATCAAGGTTACGATTCGTGAGAGATGAAATCTTTGAAAGAAAAGGATAGTTTCGTATATGTGATGACGCAGGATAGTGTTTACGGAACAATAAGATTCCTACGACAAACGTCGGACGAGGGAGGCAATCCGAATAATCCTACGACATGGGGATGGGGGCTAAGTCTATTTCACTAAAACAAAGCTAGCTGGTCTTTAAATGGAGCCGGTTGAGTTTTGGGGGGAAGAGGGGCGTATGGCTGTGGTCATTTTGGGAGATACGATAGCTTGTTGGTATGAAGTAGCTGAAGAGGTGGCGGCTGTTAGAGAAACGGTGGTTTAGTCGGGGGAGGCGGCTTGCTTTGTGGTTGTGTTGGAGCGGATTCTACACAAAGTGGTTTGCACTACACGGAATGGTGAACTGGAGGGATGTTAAATACGTGGGTTGGCGGTATAGACGCGATGTAGTCCGTGGGGCCAATGGTGGCCAGCTGCTTGGTCAAGCTTGGTGGTGTTGTGAGTACTTCGTCTGAACAATATTAAAACCTTCGGCTTAGGACTAGATTGGATGCTGTATTGGAAGACTGCTTGAAGATGAGTAACGAAGAAACGAAAGATATAAGACGGAGTAACGGGAGAGCACGATCAGGATGACACCGTATCTTTGAATATGATCAAAACAGGGAAGGTGCTCGACAAGAATAATATTCACGTAACGATGATTCAAAACCAGTGAAATTAAGACGGGATAAGAGAGTTCGTTGCCTGGTCATTGGGAGCAAGAAATAATAGAAAAGCCTAAACGGAGGTGAAATGGACGAAAACCTAATTGGAAATCTCTTTATTTATTTATTGCGGTTACTCATTGTATAACTCAACGAAAAAAACCATTCAATTCCTTTTGGTTTTGGAAGATGTGGATTGTGGAATCAGGATCAGCTGGCGTTCTGTATAAATATTTAGATAGGCAAGTGGGTACTTGCGACTTGGAAGTTCCGATAGGCGCTTAATTCCTGTAAAGAGTAAAGCGGTTTCCACTTCAACAATAATAAAAGAATAACAGCACTGATAAAAGGAACACATTCTCTTAAAACGCGCTGTTATGCTTTCTGTTATGGTGTCAACGGTGGTAGACTGACTTCTTGTTTTTAGAAGCTGTTCCATTATTGTTCTTTGGCAAGCTTAGTAATAAAAGATCCATTAAAATAACGAGTGTATACTTATTGTTATCTAATTGAATGGATTTAATTTAATTTAGTTATTGACCCTTACTTACCAATTTTATTGACACTTGCATTTAAAAAGGGAGGAACCATTCCACAAAAGCACGTGCTTATATTTAGCGTGGTATTAAACAATTTTAGGTTTCCGGAACTTTGAGGGTAGGTGATACCTTCAGCGCCTCCCTTATTGATTATAGTTTTAAACAAAAATTTTTAGTTAAATTCCAACCGTTGCAAAGTGAACATTGAAAACGGAAAATGGACGATCGCACTGTAGATCGTATTTTTGCCGGATCCTTGGATCATTTACCATCCGTAAGCTCGAAAATTGTTCGGATCTTTACGAGTTCAACATTTACAGGCAACTATAAGCGCATTGCTAAAATTTATTTTTAATCGAATTTTTTTTTAGATACAACAATGGAAAGGAATACCCTAATGGCGAAGTGCTATCCAAGAATTAAAGACTACTGTCGAGAAAAGCACGGGCTAGAATTTCAGGTGATTTATATTTCTTCCTTAATTTATAGGTAATAAAAGAGTGGGTTTCGGGTAAGAACGCGTGGTGGTACAAACTTTTCTCACTGTTTTATAAATTGTACGTAGGCTCTTTAATAAATTAGGGGAGGAAAACGAGCCCATTTACTGCAAAAAAATTGCCCTTGGTCTTGCAAAATGCACGAAGATGGTACCGAGTGGTACAAAGTACGTGACCTAGTAATTGTGCTAAAATCGATGAATGTGCGTGTGAACATTTGAATGTATATATAGGCACAAAAACTGACCATCTCTTATCCTTCACAGGTAGTCGATATGAGATGGGGTGTACGAGATGAAGCAACTGACGATCACATGACCACCGAGTTATGTATGAAAGAAATCGAAAATTGTCAAAGGCTCTCGATGGGGCCCAATTTTGTCGTAAGTGTTCTCCTACAACTTTCCAATGGGTCATACAAACTTTTAGGTTTTCTTGGGTCAAAAATATGGATACCGACCCATACCAACGTACATAATATCATCGGAACTACAACTCATTAGAGATGAGCTAGTGAATCTGGGGGCCGATGCTAGTTTGATAGATACATGGTACCGTAAAGATAGCAATGCGGTACCTCCGGTTTCGGTACTACAACCCATCTCCTCAATTTTGATCAATTTTAACAATAAGGTGGGCATTCGTTTTTGATATTGGAACTTTAAACGGACCTTTGCAGAGGATTCCGAAGTTACAAGCGGAAGACCAAGCGATTTGGTGGGATACCTTGGGAAAGTTTCAAAAACTGTTTCGCAAAGCCTCAAGTACATTATACCAACAAGGAAAAATAGATAAAGATGCGATGCATAACTACTTCATGTCCGGTAAGTGTTGATTGTCGCTCATTTAGGAACAATGTGCGTTTCAGTAACGGAACGGGAAGTAATCAACGGAATTTTAAATGTGAAAAATACGAAAAATCACTGCTTAGCTTACTTGCGATACATTAACAATATCAATTTGCAAAATTTGAAAAAGGCGTCACTTTTTGTGGACATCATTAATCGAAGTTTGGATCAAGAATCGTGTAAACTCCTTGCGAATTTACGAGATGAACGTCTTCCCGATAAAATCGAAACGAGTAATTTACAAAAGTGAGTCACTATACCTTCTGGATACTGGTTTGGTACTTGCGATTGTTTGCATAGGTACACAGTGGAGTGGATAGGACGTGAAGGACTTGATCCAGAGACTCACGAAGAATATCTCAAACATTTCATAACTCACTTTTATAAAAACATTGTAAAACTCGTCGATAGAGCGATGAGGAAAGAAGACTCGAGCGCCACAGGACAAATAGTAACTGAAATATTACAACACCTACACGCGTGTAATAACTCAGTCAGGGTAAGTTAATTTCCATTTACACACAAAACTTTACCTTCTGGCGTAGGTATTTTATGGGCGCGAAGATAGTTTGGAAAAAATTCAGAATTACATGTTGGGGGAGTCGGATAAACCAATGGTTCTGTATGGCGAAGGAGGTTGTGGGAAAACGTCATTGTTGGCGAAATCTGCGGGTATGTCAACTTCGACCGAATGGTTCAAAAATAAAAAACCAATGAGTATTATCCGCTTTCTGGGAACAACACCAGATTCGAGTGCCTTAACGCCTACATTAATTTCAATATGCCAACAGGTAAAGTGGTGAATTAAATGATGATGGTGAACTTCATTTTTCAGATATCCTACAATTTTACAATGCCTTTTGAGTCGATTCCTGATGATTTGGTACCATTAACGGCATACTTCAAACAACTACTTACTATCGCTAGTAAGGATCAGCCTTTCGTTTTATTTCTGGATTCTGTCGATCAGTTGACTGGGACCCAAGATAAGGTGTCATGGTTGCCCACCAGACTTCCCCCGTATTGCAAGGTATCACATTTGGTGATACTTTGGAGATAATGTCGTACATTTCAGATAATTGTGGCCTGCGCGTGCGAAGAGAGCAATCCCGAAGTATCTCGCGAGTATCACACTTTACGAAAAATTATTGACGTAGAAGAGAATTTCATTGAAGTTACCGCGTTGGGCGAAGATTTGGCAACACAAGTTATAAAGTAAGAGGTCCAAATATCGAAAAAATGTTACCTACGACAAATTTTAGGATGTGGATGAGAAAAGCTTGCAGAGATTTAACGAACTATCAGTGGCGTTTAGTCTCAAACGCCATTACTAAATGTAGTTTGCCAATATTTGTTAAGTTGGTGTTTGCCGAAATATGCAGATGGCGTAGTTATACCAAACCTCAAGATACGCATCTGGCGTCCACCGTAATGGATTCCATTATGATGCTGTTTGAGAGAATCGAAAAACAGGTAGTTAAGGTTACAAAGTACCTAAGTCAAAACAAAATGATTTTTAGCATGGACGAATTTTGGTGTTCCATGCACTAGCATATATAACAGCCGCGAAGAGCGGCTTATCAGAATCTGAATTGGAAGATCTAATATCGTTAGATGATAAGGTTCTAGATGATGTATACCAGTACCATATGCCCCCCGTACGCCGTATTCCACCTTTACTTTGGACCAGAATTAGAAATGATCTGCCCAACTACTTATCGGAACGTGAGGCAGATGGTGTTAGCGTTATGAATTGGTACCATAGGTATGTAAGGTTCAGTTCGATAGGTACAACATGATGAACACGAAAAAATTGTAGACAATTTCGAGATGCAGCTCGTGAGCGTTACTTTAAGAATATGAATATGGCGATGTATTTCCACTCAAACATTGCTGATTATTATTTAGGAATTTGGGGTGGAGGCAAACCTAAACCGTTTAAATACACCGAAATACAAAGACATAGGTAGGTTACAGACAGTAGCATAGTTGATGGGCGTAGATCTACCGAATATTACAACCTTTTGGAAGAACTCAGAAAATAGATTCACTTTAAGGCCACCCCCCTATTCCTTGATAGTTATGTTTCGGAATGATGTTTAATGAAAAAGGAAAATGGATTAAGTATTGGAGCAATTTTGTTAATTTTATTCAAATAGCGCTCAATTTCTGATCTTGCACCATTTGAAAGATTTTTAAATTTCAATCAACGCTTACGTGCAAATTGGCTCAATATTCCACAAGTGGCATACTCCGAATTGTTTCCTTTATTTAACACTTTGATTGTTGAAGTAATTGGCGTGCGCTTCAACTATTGTGTGAAATTCTTCAGAGTCCTTTAGCTACATGGTCAAACGCAAGCTATAGTGCTAGAAGTGGCAGAACAGAGACCGTTAATCGTGAACAGCCTTTTTTGACGTCGGTAGCATGTGTCACTATAGAGGCTGCTTGTGAAAGATTCCAGAGTTCGATATACTTATGTAAGTAATAGACTTGATAGATCCCCCTTTTTTCTGACAGTTGTCCTACAGTTCCACAGGGTTGTTTTCTTAGGTGTGAGAGTCACAGATTCCGGAAAGCGTAAATGCAGTAAAAGAGCAAAAGAATTTTTTTTTGGAAAGGTTCGTTAGGATCTCGCCGTTTCGTGTATAATTTCGATGTCCTCACTACACTGTTTCCTCCAAGATTTCTTTTTTACTGTTGGGTCTGTTGGTTTATTGTTATGCTCTTATGAGGGAGGAGCGATATACCCAACCTCCCTACTCGTTGTTTCTTTTTGCCACGTTTAATGTATCTACCGGCTTCTGAGTGAGCTTGTGACCATTTCTCGTGGACAAATAGTCATAAAATAAATTGGAAACACTCTTGTCACAGGTTTAACTTGGCCGATAAAGAAGGGGTTGCAGATCGAAAAGTTCCATTACAACCTCTGGTATTTTTGACTAAAGATGGAAATGTTGCACGGTATAACTTGCGGAAGGTATACTACATTTTATCCCCCTTTAAACAGTAATACATAGTTTGTTTTAGTTTGGCGAACTGCCATATCACATGGTGAGGTCACGTCGATTCAAGGACTTGTACGAGAATGTCGTTTTTAATTATTCTTGGCTATACGCTAAATTATCGAGTTGTCCTTTGCAATCGATTCTTGCCGACTTCGAGGACTGCAGTGCTAGCATAGACAAAAAAGAAGCAAAAAGAGAGCTAATGCTAGTAGCGGATGCGTTGCGTCTGGGAGGAGCTGTCTTGGTTCAATATCCACACATGTTGGCGCCTCAATTAATTGGGCGATTATTGCCAGAAATTGGTACAAATCCTAATATTAAGATGTTGTTAAATGCTTGTGATAGTTTAGGGCCAACCCATTGCGCACTTGTTCCATTGTATCACTGCTTGCATACACCTGGGGGACCCTTGAAGGTAGGAAATTTTGTTGTACCGCCAAGTGACCAGAATAGAAATATTTACAGTACTCACTCGAAGGTCACCAGTTTGCCGTTTTTGCTATGTGTATAACTTCAGATAGTCGCTACGTGGTCTCAATTTCGAACCGTTTTATAACATGGGATCTCTCCACTAGTGACATGACCCGAGATGTTAATCCAAACATCGAAGGTATAATGCAGCAACTGGTTCTAAGTTCTGATAATAAGTGGGCAGGAGCGTATACTAACAACAGTCAGGTAAATTATGTCGAAATATTCTTTGGCTCATACCAGATCCTTATTTAGATTGTTCTTCTAAATACACTTACCAGCGAGTATACAGTTGTGGATAACCCCTTACCGGAACAAGATCCAGTAGTGGGTGTTGATTTACTCACTTACAACCTATTCGTATACGGTGCGAAATCTTGGGTGCAGTTCGACGTTCGCGGTAATCAACAGAAGGTATTTCACACCCCCATAGAAGACGAAAATTGGCACATACTAGGTATTTCGCTCACTCCGCATCTGTAACAACTACCCATTTATACTTTCAGTGATCGACTATGACAACCTCAGCGATTACATCATCATATTTTGGAGAAATGATTTAGAGAACGACCAAATGATCCTACATTCTTACAAAAACAAAATCGATTTTAACCCATTGGAATATCACAGGTAAATTATACCGACATAACAACTATATATGACCTCACCCATTTCAGTGCTATTACATTTTCAAAAGATAAAGAGGTGTTATACACTTGTACCACGGAAAATATATACGCCGTAACAAAATACCGAAGAAACTACAGTAGAAAAGAATGGGAATTCGTTGAAGATCTCAAAAGATCAAAAACTGACGATACGGAAGTCATGCTTCAGTTAAAACTCGATAAATTTGATCAAATCCTCTTTGGTACTCTCACACACTATACATAATGTTATATAAGCACCAAGTCTCTTATAGGCACCACAAGTAACGGGTACGTAGTTTGGGATTTCGATGAAAATGCGAGTCACGAAGCTGTGGAACTTTACCTTCCTTACGGAGTTCGAAACATTTCCACTAAAATGTTACAGTCCAATTCGATAACGCTAAGTGCCCATAAAAATTATGCCGTAGGTGGGGTGAGGTAAGAATATTTTCCTTATATTGAAATGTAAAATGAATCATTCAGGAGGAGCCTGTACATTTGGTGCATGAAAACGCATAAACTTTTGAAAATATTGGATGCTCATTTTGGACGTATAATCCAACTGGAGGCTTTAGCTATAGGTTCTTGGAATTGTATTGTAACATCGTCAATAGATCGCACAGTGAAGGTGTGGAATATTAATAACATTTTTGAACAAGTTCACGTTATCGACAGGCACGAGTTACAGGTGGATGCGATCAGGTAGGTATTTAATTTTCATGCTAAGACCACTAATTTTCGTCATAGTTTATCACAAGATTTGGGAATTGCCTTGACCGTCACTCGAAACTGTGTTGGTGTCTGGGATTTACGTATCGGGAAAATAATCGCAAAACTAGCAGACAGTCCTCTTGGTGCTATAGTGACTAATGCGGTGATCACACCAGATGGACGGTATAATTATTAATAATAATAAAATCGTTGATTACATTGCGCAGGTTCCAGATATATTATATCGGCGGAATCTGGCCATCTTTTGATCTGGTTACGTCTAACTCAGCAGGTCGTCTTCAAGGAAGAACATAAAGAGATAAGGCAACTGACTTTAATGAATGAAGGTACTAAGGTACTGGCGATATCAAAACCAAGCAATCCTCCAGGTACAGATGTTGTAAGTACTATGGCTAAGGGATGTGTCCGCACTATTCCAGGTATAATCGCGTGCGCAAAGATTTATGAACGACACATGCCTCATGTTGTAGAAGGAGAAACTGTGTATACCTTTGAGTATCCAGTAAGAAGCATTACGGGAGTTCCATTCAAGCCAGCAGTGATCACATGTGATGGGCAACACTTAGTTCTATGCGCCGCTGATAAAACTAATAGAGATTGTGTTATTATTCACAACGCAAAAACGGGATCTTTAGTTCACAAAATTCCTTTGCGACAATCTGGAATAAAAGTAAGTACCAACACCGAAAAGTCTCCCAAACGTCTATTTTTTTTTCAGGATATCCAGTCACTTGTTGCAATGCCTCACAAACCCCACTTGATTGCTGTTATATCAACCGATAAGGGTGCAATTATAGATATCAGAAGTAAGAAGCATCTTCGATCGATTCCAAAATGGGGAGGGAGTTGTACTAAAGATGGAAAATTTGGATTATATGCTCCAACTCGGTAAACAACTAACAATATAGTGCTTTCCACTAATTATCATTGCAGCGGTGGATTGGAGTTGTTGGAACTGAAAAAGGGCCAAACAGTGAAAACCTTTATACCGAAAGTTGCCGAGGGAGTCTTTACAGTTATTTGTATGTTTAACAAAACCGATGAGTACGTGTTGTATTACCACAGCGGCAAAAAGACTTTACGAGTGTTTCGGTAATTTATCTACATTAGTAATGTGGTAGGTACTTACAGCACTAAGATCGATTTGTTTAGAACTTCCGACGCTCAAATGATAGCCAATTATCGCGTACAAGCTGAGTTAACTGCAGTCGAAAGCACGGAAGATGGAAAAGCGATCGTTTTAGGAACTGTAGATGGATGCGTTTCTGTTCTGGCCATAATAGATAATGAGAAGACAGAAATGAAGGAGTACTTAGCTACAATGCCATCAAGAGACGAAGAGGTACATGTGCTCTCGTTCGACCGTAGGGACAAAAAATTAATTTCTTGTATACGTTTCCAGTGGAAGCAGAAATTGGAAAAACAAAAGGCACGTGTCAGATTTAAGGCTGTGGGTTCCATCGCAAAGTTGTCGACGACATTTTTAAATAAGAAAAATCTTGAAATGAATCGTCCCAAGATGGACAATAAAGAGACTGCTAACAATGACGATTAACTTGAGAAAATAAATGTTAGAGATGATCTTTAATTTTCAAACCATTCAGGCAGGTTATGTAGAAGATAGTTTTAACGCGTAAAGTAAAGATCAAGTTTGTAAATAGAAAGAGTAGTAAGTATTAAATAAATTTATTCAACAACCAAAAAATATTTTTCGTTTATTTGCAGCATCTTTTTCTTTATTTCATTATAAGGTTGGTCCTGGTTCTGGGATGAGTTTCCTTTACTTACCGAGAGGTGAACCCTCTTCCAAATGACAGATTGGTGGACGACCTTGTGACGTATGGCAAATGGCAATATGAAAACTTATGAGTTGAAAAGCTTAGCTGGCCTCCAAGGGACTGTTTTGTTGTCCAGAGTCTTCGCACTGCTTCTACTGTGACGAGGGGGAGGATAAATAAGAACAACGTTTTTGCATTTCTCAGGTGAAGCTGGGTAGAAGTACCTACCAGTTTCCTTAAGCAACCTTGTGTTATCGTGTGGAGGAAAAGAAAATGGATAATTCATGCAAGGATACTATAGGTATTATAGTAAATACATAGAACTATGGGACTGTAATCAAGAGTATAGTGATTAGTTGGACGTTTGCCCGGTAACAATTTTTTCCAGGTGGAAAGGGATTATGGTGTGGCGGATCTGATACGGTATATGTTACCCTTAATGGGGTCGATGATATTGTTATTATCGGAAGGGACCGTAACCGGGTTTTCTGTCGGTAACGGTTTTTTCTCATGTCAAGGGGTTCCCCCAATTGTGTTGTATATCGTTAGGATCGAAGATCATGCACTGATACATTGATTCATTCTTCCTTTTTCCATCAGGTCCAGTACACATTGTGTTGGACATAACGGGCTGCAGTTCCAGTAATTTCCAGCTGTCTGTTAAAAGTCTCATTTTTTCTTCTTTGAATTGGGTGTTGTATCCGGTCGGCTCTCTCTGGTCTCCGGTTGATGGTGTTTGGAGCTGTGCGGTTACATTTCCTAAAAGAGCTTTGCTTTGTTTATATCTGGTAGCAGTGTTTTTTTCTCGTTCGTAAGTTGAATTCGATCCACACATGAATCCGGAAATTCTTATTTCCTAACTCTTCTGTTTCTCCAAGTTAATTAATGGTAATATCTACATTTAGTTAAAGCGGCACCCCATGACACCAACGGGAACTAGGGGCCGCCGTTCGGGATTATTGCTTTTGGGATTCCGTATCTCGTGAATAATTTATTCTTCATGGCGGTAGCTTATTAGAGTGGGAACGCTTTAACTCCCATGCTATAAGGATAGGTGACTATAAAGGGAGCTGACTGTCTATATGAGGTTCGCTGAGTTTCGCTTCACGTTAGATGCTACTTGTATCAATCATATCCAATTTCTGAGAAAGCTATGTAGATACGGGATGCACTTGAACAGAAAAGTGAAGGAACAGACGGAGCGACACGTCTATACCGAAGTAAATGCTCAAGGTCGTTCTAGGAAAGGCAAAGCATATCTTGAAGATAGTTAACTACAGCACTCTGCAAGCATCGTAGCGAGGGATGTTCGGCACTGGCACCTCTACGAAAGCAGTTTCCTGGATTTACAAAGCGTTAGTGTGGTTTGTGGTAAGTGAATCCAGTGAATCCCTCTTTTGTAATTGTCATACCCAATCTCTATCGAAATTGCCTGCGGTATAAAGAAGATTACACATACGACCATGGTATAATATTATAACCCTACTTTATGTTTATATATACATAATATTATATTTTTGAATACATAAACAAATAATTTACGCCTTATACCAATGAATCTTTAGCGTGAAATTTAAACACAAAATGGATAATCCACAAATTTTGCAAAATAAATTATATTTTTTAGTGGAACAGTTACAAAACATGGCTCGTGACTTACCTCCGTAAGAACAACATTCATTAAAATTTAGTTTTGCATTAGCTTTAGTTATAGGAAATATCAAATGCGAGTATCTTACGAACTATTATCAAGTTTAGCAAACTGCCTTCTTAACGAAACTATTTTTGAAATTGTAAAGGGCCTTATGGAAATACAGCATGTAACGGAACAACATTTATATCAACAACGTCTACAATTAATTAATAAACATAAATGTTAGATTACTTTTCAGTCGTTTATTGTTTTTTTACATATTTCAACTTACAGTAGACGAGCAGAAGTTGCTTGCAAACGACTCTAGCTCATTAGTCAAGATTAACGAAATGGAAAAGATGAAAGAAATACAAGTGAAGGAGTTAAAACAATTTGATATGTCGCTTGTATTACAATTAGATGAAAAAGTGAGTTTTACATTACACTGTAATAATAACAAGGAATTACACTTTAATCCATTATTTTAAAAATGTCAACAATTATAGTAAGAGTAACTTGTAGTTGTCAAGGGCGATAGATAATAATTAAGTGAAATTGCTTGTCATTATAATGGTAGAAACAACTTATTGAGTTTAACAATGTAAGTATTGATAAAAATATTTTAGGTCACCGATCAACAGCAAACACTGGAACAAGCTGGAGTTCCTGGATTCTATGTCACTTCAAATGCTCTCGAAGTTAAAGTCCAAATGCACCTGTTAGACTTCATACTTAGGTTAAGTAAAATGAATATACCATTATCACCTTGAATTATTGTTATTTAATCCCTGATTCCTTCTATCTGCATCAAGTTGAATGTTGCTTGTGTTATTTCTACTTTCCTTGCGTCTACTATTCCAATTCTCTTGTTTCTGCAACTGCCTTGTCCAGCTTAATTTCATCCTGCCTCTTCCTTCTTTTTTCGGTCTTCCCATTTATGGTAAATAATATTAGCCTTCGGGGGATCCACTCTCATGTTGTAGATTTTCTTTGTCTGTAATCATGTTAACATGGGGTGTGCATTCTTATTGTAGTATTTGTTGACATGTTCTCTTCAATTGGTTATGTGTTTATTCAGCTGGGAACTTCCTATTTCTATCAATGTTTATCACCATACTTTTGCTTTTTATTTCAGTTAGGTTTCTGTTCATGCTTTACTACACTTCGTATTATCCCCGAGTAGGGGTGAGGGAGAAGAAGCGGGGGAATCAAGCACAGAAGAAAAACGTATGGAGGTGATACTTAAAAAGTCCGATAGTATGCAGGAGGAGATGAAGGCAATAAGGAATGAGGTGGAGAGTTTAAGACAAAAGGTAAGGAAGAATATTGAGGAAATGAAACATTTAAGGGAAGAGGTAAGGGAAAGAAGAGAAAGAGAACTATGGAAAAGAAAAGAAAGAGGAGAAGGAACAATTAGTAAGAGGAAGTAGTATAGGAGAACCGGAGAAGGAATTAGGAAGACATATATATGGAAAAATAGGGGTGCAAGTGGAAATTAAAAAATGCAGAGGTAAATAATTAGGGGGCTAAGTAAATTTATAGTGGCGGAACTCGGGAAAAGGGAGTTAATGGGGAACAGGTGGAGGTTATAGATGACGATTTGACACAGAAGGAAAGACAGGTGCAGGGGGATGCAAGAAGGATTGTGACAGCAGAAGCAGAGATAGAAGAGAACTAAAATGGAATACAGGAAGATATGGATAGTGGTGATTAAATATAACTGCAACTGGGAAGTAAGGGGGCCGATAGCGGAAGAGGTAGGAATAGAAGAAAGGGAGGGATATTAATGGGTGAATCAAAGTAAAAGGAATAAAGTCTTTGTGTGAAGGTGTAAATATTATTGTAGGAATAAGAATCATTTGTTAAAAATGTAATTTTAACACAAATAAAGATATACAATACAATACACATCTAGTTTATTGTTATGGATTAATTCTACAACTTCTTTTCTTATAGCGTAATCACGTAGTCTGTACGCAATTTTTGCACACTGCCATGGCCGCCTTTAAATAGAAGAAGTTTATCAGGGGACTTTCATCTTCTCATCTGTTCGCCTTCCCGGAATCCTTCAATGGCTTTTGGTTTCTCTTGCACCCATCTGTCCACTGTCGCTTGGTTACAGCAGGCGATATGCAAGGTTCTTACCCTGTGGTGCATTCAATGAAAAAGAGCGCTCCTACTCAGTCTACATCATTTTCGTTGGGTAGGTATCTAGGTGTGAATGCATCCTGTTTCCTCTTCTTCAGAATTTCAATCGACAAATTCCATCTGTAAGTTTGTATCAGCGACATCCTTCAAGGTCGTTTTGGGTTTTCTTATCCACTCTGAGATGCTGTTGTCGAGGCAATGTTAATTGGTGAGTGGTAGTCTAGAGCTACTTTCCCACCTTTATTGTTATAATTTTTGGGTTTTCATATGAATCCTACGAATAACTATAGGGAAAGCAGGTTCATCTTATATGCAATAAAGATAATCAATTTTACACCAGGAGGCGTGGGAAGTTCCAGTAGCCACTCGAATCTCTAGTTAACAACACGAAATTGTCAAAATGCAACTTTGGAAATTAGTTTTAGTTGAGGTTGTCTCTTCTCGCCCCGAACTGTTAAAGGCAAGACCACAGCACTAACGTGAGTATTCCAAATCAGTATACTGATGTTGATGTATAAGGTTATTCAAAAGTAAGTTCCCAGTTTGAAATGGCCATTGCCTTGCTAATTTTTGAGATTTTGAAAAAATAACATTTTGTTTGTAAAGAAACTGCGTTTGTTAATAAAGTCCAAACAAGAAACTATTCTGTTCAATGACATAATATAGTCGGTTTTCTGTTATGAACTGTATTGTGAAGTGCATTAAGTGTTTCAATCCCTCACGAGTAGGTCTACTAAGAAAGACTGTTTCTTGTATACTGTTCTTTGAGGTAACCCCATAAGCAATAGTTGGCTGAATTAAGATCTGGTGATCTAGAAGGTCGTCCGTTTGGAAAGTGTCTATACTCATTACAAACAAACAAAATGGTGCTTTTATTTTTTCCAAATCTCACAAATTAGCAGAGAAATGGCCATTTCAAACTGGGAACTTGCTATTCAATAACCTTATAGATCAAGCATGTCTATAATCTCTTGACCACTATACAACAGTTGGGGAGGTGGTTGATTGGCGATGTTGTCTGGATGCTTTTAATAATTTTTAACGATACCAGGACTTTAATCTCAGACATTAAGATAAACATAACATAGGTTCATTAGCCTAAGTCTGTCCTCTAGCGACTCTAACCACCATTAGTGAATGTGCCTGCTTAGGGTGCCATCACTTAGATTAATGTAATTATTTCTTTCCGACCTCAATTTCTTCTAATATTTTTCCTTATCAGATTTTTCTTTCTGGAGTTTATCTTTTTCCTGCTTTAACAGTTTCTCCTTCGATTTTCTCTAATAATTTGCTTAATTTGTATAGGCAAAATAATATTGGAAACGGAAATAATTATATTAGAAAGCTGCGAGGCCATTTGAAATGTCCCCTTGTATTTCGCCAGAAAAATGCCAAAAAATATTGCATCGCCATCTTGGATTTTTCCAAAAAAAAAAGCTATGAGCATTATTGGACACTATAGGGAGGTGTCAAACGTTTCTATTTTGAAAGGAGAAATTACTGCAATAAAAACATTAAAAATAGAGAATTAATATAATTTTATTCACCTAAAAACAGAATTTTTTCACTAATGAATTGTACAATTTGTTTGGAAACTTATAATTTGACGGAAGTCATAATCTCCTGGCTTTGCACCCACAATACAAGATGCTGCAGGTGGTCTGGCACCAGGGGTTAGTGTATGTGGCAGACTTACCTATAGCGCTACTGTTCCAATATTTAATAATATAATAATAATAATAATTTATTGCCGTAAATCCTTCAATAGAAGACAAAGGCAGTGTCAAATCGGGGCACATACTAATAATTAGTGTGCCTTTACATAAAGACAAAAAAACTAATTAATTATAAATTTACGATACTTTCGAATACTCTCGCAAAATTCTCTGTAGGAATAATAATAACACTTCTCCAACAAAAATCTTTTTAAATCATATTTAAATTTATTCGTATTATGTATTTCTTTTATTTTACTCGGTAATGCATTAAATACCTTTATCGCTCTGAATTTTGGGCCTCTCTGGATCAATGAAAGATTGTATTTAGGTATACTTAGATTATTTTTCCCGCGAAGATTCATCTTGTGGTTATTGCAGTCCGAATTTAACTGAAAAGGCGACCCTTCCACGTTTGGATTTGGTTATATACTCGCAGACTATACTGGCGGGCGGCAGCTGAAGTAGAAAAGGAAGGTTCGTACGATCCATGACATAGTTTGGAGGTTTTTTTAGCAACTGTCTGGACATATTGTTTATATTTTTTCAAGTCCCTCTGAGCGTTACCTCCGTACAAATGTAAACACAATCCTGTGATGCGTTTTAAGTTGTTGAATGTTTCCACAACTTTCTGCAGTTTACGGTCATTTTGTAGCTTGTTGAAGTCTGACAATTGGGTCTTTCTGTACAATGCCGACGTTGTGTCGCATTCCATAAAAGCGTGTACAATTAGTAGGTGTTTCGTCATGTTACCAAGGCCTAGGCCTTAGTGTCACTCTCTGCTGCAGTAAACTTTTCTAATGGTGGTAGAATTTCCCATAACTAACATGTACACGTGAAGGCACCAATGAGTAGGTACATATAAGTAAATCTGAGTCCGCGCCAACTACAACAGCTGGTCCTGACTCCGTTTCTATTTTCGCTGTTCCAACGACCAAAATATCCACGTCACTAAGTGTCTGCAAAACCGGGAACTTTGCTTTCTTACATTCTGTACTATAAGGCGTTTCAAAAAACAAATTTTATTCTAATCATTCGATATGAATTGTTCTTGTGCAATTTTCACAGTGTTGGATGCAATACTTGGTTCATATCCGTTGAATTCGACGATGACATTTCTTTCGTTCGTAATTTCGGTTGACATAGTACAAGTAAGCTTTGCACACATCACCATATGTTACTGGCCGTGGCCAATGTACTCTGTGCAAAAGATCTCCACCATCAAGAACATAGCTTTGGTTTTCAGAAAATTTAATTGCTAATCTTGCACGACTTTAATAATAATATTCGATATTGTTCCCACACGAAGACCAATGTCGTCGAATAAAGGCTTAGGGTAAGGATCCAAAATCCAATTAATACTTTAAATAGGTGAATAAAATTATATCAAGTATCAATTTTTAATTTCTTATTGCAGTAATGACTTCTTCCAAAGAAACATTTGACACCAACAGCACCCCCTATGAGAGTACATTGCTTAGTTAAAGCTTTTTTTTTGGAAAAATCCAAGACGTTTATTTAAAATTTAAGGGTGATACCCATGCACGATCGATTTTTTCTCAGTGAACTGTGTGAACTGTTTTTTCTACATCATATCAGTGTGGTGTGATTGTAGTGCCTTTATCTTATTCAACTCTTGCACACCTATGTGTAAGTTTGGTTGCCACTTTGATTTTTCATTACACTCTGGGATTTTGATGGCATCGAGCAGTTTTAATCCTTCAACACTCTCCACCTTGAATTTGTTACAACACTGCACAAAGTCCGAATTTAATGTTAGTAAAGAACCCATAAAATAACCAAATGCGTACATTTTATACACTGACCTGTATCATAATACAGGTCAGTGATTTTATATCATAGCGTAAACTTTGCACTATAATTGTATATAACATTATTTATTGTCGTTATTTACAATAGTAACATTGTTGCCTTCACATAAATAATAAGCAAGTTACTACGAAAAAAATACAGATCACTTTCTCATTTAAACACCTAATAAAATTGAGTAAATAGTAGAGCAAAATACAATTGGCACATCTACACTTTTCTCTTTCTTTTAACTTAGTACATATAAAAAGGCACAAATGAAATTATATATATTTTTTTTGAGTCGATGGACGTTTACAGCTATACAGTTGTTGTCAATGCGATTTTTTTGGAGTATTTTCTTTGCCGTACGAAGATCCCTTGCTAATTTTTGACATTCCTATTGTTTTCGATAAAAGTCCCATAACTGTAAGTAGATAACGTTTAGTTACCGGCATTTTAAGAGGCGACGACTCACATAGCATAAGAATACAAATTGCAATTATGACGTACACTATTTTTCCACTTAAAAATAGCGCGATAAGGTAATAAACCATTGGGAATAAAATGACGGTTGCCCATACCATCATATTAAAAATGATGTAACGACGACGTTTTGTTTTAAACGGTGGTAATCGCTTCACACCCGACAAGGCGAAGAAATCGCCCGTTCTCACAAAACTATCTTTTAATTTGTCCTAAAATACGTGTTGTAAGCGCCATTTTTAACAGCCGTTTTAAACATACCTTTCCAGCAAACATGTCACGTAAGAATTTCTCCTGCTCGGCTTCGCTATTTGGCACATCTTCCATAGGTATACGTTTCATATACATGTGCGCTACGACAGGTTTTCCGAAAAGTAAAGTAGTCATTGTAGGTTTATCAACCGCATCTTCTTTAAATGCGAGAAGTATATCGTAAATTGCGGGTACCTTTCCCCTCATGGAAGGTAAACTGGCAATAAAACCTCTTGTGCGTGGTTGCAAATGATATTTCAGTTCGGATAAATTTTTTTCCCTCGCAAATTGTTCGGACGCTTTGTGCTTGTCAACAGTAAATCTTGTGCCTTCCGGAAATAGTAACAGCTAGAAAATTCGTGTTTTAATTCAATTATAAACCCGAGTATATACCCAAATCGGATCGGGATGATCGGCCAATTCAGTAATTTGTCGATTGATCACCTCCCTATCTTTATCAAACGATCGTTCTAAGAAAACAAATTCGGAAAACTTCCATGCCCAACCGAGTACCGGCATGTATTGAATAACCTTTTTGGCATACGCTTTACAATTCTAGAAACGAAACCAGATAAAAAAAGATTTGCGAGTTAGCGATACCTACACCCAATAAACGTATACGATCACAAAACATCCATCCAATAAGCCAATCGATTTCGTATGTGTGATTCATCACACAGTAAGCATGCTCTTTACCCCAATACTTGTCGTAATCATCTTTATCGATGTACACCAAAATTTCGGAACCAGCCCACCAATCTCCCATAAACACCAACTCTGTAAAGGGGTTTTCGTTAGCGGATAACGGGGAGTTACGAGAAAAAAAATACTTACGTCCGTACAATGTGGCACATAGATACCAATTAATTTTACGATAAATATATTTACTAATTGGTCGTAGAGTTAGGTACAAAATGCATTGTACAACATTAACGATAATTCCAGATGTAAAAAACGTTATAGCAAAAAATAAGTGAACTAATCGTGAACGTTTAATGTTTGACCACATTTTTGACTAAAATTTTAAAGGCTACAAAAATATAATACGGTACACATAATTGGCATATTTAATAATTAATTTATTATTACCATTAAATTAATAGTTTAGGAGCAATGCACATACAATGACATTAAAGGAGTTTTAAAAGGTTATTTTAAAATTAAATTCGGTTAAGTTTGGTTGGCTGATTGATGATATAATTAAGTTATCAACTGGCAATAATGCGTTTTATGCAGTTCAATTTATAGATAATGAAATGTTGAACTTTAATACTGTTGTATTCGTGACTGGTAATTACCTACTCGGTAACATATTTATCGTCAAATTAAAAATGTTCATCACTTGCACAATGGACATAATGACATAACCTAACTTTTCGCATCGTAATAATACTAATAAGTAATAATATTGCTAAATAAGGTAGTGGAAAATTTAGAATTATACCTAATTTATTATTATAATTAGGTTTTCACACATTTGATATTTTATGTTGATAACATAAATTTAAGTTGAAAAATACCAAATTATTTATTTTAAAGGTTAACTCCTTACCAGTGGTGGAGATATAATTTTTTTTTAAATGGAATTCGTATACCGGGTGTCAACGAATCTATTAAGACAAGTTATAACTTCTGAGATTTAGTATAGGTAAATGGTATATGAGAAGGAGAGTTTTCGCATATTTTTCACTTTCCACTCACTTCCGGTTTCATCGGAAATGACTCCGGTTTTGAATTTTGAAATGCGTTCCTTGAATTTCTTTGACATTCTTCAAATATTAATAACACATTTCCACTTTGAGTATATTAAATAGGTACATTATTTTGAAGAAAAATTAAATTGAAATTTAACGAAAATGAGGAAACTTTTACTGTCTGCTCATAAAGCTGAGTGATTAAGTGTTTTGTTTTCCAAAGAAGACCTGATAAAAATAACTGCAAAAGCAAAACGTTACCTATGCATCATGGCTATCCATGGCAGCATAGCACACTTCACAAAAGTAAATAAATCCAGTAATTTCCCTAGTAATATTTAATTTATGTTCTTATTTTAATCCAATCGCAAATAAATTAGTATCGTTAGATTCGTCAAAAATCCTTTTTTCGGAAAGTGTTTATCAAAAAATGGTCGCCATTTGAAAAATAAAAGTTAGACACGAAAATGTATTTTTGCCAACTTTTCTTATTCGTGTCTATCATACTAGTCACTAAAACTTTGCGATTGTAATTTTCTGACATCACCTCAGTGAGGTCCTCAGATAAGTTTACGTCCGATCATTGCCATCTAGATGCAATATTAAAAGTGACTCTAAAAAATTGAAGTAGGCGTAAAACCTTTTTAAAATTTTATATTCTGATCCAGAATTGTGTCAGAAATCCAAAAATGTTACAATATACGCAGGGTGTTCCATTTAAAAATTCAAAACCGGAGCCATTTGCGGTGAGACCAGAAAAATATGCGAAAACTCTCCTCTTCACATACCCAAATCTCATTTTGATACACCTAATATTCTAGAAGTTATGACTTGTCTAATAGATTCGTTGACACCCGGTATACTACAGTCACGAACGTTCCGTTATAATTAGACGTAGTGAAAAGATACAAATTCAAGTCAAATTAATTGTGAACATTGCGTATTATTTTTTCTACTGCTGCATATTAGACAATATAATTAGTATGTTTCATTAAAAATTTTATTTGCAACAAAAATTAGATACAATAATTGTTAACATATAAAAAACCACTTGAAGGATTCCAAAGTATGTACTTGAAATTACAATTAATTTGAGAAGTTTTGAAACAATTGGAAATTTAGATAAATTTTCTTTATTTGTTGAATCTTATATGAGTTTAACCTCGGACTATAGCCCCTATGCTATAGTTAACATAGTACAGACACGCTGTAGCGTATAGCAAACCTGACATCAACAATAAAATGCGAAAAATTCCTAAAGCAATTGACGCTAAAATCAAATCATTCAACTGGAGTAAAAGTAAAACAAATTGAAAAGTAGGAACGACGTTATATGTCGAGAAACATATCGGTAGGTAAAATGGCATCTAAAAATGTAGAGTAAATAAAATTTATATTTATTTAATACAGGTTTAATTATTTATGGAACTTCATGTTAGTGTTAGTGCCTACTTTTCAAATTAGGTGTTTTCTTTTTGCACGTTGTAGTTGACTTAAGTCAGCTCTGTCAATAACACACCATTCGTTTTATAAAAATAATTTGACTCAGTTCTCAATAACCCTATTTGTTTTAAAAGCTTTATTTTAAACCTAAGACAGAAATGTCTTATGACGCAAGGCACTTCAATCACGTGATAATTGTGACTTTACCTAACTCTGTGGCGGTGCAAAAAGAAAACACCTATTGTTTTAAATCCCGCCGCGCATCTCGACCTCCACGAGATTTTGAAACTAAGTTAACATCGGTAAGGGTAACATACTATACTATAGGCAATGAACTGTATACTATACGTACCTGGAATGGACCCACGCCGTATTTCAACAATCAGTTTTTGTGTCAGGGGCAAACAGAAAAAGAGGACGGTAACCTGTCTTTGTCAATCTCGTTGTAATAAGTTTGGTAAATTCTCCGTCGCTTGAATAAAGTATAATAAATAATTATTGGGTAGCGATTTTTCTTGTGTTGAACTTATATTGTGTAAAACGGACGATATCGTTATTTATTACTGCCTTTCAACAAAAATTTTACGTTGAAACCTTACTTTAGTGATGTTATACCTGTCAATTAAATAGTTGCCCTTCAGGTTTACCTGGGTTGTATTACCCTATTGTAATAGTCAACACGTTTTTTTTGCATTACATTAAATTCAATAGATAAATTCATTTACTTCAATTAGATTTCCCATTTTGTATAATTACATAAACCGCAATTAATCACATTTCATTCATAAAAAATAGAGGTTATGTTGCATCGTACGTTTCAACTACTATGAAACAAAATACCTACTGTCAACTGTGTAAGGGGAAAAACCTTAGATCATATATACTCCGTAGATAAAGCATTGGCCTTTTATTTTGTGCCAGCTTGAATGACAAAGAAACTAAATATTGGTTTCATGAAGAGCGTTCGGCATATGCGCATTAAAGTACGCTCGTAACCGTGTTTAAAGTGCGCATGTGGGAGTCGCCTTTAAAGGCAAAAAAGATATCGTCTCTCTGTCTGGCATCTTGGCTCATTTTCTATACATGGCAAGAAAGGCTAATGCTCTATCTACGGAGTATATATGATCTAAGGGAAAAACAAGACACTATTAATTTATTTCAGGTACTATATACAGAATACAACAAAAAGTGGGTAGCTCCAAGAGAAACGTTTCGGTTAGACTCATTGAATAAAGAATAGAGAGGAAGGAGAGTATCGTATCATTGCTGCATAAAAATTGGTTACGGAAGTTCAGCCATTTGTACACCACTGTTGAGTCATCTTTGTTTACATTTTAGTCGTGTTGACAGTTGACCATAACCTGCAAAATTTGAAATATTTATTTTGTTGATTGTTACAGTCACTGAACTCCAATTAGAGTTGATTAGAGTTATAAATATGGCAATTGTTTCTGTCAATTTCTATGTAACAGGAAACATGTTAGTAGCCATTTTGCCACCACTTTGATTTCAAGGTCGAGGGCATATAATCATTCCTCTCTATTCTTTATTCAATGGTTAGACTATAGTCCCTATATCACAGTCTTTTAGACTGTGCCTATATAGGTTAGACCACTAGCCCTTGAATTCATACTACATATTTACCATATATGTGTGTTACATATATTATATTTACTTTTGGCCAAATTCAGAAATAGTTTGACCTTCAAGTAATCTTGTTAAAACCCTCGTTCAATTCATTTATCCATCAGGTTTCGTGTAATTAAAATCATAATTTGCATTATCGTTGTCATCATCACATTTATATCTATAAAAACGGTTTATTATTTATATTTATATATTTATAAACTAAACAATATCGTTCTTGGCGCCCTTATAAACACCTCTTTCAGGAATTTGTGGTTTGTGGATTTCCCGGCCCACGACCCACAACTAGTCCGGCATTAGCAAATTTAGCATTAATATATATTGGGAATTTTCGGTAAGGCATTTAGGGTTTTATTGCATGTAACAACAGTCTTAATTAAACGTTAAGTTTCTCCAGGGTTTTGGAGACCTACTCGTGGAGTGCCAACATATATAGAAGGTCTTCAAAACTCTGGAGAAACTTAACGTTTTTGTTTATAATATAATTTTTTTATATAGGATACCTATATAGTATAGCTCTTAGTTTCTGTTATGTCTGCACCTTTTATTGCTGACATTAATAAAAAAGTAAAACAATGCCTGAGGAACTAATGTAGGTAGGCACTTATTTCCAATCTAAAAATGGCTTTTATAAAGTAATCGTATAAATGTACAATACGCTCCATCACTTATCAACTTAACTGGTGGGAATACATTCTAGCCGGCCGTCTTTTAACATTCCACAAGCCGAGATCCATCAGACTCATAGAACCCATAACATTTCTTTTCTCTTCTATTGGTCATAGTTAAAGTAGAACCACTAATACACATAAATGAATCCTTCAGCTGGCTAAACCGTGATAAGAATTCAACTAAGTCATAGTAAAATGCTACAAATATTACAGCCTTCCAGCCTTACACCACAATAACATATTCGACAATCCATAAAGGAGTCCGCAACACTCATCCACTACAAACCTCCTGTTCAGCACTCTCACTCACCTATAACAATCATCACGGACAGACTACATTATAGATACCTACTCATCTGACATCATTCATCACTTAACGACTTATTACACTACAAAGACCATAACAGCACGCGGGGTACAAGGCGATGTCCTTCTTGTAAAAAGAATCTCATTATAACTCACCCCGTAAAACAAAAGCAGTCAGATTACTAAATGTGTTATTTCTGTTTCAGAGGCACCGGACATCATCACCTACAGCATGCAACCATGAAAGCAGAAGACACCAGTCCAATTTTTTTAGTATAAAATAAATTATATAATATAATTACATGTAATACCTATGTAATATAATATATGTATATGATGTGATAAAATATAATCTTTTGTTTTTTATTGTTGTCATCTCTATTGTGCAACCTGTGTACAACAGACAAAAATATGCACAACAAATAACCAATGCACAACAGATAACAAAATAAACAGACAGAATGCGCACAACAGATAATCATCAATGCACAAAAGATAAAATAAATAGCCAAAAAGTGCACAACAGATAATCGATGCACGCGAAAAAAGCACAACAGATAACAAAATAAGCACGCGAAAATAGCACAACAAATAATCGATGCACAACAGATAACAAAATAAATAGGCGAAAATAGCACAACAGATAACCGGGGCACAACAGATAACAAAAAGAGCACAACAGATAACAAAATAAGCACGCGAAAATAGCACAACAGATAACAAAATAAATAGGCGAAAATAGCACAACAGATAACCGGGACACAACAGATAACAAAAAGAGCACAACAGATAACAAAATAAGCAAGCGAAAATAGCACAACAGATAATCGATGCACAACCGATAACAAAATAAATAGGGGAAAATAGCACAACAGATAACCGGGACACAACAGATAACAAAAAGAGCACAACAGATAACAAAATAAGCACGCGAAAATAACACAACAGATAACAAAATAAATAGGCGAAAATAGCACAACAGATAACCTGGACACAACAGATAACAAAAAGAGCACAACAGATAACAAAATAAGCAAGCGAAAATAGCACAACAGATAATCGATGCACAACAGATAACAAAATAAATAGGCGAAAATAGCACAACAGATAACCGGGGCACAACAGATAACAAAAAGAGCACAACAGATAACAAAATAAGCACGCGAAAATAGCACAACAGATAATCGATGCACAACAGATAACAAAATAAATAGGTGAAAATAGCACAACAGATAACAAAAAGAGCACAACAGATAACAAAATAAGCACGCAAAAAGAGCACAACAGATAACCGGGACACAACAGATAACAAAAAGAGCACAACAGATAACAAAATAAGCACGCGAAAATAGCACAACAGATAATCGATGCACAACAGATAACAAAATAAATAGGCGAAAATAGCACAACAGATAATCGATGCACAACAGATAACAAAATAAATAGGCGAAAATCGCACAACAGATAACCGGGGCACAACAGATAACAAAAAGAGCACAACAGATAACAAAATAAGCACGCAAAAAGAGCACAACAGATAACCGAAGCAGTCTGCGACTGTGTGGGAAAACCTGATGAATAAAAAAAAAACTTTGATCATTTTATGAAAAAATTTATCTTTCTCTAATTTTTTCAAATAATTTGACATGTGCCATACATTTTTGCATTTAACAACAATAGAAAATACAATCTAAAATAGTACAACTTCTTGGAGAAATTGATACAGATTCACACTTCCCAATGCAAATATAACATATAAAAAATTTAAGTATATACGGCAACGATTAAGTACGCCATCACAGGTTTCAATTATGTTTTAAGTAACTGCCGATTACAAAATTAAAGTTAGAGCAAGTCAAGTGCAGCGTTCTACTAACAAATACTTGCAAGGGAAGTACTGCACGCATCTTGAAAGTTTAAACACTGACAACATTGCTTTTCTTTAGTTAAGTAACTAACATTATAGCCTTAAGGGGGGGAAATACTGGAAATCGTAGGTTTACAATAACGCCGATGAGAGTGCGTACATGCATCCTGCCGATAATAAGGCCGTTACGGGTACAGTAACAAGCCAAGCGTAGACGATGCTCCTGAAACAAAACAAAAAGTCAACAACAATAAAAGGGCGTATTCAGTATCGTACCTGAATAATTTCCAATCAACCCCTTTGCGTGAAGAACTAAAGTATCCTACAAAGACGATGGACCCAACTTTACAATGAGTTGTAGAGATGGGTATACCGATCTTGCTCGCTAATAATACTGTAAAAGCTGCACCTATTTCTATAGTAAATCCACTGCGAAAAGAGAACATTAAAAGAAAAATCTCCAGCGCGCAGGCATGTAACTTACGTTGGGGGAGTGATTTTTGTCAAATCTTCTCCAATTGTTTGTATCACCCTACGTCCCCACAGCCATAAACCAGCAGAGATTCCAATTCCTCCATATAATAAAATATATAAAGGCGTTTCAGATTGTTGCTGAACCGATCCTTCGCAATATATTAACCACAGCGCAATTAAAGGCCCGATGGCGTTACTATAAAATCGACCGGTTAATTTCGTGTTACAATTTAAGTGTAAATACAAACCTCACATCGTTACCACCGTGTGCAAAACTGCCAAAAGTGGCAGTTAAAATTTGTAAAAAACTAAATAATTTCGATACGTTCCTATTTTCACCGTACATATCCGCATTTTCCTGTAATTCTATGGCACACATACTCTTGTCATTCTGAATTTTAGCGAAACTCTTGTTCATAATTAAAGGAACTCCACTCGAACTTGGCGACAGTGCTGGATTGATATCGCCACTTAATGTGACGGTACTTTCATTTATTGGAAGATGTTTGGGACGTTCCTCTAAGTGGTTTCCGGCAGTATAACCGTTTTTCTTATCATGATGTGGCGATGGAAACATATATTTCATTGACATTTTACCTCCGACCGGTAACATTTCTGTGTTTTCCATGATTATCGTTAATTGGCGATCTAAATTTTGAGAATTCCTTTGTGAAGGCTTTGGACTTCCTTCCGGCGATGTTTCGGAAGATTCGCCTATATTAAAGTTAACTGGCGGTTGTTCCACTTTCATTTCTTCAGTTATACGTTTGCGCTGCCACGGAACGACGACTAGTTGAATTACGATTGCCGTTAATAAACCAACGGATACACTTATCGCAGCTGCCATCCACAAAGGAATATTATCCATGTATAATAACTTTGGACCGTCATGTATAATTGAGAAGATATTGACTAAAATTGTAAATCCGTAAAACAATGGTAAACTGTAAAAGGCCGACTTTAATGGATCCGATGTATTTAAAATGAAGTATTTTATGATTAATAAAATAACGACGGAAGTAATTCCACTTAAAACTGGAGATATGAACCACGAGCCAACTGTAAAAATTTTTTCTATAAGTCTCTACTTTTACAACTAAAATGGTATAATTACCGATTGCTCCTAAAATTTTCCAATGGAGACCTTGTGTGCCGCGAGCGACTAAACTAAAACCTATAGATGCACCGACAATGCTGTGGGTACCGGATATGGGCATTTTAAGGAATGTTGCAGCAATTAACCATACTGCACTCCCGGCAAGAGTACTCAAACATCCCAGCATTAGTTCTACTTCGGCATCTTCATATACCGAAATGTCCAAGATCCCCTTCCTCATAGTATCCGATACCTTGTATCCTGAAAAAATGATCATAAATTAATTAAATGCTAGATTTAGTTTAGTGTAAATGATGCTTGGTTGTTGCAATTTCTGTTACAATTTAGGTAATGGCCCTCTCTACATGGTGTTATTGAGCAGAGCATCAAGGTGAAAAAAGGAGAGGAAGAAGATGAAAGAAAATGGCTGTTTGAAAAATTAGTTAAAAATGTGATGGTACATGGTGCAGAGATATGGGGTTGAAAGGAATGGGAAGGATTAGAAAGAATACAGAAGAAATATTGGAAATGGGTAATGGACTTAGACAGAGAGACAGCGGGATATATAGTGGAGGAAGAGATGAAATGGGAGAGAATGTAAGTTTAGTGAGTAGTAACAACTTTGATGGAAAAAGTGAGTCTCCCCTGTGAGTGTCCACAAAGGATTCCCATTTCCACTAAAAAATAAAGATCAAGCTTAGTGAAATTAGTGAAAAGCCTTTTAACAATTCTAGATTTTTAAAACCTTCGTCACGCATTTTGAATTGTCAATTGATAAATTGTGAAATTGTAACCTTTCCCCCCAATTTTATGAGCTATGCACCTTTTGTAGAGTAGATGTTTCTCAAGTAAGTAATTCTAAAGAAATTGTTTGGCTGGAATACTTTAGAAGTAATAAAATAATATCTGTATTTATATGATGTCCAGTTTCTAAATAGTTCGTTGCCAATGAACCACTAGCGAAAATTCAATCTTTCGTATTGAATGTAATGACTGACGTCTGTCAGCTGAACGTGTTTTGGAAACAAGTCTTTCATCGTCGCATGGAACTTTTGTTCAATTCACTTCAGGTTTCATTTTTTCACCAAAAAATCAAGGTTAACCACTTGGTATTTTTTCTCAATGAAAATCCAACTCTCGAAATTCGTCCAAACAAATTAGCTTTCTTATTAATCATTAGAAGACAATTAAATAATTCCAACCCGTTCCATTCTAAGTCGAACAGTTTCGGAGATATCGCTCTTTAAAGATCCAAATAGAGGGTCCCTTCGCAGAGCCCTTTCCTCCATTATCGTACAAATGAGACACTTATAGGTGAACTTGGTACACTTTTTCTACTTTAAACTGTCTTTTATGATGTAAACTAACATATTCTGCACTTTTTTCGAATAAAAAATTTCTTCACTTTTTGGCCAAAAAAAGCAAGGTTAACCCCTTGGTATTTTTTCGGGCTAAAAAACGAACTCTCGAAATTCGACCAAGTAAAGATTGTTTCTTTTAGATCATTATACGCCAATTAAATAATTCCAACCCATTCCATTCTAAGTCGAACCGTTTCGGAGATATCGCTCTTTAAAGATCCAAATAGAGGGTCCCTTCGCAGAGCCCTTTTCTCCATTATCGTACAAATGAGACACTTATAGGTGGACTTGGTACAGTTTTTCTACTTTAAACTGACTATTATGAAGTAAACTAGCATATTCTGCACTTTTTTCGAATAAAAAATTTCTTCACTTTTTGGCCAAAAAAAGCAAGGTTAACCACTTGGAATTTTTTCGGGCTAAAAAACGAGTTCTCGAAATTCGACCAAGTAAAGAGTCCATCTTTTAGATCATTAGACGCCAATTAAATAATTCCAACCCGTTCCATTCTAAGTCGAACCCTTTCCGAGATATCGCTCTTTAAAGATCCAAATAGAGGGTCCCTTCGCAGAGCCCTTGGCTCCATTATCGTACAAATGAGGTACTTGTAGGTGGACCTCGCACACTTTTTCTACTTTAAACTATCTTTTATGAAGTAAACTAACATATTCTGCACTTTTTTCGAATAAAAAATTTCTTCACTTTTTGGCCAAAAAAGCAAGGTTAACCCCTTTGAGTTTTTTCTGGCTAAAAAACGAACTCTCGAAATTCGACCAAGTAAAGAGTCCATCTTTTAGATCATTAGACGCCAATTAAATAATTCCAACCCGTTCCATTCTAAGTCGAACCGTTTCGGAGATATCGCTCTTTAAAGATCCAAATGGAGGGTCCCTTCGCAGAGCCCTTTGCTCCATTATCGTACAAATGAGGCACTTGTAGGTGGACCTCGCACACTTTTTCTACTTTAAACTATCTTTTATGAAGTAAACTAACATATTCTGCACTTTTTTCGAATAACAAATTTCTTCACTTTTTGGCCAAAAAAAGCAAGGTTAACCCCTTGGTATTTTTTCGGACAAAAAAACGAACTCTCGAAATTCGACCAAGTAAAGATTGTTTCTTTTAGATCATTATACGCCAATTAAATAATTCCAACCCATTCCATTCTAAGTCGAACCGTTTCGGAGATATCGCTCTTTAAAGATCCAAATAGAGGGTCCCTTCGAAGAGCCCTTTGCTCCATTATTGTACAAATGAGACACTTGTAGGTGGACTTTCTACTTTAAACTACCTTTTATGATGTAAACTAACATATTCTGCACTTTTTTCGAACAAATAATTTCTTCACTTTTTGGCCAAAAAAGCAAGGTTAACCCCTTGGTATTTTTTCGGGCTAAAAAACGAACTCTCGAAATTCGACCAAGTAAAGATTGTTTCTTTTAGATCATTATACGCCAATTAAATAATTCCAACCCATTCCATTCTAAGTCGAACCGTTTCGGAGATATCGCTCTTTAAAGATCCAAATAGAGGGTCCCTTCGCAGAGCCCTTTCCTTCATTATCGTACAAATGAGACACTTATAGGTGGACTTGGTACACATTTTCTACTTTAAACTGTCTTTTATGATGTAAACTAACATATTCTGCACTTTTTTCGAATAAAAAATTTCTTCACTTTTTGGCCAAAAAAAGCAAGGTTAACCCCTTGGAATTTTTTCGGGCTAAAAAACGAACTCTCGAAATTCGACCAAGTAAAGAGTCCATCTTTTAGATCATTAGACGCCAATTAAATAATTCCAACCCGTTCCATTCTAAGTCGAACCCTTTCCGAGATATCGCTCTTTAAAGATCCAAATAGAGGGTCCCTTCGCAGAGCCCTTGGCTCCATTATCGTACAAATGAGGTACTTGTAGGTGGACCTCGCACACTTTTTCTACTTTAAACTATCTTTTATGAAGTAAACTAACATATTCTGCACTTTTTTCGAATAAAAAATTTCTTCACTTTTTGGCCAAAAAAAGCAAGGTTAGCCCCTTGGTATTTTTTCGGACTAAAAAACGAACTCTCGAAATTCGACCAAGTAAAGATTGTTTCTTTTAGATCATTATACGCCAATTAAATAATTCCAACCCATTCCATTCTAAGTCGAACCGTTTCGGAGATATCGCTCTTTAAAGATCCAAATAGAGGGTCCCTTCGCAGAGCCCTTTTCTCCATTATCGTACAAATGAGACACTTATAGGTGGACTTGGTACAGTTTTTCTACTTTAAACTGACTATTATGAAGTAAACTAGCATATTCTGCACTTTTTTCGAATAAAAAATTTCTTCACTTTTTGGCCAAAAAAAGCAAGGTTAGCCCCTTGGTATTTTTTCGGACTAAAAAACGAACTCTCGAAATTCGACCAAGTAAAGATTGTTTCTTTTAGATCATTATACGCCAATTAAATAATTCCAACCCATTCCATTCTAAGTCGAACCGTTTCGGAGATATCGCTCTTTAAAGATCCAAATAGAGGGTCCCTTCGCAGAGCCCTTTTCTCCATTATCGTACAAATGAGACACTTATAGGTGGACTTGGTACAGTTTTTCTACTTTAAACTGACTATTATGAAGTAAACTAGCATATTCTGCACTTTTTTCGAATAAAAAATTTCTTCACTTTTTGGCCAAAAAAGCAAGGTTAACCCCTTTGAGTTTTTTCTGGCTAAAAAACGAACTCTCGAAATTCGACCAAGTAACGACTGTTTCTTTTAGATCATTAGACGCCAATTAAATAATTCCAACCCGTTCCATTCTAAGTCGAACCGTTTCGGAGATATCGCTCTTTAAAGGTCCAAATAGAGGGTCCCTTCGCAGAGCCCTTTCCTCCATTATCGTACAAATGAGACACTTATAGGTGGACGTGGTACACTTTTTCTACTTTAAACTGCCTTTTATGAAGTAAACTAACATATTCTGCACTTTTTTCGAATAAAAAATTTCTTCACTTTTTGGCCAAAAAAAGCAAGGTTAACCCCTTGGTATTTTTTCGGACTAAAAAACGAACTCTCGAAATTCGACCAAGTAACGACTGTTTCTTTTAGATCATTAGACGCCAATTAAATAATTCCAACCCGTTCCATTCTAAGTCGAACCGTTTCGGAGATATCGCTCTTTAAAGGTCCAAATGGAGGGTCCCTTCGCAGAGCCCTTTGCTCCATTATCGTACAAATGAGGCACTTGTAGGTGGACCTCGCACACTTTTTCTACTTTAAACTATCTTTTATGAAGTAAACTAACATATTCTGCACTTTTTTCGAATAAAAAATTTCTTCACTTTTTGGCCAAAAAAAGCAAGGTTAACCCCTTGGTATTTTTTCGGACTAAAAAACGAACTCTCGAAATTCGACCAAGTAAAGATTGTTTCTTTTAGATCATTATACGCCAATTAAATAATTCCAACCCATTCCATTCTAAGTCGAACCGTTTCGGAGATATCGCTCTTTAAAGATCCAAATAGAGGGTCCCTTCGAAGAGCCCTTTGCTCCATTATTGTACAAATGAGACACTTGTAGGTGGACTTTCTACTTTAAACTACCTTTTATGATGTAAACTAACATATTCTGCACTTTTTTCGAACAAATAATTTCTTCACTTTTTGGCCAAAAAAGCAAGGTTAACCCCTTGGTATTTTTTCGGGCTAAAAAACGAACTCTCGAAATTCGACAAAGTAAAGATTGTTTCTTTTAGATCATTAGATGCCGATTAAATAATTCCAACCCGTTCCATCCTGCGATTCATGTTTACTAACTACAGGTTATGGGTCCAGTACCTGGCACATCACTTCTTTTAACGTGTAGTGTTTCATGAAAAACACAAAAAAGAACGTTGGCCGTCAATCGTTTGATAAGTGCGCCGAAGCTTCTTGATCGAGTTGTTTCTTTGACAGGTGACACAGACTGGTATGTTGATAGCGTGCATTTGATCGCTAAGAAGGAATGGCTAAAAAATGCAAGTAGTCCTGATTTACCTGACATTGTTGTGGCTAACCTATCAACAATTGATGTAGAATGTGCTGGTGATATGGTTAAAAACCGTTCTGTTTCCACAGGTATTTCAAAAACACTGTTGAGCTATGGATTGACCAGAGGCCAAATGTTTGTTATCTATGTGTTTATGGTAGTGTAATAATGGTCCATGTTCCGAAAGGCGCCAGGAGTAAGTGGAACCAGAAGCCAGTTAAACACATACTTGTTGGTTATTATGGTAAGCATTTTTCCATGAAATTTATTAAGAATGATTCGAATTTAATCGGAACTTGCTGTTTCCGATTGAGACTCAGAAGAACTGGGTCCCAAATCCTATACTGGTTATGTGTTGTATTCCATGGAAATGTTGCACAAAAAAAACTATGGCTCTATCAACAACTGAAGAGGAGTATATGTCCCTTTGTGGGGCAACGAAGGAAACTGTATACTGGGATAGCTTGTTTGATCTAACTAGCAAATTGGATTATGTTGAAATATTGATAATCAGAGTGCCCAAAAGCTAGCAAATAATCCAGTTATAGTTCGGCCGCTGGATCTTTACCAATGTATGTTCACATACGACGTGCGTATCTGTCATTCGACTACTTCATTACTAAAAACAAACAAGGACAAACTCACTGAGATTTGCAGTTTGTCTTTTTTTATTTTTAGTAATAAAGTAGTCGAATGACAGATACGCACGTCGTTGTATGTGAACATATAGATCGGTAAAGATCCAGCGGCTGAACTATATAGATCTAAACATAATAGGTAGGTATAGATAGATTGTAAATTTTTAATAAGTAGGTGTGTATAGTAGTAAATATTATAAATTCGCTCGTCTCCAAACTAGTGACATCTATGTATCTTTGCATGTATGCCAAGTAAATAAAAGCAGTAAAGTAATTGCAAGAAGTTGTTCTCGTTCTTCCGAATTTTATTTTATTTATGCCTGCGATTCCTATTTATTAACTACAAGTAGGTACTGAATGCAAGTGTGCCAATATCAAAGACAATGAAAAGAGTCAACAAATAAGTATGAAAAATGTATGGCTAAATTATACTATCCAAAATTTACATTAGGATGAATAAATTACGTAACACTGTATAGGTAGTCAGTGAGTTGTAATTTTAGACAAATCGGTAGGTACTATTTGCGTAATAGTAACAAAATACAATAACATTTAAAGGTCACATAATTATTAGTTAAAAGAGTGAATGAAAAAATACTGCGAACAGCCGCTTGACAGAGTGTAACATTTACAATAGCCATCGAGCCCTTT
This sequence comes from Pyrocoelia pectoralis, assembly GCA_036250285.1. Taxonomy (NCBI): domain Eukaryota; kingdom Metazoa; phylum Arthropoda; class Insecta; order Coleoptera; family Lampyridae; genus Pyrocoelia; species Pyrocoelia pectoralis. Next base: position 3,599,049 of record CM070076.1, read on the forward strand.
ATAATTAAAATTGTTTCCATACAATCAACAAAAAAATCAGGATGTTTATGTCAACCAAAACAAGAACACAAACGAATGTTTAATTGTAGCCTTTCACTTAGCCAATTGTCTCATGTACCCAAGAGTGTCCTCATAAAAATCAAATTAAATAGGCCATCAATCACTTCCTCAATAAACTTAAGGTTAAAATTGCCGACAATTAGCATATTTATAGTGGTAATGGCTAAAGAAAGGAAGTATGAAAGGTATAAGGTCAAGTTCAGGGTCAATAAAAAGGTGGTTGATTCAATCTAAGGCAGTTTTGCTCATAAAATTTATACTCAAATGTCCTTCGGTACTTAATTACTTTCTCTGCCACAGACATGCAATGTATTGTTTCTTAAAATGCAACTGTTTTTTATGAGAAAAGCAGAAATTATTATAGACTAAAAAAAATTTGGAACAATGATCTCGTTCAAACAGAACTAATTACATTTCTTGTAACACGCAAGGTCAACTTTTAATGCTATACCTTCCGTCTTGATACTGATTCGGAAAATCACAATGGCAATAATTGTCCCTGACCATGAACTAGTTGAATTCTGCATTAGAATGCCTGACGGTGCAAGACAGTATTTATCACACAGCGAATTGTAATTAGGTTACATGCCGTTGATGACCTACAATTGCGGAAACTAATTCGTCATAAATTTGACGTTCGAACTTGAATATAATCAAAAAATTTGACTTTAGTCCAAAAAATGACGTTCTCAATATTATAATTAGAAGATCTTGAACTCGATCATATTTAAATCAATGCAATGGCAAAGATTGTAGTTTAAGCTAAGCCCTAAATTTAACGTACCTACCTATGAGTACTGCACCGGCAATTTCAAAAATCGTAGCCAACACACAAGCTTGATAAATGGTAAGAACTTTTGATCCGACGCTGGTTCCAAACGAATTGGCGACA